>CM028131.1:1579557500-1580267500 GCA_016271365.2 Neoceratodus forsteri
TCTGCTGTGAATCCATGCTACCGTGAGTTCTGGGCACAGATGGCTTCTAAATGTTCCACTGTCCTTTCTTTAAACAGTGCCTCCATGATCTTCCCACTACTGATGTGAGGCTGAGTGCTAGTTCCTGCCTCTCTCTACTGCCAGATTCGTGTATAGGGACCACATGTGCCCTTCTCAGTCCTCTGGCTCCACTCCTGTGTTGAGTGGCTCTGTGAACATGGTCGCCAGAGATTCAAACATTGTCAGCAGGTAAGGACCGATTGGCTTATCCAGTCTGCCCGTAAGCCATATACGTGACTACGGCTTCTGACCCTCCTCAGCTTTACCTCTATGGTTCTCCCATGCCTGTCTCATGTATGTTTAAATCCAACCACAGTGCTTGGTACCATGACCTCCTGTGGCAGACCATTTCATACATCCACCACCCTCTCTGTGAAGAAAAACGTCCTCAGATTCTCTCTTAGCCTGCCACTTTCCAATTTCATGTCATGCCCCCTCGTTGTCATACTCCTCTTGTATTGGAAAATGTCTCCCCCTGCACATTGTTTATACCCTTGAGGTACCTGAATGTCTCTATCATGTTTCCTCTCCACCTCCTGTCCTCTAGCCAGTACATTTTGAGGTCCCTTCATTTCTGGTCATAGATTTTGTGGTGCAAGCCCTGCACCATGTTAGTCACCCTTCTCTGGACCATCTGCAGCCTATTTATGTCCTTTCAAAGGTGCGGCCTCCAGAACTACATGCAGTGCTGCATTTGTGGCCTGACCAGGGTCTTATATAACGACATCACTGTATCCCTCCTTCTGCCTATGCACCCCAGCATGCCAATGGCCCTCCCCACTGCCTTTGTACTCTGCTTTGACATTTTCAGGTCATCTGAAATAATAACCGGCAGGTCTCTTTGTTCTTTGGTGGCTGCCAGCACCCCCCCCCCCAATCCTGTAGCTCTCCCCATAGTTTATATGCCCCCACCTCCTGCTAGTGATACCTCTGTCTATGCACCCCAGCATGTCACGCTCCCACATACTGTGACTCTCCCAGGTTCCCTCTTCTAAGGTGCATTATTTTGTACTTCTTTGCATTGAACTCCATGCTACCCTCAGACCATTTTTCAAGCCTCCTAGTCCCCCTCATTTTGTCCACCCTTCTTCAGTATCCACTCTGTTACAGATCTTGGTGTCATCTGCAGGCAGACCTTTCCTTGTAGTCCTTCCGCAATGTCACTAATGAAGACATTGAACAGGGCTAGTCCCAGGATGGATCCTGAGGTACCTTGCTGGTCACTCCCTCTCCATGGATTGGATCCCATTACTACCACCATCTGCCTTGCTTGCTGCCACCACCTCTTATAGCACACTATTCTGATGACCACCACCCTCTCTGTGAAGAAAACATTTCTCACATTTCCTCTTAATCTACTCCCATCCAATTTCATATCATGCTCCTAATTCTTATACTACTCCTACATTGGAAGATGTCTGCCCTGCACCTTGTTTATGCCCTTGAGGTACTTGAACGTGTCTGTCTTGTCCTCCTGCTCCCTCCTTTCCTCCAGTGAGTGCATATTGAGGTCCTTTGATCTCTCCTGATATGTTCTGTGTTGCATGCCATGTACCATCTTGGTTGCCCTTCTGTAGACACCTGTCAATGTCAACCTGTGGTTCTGACCTCCAGAATTGCACTCAGTACTGTAGGTGAGGCCTAACTAGTGCATTATGCAATGGCATCACCACCTAACTCCTTCTGCTAGTCATATCTCTGCCTATGCATCCCAGCATGCCACTGGCCCTCCTCACAACATTTATGCTCTGTTTTGACACCTTTAGGTCACCAAAACTGATCACTCCTAGGTCCCTGTCTTCCTTGGTGATTGACAGCACCTCCGCTCCTCCCATCCTGTAGCTGTCCCCAGGGTTCCCTCTTCTCAGCTGCATTATTTTGCGCTTCTTTGCATTAAACCTCAGTTGCCACTCCTCAGACCATTTTTCAAGCCTCTCCATGTCCCTGCTTATTTTCTCCACCACTTCTGGAGTATTCAGTCTGTTACAGATGTTGGTGTCATCTGGAAACAGGCAGACCTTTCCTTCTAGCCCTTCCATAATGTGTGTAATGAAGACATTGAACAGGACTGGTCCCTGGACATGGGCAGGGTACAGGTAGGGTGGGTAGAGACCAGGGGACTCTGAATGGAAATCAGGGGAAGGATGGAAGGGGGTGGGCAGCAGCAGTTATCAAACTGTGAACTGCATCTCGAGCAGACACGATAGACCTCATGGCCTAATCTGCTGGCATTTTTGTATGTTCGTATTACTTTAGAAGTTCACTTGTTTAATGCGTGTTTTTACCAGTTTTGATGCTGGAGATGCAGAGCCACGCTCTAGAGCAGCTCTCCTGTTTGGCTGCTAGCTCCACCCCTTCTAACCATATCTCTAGGTTTCTAAGGGACACAGTGCATTTAAGGGGAATGGAGGCAGTGCAGTAGCAGCATAGTAATTTGAGGTTGTGAAGGTCACTAGGTCCAGCATGTCTGCCTCTCACACTTTTTATCTAAGGGATAACATATGTCAGGATGCACAGTTATAAGGTAATAATGCACACCTCGGTGGTTATTACATGAGGTGTAGTGGAGTACAGCAGTCACCCCAGACCTACATTATTCCCTTACGACAGCACACTCTGGAGTGTGTATCCCACTTATATTGTAGTTCAGGTGAGGTGTGCAGTTATCAGAAAATTATCAGCTGTTTTGATGTGTTTTTGACCAATGATGTTATGGGATTTTCATGGCCCATTTTATAAAAGGAGGCAATAATTATGCTGTGCAAACATGTTAATTTGTAGGAAGACCATACCTCATTCCCAGTTCTTAGTGCTTGCTCTCTGGTCTTTCTGTATAGGCACTATGTTCATACTGTTCGTACACTTGAATTGTATTAATCTGCAATCTGTTTGCAATGTCCACGTTGTTGTAATGTCTGTCTTGATGTTCCCCATAATTTGTATTTCTCTGACGTCAGTACCTTTGTAAAGAGCCTTGGCTCAAAGGTATTTCTAATCCTAGACTTGATAAATAAATACATAAATAAATAAATGATGGGATTTCTCTGTGTAACTAATTCTTGGTTGCCCTGGAAATGGGACTCTTTGGTTCCGGTGGGCCTACCTGGTTATTAAAAACCAATAAATAATAAATCTCTCTCTCTCTCTCCTTGTTTTCTGTGCTTGTATATAATAAAACCAGCTCGGTAGCCCCCCCATCCCGTAGCTTTTTTTGCCCTTCTAAGGACAGTTGCAGTCAGTCCGTGGCTTTCGTTGTTTATACCGATACTTGCACAGGTTGCGTTGTGAGAGAAAACTGAGCACATTGAGGCTGTGTGGCATTTTCATGCAAGTAGCAGTGTCGGTGCCAGGAGCCACTGACGACGCAGCTGATGATGTCTTTGGTGAGGGGAGGGGAGATATACAGAGCTGGTTTTACAGACCAGAGATTAAAAAAAAAAGAGAAAGGAGCGAGGGAATGAACAAGGAAAGCAAATATGAATTAGGGATACTGCAGTGCTTCCTTTCTTGTTTTAAAAGTGTTATAAAAGCACTTCAGGAAAATACAGTTGTGGAACCCAAGATGTTGCATTGTGCATGGGCTTTCCTGCTTAACTAATCTGAAACAAAGCGATGTGTGAAGTAGTCGGCCTGGCTGAGAGCTAATGTAACTTTTCTTCTTCAACTGTATGATCTTTTTCTGGTTTTCTGTGAATAAACAGCAAGTATTGAATGAATTTATTTGGTTTATATCATCCTGCTGTATTATTTGATTTGATGCCATGAGGAAAGAGAGTTGAGCTTGCAGTATAGACTAGAAGTATAGAATTTGATGGCAGATGAGGACCGCTAGACCTAGTCTGCCCATTTTCCTACCTGTTTCATATACCGCAGAGCCTAAATGATCTGTGGCTTACCCTCTCTTTTCCTATCGCTAGAGTTCATTTGTCTGTCCCATGCGTTTTTGAATTCCCCTACTGTTTTTACCTCTACAACCTCTGCCGGGAGGCTGTTCCATAGATCCTCCACCCTTTCTGTGAAAAAACACTTTCTCACATTACCCCTAAGTCTAACCCCTCTATCTTTATATCATGTCGAGAACATCTATTTTTTTTTTTTTTTGAGAGCTACTACCTTCTTGTACCTTATTTACACCCTTGAGGTATTTGAATGTCTCTATCTTATCCCCCTTTCTCTCCTCTTCTCCTGGAAATACATATTGAGATCCTCTAGTCTACCTCATATGACTTTTGGTGCAGGTTCTGCACCATTTTTGTTGCCCTTCTCTGAGCTGCTTCTACCCTATGTCCTTCCGGAAATGTGGCCTCCAGAATTGGACACAGTACTCTAGCTGAGGTGTCACCAATGTTCTATACAGTGGCATCACCACCTCCTTCCTTCTGCTAGAGCTATCTCTCCCTATGCACCCCATCATTCCACTGGCTCTCCTCACAGCCTTCTCACATTATTTGGTAACCTTTAGATCATCAGATATGATTACTCCCAGGTCCTTTTCCTGCTTGGTGGCCGTCAGTACCCCCAATCATGTACTCCAAGTGCATGATCTTGCACTTCCTTATGTTGAATTTTTGCTGCCACACCCTTGACCACTCCTCAAGCTTGCTTAGGTCCCTTCTCATTTTCTCTCCCCCTCCTGGAGTGTAAACCCTGTTGCAGATCTTTGTGTCGTCTGCAAAGAGAGACACCTTCCTATCCAGCCCCTCTGCAGTGTCACTTATGAAGACGTTAAAGAGGACTGGTCCAAGCACTGATCCCTACAGGACCCCGCTGGTCACCCCCTCTCTTTGGATTGAACTTCGTTCATCACCACCCTCTGTCTCCTATCACTCAGCCAGTTTTTGACCCAGTTTACCACCCTGGGTCCCACTCCCAGGCTGCCCGGCTTGTTTACTAGCCTCCTATGTGGGACGGTGTCTAAGGCCTTGCTGAAATCCAGGTAAGCCACATCCACCGCCCCTCCCTGATCCACCTCCCTAGTCACCCAGTCAAAGAAATCTATCAGATTTGACAAGATCTTCCCACTGTGAATCCATGCTGCCTCTGATCCTGTGCTCCATTGGATTCAAGATATATCACAGACCTTTCTTTTAGTAGTGATTCCATTAGTTTCCCCATCACTGAGGTCAGTCTGACTGGCCTGTAATTTCCAGCCTCCTCCCTGCTTCCACTTTTGTGGAGAGGGACTACATTAACCCCCCTCCAGTCCTCTGGTACCACACCTGTTTCCAGTGAACTGTTGAACAGGGCTGTCAGTGGTGCTGCCAGCACCTCCCCGAGTTCTCTTAATACTCTGGGATGTATCCCGTCTGGCCCCATTACCTTGCCCACTTTCAGATTAGCATGTTCCTTTAATAGACTCCCTCCTCCTTAAATGGAATTGTGTCCACCTCCCTCCCTCCCAGTGGTGCTTCCATCACCTAACTTTGGTCCCTGCCCTTCTCCTTTTTCTGTGAATACTGAACAAAAATACTTGTTCAGGATTTCTGCTTTTTTTTTTGGTCCCCCTCTGCACACTTTCCTCACCATTTTTTTTTTTTAAGTCTCAAAATCCGACTCTTAGTCTTTTTTCTTTCACTAACATACCTGAAAAAGTTCTTGTCCCCTTTTGTTATTGCCTGGGCTATTTTTTTTTTTCTGTTTGCACCTTTGTGTCCCTGACTGCTTTCCCCACCTCCCTCTGCTTTTTCAGACACAGTTCCCTGTCGTCTTCCCTCTGTGTTTCCTTGTACCTCCTGAATGCCACCCTTTTAGCCCGTACCTTCTCTGCCACTTCCTTTGAAAACCATAGTGGATTTTTTCTTTCGCTTTGTTTTGCTTTCTTGCCTAATGCAATGGCTTGTTACCTCTGCTATGGCTCCTTCAAGATTCTCCTGCTGTTCCTCCACCCCCCTCTTTTCTCTCCTTCTCTGCCAGTGATTTCCTAAGACATTCCCCCATCTTTGCAAAGTCAGCCCACCTGAAATCCAAGACCATTGCTTATATATGGTTTGACTCTTTTGCTGTTCTCACATTGAACCACACCGTACTGTGATTGCTTGATCCCAGATGGCTCCCCACTTCTACGTCTGTAATTCTATCCCCGTTGGTGAGTACCAGGTCTAAAGTTACTCCGTCACTAGCTCTTAGGCACACCCCCTGCATGACTTCCAGTACGTCTCTGTTCCTGGCTGAGGCTGCAGCCTGGTTGCTCCAATCCACATCTGGCAGATTGAAGTCTCCTACCAGCAGCACCCTCCCCTTTAGTTGTCATTCTGTGGATGGCTTCTGCAAGTACCCAGTCCAGCTCTTCCCCTAGTGTGGGAGGTCCTTAGATCATACCAGTGCGAATGGCAGTGCCATTTCCCATCTCCAGGGTGCTCCACAGTGCCTCCGCCTCTCCGCATTCCCTGTACCTCAGTTGCCTTAATTCCTTCCCTGACGTAGATAGCCACTCCACCTTCCTTTTTACCCATCCTGTCTGTCCTGAATAGAGTATAACCTGGTATTGTCATATCCCAGTCATGGTTCCCCATGAACCATGTCTTGGTAACAGCGACAGTGTCCAGGTCTGCCTCAGCTATCAGGGCCACTAGGTCTGGGATTTTGCCTCCCAGACTGTGGGCATTGATGCACATGGCCTTCCAGTTTTTACTGTCTCTTCTCCTAAAAACTACCCTCCTATCCCCATGTCTTTTTTCCATACCCCTCTTGCCCTTACTCCCAGTCTGCCTTTTCTCTGCATTTTTATCTATATTGGTTTTCGTTATCTTTAGTGATTTCTCAACCATCGAGTCCTCTCTGCTGTTTGTTTCATTTTGTGGGGGGAGGGAGGCTGTTTGCTTCACCCAGCTTTTTTTCCGCCACCCCCTTGGCTAGTTCAAATGTTGGCTGATGAAACATTTAAACTTTTCACTGAGGATCCTGGTTCTCAGCACCCCATCCCCGATAGATGCAGGTCATCGCCCCTGTACAGGCCAGCATCCCTCCAGGTGGAACCCCAGTCCCCAATTAAGCCAAATCCTCTGCTCTGCACCAGTCCTTCAGCCATGGTTGAATCTCTTGGTGCAGTGTACCCTATTCTCCCCTGCCTCGACGGGTAACACCTCTGAAAAGGTTACAGAGCATGTCACCTGTCCAAGACTCCTCCCCAGCTCCCTAAACTGCTCCTGCATTACCCTAGTCTCACCACTTGCCAGGTCATTCATCCCCAGGTGGACAATGATGTCTAGCTCACCCTCCCAACCTGCTGCCCCAGCAATCTGTAGGATGCGCTGTCCATCCCTCCAAGCTGTGGCAGAGGGTAGGTGCTTGACCTCCCTCACTCCCTCCGCTCTTGGCCCCAAGTCTAGCCACCTGATGATAGCCCCCCACCAGAAGTTGCTTCCTCCTCCTCCTCCTCTGAGGTCCTCTGCCTCCCCCCTCCCCACAGGGTCTCCGCCATGGAGGATTCAACATACTCTTTGGTTACCAATGCGGGTGCCTCTCTGGGGCAGTTCTACCCTGCAAGAGGAGCATAGTTATTGAGTGGAACCATAAGAGATGTGTCTCTTCCCCACCGTCCTTAACCCTCCTGGGCCCACCGTCGTCCATCTGCTCCTCTTCCTTGGCAACTGTTGAGGCAGGTAGGGATGGACTTGAGTGGTCCTAGGCAGGGAAGAAGGTCCCAGAATCCTGGCCAAGCTCGGCCTGGAGGCAGAGCAACCTCCACCCTCAGCCCAGAGAGGTGCCTGCAGATGGGAAAGCACCGCAGCCTCCAGAAAGGCTCCCAGAAGACTGCTGACCCACAGTCACTGCACAGAGGTTAGAGTAACAAACAGTGAGTGAGCTTGGTACATGTAATAGACTCAGGACTGATTCCCACAACCTCCACTTGTATACTGTGGGACTCTGAGAGAATCACTTAACCTTCCGCAGTGCTCTGGGTTGCCCCTGAAAACAGGCACTTGTGTCTAGTGGCCCTACCAGTTACAACAGAAAAGAAAATGATTTTGATTTTATATGGCATCTTTCTTACAGACTGTATCCCAAAGCACTTTTCAATCCAGGAGAGGGCAGGAGTAGAGAATGTTGCCGTCCTTTGTAGTCAGGCAGACAGATTTAAACAGGGGTGGGGGGGGTCAAATCTGCTTGTAATGTTCCTATTTTCAAGATGGTATATTAATATCCCTAATGTGATCTATATTCAAATACCTGAGTAAATGTTGCTGTGAAAACTGTGTTTTATATATTTTTTTTTTTTATGGCTATCATTCTGTTGCAGTTCTGTTCATGGAACCAGGAATACGGAATTTTGACTGTGTCACTGCATAGATTAAAAACTCTAACCATGAGCTGGTGAACCATCAGAGCAGTGCTGAGACTTCTGCATCCATGCAGCGAAACAGTCAAAGCTCCAAATTCCTGGTCCCATGAAGAGGACAGTATAGAATGTTGTCCATAAAAAAGATAATACTGAACACAGGTGATTTCCCCCGATCAGCTTTTGTTCTGGTACAGTTAAATATGGCTAGTGTGGTGATATGGGGTATCATTTCTGAAAACATTGCAAAACCACTGCAAATTTAACAGATATTTCCAGCCCCTTTAAGTGACTTGTCCAGGGTCACACAGTAAGTGGCAGTAGTGATTCAAACCCAGGTTCACAGATACACATTCTAACCACTAGGCCAAAATGCATTCCTGTGCAGCAGCCGTGTCAAAATAAAGAATGGAACTCCTATGAAACTGAAGTAAGTAAAACAAAATATCTGTGCTGAATTTATTTATGGCTTCACTTTTTGCAGGTAGCTTGAGGTTAAGTCCTACGTCTGTTGAAGTGTTTTGTTTCTTTTCTCTAGTGTTGGTAAATGTGGGGCTGCATTCCTTCTCTTGCTGAGTACTTGAGTTAAAGAGTTAAAGTCTGTATTCTAGACCAAGGCTAGAGGTCTCGCCAAATCCTAGCGGAGGCCAGCTGTGAATTGAAGGCTGGGTGTAATTAGATTACTGTAACTAGAATAAGCATCTCGCTCCCGGTGGTCCGTGGGTGTCATAAGGGCCCCTGGGGAATTGGGTTTGTAGGAATTAGGACAGTTTGACTGAAGGCAGAGCGAAAAATCTCGAAATCCTTTTAAATCTTTTCTCAGGTCTTTGGGGATTTATTTGTCATTAAATAACAATCGGGGGATTAAGGGAGCATCAAACGGCATAATTACAGACAAGTACTCCCCTTTTATCATCTTTCACAATGCTGTGGACATTTATCTGCTTTTTTTCTTTTCCTTGCTTACTGTTGTAACTTCAGCTATATAATGAACCAGTTTTATTGTAAAATAACTTGTGTGTTGGGGGTGGAGGTAGGGGGTTTGATTCTAGTTTTGGTCAGTTAGGGCACACTTCTTCCTGGTCCCTCTCTGCTATTTTTTTTTTTGTTTGTTTGTTTTATTTTTAAATGTCAGGTGCTATATGCTGTTGCTACAGGGCAGTACTCCATGAGCTTAAACTTTGCATGGCCATGCTAAACTAATTTGAGTCAATTTGTCTACATCATTTCAACAATCGTCCAGTGCATTTTGAATCGCACATACAACATTGCATGATAAAGGGCCCGCCAGGCGGATTCCGACTGCTCATTCCGCCGTGGCCAAGCTGTTGCTAGTCCCTTCACCATGGTTTCTTGATATCCTAGTGACAATGTTAGTTTTTCCTCTCTGGAGTTTTTTTTTTACATCTTTGCCTGGATAGTTAAGACTTCTTTAGAGAGGACAGCTCCTTTACAACTGTCTGCTGTAAGCCTGACCTTTTAAAATTGTGCGGGTGAACATTAGCATGCATGGCTTTTAAACTAGTTTTTTTTTTTGTGAGGCTTCAAAGAAATACAAAGCATATTTGTTGTTTTGCTGGGGGGTTTGCTTGGCTGCAAATAGCATTTTAATGCCTAGTGGGGAAAACATTACAAATGGCTGTGCAGTCAGAAGAGATTTCACTGCTGCATGCCTGCCAGTCATTTATTTAAGAAGTTTGAGGTCTCACTGCAGATTTTTAAGAGCTTTCACACACAATTTTAAAAAGTCCCATTCTGGCAAAATACTCTGTTTTGTATGCAAATGACAGAGAAAGTTGCTTTAATAAGCTATCGAGGGGGAAAAAAAAAAAACAGTACACTTGTGGATCCCCAGCTGCCCTGGCAAAAACAGGCTCAAGCAAATTGTCAGATTCTTCAGCCTCTTACTATGGGGTTTACAGAAGCTCAGCTTGCGGTGGTGATTGATGCTTCATTTTACTAAAGTAAGCTGAGTTTTTCTCAGTACTCGGCAGTGATTTTGAAAGTGCATTTGCAGGGTCAGTGCAGTGATTTTGATGCTTTTTTCCCCTGCATGGAATAGTCGTTTGCCGTTTTGCAGCCATCTGCAGGTTTTAATTCAGAGATGGGGCAAGCTTTTAGTCCGTAGATCACATTTTTGCAAAGAGGACATTGCTAGCCACTGGAGACCAGCTGATTTGGTTTGATTAGTGCACTGTTTTCTGTTGGACAGGAATATTTGGCGTAACCATCGAAGAAAAGGAAATGTATTCTGGCTCCTGGGATTTTGAACTGGAGAATGTATGATGCATTGGAAGGACTGTGCTGATAATGAGCTGTTCTTTTATCTCGTTTTCTTCCCATTTGTCGTTGAGTAGTCTCAACTGGACTGGACCTCTGCCCACCAAGGTAATACCTTTTCTAGTCCATACAAGCTGCTGCCCCTCCGGGACCCAGTGATGCTGCAGTACAGCCCATCTTCATGGCACTCCCTCCCATGGCTGTTATGCCCCCCTCCCCCACCATGGCAGGGCCCTGCCTTTCAGGCTAGGCAGGCTGCTCCTAAGATACAGGTACCAGCAGTAAGGCGGTGACACCTCGGGAGACCATCCACAGGGAGGCTGAAGCAGGTAACCTTAGTGTGATGCGTGAGGGGGGGTGGCGTGCAAACCACATGAGATCATCCCCAGTTGGTGAAGGTAGGCAGCCCTGGTTGAAAATGGGGGGCAGTGGCACACAAGGCTGTCTCCAGTAGGTGGAAGCAGATAGCCCTTAATGGACATGGGGGGGTGGAGGCAGACAGCCATTGTTGGACATGGGCTATGGAGATACCTGCGGCCCTTCCTAGGAGGTGGAGACAGACTGCCATCATGGGGCAGGATGGAGGCACCTGAGGCCATTCCTGGCAGAGGCACCTGAGGCCATTCCCAGGAGCTGGAAGCCCACAGCCCTGGTTGGAGGTGGTGGGTGGAGGCAGATGGCCCTCATTGGACGGGGGGGGGGCAGAGACACCCGTGGCCTTTCCCAGGAAGTGGATGGAGGCAGATAGCTTGGTTCAGCATGGGAAGCGGAGGCATATATGGCTATTCCCAAGAGGTGGAGGCAGATGTTCCTGTTTGGATGTGGAAGGTGGAGGCACCTGAGGCCATCCCAAGTAGGATGACTTTTTTTTTTTTTACATTATATTACATTACATTAGCAACCGCTCCAACACTCGGCCTCTTCAAGTCCAAGCTGCGCGTCTCACTGCTTGTATCCTGCGATTGCCCATCTTAACATTTCCACCATTCCAGCTGCAAATGCCCCAGCACCCAGCACTTACAATCAGTCTTTGCACCCCTAGCACCTTACCTGGCATATTCCCTCGACAAGGCCCCCCTGGCTGCACTGTCTCCCACCCTCGCTCACCTCACCCCCACTAATGCCCCCACCCCAACCACCGCCTGCATTCCCTTGTCCCTGCACCTTCCCCCCGATCTCCTACCCTCACTTCCCCTCACCACCCACCCCTTCCTTGTCTTGCTCATAGCTCATGTCTTTGTACTGGTTATTACATGTCTGTAAGTCGATGACTATATATGTGTAACTAAAAATGATGACTGTTGTACACTCTGACGTGGAACCTTTGTAAAAGAGCCTCGGCTCAAAGGTATTGTAATCCTAGTTTGAAATAAATAAATAAAAATTATGCATTGACACAAAATGCTGAAGTTTTGATGGAAAAATCAGTGACCTTACTATACCTTTCGCATGGATGGAAATTCAGTGACATTACTATACCTTTCATGTGGATAGAAAATCAGTGACCTTGCTATATGTTTTGCCTGGATGGAAGATCAACGACCTTACTGTACCTTTCATGTGGATGGAAAATCAATGTCCTTAAAAATCAGCGACCTTACTGTACCTTTCACATGGACAGAAAATCAGTGACCTTACTATACCTTTCATATGGACAGAAAATCGGTGACCTTGCTATACGTTTCACATGGATAGAAAATCGGTGACCTTATTATACGTTTCACATGGACAGAAAATCGGTGACCTTACTGTACCTTTCACATGGATAGAAAATCAGTGACCTTACTATACGTTTCACATGGATAGAAAATCAGTGACCTTACTATACGTTTCACATGGACAGAAAATCGGTGACCTTACTATACCTTTCACATGGACAGAAAATCGGTGACCTTGCTATACGTTTCACATGGATAGAAAATCAGTGACCTTGCTATACCTTTCACATGGATGGAAAATCTGTGACCTTACTATACGTTTCACATGGACAACCACTGAAAATGGGTAGAAAGGACCTCAGTTTAATGTCTCATCTGAAGAACAGCCCCTCCAACCACCCACTACTGCACGAGTGTGGGGCCAGGTTGCCGGTGTTTTAAGGTGCAGCAGATAGCAACTCCCAGGCATCATTTTTCAAATTTGAGTTTAGTGAAGGGGGGTGACGGCAGCTCCTGAGTGATTATTTAGTGTAGTAATAGATGTGTCAAAAGAGGACTCCTTGTTCAAGTCGCTCTGCCACATTTATTTATTTTATTTTATTTATTGTAATCTTGGATTAACACCTTTTTGAGGACAAGCTCATTACATAGGTTCCACCTCCGAGATGGACAACAGTAAAAACAAACAGTTTCAAGATTTCAGGAGAGCAGATTTAACAAGGTAAAACTTTAGCGAAACAGTAGACTTAGGCAATACAAATAGCATAGTGTAAAACTAAGCAGTGTACGAGGAGATCCTTCTTTAATTCAAGGGGCACAGCCCAACAGATGTTCAGTAGGGATGAGTTACAGGGCAGGAGAGAGAATTATATACCCAGAGGGTGTCATTGGGTGAGAATAAGAATAATGAAGAGAAAAGATAAGGGTCAGTGTAGTCGGCAGAGGGATAGAGTAGGGAAGTGGGGTAGGATAGGAGGGAGAGTGGGAGGCGGATTTTGGTCAGGTAGTAATAAAAGGGTGGGGTTATAGGAAGCAGTCGCAGCTGGAATCCATAACTAGTTGACATCTTAGCATTTTTTAAATGGACCAGTGGTGCCCAGAGAGGAGATGCCAGATGGGAGTATAGTTGGTTAGAACCACGGCTTCGCAAAAGATTTGACCTAATGCAGCCATATTGTGTTCAGCTGCTTGCCCCAAACCCATCCTTGTGTCCTGTACAAAGCGCCTACACAGACTTCACTAGACTGAAGACGCTCCCTGCATCTGGGGAAAAAAATAAGGCAAAATAATTCCCTGATGAAGAGTTATCTTGTGGTAATTTGTGGACATTTTCTTGGCATTTGTAATAAACAGCCTACATTATTCTACCCAGACTGGAGTGCTAACTTGATTCTTTTCTGGTATCTGGTTTTCGATAACAGCACCTGCCTTACTGTCAGTGTACCCTGCTTTTTGCACTTTGCTGTTCAGTTTTACATACTATGTATGTCAACTTTCTAGGTGCCTAAAAAATTAGTTACTAGTTCCTGCCACCAGTTCTGCTGATTGTGTCTGCGCTCCCAGCTTGTGTATCTGTTCCTTACAAGGTGCAAGATGAACTCTGGTTAGCTCCCTTACAGCCTGCCTAATCTCTGGAACCACCTTTCTCCCCCCCCCACCACAGCAGCCTTCTCTTTGCCAAACAGACCCCCATACTGTACTTTACTGCTTGTGCGTAGAACCGGAGGTGGCTCAAGTGCCTTGATGTAGCTTGGTGGGGGACAGAAATCTTCAACAAATGACGGGGACATTTTTTGTGTGTGTTCTGATGCATTTTAGAGGTCTCCTGGAACACTTTCAGTTAAAATATAATCTTGCTGATTCGCCACTTGAACAATGTTTCCCCAATCTGATCTCCAGGTTTTCTTTGTGATCCAAAATCCATTCTGCATCACAAATATAATGTTATTGTAACCCAGCAGTTAATGCAAATTAAAGTTGTCTGAGCTTTTTATTCTCCGTAATTTAGTAGAGACATTTGCAGGTTACAATCTGTGCCACTGCAAAAAGTACTTACAGGGTTGGAGAGTCAGGCCAGTGTTTTCAGAAGTCAGAAAATGTCACACTAGGTTGTAGGATGAAACTAACTTGCATTTATTCAGAAATTTGAGCAGACAAGTAGCAGCCGCTCCTAATTCTACCAGGTTAAATGTTAACCTCCTGACTGCTTCTGTCCTCCTGGGACCCCCCATGAAAATGAGATGATGTATCTTGTGGGGTTATCCTGGTTAGAATAATTTTAAATAAATAAAAATAGTTCGAACATGACCAAAAATAGAAAACATGTTTTTTCCTTTGGTTTGTGAGTTAATTGGGGAATTATAAAAACTGTCATGGAAATATGTTCAAGACTGACACAATCAAAATGTTTAAAGCAGCCAAACTTGAAAACTGGTCTAACACATAAAAAAAAACAAAAACAAAAAACCTTGCTTGCATTTTGTGCATACACTTAATACATGAACAAAAGAATAAGAAAGCTCGGTATCATCTCCTGCTTTGTTTTTGGGTCCCTTGCAAAGTAAGGTGGAACTCGCCTTCTGTGTTGTACAGGGTGCCGATGGCCATGTCCAAAGCGAGTTATGGCTCTATCAGAAACTAAGAAAATTCATTGTAAAAAAAAAAAAAAAAAAAAACTGTTAAAGCATATTAGGGTTACAGAGCTACAAAAGGAGGGAAATGTGGCATTGGGGTTTGATCCCCAACACCCACCCCCTTCCCTAGCCTTGTGACCCAAGGACAAGCTACAGGTCTGGTGCCGTGCTACACAGCTGTGCTGCTTCAAGCTGCTGGTCTGGAGCCCTGTGCAAAGAATGTTCAGACTGATCCTGTGCTTTGCATACGGCCTGTGCAAAGAATGTTCGGACTGATCCTGTGGGCCCTACAGGAAGCAGAACACTTGTGGGACATGGCTCAGAACCTATAATTTGATCTTGGGTCACATAGGCGTTAGGGTTTTAGAAAACCTACAGCCACGTTTCCTAATGTAGTTTTTCCTATAATATTGTACAAAGATGATGTTACATTACAGTAAACTGAAGATCAGCGTGCACAGCTACATCCTCCAAATGGTGCCTGGAGTAGTAGAAACAAAGGATAAGGGAAAAAGGTTCTGAAGCGGCTAATGCAGGACTATCACTGCTGGCTGCTAACTTGTCCCAGAGTGTATTCTAATCTGTTTTTTTTTTTGTTTTTTCCCACCTTTAGATGATGCTGAAGCAAGTCCCAATTGGGATTCAAAGGATTGTTTCTCTGTGTTGTCTCCCCCACCCCAGCGCTTCCGGTTTATTGCTCTCTTGTTGGCCCTTTGTTATTCCAACTCCATTCATCCCAGATGAGCCATTTATTCTCCCCTAATTGGATGGGATTGCTTTTCACTTTCATTGTAAGAGTTAGTGAAAGCTGAAGGGGGTAGAGACGAGACCAGGGACATGCAGTTTGAACCAAGAGATGGCACGATTTGGATTTTGACTTAAAGTAGCATGGTTCTTTTCACATGGATTTAAAGTAGTGTGATTCTCTCTTCGCATGTATTTCTCACAGTTGATTGAGGGTGGGGCCTTTTCTTCATCTACAGTTTCTTTACCCAGAATAACCCAGATGAGATGCAACACCTCATTTTCAGTGGGGTCCTGCTTCCACCATTTTCTTCCGCTTGGTGGACTGGAGCAGTGGGAGGTTAAGTGACTTGCCCAAAGTCACACAGTGAGTGTTGATACTGTTTGGCTGCAGCTGGGTTTGTCGTTTTGTAACACGAGATCCATAGTTTCCCTGCTGTAGAGGTAGAGATCACTTACCTCTCCATGTCTGCCAATACAGTGGTATTTGGGGAACCCTTTTTACTGCATGTGGTAAAAGCCAGACTTGTGAATTTTCAGATAAGAGTCCATCTGTAATGAAGATGTTGTTTTTGGGACAGAGGTTGTGGGCGTTCCCATCGCCCCGAAGAACCTTCCCAATCCCCAATAAGACACACACACACTCACACCACACACACACACACACACACACACACACACACACACACAATTGGTTAAGATGTTTTGCAAAAAGCGATTTACTCGACATTATAAATGAATACAAAATTACAGTAATCCACATATCATGCATAATACAGAGTATTCAATAAATTCAGGTTACACAAACGCTATATATAAAATCAGAGTATTCCCTAGGGGCATCAGGCGCATTCGGCAGAAAGGTACAAAGCCAGCCCAGGCCAAAGCGAACCTGACCGACCCCACAGGGTCGGTCAGTCTAACGGAGCATGGCTTGACGGAGCAGCCCCACTAGGGCGCCAGTCGCCTGCAGCGGCCCTCAATGGGCCACACTGCATGGACGATGCCCACTGCGGTTCTGCTCTGCCCACTTTTTGTGATCTTCGTCAGAGTAAGCCCTCACCGGGCCACCTCCTAACCACCTAAATAACCCCTAATAATAACTGTCAACCGAATCATCCGACACAAGATACGCACATGGTGCGCATCTCCCACCAGTGCCCCCGAGGGAACACTCTAGAGCCAAGCTTCTAGCATATTCTGGATGCCAATATTAAAAAGTGCCTGACCCACGTCAGACAGATGAACACCATCTGAACAAAAAAGGCCTCATAATACAGGTAAATGTCCCAATGCCCAAGTACTGTGATTCCCCAGTTGTGGCAGAAATGAGAGATCTCTAAGTTCACCTCGTTATGCACTTTCCACAAAGGCCTGACAGACCCCCTTCCCCAAAGTCACCCTAAGGTGCTATCCTGGACCAGGCCAGGCTAGGGGCGGGCATGTACTGAAGGATCCAGTGGAGATCCGTCATCATATCCCACGTGATATCAACGGAGGACAGGCAACCCAGATCATAACCCCACAAATGCACAACCAAACCCTGTGGTGGGCAGACCAGTAAGTCTTAAGTTTTTAAGAGTCGATCTTGGGTCGGCTCACTGCATGCCCCTATTCCGCACTATGGGACTGTGGCCTTCTCTGCCAGAATGCCAAGTTGATCCCTTTGGTCTTGATGTGCCTCCCAAGTTCGTGCCCTTTTGATAAAGGAGTGGCCCACCAGGTAAAACATTTTGGGTGTGGGGCAGGCACCTGTAAAGAAATCAACATGTTAGAAATGGGCACTCTGAGTCATGCCCTGCGTTGTCGCTCTTTTGTCCCCTGGGCCTTACATAGCCTCTGTAGGCTGAGGACCGCCATCTGCTGATAGCTTGTATCTTTTTCCCTTCACAGCTAGCCTAGTCGCCTCTGTGGCCGCCCCAATTCTGAACGAGTGCATATTAAAAGAATTGAGGGGTCCCTGCAGTAACCCTAATTCCTTTTTCTAGGACTGGCGCAAACTGGTATCGCGTGAAAAGAAAGCCCTTGAGCTCCCTTTCTCTCTGTCCCATGTATGCAACTATTGTGCTCCAGGGCAGGAAACCAGCCCTCTGCCCGTGGAGCCTGATAGCCCTTGAAGGCCCTAGTGGTGTAACAGCAGCTCCAGTATATTGTTTGACTGTCACATCCCCCATTGCAAGTTATGCCCCAGCGATATACTGTCATTCTCCACCAACTCTGATACTCTAAACGTCCCAAAGAAAATATACATAAAAAGTGCCTTGAACAGCATAGACTCATGCTTAGACCAACAGATGCAAGGCAGGACCCCCATTATGTCCCCCAGCAAGCCACTGTCTGTAGGCTTCCTTTTGTCCTACCTGCGGCCCCTTATCCTTGCCCAACCTTCAGCCATCTTTCGGATGATAAAAGTTCCCGTTACATCCTGGAGGCCATGCATTTTAGTGTTGAATGCTAGTACTGATAAGTGACAACGTATGTAAGATGGTGCCTTGTTTTTTTTTCGACCATGTGGTGCACGAACTGCTGAATGAGTAGGGGGTGTTGTAATGACTCATAACTCTTAGCCCTGACCCCACAGGAATCCCAGAAGGCCTTTAGGTGAGCCCCATACTTACACCATGTTGCTGGGGCCAGAAAATGTTGCTCCATATCTGCCATTCTTGGATCGCCACCTGCAGAGAAAAGTTAGCACCTGTGCTGGTGAGCTCTCCGCAGTTGGGGCCATCTGCCTGAAGTGCTGAAATTGCAAACGAGACAGAGCACCCGCAATTACATTTCCTTCCTCGGGTACATGTTTTACTCTGAATAGGATATTAAGCTGCAGGCACCCGAGGACAAATACCGTCAGGAGCTTATCACTTCCTTGGAATTTGATGACTGAGTGATTATGTGAACCATCCCTTGGTTATCTGACTGGAAAAGCACCCTTTTATCCTTAAGTCTGTTCCCACATACAAAACTGCTGCCACAATGGAAAAAATTCCAACAGGGTGATATTCTGGAGCAGTGATGCCTGCCTCCAGCTGACTTCCCAGGGGCCGGCGAACCAGGAGCCTTGGAAGAAAGCCCTGTATCCTGTGCTCCTGGTTGCATCCGTGACCATTTGACAGTCATGGCTGAATGGGGACCCTGCCTGCCAGACTGATATCCCATTAAAATCTCGGAGGAAAAGGTCCCAGACTGCCAGGTCCGACTTCATTTCCTCTGACACCCGGATATGGTTATATGGGGGGAGAGCCTGTCTCGTTGCCCATGCTAACCGCCTAATGAAAGGTCTCCCAGGTGCTATGGTCTTGCATGCGAAATGTAGGTGGCCGATGAGGGACTGCAGTGTTTTAAGGTTGACCTTGTTCATAGCCTTTACTTCCCCACTAAGTGACTTAGCCTCCCCACCTTCTCGCCAGGGAGCCATGACACCATCTCCGCAGAATCCAACTCAATTCCCAGGTAGGTAAGCCGAGTTACTGGGCCCTCGATCTTCTTGTGTGCCAAGGACACACTGAACCAACCCTTCAGCTCCAAGAAGGTGCGTAGCATGGTGCCGCATTCATCAGAACCTGGCGAGCTGATGAAGAGGAAGTCATCCAGGTAGTGAGTTATCTTGCTGGAACCGCAATGCTGTCCGGCAGCCCAGTCCAGGAACCTACTGAAAGCCTCGAAAGCTGCGCGGGAAACTGGGCAGCCCATGGGCATAGCCATGTCATAATAAAATTTACCAGCAGGTCATGATCTGACGGGCAGCAGGTGGAAGGCCGACTTTATGTCACATTTTGCCAAGAGTGCCCACTTGCTGGCCTGTTGAGTGAGCCGGACTGGCTGTATCAGATGTATAGGACACTACACTGTCCTCTGTGCTGATGAAATCATTAACAGAAGACCCTTTGGGGTAAGATAGGTGGTGAATCAACCTGTACTCTCCTGATGTCTTGTCAGGGAACCACGCCAAAGGGAGAGATGCGCCAAGTGGTTCAGCGGTGGTGTGAAAGGGACAGCCCACCTACCCTCCTCCACCTCCACCTCCTTGGCAATCTTGGATGCCACCACCTGTTGTAAAGTGTATGCTGATTTAGGATTACGTGCCGCTGTGGCCCTGTGTAAGGGATGTGGAACCCAGATGTGAAACCTTGTAACAGATACTGCGTGTCTTTTCTGTGGTAGTATTGGTCCAGCCAGGGGATAATGTTCTCAATTTTTATGGGGGTCTTTGCCCGCCTTCTTGGCGGGTCTGCCCCAATGTTTTCTGTCAGATAGGGAACTGTCCCTTTCCTCGCACTACCAGCCTTGGCAGGCACTGGCTTTGTGCTTCCCCCACAAGTACTGCATTCATGTCTAAACTTGCAGAAGTCTTAAACATTTCCTGGTGTTGAATTGTCTGCAAGTACCCATCCTTTTGGCCAACCTAGTTTTTTTTTTTTTTTTTTTTGGCACTGTATGGCTACTGCAAGCTACATTGGTGGGCTTGTCCTTGTCATTGCCTGAACCATAGGTCTTGATCTGTCCTGTCCAATCGCATGTCCGGGTTCGACAAATGCATGAGGAAAAGCACATCATATCGTAGCCATCCATTACCCTCATAAGCCAAATGAGCGGTTTTGATGTTGTCTCCACATTTGAGCAGCTGAATGATCTTATGCTGAGACTTCCCGGAGTAGATTGACATGAATATATCAAAAGCCGCTGACCAACTGTCAAATGTGTGGGGTACCTTCGGTCACTAACTTTTCGTGCTTGACCCTATCCTTATCATCCACATCGGGAAGTTCCCTTTGCAGGAGCTCAAATATCTCAATATACTCTCCTTTGCAAAACTTTTCCTTGAATGTAGGGGACAAGTGGATATCCATGGGGTTGTCCGCTCCCACGTACACCCAGTGTTCGACCTGCTGCGTCATGGCTCTGGAAGGGGTGGCCTCAGCCCCTTGAGCAGGAGCCGCTTCTGGCCCGGCAGGTAGCATCTGGTTAGCCCCGAGGTGTGCGGTGACCTCCACCTGTGCAGGCAACCCCACAGCTGGTGAACCCTTGGTCAATGTGGCCTGGTGCAGGGATGTGGATTGCATTGTTGCCCCTCTGTCCTCGCCACGTGGCACTGGGGTGGCCACGCTGTCCACCCATCCCTTCAGATTACTGTTGAGCCCTGGAAGTACCAGAATTGGGAGGAAGTGGTTGGGCAACTGCCATGTTATTGGTTATGTTACCCCTGCCAAAAACTGCTGACTCCCCCAGGGGCAAAGGCCACCCTGCCACTGGAGGTAGGTCCGAACCTGTACCCCTGCCCTGTACTACTGACGCTGTGCCCCCAGTGCCCCCAAGAAGCACTGGGAGAACCAAGAGAGTGGCATTGGCCACCAGCCCTGTGGTAAATTGCCGGCAGTGCCTGGTAGCGGTGCCCCAGAGCTTGTGGGAGGGACCCCTGGGGGCCCCTAGACTTAGGCTGGGGAGCCCTGTGAAAACCTTTGCCTTTTGTAATATGTGCCCAGCATGGGAGCCCTCTTGGCAGAAGCTCCCGGCGCCCAGCCGTGGACAGGTCCCAACCCTGACTCCCGGTGCCCCCTTTCTCTATCCAAGCCAAGAAGCTCCCCACAGACTGTTGTGCTCTGGCTCCCGACTTACCACCGGGGTGCCCTTGAAAGCTGTGATGCCGATATACTCACCCCTCCCAGCCAAATGGGGCACTGTGTTCGCATCCCTTGAGCCTCTAGTGGCTCTCTCTCCTTCTGGCTGTGTCTGACTGGGGTCGACGTTGATGACTTCTGGACCATGCATTGTCATCCTTTGCCTCTGAACTCCTGCTGTCCTCCTCCGGTCTGCTGCTGCCAAGGCCTCCACCATCTTAGCTGTGGGTCTTCTAGCATGCTTGCTTGGGCGTGATGTGCTGGGTTCGCTCGCCCCCTGACCAGGAATCTTCTTCAACGCCACTTGCAGCCAGCTGGGGCCCCCAGCTCCACCAGCCACTGCAGCTCCTCCTTAAACTCCAGCGTGGCAACTCCCTGTGAACTGGAGTCCGCAGAGGCCAATACCTCCTCATTCCCCTGATCCACAGGCCTGTCACCTGAACTCATGCTGCTCGTGTTACGGTGGCGGGTAGGTCGTTTTGAAGAATATGGAAAACCAAAAACATCTGTTGATTATGCCACTCCTAAAATCTTCCCGCTACTGTGTTGCTCCCTAAACTAATAAATTTGGAGCCTTCAAAGAAAGTCTGGATGCTTGAAAAGGGTTCCTTTATGGGTCTTGAAAACCCCAGAAAAAAGCGTTTTTTTTTTACCCTCCCGCAAGGAGTCCCCCGGAGAGTGTTGCCCTGCCCAGCAAAGATGGCCTGCCAGCCTTGTTGCAGAGTCAGGCCCCAGCCACGCCCATCCCTACCAACAGCAACCTGCAAGCCTGCCCCTTAGTCCACCCAGTCCCTTGGAAGGGACCCCAAAACAGTAAAAGAAGAAAGTTCAACAACAGGAACAGACAAATGTGCAAGCATCGCTATCCCAAACTCAGAGCTACTAAATAACTGAAAGCTTGTTTAATTTTTTTTGTTTTGTAAAGGCTGAAAACCAGCCCAAAAACAGCCTTCTGTGTTATAAAGGGAAAAGAGGATAGACACCCCAGGCAAGATGGCTGCTCTGATCTCGCTGAGAGCCTACAGATGAGAAACCTCTCCATATCCCTGTTGGTCCCCTGGCAACATGGTGATGCTGGAATCGATGACGGAGATCCCCTGCCACCAGGCTCCTCGAGATCCGGGCGGATCCCTGACCCAGGAGAACAACAGGGCCTCCCATGGCGGCATTAAAGGGAAGAGCCCAGCAGCCAAAATGTCATCCGGAAGCCCCCGAGCTGTGTGATCCCCTGACAGCCCCATCCCCTGTCACCGAGATGGAGTGACGAGAAACCCTGCATGCTCTGCAGGAAACTCTACAGTGCTGCAGGCAGCAAATCCTCCCCCCGAGCTGAGCCGTGCAGGAGCGAGATGCTGGCCCCAGTCTGACCCGGGACTGTGCTGCATGGCCATCCAGAAGAGAGGACAGAGCGGGAGGTGGTGACTGAGGAGTGGCCACCCGGTGAGGAGCCCACCAAAGAGCGCTATCTGGGAGCAGCCACAAGCAGAGGAAGCCAAGCTGGAACCAGGTGAGGAGGCCGTGGCAGGGACTCTGCCTGGAGAAGGTGGGGGGTCGCAGTGGCACTTGCAACCCAACGCTATGTCAGCAGCTACCTGCACCTAACCTGCTGGGAAAACGTGGAAATATAATCTGTTTGATTTTAGTATGTTAATTTTTTTGGGGTAGGGGGGACTTGTGATTGCCACCGTGAGGTTTAGGCTGACAGCCCTGCCTGTTACTGCACCAGGGCTCGCAGCCTGTGCCTGGAGGTCAGAGAGAGGGAGCGAAGAGGAAGGGCTGGGGGGATGTTGGGAGCATGGAGCAGCCATTGGGAACCACCAGAATGCAATCTGTTCCCATTGGGGTTGCTCCGTTTCTGCGACCTGGGGTGTTTAACAAGGGGCTGGAAGGGGCTGAAACCCCCAAGCCAGCGGGTGCCCAGCCGCCACCACCCAAAGCAAATAAGGCCTAGCAGGCTCCCAAGCTCCCAAGCCTACCTTGTAGTGGTCTTGGGAGATCGATTTGTCCTGAGAGATGTCCAGACAGCAAGAGGCAGATTTCCTTGCTGTCTGGACTTTCGCTAGCCTGTGCCCCACCTTGCCTGGGCTGCTCTGGTGCCAGGCGAGGCCCATGTACCACCAGCCCACAGTAGCACCTTGGGTGGAGGTGGCCAGGGATTGTTCCCCGGTCTTGGGCAGAGACCCCGGAGATGGCCGGAGTGGTCATTCAGAGCACGACCATCTGCGTCAGCTCTGTTTTTTCAGCAACAGCTGGGTGACATAAGTCACACTGGTGGGGGAGCCAGAGTACAGAGGAACATACAAAGTTTGGCGGGGATATCTACTTCTTTATTTTGGTTTGCCCAGTAAGAGCATGTGATGAGCAGAGTCCAATTGTTCAGGACCTGGAAGAGCTAAAGGGCAGCATGCCACTGTACACATCATTGGGTGAGGCCTCATTTGGAATACAGTGTCCAGTTCTGGGCCACATCTCCGTAAGGATGTAGACAGGGTGGAGGCAGTTCAAAGAAGGGCAACAAAAGTTATATGAGGAGAGACTGGGAGACCTCAGTATGTATACCCTGGAGGAGAGGAGAGGAGAGACAGGGGAGATATGATAGAAACCTACAAATATCTAAAAGGCATAAATAGGGTACCGGAGGCTAGCATCTTTCAGAAAAGGAGATGTCCAGGAATGAGGGGGGCATGACATGAGGTTGGAAGGGGGTAGACTATGGGGTAGCATGTGGAAGCTTCTTCACAGAAAGGGTGGAATAGACTTCCAGTGGAGGTGGTGGGGCCTAACACAGTGGGGGGATTCAAGCATGCATGGGACAGGCATAGGCGAACCCTAGCAATAGGAACGAAGAGATGAAGCTGGAGATCAAGTAGGGTCTGCGGTTTTTACAGTAGGCAGGGAAAATGGACAGACTAGATGGGCCTAGCGGTCCTTATCTGCTGTCAATTTCTATGTTTCTGTGCAGTGGCATGACTATACAGATGATGGTACTATGATGCCACAAACAGGGTAAACCAGAGCTCACAAGATGAAGTTAGTTTATGCCACCCCAGGGTGGTCCCATCATCAGAGACTGACACCCCCCCCCAAGCCCTGTCACCCTGTCCACTTATGGACTTACTGTCACTCAGCCATCTTCCCCACAGCATTCCCCTGTGGCAGGGATGGCCCAGAGGCCATGAAACGGATCTTTGGACGGGAAGTGCTCCACGAGCCTGGTGCGGTATTGCAAGTAGGGATCAGTGTCATCATGCTGGCCATCCATGCTTTTCTTCCTTCTTTCCTTTTTTGTGCTTTCCCCATGGTGAAATTAAATGTTACAATTTGAAGCAGTACACAGGAAACCTAGCAAGCAGTAGTAAAGGAAGACCTCTGGCAACAAACAGATGCCAGAGGAATACAGATAATGGGAAAGTGATGCTACGGTAGGGAAAACAAGATTGCACATGAATATGACAGTGCACAAGAAACAGGGCAGCGGACACTAGTATAACAGGACCATGGGGGCAGTACAGCACGTACTATCCTATCAATCATGCCCAATAGTGAAAAAGGCCTCCCTCGTCTCTTGCCTCCTGGTGTACAGTCAATGTTTAGGTCACCAAACCACACCCGGCATACTAGATGCACCTTGAACCATGCGTTTATATTGCTTCACTGCCATACCACCCAAGGGCAACACTCCTTAGCATACAGAGCAGCATTGTGGTATAATTCACTCCACTGTGATGTTACCAAAGACCAAACACTGGGCTCCTTCAAAAAGAAACTTCGCCAAGCACTAGTAGCCAATGCCTCCTGTGACTGCCATGCATAAAATAACTTGGGCCTGTTTCCTCTCCTTCGCCCGCACCCTACCCCACCCTACCATCCCATCATACCCTTGCTACTACCCTATAACTTAGCTGCCTTCCTGAGGTCCCCATTAACCAGTCCCAGCATCAGACTCTGCTTGCTGCTCTATAGAGGGCATCATCAGTTCCTGCACTCAGTGCCCCACTGGAGTGCCCTCTTATACTGAATGACACAGCCCACGTTTGTCTGCTGATATTCCCCTCCTAGCAACCCCCCCCCCCCGCTCAGGAACATTGTTAGGCCCTAGCCCTAGCTTCTGTCTATCCTGTAAGACCATGTCCCTAGTCGTTGCCTTCCCTTGTTTTGTCTCTGACAATGCTACTTGGTTGCATCTTTTTGTTCCTGTAGTCAGATCCCAACCCTAATGCCTTTCCCTGCTAGTTAAGCTTACTCCTAGCGCTGTATGTTTGCAAAATACCTGTTTTATAACTTTAATCCATATGTGCTTATTTTATTGTTTACCTTTACTCCTAGGATCACTATGTATTTTCTCACTATACTGTTTGATCTTCTTGGACATAAAGTCTCGCCACTCATTCACACTAATGGGATCTATGCCAGAGGCACTAGGATCCAGCGGAGAACAAACTTTCAAGAGGTGGCGCCAGAGGTGGAGTGTGAGGAAATGGCAAAGCGAGCCATGGCGTCAGTGGTAGACTACCGGCATCGACCCTCCAACCGCCTCAGTTCCTTTTTTTTCCTGCCATCGAGTGTACTTCAGTGACGACATCGCTCGCCTGCTGGGAGTCAAACTTCAAACTACAGCATAGTTTTCAGTTTATTGTTTTGTAATTCATTTTCTAAAACAAGTACTGATTAGATTTAATTTTATTGATTATAAGAAAGAAGTCTTCAGCCCTCCATTGACGGAGTCGACCATGAGCAGGTCAGGTGATGGTAGGGAGACTTCATATGAAAGCTGTTCAGTCAGCCGGGCTGTGTCCGGTCCACCGCCCTCTCTGGAGGGTGGGTCTGACAACGGACGGTCCAGTGCTCAGGGAGATGGGCGGTCCCCCCCGAAAGCATAAAAGGAAACTGTCCCATTCTCGGCACCATTGGGCCTCGAGCTCTTCTACTGCACACAAGTCGAAAAAGAGAAGGCATCACTCGAGGTCACCTTCTGGTATGTATGCGCGTCAGCGGTCGGTCATTGGGGCCAGGCGCCGGTCTCCTCTTCTCTGAGTCGCCAGTTTCAGTCTCCGGTGGCCGACATCAGAGCCCACCCGCCTATTGGAGGGGCTTACGATGAGCAGTTTCACCAGTGGGCTGCTCTTATGGAGCAGTGGGCTTGGAGGTTGATCCAGCTCCCTGACCCGGTCACTCCGAGGCCTTCGGGCCGTTCAAGGGAGCGGGTAGGGCAGTTGGACCTTCCTAGTCGCACGGCGCCTTCGTCGGTGCTGTCAACTCCATTGCTCAGGTGTTTTCCTCCCTCACATGGCTGCGGCGTAGGCTGTCCACACTGATGCCTCTATTTCCTGCCAATTTTCCTTCTTTTCCCTCAAATTGCAGATCTTCCCTTGTCAATCTTCACCATTCATTACTGCTTGGGTTAGTGCTGAGGCGCCGACCGCTCACGGGAGTTTTTAAAAATTGGTTTGAACGGCGCCCTCGAGAGTGACGTGATTGCGTCATAAGCGCGAGGCCGCAGGGGTGCCGTGAGACTCCTCCTCTATTTCAGTTCTGTTTCTCCGCTGTCGAGGCTGCACCTGCCGCGCAGCGATAGTATAACGGTTATTCGCTCAAGACCTCGCTTTTTCAGTGACTCGCCGACGTCAGATAACGGTAAGACCGTTTTTATTTTCTATCGACGGCACCAGTGCTTTATTACTGTTTTTGCCTTGTTTAGTTACGCATCATGTCAGGTTCGGGGCAAAGCGTAGTCGGCGCGGCTGCCCTATGCGCGCCGGTGCTCCTGTGGCGGCATTTCCATCTCGACCAGCATGATGTCTGTCTCCGCTGCCTGGGACCCAACCACGACATGGACGCTGCAATGCCTGTTTCTCCATGGACCGCGTGTCCTCAAGTCCGCGCATTCAAGATCGGCAAGGCCCCACCGACCTGGGGACGCGCCGCCCAGGGATTCCCAGGTAGGCCATTCCTCTGGGTCCCCTCCCGGGCCTATACAGTCCGTGGAGGAGGAGGCTTCCTTCTCTTCTCTTGCCGAAGAGGAAGCTTCTTTCGCGGTGTCGGAGGAACGTCATGGTCCCTCCCGGGGCCGCGACGGGGACACCCTCTCGGCAGTCACCTCCTCGGAGGTAAAAGCTCCCCCAGTGTCGAGGCCTGTGCCTGCTGGGCCTGGCACCGGTGGACCCTCGGTGCCGGTCTGGCCTTCGGTGCCCGTGGCCGGTTTGCGCTCGGCGGCGCCCGGGGTTGGGTTCGGCGGGCGGCACGTGTGGGCTAACTGACGCCGCGGGGGAGCCGGGGCGGGCCTAGCAGGTGTGGGTGGGCCAAGGTCGTCGATGCTGTCTCTGGCACCGGCGCCGTTCGCAGCGCCGTTTCTCCGGGGACTCCTGGGGTTGCCAGCATCGTGGTTCCAGCTGGTCTCTTCCTCTTGGAGGTCGATGACTCAGACGTGGACCCATCCTGGCAACCTGACTCTTCGGAGTTGGGGTCCTCGGTGGCACGTGGTGCTGGGCGGCACAGTGGGCCCCTCCCACTGTCCCCGCTCCCGTCCTCCCCTGAGGGCCCTCGGGCTAGGGGTGGCCCCGGGTCCTACCCTTCTGGGTGCTGTTACCGCCTTTCGGTGTGGGAGAACGCTGGAGTCAAGGAGGAGGGCGCTCTCTGAGTCTGAGGGGGTCGAGGGGCGGGGGATGGTCATCGCAGTCTCGCGGGGTGGCTCAGAGCCGTAGCGCTGGGCCCCACCTTTCCCTCTTGGACCCCGAGGTCCCCTCCAGTGGCATTGCTGCGGACTGCCCTTCTGGATCCGTGCAGTCCCTGGTTCGTCACAGGGGAGAATCCCCTTCTGGGCTCTTCCAGGTTTCGCATCCCCAGAGTTCCGTTTTGCGACCTGGTCTGTTGTCCGGAATCCGCCAGCTCGGCTCCGTTCTCCGGTTTCAGAGCCCTAGCAGAGGTCAGTTGCCTCTTCATAGGTGCCCATCTCCAGTGCCTCTGCAGCCACCCCCCGCTCTTCCAGGCCATGTCGGTCCTACGGGCCCGTTATCCTGGGAGCAGTTCAGAGGTTCTGCGCCGGCCTTCCCCTCATATGTCAGGTATATGCATGAGCGGGTCTTTCACCTCTCCCCACCGCCACAGGAATCTTCTGGACACTCCAGCTCTCCATCATCCTCGTCTCCCTCCTCTGAGGGAGAGGAACCCCTTGTTCATATCTCCTCAGATGCTGATTTCACTGAATATCAGCAATTCCTTTCGAGGATGGTGAGTGATCTTCGAATCTCCTACGTTAGGCGAGACAATACCAAACGAGAGACACGCGAATTCCTTGGAGAATTCAGCGCCCAGCACCTGGTGGTACCTTCCTGGCCTATCCCTTCCAGGAGGCGTCTATCCGTTCTGGCAGTCGCCAGCCACCCCTTCTCCAGCCCCGCAGACTGTCGACGAGGTATTGTGCCCTTTCGAATCCCTGGGTACTCTTCCCAACCTGTCCTCGGTTTGGCATACCTAGAGACTCCTTCCGGCGCCGCCGCCTGGCGCACGACTGTCCACCCGATTCGGATTCCCTACAATTCGACCGGTGGGGGCGAAGAGTGTTCTCTTCCTCTCGTGCGATGGCTTGCATTGCGTCACATCAGGCTCACCACGCTGCCTACAGTAGGCATCTGTGGTCAATGCTCTCTCAGCTCTTAGCATCAATGCCTGATACGGAGCAAATCAGACAGGCTATTGCCCTCTTCGCTATAGGCCTGGAGCTGGCAGGACACCAAGCGAGGGCATCTTATGACGCCAGTGAGGTGGCTTCCAGGCTTTCGGGGACAGCGATCTGCATTAGGCGGACGGCATGGCTTCGTCTATCAAGGTTGTCACCCCTGGCCCGGCGTAGGGTGATTCGCTCCGCCTTCCGGGGGACCCGTCTTTTTTCCTCCAGAGCTAGGAGATTACTGCAGGGGCTTCCTCCGTCTCCCTGTCCTCGGGGGGCACCTCCTAGCTCTTCTCCCACATAGGCTTCTCTCTGGATTAGCCCAGGGTCTTCCCCTTCTGTTTCTCACCAGCAGAAGGCTGGGGGTCTTGTTCCCTCAGGGTTCTACTCCCCTTTTTTAGGGGGCTTGGTACTCACCCAAGCAGTAATGAATGGTGAAGATTGACATGGGAAGATATGAAAATTATGTACCTACTGTAATTCTTGATCTTCTCTTGTATCTTCACCATTCATTACTGATACCCACCCACCTTCCCCTCAGTGGCCTCCTTCTGTGGAGTCTCCCCCTCCCGTCTCGTTCCTCTTCCTTCTTTTGGCCTTTATGCCAAAAAAATAAAAAAAAAAACTTTCTGTTTTCCATTCTTAATGAATGGTCTCCCTTTTTTCCTCAAGGTAAAGAGGAACGAACACGGTGTTCCTTTATCTAAATTCTGAGGGAACTCTTTCTGACCGCCCTTAGGGTGCGATTCCTAAAATACCTTCTTCAGGTTATGCAGTTTCACAGCCTAAGAGGCCATGCTCTGACTTGGCCTTGGTGAAGTCTAGAATCCTCCTGGCAGGTATTATTTTGAGCTGTAGCTGATTGGACTTGTCAGCTCTGAGCGTCCGCTTGCCTTGCCTTAGGGAGTCTGATCGAGTTCCACTCTATCTTTCATACAAAACTGCCTTTGAGAAGGCATAGTCTTTCCCATACACTACTGTGTTAGCAATTAACAGGGTGCTAAGGGACTTAGTCCCCTTCCTGGTTGGGCGCTCTACCCGGAACAGGTTCTGCCCGGGCAGTCTACGAGCCCTCAGCTAGGATGAAGGGACTTGGCATGTCGAGAGTTCAGAGAGTCTGCCTTCATTCGGATCTGTTCAGGTGGTTCGGTTGAACCTCCCCTCAGTCCTAGCAACTGGGATTCTTGCTCCCTTGTTATTCTCGAGCCTATAAGCCTCTCAACCAATGCTCGATGGGCACTGTTCTCCCTCTCAACATGCCTCTTTTTCTCTTCTTCTTCTACTTTCTCTTCCTTCTCTCTGTTCCTCCCCTAGAGCTGCCCCAGAAAGGAGGCCCTGCGGTCCCTTAGGGTAGGAATCCTTCTTCTCTGTTGATTCTCTACCGGCTTATTCCTTTCTCAGTTTATATCCTTTCCTTTTTCTGTCCCTCAGCTCTCTTGCCTCGCTTTCCTTTTTTCTTACCCTTTATTTCGCCTCTCCGGCTACCAGAACTGAGATAGAGGAGGTCTGCGGCACCTAACGGCCGCCCCTCGCGCAGACGCCAATATGTCACTCTCGAGGCGGCGCCGTTGGAGAACCGATTTAAAAAAAAAAAAAAAAAAGAAACCTCCAGTAGCGCAGCCTGGGTACCAACCCAAGCAGTAATGAATGGTGAAGATACAAGAGAAGATCAAGAATTACGGTAAGTACGTAATTTTCATTTTCATAACCTTGGGGACGCTTGCGCCATCCCAAGATGCCAAGACTCTCTTGGCGCTGCTAGGGGCCTGTCATCACCCGGCCTTAGCACTGGAGGCCTCTTGGCGCCATCCGTGGCGCCCAAGGGCTCTGTTGGCACTGTCTGTGGCACTGTGGGCTCCTTCGCACCGTGGCCTATGTCGGTGCCAGGTACTGGTCTGTTTCGATGGCGCCGACTTCCTTGTGTTCGCGCCATGTTCTTCTGTCGCCGATGCTTGGTGTGGCACCATCCAGCCTCCAAGGCTTTTGATTCGATTCTTTCCTCTTCTATTTTTCCTTCTGATTTTCATTCCTTTCCTATCCATACAGCCCCCGGACTCTCAGGAGATGATTTTGAGCCTGACCCAGATCTTCGACTGGGTGATGATGATGTTGAAGGAGCAGTGATCAATCCTGCTGCACAGCCTGTGGTCGAAGACCTTTCCTTTAAATCTCTGCTGAAAATTTTAATTCCACTCTTTTCTCCAGACTACAGAAATCGATCCTGGGAAGCTTTTAAGACTCAATACTTACATGTCCCGGAGATCCATATGGATTTAACTCCTCTGGTACAACCATCGTTCGAGACCTTCTCTCAGATGGTATGGAACAATCCTGCTCTCATCCCTTCCGTGGCTAAGTCCATAGATAGGAGGAATGCTCCTCCCAAGGATCGACCCATATTGGCCTCACAAGCCTTTGCTGATCCCATTGTAGTCTTAGCAGAGAATGATAAGGCCGTCCTCCCACAGGCATTTACAGCCCGGCCTATAAATAATCAATCTCGCAAGACTGACACCTTAGGTAAGAGAGTCTTTGCTGCCTCCACCCCGGGTATGCGTATTGCCAGCTACCAGGGCTATTTTTCTCAATATGAGTATGTCCTTTGGCATTTTCTCAAACAAATGGTAGAAGCTCTGCCTGAGTTGGAAACCAATTCAGAGCTACTTCAGACCATTACCAGGGGTATAGAGTCCAATAACCAACAGGTTAAAGCTGCAGTGGATGCTTTCGATACTGCTTCCCGGGCGGCGGTGGGCATTTGTACCCATCGCCACTCTTGGCTACGTACTTCAGGCTTCACGAATGATGTCCAGCAGCAGGTCATGGCTTTACCCTTCGGTATGTATTTGTTCGGGCCACAGGTGGAGCAAGCTCTGGAGGCCACACAGAAGACTAGGTCAGCCATTAAGACAGCTTGACCCACACCCACCTCCTCTTGGGGGTTGGGGGTGCTAATGAGCAGTTTCACAACTGTCAGTCCTTTCGGGCAAGGCAGAGGAGGTTTTAACAAAAACCTCAACCCTCAGCCACAAAAGAAAATGCAGCAGAAGGCACAAGGCCCCAAAGCGCCGAGTGCCACCTTCTGAGTTTCTGGCCCAGGTCCCGCTTCAACTATCCGAGGGGGACTCTTCCTTAGCGGTGGGAGGATATCTGACTCGGTTCTACAACCAGTGGAAATCTATAACATCAGACAAATGGGTCCTCTGGATAATCCGCGAGGGGTACTCGCTCAATCTTTCAGAAACCTCTCCGGATCATCCACCCCACACAACAGCCCAGGCTGTCGACAGTACAATCAGACCTTCTTGCTTCCAAGGTACAAGGCCTTATGAGCAACAGGGCAGTAGAAGTAGTTCTGCTGGATCAGCGAAACACAGGATTCTACTCCCATTACTTTCTGGTTCCGAAGAAAACTGGCGGCATGTGCCACATTCTGAATCTCAGAAAGTTAAACAAATTCCTTCACAAGGAGAAGTTCAAGATGATATCTCTAGGTACCCTTCTACCTTTGCTTCATCAACACGATTGGCTAGCCTTCCTGGACATGCAGGATGCCTACCAACACATTCTTATACATCCAAAGCTCCACAAATACCTAAAGTTTGTGGCGTTGAGTCAACATTATCAGTTCAGAGTCCTGCCCTTTCGGCTGTCCTCAGCACCGCAAGTTTTTACAAAGTGTTGTGCAATTCTCACAGCACATCTCAGGAAAATCAGAATTCAGGTGTTCCCATATCTGAATGACTGGCTCCTAGGAAGTCCTTCCAGACAAGAAACTCTGGACGCTGTAGCCACGGCTTCAGACTTCCTCACATCTATGGGAGTCCTGCTACATCTCAACAAATCGCAGTTGCAGCCCTCCCAGAAACTCCTCTTCATAGGAACTCTTCTGGAGGACACCTCCTGTGTGAAGGCTTTTCTCCCTGAGAACAGAAGGAGCAGTATTCTACAGATGGCCCAGCACATCAGAGAAAACAGCTCGGTTCAAGTGATCTCGATGCAACGCATGCTGGGTCTCATGGCATCCTCGGTGTTCACTGTACCCCTAGCACGTGCTCAGTATTCAGTGGTCCCCAACCACTCACCCTCAGTCCTTTTCCCATCAAGGTGACAGAACCTCTAAGAGGTCACTCACCTGGTGGTCGAGGAGGACAACCTTCTGGAAGGGTATTCCTTGCTCCTCTGGATCATCAGATCTCCATTACCATGGACGATCCCTGATGGGGTGGGAGCTCACTGCCAGGATCTCCACACCTAAAGCACGTGGACTCAGGACAAGTCCCAGCTTCACATAAACATCCTGGAACTTAGAGCCGTCCTCTATGCAGTCCGGGCCTTGAAGGACGTACTCTGTTACAAGAACATTCTCCTTCAAACGGACAGCAAAGCAGTGATGTATTACATCAACAAGCAGGGCGGTGCACACTCTTACCGATTTATGCAAGGAAACTATGAGAGTGTGGGAATAGTGCCTGGAGCACAAGGCTCTAATCCACGTGGTTTACCTGCCAGGAGTGCAGAACAAACTGACAGACCGTCTCAGCAGAATGGAGACAGAGCCTCACGAGTGGTCTCTCGACTCAGCCGTCGCTCAGTCACTCTTCAAAGAGTGGGGAACTCCAGACCTGGACTTTTTTGCATCAACACTCAGCACAAAACTGCCTCTCTTCTGCTCCAGAAATCCAGGACCTGGCATTTTCTGTCAGGATGCGTTCAGGCTGTAGTGGACAAAACGCTTTCTATACGCCTTTCCTCCTCTTCCCCTAATTCAGAGGGTACTTCTCAAATTTGAGTCTCAGGGGGACAAAATGATTCTCATTGCTCCTTTCTGGCCTTGACAGATATGGTTCCCGCTGCTCAACAGTCTGTCGGAAACCCCCCCGAAGGCACTTCCCCTTCAGACGAACCCTCTGACCCAGGTTCCTGTGGTCCATCCCAATCTTAAGGCGCTTCACCTTCATGCTTGGCTCCTGAAGAGATAAGAGGTGAATAGGTTCAATGTCTCCCGTAGGGTTTCAGATATTCTCTTGGCTGCACGTAAGCCAGCCACTAGAAAAACCTACACAACCAAATGGAAGCATTTCTCTCTCTGGTGTGCAAAATCCTCTTGGAACCCTTTTTTCTGCCCACCAGATAGTCTTGGAGTACCTTTTAGACCTCTCATATTCAGGCCTGCAGTACTCTACAGTCAAAGTTCATCTGTGTGCCAATTCAGCTTATCATGAGCTGGTACATTCCTTGTCTCTGGCTCAGTTACCTGTAGTTAACATGTTTCTTAAGGGTATTCTGCATACCAGAACTCCTATCAGACGTCCAGTCGCAGCCTGGGACATTAACCTTGTGCTAGCCATGCTCACTCGGAAACCTTTCGAGCCTCTAGCTACCTGCAAGTTGAAGTTCCTCACTTGGAAAATGGCCTTACTGGTGGCCATCACTTTGGCCTGTGGAGTTTCTGAAATACACGCTCTGGTCACAGACCCCCTGTACACTGTATTTCACAAGGACAAAGTAGTTCTTAGGACTCGCTCTAAGTTTCTCCGTAAGGTAGTCTCAGAATTTCATCTAAACCAACCTTTAGTCCTGCCTACTTGCTTTGCTAACTTTCAGAATGAAGGGGAACGTACCCTTCATTCTTTGGATGTTGAGAGTACTGCGATTCTATCTGGATCAAACAAAAGAAATTCGCAAGGCTCAACAACTGTTTGTTTCCTTCAGTGAGACCCGGCTGGGTCAACCTGTCGCTATTAGGTGCATTTCAGCGTGGCTGGTAGCTTGTCTCCGCCACTGCTATTCTATGGCACAGATTAAGCTGAAAGGCAGAGTGTACTCTCACTCTACTAGGGCAGTCGCGGCATCTCTGGCGGAAATCCGCAACATGCCCATTGCAGATATTTGCAATGCGGCTAAATGGAGCTCAGTGCATACTTTCGTTAAGCACTATGCTTTGGATGTCCATGCCAGACGACATCTGTCGTTTGGTAGGACTATTCTTAACGGACTTCTGTCCTAAGTATGTGAGCTCTTAGTTTTCCTGCTGCCCGTCCCGGGGGATTATTAGCTCTGTACTCTCTCATTAGTGTGAATGAGTGGTGGAGACTTTATGTCCAGGAAGATATGGAAATTCCATACCTACCGTAATTCTTTATCTTCTTGGACGAAGTCTCCACCCTCATTCACATGCCCACCCACCATCCCCCGAGCTCATGCCTCTGTTTTTGGTCTTCACTCCCGCAGTGGCTGTGCTGTGAAGACTCTATTGTTGACCCTTCTCACACGGGTTATTCGGACAATCCTATGTCCGATTTGTTAGGTTAGTCCTGCTAGGTTAGTTACGCCACACCTCCTTGGGGAAAAAAGGTACTGAGGCGGTTGGAGGGTCGATGCCGAGAGAGTCTTTACTGCAAGAGCCACAGCTTGCGATGCCGCTTCCTTGCGGCTCCACCTCTGGCGCCGACCCTCTTGAAAAAATTTGCTACCGCTGGGTCCTAGCGCCTCCAGTGTAGATCCCATTAGTGTGATTGAGTGGTGGAAACCTCGTCCAAGAAGATCAAGAATTATGGTAGGTACGTAATTTCAATTTTCTGTTCTCTGATATGCCATGGAGCCTATGTAAAAGAGCCTTTGGCTCAAAGGTATTAATTCCAAGACTGAAATAAATACAAAACATAAGTGTAACTGTGCTGGTGGTGCTCAGGTAGATTTCTCGGTTCTTCACTCTGCGAGGTGGATGTCTGTCTTACTACCAGCACCAGTGTCACTCCCCAGCAGGTGTTGTGATGGGGCGACCTCATTCCTAGATGGGTAGATGGAGGCACCCAACAAGATGAGGTAGGAATCGTTCAGAGGTCTGATGAAATGAAGATGTTTATTAGACAGGAGGGAAGGAGGACACGGTCATAAAGAAAACACCAACAGTAAAATGACAGGGAGTACGGCAGCATTATGATTATCTGAGCAGTAATCTCATGTAACTATAACGTAAACTCTAAATGTACTGTAAACTCTAATACTGTACAAATAACTATACAGGTTGTATGAGCACTCTCACCCCAACTCTGAGGTACACCTCTGCCCTCATGGGGCTACCTTTGAGTACTCTAGAAACAAGAACTTTTGCAATAAGCTATCGTAAGAGTCTAAAATAACACAATTTGCAGTTCGTGCACAACTAGCAGAGTTTTGTTGTATGATGGACGATTTGTGCAGGAAGGAAGGTGAAACAAAGGAAGATTCTTGAAAAGGGAACAAGTGGCTTGCCAAACTGGCTTGGCTGAAGAGAATTTCTGTGGGACTAATGGGATGTGGAGATTTTCTAAACAGGCCATAGGTTCATCGGCTATACCCACCTCTCCTGGGTTGCTGGAAACAGAGAACAAAACTCAAAGGATTCCTCGGCTTAAAACCCACTGGTGGGCCACCGAGAATGAAGAACAAATGCAAGAATCCGGCCACAGTCCTCTGGCAGACAGCCGGGATGAAACAACAGATGCAGACCACCCTGCGACAGCCCTCTTGTGGACTGCCGGGTACGAAGTATGCAGGAGAACCCCTGCCACAGTCCACTGGTGGACTTCCGTCTGCGAAAGATGCAGAAGGTAATGGGGGGACCCCATGGATATTGAGAACCAAGATGAGGAAGTCTTCAGATGTCGAGAGGATGACAGAGTTTTGGGTGCCAATGGCAGACGGGCCAAAGATAAATGTAAAACAATAAACGGGATGTTGGTTTAGAGAAACTGGAACAGAAGATCTTGAAAAAGCGGTGGTGATGAAGAAGGAAAATGAGAAAACAGATGGCAGAATCTACACTGGGCCAGGCCGTACACTGGGACTAGCAGAAAACAACAAATGTGATGTTGCAGGGGTACGGCCGTGGATGAGGATGTTCAGAAAATCTTACTGCAGACTGGTTCCGGAATTCATTTGCTGAACGCCCTTCCAAGGCTGCTGAAGACTGATCCAGGAATTCACTTAGTACAAGATGCTGGCACACTGTGGTGTAACTGCCACCTGGGGCAATTGCACAGTTTCAGGGGCAGTTGGACAACTTTGGGGCAACTGCACAGTTCCAGCAGTTTTCAGGCAATAAATACAATTCAGGTAGTTTTCAGGCAATGAACACAGTTTTTCAGGCAAGTAACACAGTTCGGGTACAGTCTTGGGCGTATTGCCAGTCCAGAATGCCCCGATTGCTCTCTTGCCCCAATGTTAGCCCAATTAGAGAGCCGCTAGCCAGCTTTTTCCTCAGCCGCTTCTATAGATGGTCCGAAGTTGGGATATATTTAAAAAAATAAATAAATAACTTCCCCACCAATCCAACTGCAGTCGCTGTCCCAAAGCACCAAAATTCACCAGGGGCCCTTTAAGCCAATTTCCCACTTCTTGTGATGCTGAACCCCTTTCTAGTGGCTTGGGAACAAGGGTGCACTGGAGGAAAGTCAGGGGCACCTGGGTTGCTAGCCCTTCTTCCAATTAGCTTTAGCTGGGTCCCTCTAAATTACAGGGTTTGCCTTAGCCCTTTAAGTAGTGGGCCTACTATGCTGGCCCTTTAAATCCCTGGTAGATACTTGCTGGGCTTCCGATACAATGGGTCTTGCATTGCCCCTTAATTCCTTGGGCATTGCTTCCTTAAATAACCCTTTAATATGCAGTCAGGGCCTTTCTGCCTTGGTTCTGCCCCCTTGTAAATATTTAAATCTTTTACCAAGGGTCTCTATGCAGGGCCCCTCCTTTTGGGCATCGCTATGCCCAAAATTAATATTAAAATATTTAAATGTTGGGTCCTGCAACCCATCCCTTCGGCTCTTGGCCGTCTTTCCCCTTGCGTCGTCACAATTTTTATTTATTTATTTTAACTTGCTGGTGGTCAGCACTTTGCTCCTAGTGCTGCTGCTGCTGCTGCCTACTCCCTGCCCCAGCCTGGGGTGAAGGAATCTGCTTTGGGAGGTGCTTCTGGCAGAGGGAGGGCTCGTCGACTGGAGGCAGGCACTACGCCGGGCGACTGGGGGGGCTTGCAGGACCTTACGACACTCGATGGTCCTTGCGCTCTCTCTCTCACACATGGAGGATGTGGCTCTTGGACACAGCTGCCACAGAGGGACTGGATAACTTTACTTTAAAATTGAAAACAAAAAATGGGGCAAAACATAGCCCACACCACAGAATGGGAACTGATTAAGGGCTGCAGCACTGGGACCGCCGCACACTCATGGACCAGACACCTGCATCGAGGGACGAGAGGCGGACCACAGGAAAGCCCTTGAACTACACTTTCTTACCTGTGTCCCTTCTCTCCATCTCTCCATGAGTGGGCATCTTTTTCTTCTGGAGTGCCTGAGAGCACTCCCTTTTGGGTTCTTCTTTGCCCAAAGGACGCAGCGACCGACCATCTGCTTCCATGGCCACAACTCAACTGCCCAACTCCAGCATTCAGTACACTGCGTCCCTAGCAACCCTCCAACAGTTCAGCCTGGCCTTGACTTTGAATGATGCCCCTGGCTCATGCAGCTTTCCTTGGGGTTGCAGAACAGAGCAGGCAGCCAGGGACAGCAAAACAAAACTTTTTTTTCCCACAGCAGTTCCTGCCTGGCATAGGGGAACACTCTAACAAGGGACCTGTGTACATTACCCCTGTCCAGCCTACACTGTACTGGGGCCCACCCATACTGGAGACTCTATTTATTTCTGTTGTGCCCCAACTTTGGGGCACTATATAAGTGCATAGTGCTAACTACATCACTCTATAGAAGCAGTAATATAATAATGAACAAGAACAGCAACAAGTGGACTTCTGGTGACGCCAGCGAACTGATGGCTGCCTAGCCCTGCAGCTCCTACCCTGTCGCAACTAAAATTGAACTACATCACAGCCAAAACTAATGCCTTCCCCAGCTAAAGCTACTAGGATGAAGGCTGGGAGACCTCCGAACACTCCTGTCCAAAAATTAAAAGAGCTACTGCAGGTGGAACAGCAGGATGCTGTAGAGGACCGCAAGGCTGCGGATGGTCCTCAGATGTCGGCTCAATGTGGTGCGGGGATTCTGGCAGAACTTGCAAAAACTATAATGCAAATGTCTCAAACAGTACAGAAAATAGACCAAAATCTGTCTGAGCTTTGCTCTGATATCAATCGGATAGATCATAAAACTGAACAGTTTGAACTCTGCCTAACTCAAACAGCTGAACAAACTGACAGACATGACTGACTCTTGCTTTGCCTTCTAGCAAGGGACAGAGAACTAACCCATCGGATGGACGACTTGAGGGCAGGAGTAGGTGCCAAAATATCCACGCTCTATGGGGTACTGAGGGTGCAGAGGACAAGTATAAAGATACTGCTGCATTCCTACAAGATTTGCTGCACAAACTGCTATCCCTTCTGGAGGAGCTCGATATCTCGATGGACCGAGTCACACCAGTTTCTTGGACCTAAGCCATGCAACCAGATGCTAGGCCACGATCCCTGATAGCCCGCTTCACCTCTTACAGATGTAAAGAAGGAAGTATTTCTGTCGTGCTTGGCAACAAGGACCCTTAAACTACCAGAGCCAAAGGATCTCTATAGACAATAACCATACATCCTTGGTCCAGGAAGCCCGAAGAGCTTTGTGGCTGATAGTGAAACAGTTGAAAGCAAAATCTGTTAAGGCCCAGGTTCTTTTCCCTGCTCGGCTGAAGGTGGACATGGAGAATGGGGTTAAAATATTTCCTGATCTGTTGGCTGCCTCACAGTTTCTTGAGTCCCTTTGTATTCCTATCCCACCATTGAATAAAGAAAAGTTGGATCAGGACCTACTTGCCTCCGTGTGTTCCATGCCCCAGAAAGGAGTTATCTGCCCCGAATCTTCCCAGGAGCTAGCCCTGACAAATCTGTGATCAGACGTCTCGGCTCTGCTGCGCAGGTATGATGATCCCTCTGCAGTTAACGAGAAGGCCTCGCATCTGAGAGAAGATGTCACCAACTCCACCCAACCTGATGCATCAACCACCTGAAGAGGGCTCACAAACAGGTCGGTTGATCTTTCTGTCCTGATTATTCCCCCCAGTTTCCGATGCAGTCTGGCCTTCCGTTTGTTGGCATGGTTCGGCTGCTGACCCCCCCCCCCCCTTTTTGTTCTTTGATCGAGACTGCATCCGTAGATCTTGCCCTGGACTGTGGATCCCCATGTGGGGTCTGATCTATCGCCCCGGAGAATTATTCACACTGATCGCTGGAGTAGTCCCTATCTAGAAATGAAGCACTTCTCGGACTTCCTCCTCCGCTCTGGACACAGGAGCCCTGCTCCTGGGGGGGGGGGAGATGATGGTGAACATGCTTGAAGTATGATGCAATTCAAAAAGGGAAAAATGCTCTAAATGTCTGGTGTGTGGGGATGAGGGATGGTGATGCTGGGGGGTAGGGTCGGAGGGAGACTGTCACTAGACATTGTATCCACAAGGTTGAGGCTGGGACTGTAAGTTCTTGGTGCCTGGTGCCCTGGGGGGAAGAACGGTGAATCCATGTCTCTCACGTTTTCCTGGGGGAGGTGGGGCGGGCGGGGGGTCCACTGGGCTGCTCCCCCCACGGTGAATGTCAGCATGGCAAAATCAATTAAGTTGGCCAGTCGCTTGAGTGATGGAGGGGGGATCTTTACACCTCTCAAGCATTGTGCTCCACTGCCAGTGCTCCAGGAATGACCCCTTCTTAGACAGAAGTCATCACTGGGGCCTGACTTGTACCTCTGGGGACCTTTTTATATCACAGGCTGCAGATTGAGGGTCACACACCCTAAGCGATTGCACTGTATTAGTGTAAATGTTCCAGACTGAGAGGGAGCAGGAGGATTGGCTTCTCCCGGAGGGGTATGGCCGCTCTGATGGGCCCCCTGGGCCCATGGTCCCAGCCTGAGTAACCACCACGTTCTAAAAATTAGGAGGAATGACAGTCAACATATAGGCGTGATTTAATCGTTGTTTCTCAGACAGTTTAATACCACGAGTTCGCTTCGGGGGGCGTGGGGGCTAAGAGTGATTACAGTGATTCATAAGTCGTCATGACTGCTGACGTCAAAGGGCCAGGCCCTATAGGGGAATTTTCTCTTGGGTTAATGGGGTGTCTCATCCTTTTCCTGAGCTCCTTATTCTCTGTTGCTTCTGCGACAGCCCATAAGCTGGGCATGCCCCAGCTTACCCATGGAAGTCAGTACACTCCCACTGTACTGGGAGGGTACTCTGGCTTATATGCTGGGGGGCCCGGTGCACCACAGACTCGCCACTCTCACACGATGCGGGACAGTGAGACAATTTCACACCTCACTTGAGATAGTTTATGTTCAATTTCTCTGGCTGCAGTTTATAGTTAATTGTTCACTTGGGTACGTCATTTCAAACATACAGCTAAATACTAGGCCTTTACAGAAACACAATTATGAGCACCAAAAGTTAAAATGTCATTTTTATGTTTGCTTGCACGCATGTGCAAGAAACATAGTGCCATCATCCGAGTTTTCGGAGGTGTGGCTCCCTGTCTTCCAATTCAGTCAGTGTGTTTGCAAGCACGACCGCAGTTCGCTAATGAATGCTGCAGCTATCTGTGACAGCAGTTGAAAATACAGTGCCATACAGTTCAAAGGGAGAGCTACGCTTCAGTGAGCAGCGATAAGATATCACATGCTCATCGCGCTTCTGCTCCACACACACACACACGGCATGTGCGCGTGCTCCTCTCCCAGCGTACACACTGTATGGCCGATGGGATGCCCAATCCCCGTCGGCTCTGCTGGCGCCCCCAAACAAGATTCAGGTGCCACGCTGGAGCCGACCCAGCGTAGCAACAGTCTGTATGTTGAAAATTTGTGAAACAATTTCAAAATGACTGTTTTATGAGCATGCGCTGCGCTTGTTCGTACACACGCCTGTAAATTTCGAATTTTCAATATTTTCACTCCAGATTTTCACATTGCCATTTTACCATACCTCCTTATGAGCAGTACAGCTGTCATTTTCATCTTGCCCAAAGCGTGTTTCCACCCATGTAGCGACAACAGCTCAGTCGGTGTGCTAAATCAATGTTTGGGACAGATTAAGAAAATCACAGTGACATTATTCATGAGCAGAGATGTTAAAATGGCTATGTTAAAGTGGTGAAAAAGTCATAAAATGACTGTGTTACAAGCGACCAGTCGCGGTTCCAGCGCACCCTCGTGAGTTCTTGGATTTCTAATATTTCAGTACGGATTTTCTTCACCACTGGCATTTTTCCACACTTCCTTATGAACAGTACAGCTGTCATTTTTCACACCATGGCCGAAATGTGTTTTCGTACTTCCAGCGCAGAAATGTGTGGTCGCTGTGGGAAATCACTGTTCGGGACAGATAAGAAAATCACAGTGACACTGTTCATGAGCGGAGGTTCTAAAATCCCTGTGTTGACAATCTGTTGTAAAAAAATCCCCAAACTAATTGCATTGTGCATTTTCTACGCACACTCGTGACTTCACCAGTTTTTTTAATATTTTCACTGCAGATTTTCAACATTGCCATTTTGAACCTCCCCATGAATAGTACAGCTGTCATTTTTCATCCTGTTCAATGTGTTTCGCACCTGTGGTGCCAAATGGCATAGTAACAATGTGAAATCAGCTTTCGACTAGCAATCTGATACTGCCACTGTTCATAAGGTGGGGTCACAGAAACCCATGTTGAAAATTTGAGTGAAGCAACGAACGCCTGAGGCTAAGGTTTCCGACTGATGGCGCCCCCACCTCAGTAGAGATTGACAGGCATCAGGGTGGACTTGGGATTCTCGCCTGTAATGTTCATACTATTCCACACCCTGCAGCCAGTGAGAGGTATCAAGATGTGCCTTGGACTCTTCGGCCCCAAAGTTCACCCCATTCTCCTATACAGGACCCATCTCACCATATTTCCTGATGGAATGGGGTGAGCATAAGGGCCAAAGACCCCAAAGCACACCGTGACACTTGTCAGTGTCTGCAGGGTAGGGTGTGGTGAAATGGCGTGGGCGTTATGCCTGACGACCCAAAGGCACACCCCAATGCCTGTCGGTTTCTGCAGGGTGGTGGTAGGGTTGGCTTCAGTTCAGTACTTCGCTGCCATTCTTATTATGCAGCTCTCTAACTCCTACACTACCAATGCCAATGCCAGCAAGTAAATATTCGGCATTGACAAATGTTTGTTTGTACTGTAGTGATGTCGAGTCAATATTTATATTCTTTCATTCAACATAAATGGGTGTACCAACCCTGTGAAGAGAAAGCAGATCTTAAGATACTTATCACAAAAAGTGATGTTAACTTTCTTCAGGAGACACATTTGTCTCCCTCCGAAACATTAAAATTGAGGTCCAGGAATTTCCATTAGGTGTTTCACTCCTCGCTATCAGCGGGCAGAAAGAGAGGGGTTGCTATCTTAATCTTGGCCTCCTTTCCTTTTGAGGTGGAGGAAGTGGTGGAGGACCCGGGTGCGAGGTACAGTATAGCCTGACATTAGGAAAAATCCAAGACACCAGATTACCCTGGCTAATGTTTATAGCCCGCCCGAGGCTCTCTGATTTCCTTCTACTCCTCTTGTCCAACTGATCGCTAGAAAAGCTAGGGGACCCTGGTCATAGTGGGGGGGACTGGAATTAAATTTTCAATAGAGACTTGGATACTACCTGCCAAATACCAAGCCCCGACTACAGAAAAGCACATTCGCTCAAGAAGATTTTTGTGCAAGTGGGGCTGGCAGGTGTCTGGCATGAGAAGTACCGTAGGGCTCGAGATTATTCTTACTACTCTCCCAGATTTAAAATATATTTAGATTAGCCATTTTATTAACCTTCTCTAAGGACCTGACTAGGTTTCCTTCTATGTGGGTGGGAACATCCTCACTGTCCGACCACAATCCAATTTTCGTGGAAATAGACCTCAACCTCCCACACGAAATACACACTGGAGGCCTAACTGCTCACTCCTCCGCGACCAGGTCGTAATTAAAAAATTAAACAGCACATTACTAGAACTTTGAGGAGAACTCTGAGAGACCCTCCCCGCAGATTTTGTTGGATACTCTCAAGGCCTCGGTCAGGGAAGCTTATTGCCATTGTCACGTCTAAGAAAAGAGCAGCTAGACAGAGGCAACAGGAGCTCACTACACAAATCAAAGCCCTTGAGGAAGCTCAGAAAGTTAAATGGGAGAGATCCAAGGATTTGGAGCTTAAGGGATGTAAGAGTAACTTAAGAGAACTTCAGAAAGTAGAAGTAGAGAAAGCTCTCCTTTTTTTTTTTTTCTAAAGCAAAAATACTATGAAGGAGGCCCTAGAGGAACCAGACTTAGCTTTTTGCCTTAGACAATATGAGGCTAGGGCCACAATCACTAAAATAATCTCTCCAACTACTGGCTCCCCAGTTAACAAATGAAACTAGATTGCTGAGGTTTTTGTCTCCTGTTATTCTATCCTATATAAATCCCACTCAAACAACATTGGAGGAAAAGCAAAATTCTTAGCCTCTCTCTCTCTCTCTCTCTTCGGAGGGGGCAATCTTAATCAAGCCAATCACACAATCTGAAATCCTGATTACGATTAAAGAATTAAAAACTGGTAAATGTCCCCGACTGGACGGCTTTAGTGCAGAGTTCTAGAAGACCTTTAAGAAGGAGACGGTTCCCCTCCTTTCGGAGGTTTATACAGACATCTGGAGAGACAGAAACCCTGTTCCTCCTTCATGGCAGTATGCCACCATCTCCCCAATCCATAAAGAACACAAAGATCCAGCCTGATGTGAATCCTAGGGACCCATTTCATTACTCAATTCAGATTACAAAATATTCACTTCTGTCATAGCATCCCGCCTAAACTATCTACTACCAGAACCGATCAGTTTAGATCAGATGGGCTTTGTCTCAGGCTGTCAGGCCCTGGACAGTGTCCGGACTACTCTCAACATTGTTGACTCCATCCACCACTCCCACACACCTGCATGTCCAATGAGCCTGGACACAGAAAAGACCTTTGATAAGGTCTCATGGAGTTTCCTCTTTCTAGTATTAGAGACCATGGCCTTTCCGCATCCATTCATAGACGGTATAAAAGCATTATACACTGGCCCACAGGCCTATGTAAGGGTGAATGGGAGTCTTTCAGACAGATTCAGATTAAACAGAGGCACTCTGCAGGGTTGCCCCCTCTTCCCCCCCATCCTGTTTGCTCTGTACATTGAGCCTCTGGCAGAGGTTATCCGCCAAATAGAAGCAGTCTGGGGAATTGAGGTGGGGGGCTGGAATGGAAGATCTCTGTACACGGATGATGTCCTCCTCTCTCTCCCCCACCCAAAGATGTCCATTCCATGGGTGTGGTCTGTGCTGGAGGAGTTTGGGAGGCATGTGGGATATTCACTTAATAAAACTAAGACAGAAGTACTTAGCTTCTACTACATCCCTTCCCAGACAATCTTGGATACTCTTCCTTTGAGCTGGACGTCCGAGAAGATGAAATACCTTGGTACTTAGATACCAAGCATCCATCCCAACTACATAAGGCTAATTCTAATCCACTAGTAAGCCAAATTTAAAAGTACTTTGAGAGATGGTCTCTAATTAATCTTCCTATATACTCCAGGATTCAAACAATTATCATGAATATTCTTCCTAGATTCTTATATTTATTCCAGTGTCTCCCCCTCCTTGTATGCAGATCACAGTTCCAAATCTGACATAAAATGATCTCGAAATTTGTTTGAAATAACAAGAGGCCCTGGGTCAATTTCCACATTCTACAGGCACACAGGAGCAGGGGTGGTAGGTCCCTGCCTGCCCTAGAAGATTACTATCTGGTGGCACAGTTAAAGGCAGCCTTGTGCTGGTCCATCTCATCATACCTCGAACTGGAAGGCAGTAGAGCCTTGACTCCAGAGCTATGTCGCTCAGTGGGGCTTGCAGTGGTCCCCTCCATCCACTCACTGCAGCCAGGAACACTGTGGCAGAAGTATAAATTAAAGCATTCCCTCTGGCCCTTTTATAGATTAGCATGGGCTTCCAACTTTCTCCCAGCACGTTTAGACCACACTTTCAGGACTTGGGATAGGCTGGGACTGACCCACCTTGGCCAGTTCACTCAGGGGAACCAGGTACTAGATTTTGCAACTCTTAAAGGCACATATGCCTCAGGAACTCTGACCACTTTAGATTTCTACAGGTCCGAGCCTATATTACTAAATGCCAGGGGCTGGACTACGGCTCTGCATGGGCCACCCCTTTTCTCAGCTGTTTACAAGCAATCCTTTCTGGACATGCACAGAGGGGCCTCATCTCGTCAATCTATAAGTCACTAGCTGGGCTAAAAAAGGACCCCCTAGATAAAATTAAGGCCAAGTGGCAGGGGGAAGGTGAACCTGACCTAGAGGAGCTAGACTGGGATAAAGCCTTCTACATCACCTCGAGAACCACCATACTGGCAGGAATTCAGTGGAGAGTGAAGATCACGGTGTTTCCTCACTCCTTGGCTCTTAATAAAAAGATCCCACTCGCACTTGGTGTGTTGGCAGTTGTTGGCGAGGAGAAGGCAACTCACCTACATGTCTTTTGGAAATGTCCTGGGATGAGGCCCTTCTGGGATGAGGTGCACACTGCCCTGGTAGATATCTTCTCACTAGATCAACCACCGGACTGGCCAAATGTTGTCCTAGGTGTCCTCCCAGAGGTCTTAGAGGAGCAGACTCCCTCTGGGCAATTCTATTGGTGGCAGCACACAAAGCCACAACCCACTCCTGGATGAAACCTGACCCACCTGCCCTTAGGACTTGGTACTGGATAATCCAAGAAATTTCTGAGCTCGAGGAGCTAACTTTTAAAATTAGTCAAAAAACAGACATCCATACTGTGGATGGACTAGATAGCTCCTGTGCTGAACATCTAGGTACCTTACAAAAGTGGTTCCAGGCCTACTTACATTCGGGTGAGGTGGGGTGACAAGGGCCTCCCGGATCAGTTGGGCCAATCCTGGGTTGGTACTCCTAGTGATATAGGACTGTCATAATATAAATGGATATGGACAATTGATTGAGTGCGATATTAGAGTTTTTATGATAAGATGTGAAACCTATCAAGTACGATCTGCAGAATGGAATATAGCTGAATGTATTTGTGCTTTGTAATACATGATAATCCACTTGTTGCTAATAAACTTGAGTTTAAAAAAAAAAAAAAAAGCAACAAGTTATATACAGGTCCCAGAACTGCAAATTTTAGGGATTTATGAAACTGCAGATGAGGGGTAATGCTCCTTACAGAAGAATTTTATTTATTTAGTTATTAAAAATTGGTAACCAGGAAGGGCACACTGAGCCAAGACTCGTTTTCCAGGTGCAATTTGGGGGGGTACAGGAAAGGAGCAGCACAACTAGTCGCATGTTAAACAAAAGTGGCACAAAATAACTGCTAAAAGAGCAAGCATCTGCAAAATGGCATATAAATTTTATTTGCGTCAAATGCAAATCACGGTGAAGGTGCATATAGGGTGGTAACCTGAAGTGCTGAGGTTGGGATGTATCAACATATAGTGTTGATGTGAGGCAAAGTGCAAGTAGGTGGTTGTAGTTAAAAGGGGTGCTAATGGTAGCAGCCACAGTTGCTGGTTGTAATAAGGTGCTGCGAAGTTTGCATTTGAATGAGCCAATAGTTGCAGCACCGGTGAGGCTGCCTTATTGACAGAACCATGTGAGAAAAGAGCAGTCCCCTATCCACCCTGCTGAAGCCTAAACTTTGTCCCCATGACCTCTGGTCCTCCTTCAGCCTTCTCCTAGAGTCACCTCAAGTAGCCACATGTGTGGGCCAGAAGGCCTTCTCCTTGGCCCCGAGTCACTGGAACAGCCTGCCACCTCCTTTACGTGCTCTAGTATCATACTACCTATTCATATCACAGTATAGGGCCTCCCTTTCTGTCAGACCTTCCTGCATTTGCCCACACTGATGAAGCAACTGTTCTCCTTCTCATACCAGCGATACTGTGCTACTATAAAGACTCTGTAAATTGTTTACTTTGTTCTGTTTATTCACCTGCATGCTCCCTCATGATCTAATGTTTATTTTACCTTTACTGAATCTCATGTTTTTATCTCACCTACCTTTTGTATCTTCCTGGACTAAAAGTCTTCACCATTCATTCACACTAGTTGGACTACGCCGGAGGCGCTAGGACCTAGCGGGAGCCAAAAATCTTAAGGAGGGCCGGCACTGAGGTAGGATCACACATGTGCGACACTGTGAGAATGGGAGCCAATCTCGGCGTCGACACTCCAACCGCCTCGGTTCCTTTTTTCCCCACTATCGAGTGTGCTTTAGTTCGACGTCGCTCACCAGTGGGAGTTAAGTCTTCAAGTCTATATGACAGCTCCATACACACGAACCTAAACTGTGCTCTGGATATGGGCATGGTGTGTCTGTGAATGTGCCGCCAACCCTCACACAAAACTTCAAAGCTTCAGTAGGTTTGCAGGCGCCACTCACCTTCAAGGAAACAGCAGGAAGCAATTATTAGTGTTAACTGCTGCATTTATTCAGCAAATACTCAAAATTTAAACAGCAGTTCACTTTTCCTGTCACAGCATACTGTGGAGAACAGCAATAAACACTTGCCCCATAGCTTGACCCTTCGCGTTTCCTCCCTTGGGCTTTGTTGCAGAGAGAGAAGATCCCGAGTCTAGCGTCACATGGGCTGCTGCAGACCATCACCAGAGGCATAGAATCCAATAACCAGCAGCTGAAGGCTGCCTATGATATTGCTTCCAGGGCTGCTGCCGTGAGGATTTGTATACGGCGTCACTCCTGGCTCAGGACATCAGGTTTTCTGGCTGATGCCCAGCAGAGGGTTATGAATGTCCCTTTTGATGGTGCCTGCCTCTTCGGCTTTCAAGTAAAGCAAGCACTAGAGACTGCAGAGAAGACTAGGTCTGCCCTGAAAACAACCCGGCCAGCGCCCCCTGCCCCACAGAAAAATGGGAACAGCTGACAGTTTTGCAGCTGACAGTCCTTTCGGGGTAAGGGGCGAGGAGCTGGTAATAAAAACACAGCTACCCAGCTGCAGAAGAACGCGCAGCAAAAGACGCTGGCCCCAAAGGCGCCTAGCGCCCGTCTCTAAGAATTCGGCCCAGGTCCCTCCTCCGTTGCCCAATGGGGACTCTTCCTTGGTGGTGGGAGGAGGTCTGTCTCTTTTCTGCGAGCAGTGGAAGCAAATCATGTCAGACAAATAGGTTCTCAGAATTGTCAGAAAGCTGTTCCCTCAATCTTGTGGACAGTCCTCCAGACCTTCCACAGAAATGGCAGTCCAACCTGTCTGCTGCTCATTCAGACCTTCTTTCTGCTGAGATCCAGGGCCCCTTAAAGAACAGGGCAATAGAAGTTTTTCCCTCACAGTGGTTCCAAAGAAAACAGGGGATGTGCCTGATTCTCGACCTCAGAAAGTTAAACCAGTATCTTTTCAGGAGAAATTCAAGATGGTCTCCTGGACGCTACTTCCATTGATTCGTCAGTTCGACTGACTTGCATCCCTTGACATGCAGGATGCTTACCAGCATGTTCCAATGCACCCAAATCACCGCAAATACCTCTGCTTGATGGTTCTGAGACAGCACTACCAGTTTGAGTATTGCCTTCGGGCCTTTCTCAGCACCCGAGTCTTACAAGTGCTTCACAGTGCTCATTGCGCACCTCAGAAAGCTAAGTATTCAAGTCTTCCCCTATCTGGATGACTGGCTCCTAGCAAGTCCCTACGAAGAAGGGACAAGGAAGGCGGTGGCCGAAGCCTCCCAGTTCCTTACATCCATGGGAGTCCTCTTGAACCTAGAGAAGTCTCAACTTTAGCCTTCCCAGCAGCTCCTCTTCATAGGAGCTCTACTGGATACCACCCAGGTTAGAGCCTTCCTCCCAGAGGACAGGAAGGTCTGTATTCTTCAGATGGCTCACATCATCAGGGAGAACATGTTGGTTTGAGCCATTGCAGTGCAGTGGCTGTTGGTCCTCATGGCATCGTCCATCTTCATGGTACCCCTGGCACGATTGCACATGCGGACCTCTCAATGGATGCTCAGTTCGCAGGAGTCTCCGACCACACATCTGCAGTCCTTTCACATGAGGGTGACACAGCCTCTGGCACGGTCTCTTCTGTGGTGGACTTAGGAAATCAACTTGCAACAGGGTCTTCCCTTTGCCCCACCGTAGATGCAGATCAATGTCACCACAGATGCTTCCCTGGTGGGTTGGGGGCTCACTGTCAGGACCTCCACACTGAGGGAGTGTGGACCAGGGAGTCTGACCTTCACATAAATGTTCTGGAGATGAGGGTGGTACTGTATACTGTCCGAGCCCTGAGGGATGCCCTCTGTCAGAAAATAATTCTACTTCAGACAGACAACAAAGCAGTGATGTACTACCATCAGCAAGCAGGGTGGAGCACACTCCTACCCCAGGAGGCAACGTGGGTGTGGGAATGGTGTCTGGAGAACGAGGCATCCATCCAGGCAGTTAACCTCCCAGGAGTCTAGAACGACCTAGCAGACCACCTCAGCAGAACGGAGGTGGAGCCCCACAAATGGTCGCTCATGGTAGACATCGTGCAATCGCTATTCAATGGAGTGGGCACTCCAGACCTGGACCTTTTTGTGTCCCCACTCAACAGAAAACTGCCTCGATTCTGCTCCAGAAATCCAGAACTGGGCATTTTCTGTCAGGATGCATTCATACTGCGGTTGACAGGATGCTTTCTGTATGCATTTCCTCCTCTTCCGTTGGTTCAGAGGGTGCTCCTCAAATTGGAAGCACAGGGGGCAGATGATGATTCTAATCACCCCATACTGACCCTGGCAGATATGGTTCCCGGTGATCAACAGATTATCAGAGGTACCTCCGAAACAAATGCCCCTGTGAATGGACCTCCTGACACAGGAGCCGTGGTTCATCCAGCCTCGCTCACTCCATCTCCATGCCTGGCTCCTGAGGAGATGGAAGTGAGTAGATTCAAGCTTCCCAGCAGATCTTAGAAATCCTTTTAGTGGCCCGTAAACCTTCCACTAGAAAGACTTAACACAGCAAAGTGGAAGCGTTTCTCGATTTGGTGTGCGAAGTCCTGCCTGGATCCTTTCTTTTGCCCACCAAGCAATGTGTTGGAGTACCTTCTAGACCTGTCTAATGCAGTGCTGCAGTATTCCACAGTAAAGGTACACCTCTGCATGATTTCCGCCTACCATGAGTCAGTGCATAACCTGGCACTGGCTCAGCTTCCTCTGGTCAAAAGGTTCCTTAAAGGAATCCTTCACACCAGAGCACCAGTTAGGAGATCAATGGCTGCTTGGGATATTAACCTAGTGCTAGACATCCTCATTACTAAGCCGTTTGAACCTCTAGCCACTTGTGATATAAGTTTCTGACCTGAAGTCTGCCTTCCTGATGACCATTACTTCTGCTCGTGGGTCTCTGAGATTCACATGTTGGTCAAGGCCCTCCATACATGGTGTTTCACAAGGATAAGGTGTTTCTTCTTACCCACCTAAGTTTCTTCCAAAGGTGGTTTGGAATTCCATCTTAACCAACCTTTTGGTGCTTCTGACTTACTTTGCCAACTTCAGAATGAAGGGAGCACCTTCACTCTCTGGATATGAAAAGAGTTTTGTGGTTCTACATTGATAGAACTAAAGAGTCGCTAATCTAAACAGCTGTTCGTGTCCTTCAGTGCCACTTGGCTGGGTCAGCCTGTCTCCATCCGATGCATTTCTGCGTGGCTGGTAGCCTGTCTCTGACACTGCTACTCGATGACGCAGGCCAAGCCGGGAAGGCTGGGTTTAGCCCACTATATTAGAGTGGCTGGCGGCTTCCCTAGCAGAGATTCATAACATACCCATTGCAAACATCTGCTGAGTGGCTACTTGGAGTTCAGTGCACACTTTCATAAAGCACTATGCTCTCGATGTTTATGCCACAGCACACATCCTTCGGCAGATCAATCCTTAATGGACTTCTGTCCTGAGCGAGCTCAATCTCCTGCTGCCCTGTTTGGAGTATTGATTTTTTTTAGCTCAGTACTCTCCCACTAGTGTGAACGAATGGTGAAGACTTTTAGTCCAGGAAGATATGAAAATTACATACCTACCATAATTCTTGATTTTCTTGGATGGAGTCTCCACCATTCATTCACATGCCCACCCACCCACCATCTCCTGAGCTCACTCAATCTGTTTTGGTCTTCACTCCCTTGTTGGTTGGGCTGTGAAGATGCTGTTGTGCTGACCATTCTTACATGGGTCATCCGGGCTATCTTATGCCCAGTTTAGATTAGGTTTCCCTAAGATAGTTTAAGCTGCATCTCCTCGGTCAAAAAGGTACTGAGGCAGTTGGAGGGTCGACGCCGAGATAGCCTATATGATGCTAGCCAGTTTCGCGGCGCTGTGAATGCATGGTCCTAGCTTGGCGCCGGTCCTCCTGAAGATTTTTGGCTCCCACTGGGTCCTAGCGCCTCCGGCGTAGTCCCACTAGTGTGAATGAATGGTGAAGACTCCGTCCAAGAAGATCAAGAATTACGGTATGTACATTATTTCCATTTCTCATCACTCGTGTACCTTTATTACCCACATTTGTGCATCTTTATGGCCCAACTCATGTTTGAAAACGGTCCCTGGGAATCAGTGAACCCATCCAGTTAACAAATAAATAAATGCATAAATAAAAATTTAAATATAAACAATAGCAACGTGACCGGCAGTGTGAACAACCAACTGGGAATATGTTCAAGTTTATTGTGAAGGATAAATCCATTGAGCAAGCTCATTTACAAAGAGATTTCTTATACAAGCAATGAAACAATTACAAGACAATACATGCAATAAATACAAGACTTGAGCAATACGAGGAGAATAGAAATAGCAGTTAAAGAAAAGTATTTACAATATTTGTATTTACCATATATTGTATGCAGTAATGGCATACAGAGTGGTATACAAGCAAAAACAATTGTTCAAGGCAGTAGGAATCACAGTAGTCCATCTGATCTAGATATAGGAAGAGAGAACTAGAATAGAGGAGTGAGTTGGGGTTAGAATTGGAGATCAGTAACAGTGGCAGGTATTGTGGGTGATTTTCTTTAATAAGGGTTTTGAATGCATTTAGAGGAAATATGGTATGGAGCTTTAGCATCGCTTGGAGTTTATCCGTGCTGTTGGGAGGGTATAACTACTGACTGCTTTGCCATAAGCGTGTACAAATTTTGGTACCTCTAAGGAAATATATGCATTCTTCCTTAGTACAAACTGTGCAAGATGTAGAAGGTAGTAATAAGGAGGCAGTTTGTTTGAGAGTGCTTTGTAGACCCAAATGTAGGTATGTACAAGTCTCCTGGTACCACTTCACCACATTATACAGGGCACAGCGGTGGGTTTTTGCTGGGGCATTGGTGATAAAACGGATGGTACAGTGGGAAGTTACCAATATCATGCTCAGTAAAAATTTGAGCAAGAAATATGTACAGTCTATGACAAAAGATCATGGGACATTATCACACAAAGTATGCAGTGACACTGTACTGGCAATACATGCAATAGTATATACAATATTTGATGGAGGAAGGCAGGGAGTTCCAGCTTTTAGGCACATTATGGGCAAAGGCAAGTTGACCTAGTTATGTGGCACATCTGTGGTCCCGGAGAGGAGAACCCACAGATCTCAGGCTGTAAGATGCCTTGGGATATGCAGGTGGTCAGCTAGCACACCTGGGGTTCCTGATCTAAGCAGTTTGTCTACAGTACAGCCCAGGAGGAAAGAGCACTTACTAGCCGGGATGGCCAGTGTAGAGCAGGCCATCAAGGAGTGGCTATAGCAGAGGACAGATGCTGTTGTATGCTACATCCCACTTGGATAGGATTGTTTTATTAGTGCCAAGGTAGACTAGCAGACCATGGGTAAAACCCAGGCAGCAGTCCTTATGCATTGGCTAGGTGTGCCTTAGGGGACAGGCAATGTTTAACCTTGTGGGCCATGCCCAGTTTAGAGTTGACAGATTTACAGACTGTCATGATATGAAAGGAGAATTCAGTGAGAGGTCAGGTGTAATGCTGAAATGTTTTTATTTATTTATTTATATATGTATTTATAGGAAAGAAGGACTAGACAGTTCTGCCTATTTTCAGCCTCGTCCGGGGAGGGGATACAGAGGGATGACAACTGACATTGAGCCAGATTAAGCTGTTGTGGTATTTTAGTGAATGATGGAAATTTGGCCAGGACACTGGGAAATTCCCCACTCTTTTAAGAAGTGCCATGGGATCTTTACCATCCACCTGAAATACCACCAGAACAGGCAGATGGGACCTCGGTTTAATGTCTTATCCAAAATACGGCACCTCGGGAGTGCAGCACCCCCTCATGCTGCACTACATTGTCAGTACTGAGATTTATTCTAAGTGCCTGGTGTGGGGATAGAACCTACAGCCTTCTGATCTTCCTGATCTAATTTTAAGTGGTGGGTTCATCTGGTAGGGAACCATTAGCATAGGGAAGGGAGAGGAAGTGTGCCTGTTTGAAGTTTAGGTCTGGAGTGTAAACAGCATTACTTTATGTTTTGTACAGTTTAGTATTAGTTCATTGTTAGATGGCCATGATTGCAGGGTTCATGCTTAACCTTTTTTATTTTTTATTTTTATTTTAACACTGATCCAGCTGGGAAAAAAGGCAGCCCTCTCCCCTTCCCCACCCGAGATTTGCACTGGCCAACTTTTCAAGTGCTTTGAGATGCACATGTCCCTCCTTGTATGTTTCTACTTAAAATCTTCCCCCCACCCATCTCTGCCCCACAACCCTCCCCAGTCATGTCCCCTTGTCCGTCACCTCACTCTTACCCATCTCAGCCCCATCACCTATCCCACCCAGATCCCCCTTGTCAGTTACTCCCCACCCATGTCCCCTTGTCAGAAACTCACCCACCAGTTGTAAAGTAATAGAAAAGTCCGAATGCAGCACACTGCTGATCCTAACAGTTTCTTTTTTCAAACTTTATTCATTGAGGTTTTGCCGAATTTAACAATCCATACATATTTTACCAGGGCTATAAATTTTTCATAGACGGCTGTCCAAGAGACAGGTGCACTATTCATTTTGACTGTGTCACGGAATTTGTACCTGTCCTATTGATTTTTATTTTTTTTACTAATTTTACATGTCTGTTTCTGAATAAGTGCTAATAATGTGTAGTGGGCCCTCCTGCTGGTACAGTGTCTTGAAAAGGGCTTAATGGTGCCCCACAGTTCTTCTTCCAAGAGGTCCCTATGCACCTAGCCAGAACCTATATTCGCAAGGCCATCAGCGAAACCGGATACAGTGGTGACTCCCTTGATCTGAAGCTACTCGCATTAGTTCTGGATGAATTCCTTGAACCCCTGACTAAGATCTTTAACCTTTCCCTAAGATTGGGTCAATTCCCATCTCTCTGGAAACAAGCAATTATCACACCAGTGTTCAAAAATGGAGACAAGACGCTACACACAAACTACAGGCCCATCTCCACCCCAAATCAAAAGCGCTCGAACGTATAGCCTTTGATCAACTTGTGGAGTTCCTGGATAAGTATGAAATCCATTGCCCTGAACAACATGGTTTCTGGAAAGGGCACAGTATCACCATGGCACTACTGGAGTTCCCCAGTTTCCTCCATGACACCATCGACCGAGGCATGTGTGGTGGGGCGGTATTCATTGATTTAACGAAGGCCTTTGACACTGTGAACCACCTGCTACTTCTCTATCAACTATCCATCCCAGCCTCTCCAAACATGCAGTGAGCTGGTTTGCTAGTTACCTAGGGACAGGGCCCAGCGTGTCAGGATCGCTGGAGTCACCTCAGATGAAAAGCCAGTCCTCTCAGGTGTCCCCAAAGGGTCAATATTAGGACCACTACTCTTTTCTTTCTTTCTTAATGGTCTCCCTGGCATCTGCCAACAGAGAATATTACTTTATGCGGATGACGCAGTACTGTTTTCAAGGAACTGTGATACTAGCCTGCTAGAGAGTCATCTTCAAAGCAACTTCAGGTGTATCGAAGATAGGTTCCGCTCACATAAATTGGTTCTGAACTTTAGCAAAACTAAGACTATAACATTCTACAACCCACGGAGCAAGTAAAAAACTCAGCTCCTCAACATCAAGAACCATGCAGGAACTTCACTTGAGCATGTTCCTGAGTTCAAATACCTTGGCATCACCCTGGACTGCTCACTTTCGTACTCACATCATATAGGTTATGTAGCAAGAGCTGCCAATATATGGATTGGCCTGCTCCACAAGCATTGCCTGACCCCTGAAGCCCTCAAGCTGGCTATCTATAGCTCTGTCACCTCCATCATTGACTGTGGTCTTGCCATCTACGGCTCTGCCTCCCTCTGACTCTCGGAGGATATCTGTGACTCTCAACAAAGCCTGTAGGCTCCTTACAGGTGCCACCGCCTAACTCACACCTGTGACCTATATGCCCAGGCTGGATGGCTACCTCTCCAAAGCTGAATACAGTAGCAGACCTGTCTACCGAAAAAAAAATTCTCCTTGGCACATGCCGCCTGGAGTTGCAAAACCCCTCACTGCCCACAGCAGCACCCAATCTACATGAAGAGCTCTGCAACAGATGTTCCAGGTCCCCAGGTGCCGGACCACCATGGGGCAGAGATCATTCTCAACAGGGCACCTCAGTACTACAGAACCTTAACAAAGAAGCACACTCACGACTCTTGGTCCCTTAAAAGGGAACTCTGACTCCATTGCCTCAACCACGCAGTGTGACTGCCGCTCCTAAATCATGGTCTTCACATAGTACCGGTGACAGTGGTGCTCTGGGTTCCTGCATCCTGTGCCTCTTTGACACCCCCTGCATTCCTCCCTTACCGACCTCCTCCCCTCTCAGCTGATGCCAGGCCTTAGCCACCATGACCAATCTCATGCACCCACCACTTCTACCTGACATTGGTGTTGCCTGCTCTTTCCTTCCTACCACTCTCCACTCCAAGTGCAGTTCACCATCAAAACTTATTCATACTGGCTATTGCTGTTTCTCTCTGCAAACCACTGTACATGCCATGCTTAATTTAACTTTGAAATGTAATAGATGTATGTACATATGTATCAGTTGCTTCCTTTGTTCCCCTACATCCTTTGACATGGAAGCTTTGTAAATGAGCAGACCCTGCTCAAAGGTACTTGTAATCCTAGAGTTTACTAAATAAAAATAAATAAAAATTGTAAGGTGTCCTCAAACCTACTAAATGCTGTTCACTGGCTGGTACATGACGCTGAAAAGGACTTAACAAGTGTACCCCAAGTTCATTGCCCTGACAAGTGCTTTTAATTTACTCCTCTATCCTGTTGGTTAGTAGTCCAGACAAGGGCCCTTTATTAACTCCTTCTACTTTGCATTGTAGCCCGATCGACTGCCTCTGCTCCTGTGTATAGCCCGGATACTAAAGGTCTCCCCCTAGTTAGTAATTCTGATTAGGGCTTTTAACCAGCCTCCCCATCTCCTGTCTCTGAAACCATTCCTGCCCTGACAAGGGGGGTGGGGTTAACTAGTTGTCTAAGCCCTTTAAGTTCCTCTCCTAACCTCTAAATGCCTTCCTCTTTTTGCCTTGACTGTCTGTCATGAAAAGGGCTTTCAAATACATTACTTTGTCCTTTGCAGTGGCTTTTAACTAGTATTACCCAGCCCCTTAGTTAGTAAACAGTCGTGAAAAGGGTTTTTAATTTGCATCTCCAAAACTCTGCTGACTGTAAACAAGAGCTCATCTAGAACTGCTATTTCTAGGAGTGTGGATATGGTGTTCTACTTGGGCAGTTTTGCTTTCCCCTTTAAATCTGCTGGAACATTTTCAAACTGACTCGTCCCACCCACCCGGGTGGTAAAACTCCCTCAGCACCACCCCCCATGACATCAGATCTTCCTTTCCACTGGAAGAAGAAGGTTCCCTCCTTACCGCTCTTATGCTGAGAAAGCCCTTTGAATTTGAATCTGTGGATTTCTTCAGAAATAAAAAAAACCTTTGTCTTCAGGCTTTTTCTTCATGCCACCGACATTGACGACGCAAAGTCTACTCCGGGGTTCCAGAAATGTCCTGGATGGATCTGCACACCTTGTGTGTGTATTGCCTGGGCCACAAGCACGATCCCCAGCTCTGTGATGTTTGCCGCACTTTTCATACGTCCATTTTGGAGGACCGTCCTACCCGCTTACTTTTAGGGCATCTGAGTGATCAGTACCCACCAGCCAAATCTAAAGACGCCCGTCAGGTGGTCTCCGTGGCTGCGGGGTCTGCTGAGCAACTTCAGGCATTCAGCTTCAGCCATTTTGTTGCTCTCTTTGGGCACCTCCTTTACAAGGGCGTTTAAGGACCTATGCCATGCTTTTCTACTCATGTGCAGGGCCCTCTGTTGGCTTACAAGTCCAAATCCAAGAAAGAGTCCGAAAAAAACAGTCTCACCATCGATTGTGGGATCGGGAATGCTCTCAGGCTCCCGATTCCTGGGCTTCTTAGGAGGTTCTGACTTTAGTAAAATCCTTGGCCCAGCCCGCTGGCTCCATGGTATCCCCGTTGGGCCAGTTGGCTGAGAGGCAGGTTGATCTTCCAGACGAGATTTTTCTCCAACTGGCCGACCTGTTGTCACCCGAAGAGGCCAATGCCTCCTTGTCTAGGACTCCGGTCCTAACTCAGACCCAGGGAGGGACAGATCAGTCCGCTGACCTGTCATCACTCGTCTAAGACCAGGAACTGGAGGTGCCCTGGCTCTCGCCGGCCCTCTCAGGCCCGCTGTCAGTCCCCCCGATGGTTGAGGTCCCGGTCCCGGTCCCAATCCGGTGGATTGAGTGGCTCGCGTCGACATCGGCGCTTCCATTCTCGGCACTCAGGTTAGTGGTGCCACCACTGTTCTTCATCCTTGTCCTTCTCTGGGGAGGAGAGGCTTCGGCGCAAGTTGCATTGACACTACAAGGATTTAATGTGGCAACAACTGGTGTTTGCCGGGATGAAGCCTGTACTGGCTTCTACCCCAGCCATCACTTGGCTTATGCTGTAGAGGCTGATGCTTTTTACGCCTTTGCAGGAGCAGACCCGTAAAACTGTCCCAGCTCGGCCCCTACATTGAGTGGAGCTGCTCCCGAAACAGATGACAACCGTCACTCTGACTAAGGCTGCACCATTGGTTTTCCCATTGGCTGTCGATCACGTCACCGGACCGTCCGCAGAGGGTCAGCGGGGATCGGGCAGTCAACCTCTCTTTGACAACTCTTCAGAGTTGGAGGGTTCCTCCTTACACTCTCATCCGGTGGACAAGAGTCGGCAGGGGTCTCTTGATGGAGAAGAGCCCTCCCTCCTTTATGGGCCTCCTCCGCCTCATCTCAGAGTCCACAGTATCCAAATGTAACCTGTTTAGAAGCAAGCGTAGTACCCGCTTACTGAGGTTTTGGACCGGGAAGCCTTTCCAGTGTCAGAGGCCATCCTCGGCTCTGCATTGGAACTGTGGCAGCATCCCGCCTCCTTCCCAGCGCCATCAGCCAGGATGGCCTGCAAGTATGCGGTGCCCATGAGTTCCCTCTCAGGGTTCACAGAACATCCTTTGGCTGAAGGCTTGGTGGCTGATTTCATGTTTTGGCGCTCCGGCAATATGGGAGGCGTTGACAAACCGCCCAATAAGGGATCCAAGAAATTGGACCATTTGTCCAAAAGGTCTGTGCTGCGTCTTGGCCTTCGCAAGTGAGCTCAGCCCTCCTGATAGCCCATTTTCTCTAGTTCTGTTGGACGCTCTTGATGGGGTTCTCCTCATCTCCTAGCAGACCTTCAGACTATGGTCAAGCAGGTCCGAGACCAGGGCTGGGCTGTAGCCAAATACCTGCTTCAGACAGCGATGGACATTGGCGACTCCTGCGCCGGGTCCATGGCGGCTGTAGTGGATCTTCCTGGACATAAAGTCTCCACCACTTATTCACACTAATGGGAGTTCGCCGGAGGCACTAGGATCCAGCGGGAGCAAACTTTTTCAGGAGGACCGGTGCCCAAGATGGAGCCACAAGGAAGTGGCACCATGAGCCCCAGCTCGTGCGGTAATGTCTGTCTTGGCATCGACCCTCTAACCACCTCAGTTCCTTTTTTCCCGCCGTTGAGTGTGCTTCAGTGACAACGTCACTCGCACTCAAGGAGTTAAACTTCACTAGCAGCAATAGTTCAGTTTATTGTTTTGTAGATTATTTCTAATCAGTACCGATGTATATTACTAATTTTAACAATTGTACAAGAGAAATCTTGAGCCCTCCATTGATGGAGTCGACCATGAGCAGGTCATATGAAAGCTGTTAAGTCAGCCGGGCCGAGGTCGGTCCGCCCACCCTCCCGGAGGTGGGTCTGACAACAGGCAGTCTAAGCTCAGGGAGGTGGGCGGTCCCCGAGCTTATAGAAAAATGGTCCCATTCTCGGGACTGTTAGCAATGAGAGTTCTTCTTTGACACATAGGTCAAAGAAGAAACGGCATCACTGAGGTCGACCCTCTGGTATGTCTGCACGTAGATAGTCAGTCAGTTATTAGGGCCAGGCACCGGTTTCCACCTCTTCCGGATCGCGGTTTCTGTCTCTGGTGGCCGACCTCTTTGACACGGGCTCCTCGCTAGCCTATTGGAGGAGCTTCCGATGAGCAGTTTCACCAGTGGGCTGCTCTTATGGAGCTGTGGCTCAGAGGTTGGTCCAATTTCCCTACCCGGTCAGTCCGACACTGGGGCCTTCAGGCCATTCGGTTTCAGAAGGATAGGTGGGGCGTTTGGGCCTTCCTAGTCACATGGTGCCTTCTTCGGTGCCGTCGACTCCGCGCTCGGGTGTTTATCCCCTTCACATGGCTGTGGCACAGGGGTCAACACCAATGCCTCTATCTCCTGCCAATTTTCCCTCTTTTACTTCAAATTGCAGTTTTCAGACCCCAGTGGCTCTCTCGATGCCATCTGCAGTGCTGCGGGCTCTGTTGGCACCATCTGCGGCTCCGGGAGCTCTGTCGGCACCGCGCTCTTTGTCAGTGCCATGTACAGCACCATTTCTGATAGTACCTCCCTCCTTGTTCTAGGTGCCATTTTCCTCTGGCGCCGGGGATGAATGCAGTGCTGTCCGGTCTTCAGTTGTTTTTGACTCCAATACTTTCTTCTTCAACTCTTTCTCCTGATTTTCACTCCTTTCCTGTCTATACAGTCCCCCCTGGACTGTCAAGAGATGATTTTGAGCCTGATCCAGATCTTCGCCTGGGTGTTGATATTGATGACACTGCCCTGGGAGCAGGGATCAATCCTCCTACAGAGCCTGTTGTTGAAGGCCTTTCCTTTAAGTCTCTGCTCAAGAATTTTAATTCTACTCTTTCTCTCCAGACTACAGAAATCGATCCTGAGAAACTTTTACGTTTCCAATATCTTCATGTCCCGGAAATCCCTATGGATTTAACCCCTCGGTACAGCCCTCTTTCAAGATCCTTTCACAGATGGTGTGGAAGAATCTGGCTCTCATTCCTTCCGTGGCCAAGTCCATAGATAGGAAGTATGCCCTCCCAAGGATCGACCCATTTTGGCCTCACAAGCCTTTGCTGATGCCATTGTAGTCCTAGCAGAGAATAAGGCTGTCTACCTCAGGGATCTACAGCCTGGCCTATAAACAAAGAATCTCTAAGATAGACACCTTAGGTAAGAGAGTCTTTGCCGCCTCAACCCTGGATATGCGCATTGCTAGCTACCAGGGCCATTTTCTCAGTATGAGTATGTCTTTTGGCATTCACTCAAAGCAATGGTAGAAACTCTGCCCGAATCGGAGGTTACCTCAGAGTTGCTTCAGACCATAACTAGGGGTATCGAGTCCAATAACCAGCAGGTTAAAGCTGCAATGGACACCTTCGATGCTGCTTCCTGGGCAGCGGTGCCTGGCATCTGCACCCGTTGCCACTCTTTGCTGCATACTTCGAGTTTCACAAAGGACGGCCAGCAGCAAGTCATGGCCTTACCTTGCGATGGTATGTATCAGTTTGGACATCAGGTGGCGCAAGCACTGGAGGCCACACAGAAGACTAGGTCTGCCATTAAGACAGCCAGACCTGCGCCCGCCCCCTCCCGAGGGGGTGGCAACAAGCGACAGTTTCACGACTGTCAGTCCTTTCGGGGCAGAGGAGATTTTAATGAAAAACAGAACCCTTAGCCACAAAAGAAAGCGCAGCAGAAGACACAAGGGCCCAAACCACCCAGTGCCACCTTCTGAGTTTCTGGCCCAGGTCCCACCTCAGCTGTCTGAGGGGGATTCCTCCTCAGCAGTGGGACGATGTCTGATTCAGTTCTACAACCAGTGGAAATCTATTACATCAGACAAATGGGTCCTCCAGATAATCCACGAGGGTACTCTCTCAATCTTTTGGAAACCCTCGGATCATCCTCCCAAATGACAGTCCAGGCTGTCTGCATTGCAGTCAGACCTTCTTGCTTCCGAGGTACAAGGCCTTCTGAACAACAGGGCAGTAGAAGTAGTTCCGCTGGATCAACGAAACACAGGATTTACTCCCATTACTTTCGATCCCAAAGAAACCGGCGGCATGCACCCATTCTGGATCTCAGAAAGTTAAACAAGTTCCTTCACTAGGAAAGTTCAAGATGATATCACTTTGTACCCTGCTACCTTTGATTCATCGACAAGACTGGCTATCCTCCTTGGACATGCAGGATGCCTACCAACACATTCTCATACACCCAAACCACCACAAATACCTAAGGTTTGTGGCATTGGGTCAATACTATCAGTTCAGAGTCCTGCCCTTTGGGCTATCCTCGGCGCCTCAAGTTTTTACAAAGTGTTGTGCAATTCTTGTGGTGCACCTCAGGAAAATCTGAATACAAGTGTTCCCATATCTGGATGACTGGCTCCTAGCAAGTCCCTCAGGCAAGAGACTCTGGAGGGCATGGCCACGGCCTCAGACTTCCTCACCTCCATGGGAATCCTGCTGAACCTCAACAAATCGCAGTTGCAGCCCTCCCAGAAGCTCCTCTTCATAGGAACTCTTCTGGACACTTCCTGTGCAAAGGCTTTTTTTCCAGAGGACAGAAGGAGCAATATCTTACAGATGGCCCAATACATCAGAGAACACAGCTCTGTTTGAGCTATCTCGATGCAGTGGATGCTGGGCCTCATGGCATCCTCGATGTTCACTGTGTTCTTGGCTCATCTTCACATGACAACCTCTCAGTGGTCCCCAACCACTCACCCTCCGTCCTTTCTCATCAAGGTGACAGAACCTCTGAAGAGGTTGCTCACCTGGTGGTCGCAGGAGGACAATCTTCGGGAAGGATATTCCTTTGCCTTGCTGGATCATCAGATCTCCGTTACCACGGACGTGTCCCTGATGGGTTGGGGAGCCCACTGCCAGGATCTCCACACCCAGGTTACGTGGACTCAGGACGAGTCTCAACGTCACATAAACATCCTGGAAATGAGAGCCATCCTCTATGCAGTCCGAGCCTTGAAGGACATACTCTGTCACAAGAACATTCTCCTTCAAACGGACAACAAGGCAGTGATGTACTACATCAACAAACAGGGCAGTGCACACACTTACCCTTTATGTAGGGAAGCAATGAGAATGCGGGAGTGGTGCCTGGAGCACAAGGCTCTGATTCATGCAGTTTACCTGCCAGGAGTACCAAATGAGCTGGCAGACCGTCTCAACAGAACAGAGGCGGATCCTCACGAGTGGTCTCTTGACTTAACTGTCATTCAGTCACTCTTCAAAGAGTGGGGGACTCCAGAAGTGGACCTGTTTGCGTCCCTACTCAATGCAAAACTGCCTCTCTTCTGCTCCAGAAATCCAGCACCTGGCATTTTCTGCCGGGATACATTCAGGCTGCGGTGGACAAATCGCTTTCTATACGCATTTCCTCCTCTTCCCCTAATTCAGAGGGTACTACTCAAATTGGAGTTTTGGGGGGGCAGAATGATTTTTATTGCCCTCTTCTGACTTGGCTGAATATGGTTCCGCTACTCAACAGACTATCGGAAACCCACCCGAGAACGCTTCCCCTTCAGACAAACCTTCTGACCCAGGGTCCCGTTGTCCATCCTAACCTGAGGTCGCTTTACCTTCATGCTTGGCTCCTGAAGAGATAGGGGTGAATATGTTCAATGTTTCTCATAGAGTTTCAGATATTGCTTTGGCTGCACGTAAGCAGACCATGAGAAAAACCTATACAGCTAAATGGAAGCGTTTCTCTATTTGGTGTGCAAAATCCTCTGGAACCTTTTTTCCTGCCCACCAAATAAAGTCTTGGAGTATCTTTTAGACCTCTCAAATACAGGTCTGCAGTACTCCACAGTCAAAGTTCATCTTTGTGCCATTTCGGCACATCATGAACCAGTACTTTCCATGTCGCTGGCTCAGTTGCCTGCAGTTAAGAGGTTTCTTGGGGTATTCTGCATACTAGACCTCCTATTAGATGTCCAGTCGCAGCCTGGGACATTAACCTTGTGCTAGACATGCTCACTCTTAAACCTTTCAAGCCTCTAGCTACTTGCGAGTTGAAATTCTCACTTGGAAAACAGCCTTCCTGGTGGCTATTGCCTCTGCCTGTAGAGTTTCTGAAATACATGCATTAGTCACTCGACCCACTTCCTACACTGTATTTCACAAGGACAAGTAGTTCTTGGGACTCATTCTAAGTTTTCTCCCTAAGGTTGTCTCAGAATTCCATCTAAACCAACCTTTAGTCCTTCCTACCTACTTTGTAACTTCCAGAATGAAGGGAGAATACCCTTCATTAAGCTGGATGTTAAGAGACGTTGCAGTTCTATTTAGATAGAACTAAAGAAATTGCAAGGCTCAGCAACTGTTTCCTTCAGCGAGACCGGCTGGGTCAACCTGTCGCTATCAGATGCATTTCAGCGTGGCTGGTTCAGCTGCCGCCATTGCTATTCTATGGCACCAGTCAAGCTGGAAGAGAGTGTACGCTGACTCTACCAGAGCAGCTATGCATATCTGGTGGAAATCTGTAACGTGCCCATTGCAGATAATTGCAGTGCAGCCACCTGGAGCTCCATGCATACTTTCGTGAAGCACTACACCTTGGATGTCCATGCCAAACGACATCTGTTGTTTGGCAGAACCATACTTAACGGACTTCTGTCCTAGCACGTGAGCTCTTTATCTCCTGCCGCCCATCTCGGGGGAGGGGGGGGGATTGTTAGCTCGGTACTCTTCCATTAGTGTGAATGAGTGGTGGAGACTTTGTCCAGGAAGATATGGAAATTACGTACCTTCCGTAATTCTTTTTTTTTTTTTTCTTAAACTATATATTTATTATTACATTTTCATTTGCAAAATCATAGGACAGTTTTTACAGTGTATAAATTAGGACAGTACATAATTACATCAGTCAGGTACGTAGCAATACATTAGTCAAGGATCTCAGGACTACTTACATATCTTACAAAGCAATTCACGTCATAAGCACTAAGATATTTATGTAAACCATCATCAGAGTCGATATGTTTCTAAGGTACAAAAGTAGGATCTAAAGATGAAATATATAGAATCCATTTCCTACATTTAAGCTCAAATACAGACCATTTATCTGTGCTTTTAGCTATTAATCTCTCTAGTACATAAATTTCTCCCATTATTCCCTGCCAATTCTGTATGTTTGGAGACATCTTCTTCCGCCAGTTTCTAGTAATTGCTTTTTAGCTGCCAGCATATAAGTGATTAACAGTGATCCTCTGGGTACTGGGAGACCCTCTGGCAGAACTGAGAGTAGAACTAGCTCAGGAGTCAATACTGTTTCCACACACCAATTCTTTTAATGCCTCTCAAATATCTCTCCAGTAACCTGCTAACTGCAGGCAGGTCCAAAAAACATGGAACTGATCCGCAGATATTTCTCCACAATCTCTCCAGCAATTGCTTAATGTCCCTGATGAGAATCTGGCCAGTCTTGCCGGAGTATAGAAAAATCTATTTCTAACTTTCCAGGCAAATTCTCGCCAGTAGGGGGCTCCCAAAAGTCCCATTGAGAATTTAGTATACTTTTCCCAATCTTCCTTTGATACCTGGAGTGGAAGCTCTTTATTCCAGGCGTTTAGAATTCCCTGAGTTGAATTTTTTGATAATTCCCTCAATCACGTATATATTAGTCCTATAAAGTGGGGCCACAACTGTCCTCTTCCCGTGGTCATGGCTAAAAGTAAGCAATAAAGGGGGTGAATCTGAGAGTCTACTAAAGGCTGGTGCTTTACTTTCAATGCCCTCTATTAAGCTTGTATAAGTTGAAAAATCTTGTTGTGGAAGATTGTATGTTCCTGAAGTTTAGTAAATGAGAGGACCCCCCCCCCCCACCGGCATCCACCGATTGGAACATAAACTTAAAATCTTTTTGTCTTCATTGAGCCAAAGTATCCTCCTGTTTCAAAGTAAGAGTTTGGATTCCGAAATTTAATAAATTCAAATAGGGATCTACTGGTTCCAGCTCTGTTAGATGGATGATTCTCTTCCAAGTCTCCATAGTAGAATTTGTACTATAAATAAGTCTAGGGCCCAGATATTCAAACTGCGCCATTTTGCAGCGCAAGCCCTCGCCGTTCAAAATAGTTAGCTGGGGTGTAGCTAGGCGATATTCAACGGAGTTGCACTGTGGCGCAACTTCTTTGAACATCGCCTCTGACACACCCACTGTGCATGGCGAGTGGAACCGCGGCCAGCACAAGTGGTCAGAGGGAGCATTGAGATGCGGTGGCGCAAGTTCCATTGCACCATGCACAACACCTGCGATATTCAAGGGTGACATGCAAATGGGGCCATAATTTATGCAAGGCGCAGGGGGCCATTGCATCTGATTATGGCCTCTTTGCATCTCGCTAGCTTTACAGGTGCACCGATCCATGATGATGGGTTCGTATTCTTGTATTACACCAGCAGCTAACATCTCTGTAGATGTCGGGCCACATCATCTATGTCAGCAGGTGCCAGGCCGGGATCTCTCACTAAATGGTCTTCGTCATGCAGCCGGATATTGTGCTCAGCCTTGTACGCATCCCATCCCATTCTTTGAAGAAAACACTGTGTCTCTGGGCAAGCTTCACTGATCTTCATTTTCCATTCAGCTGCAGCGAGTCGCTGAATCAAACAAGTTTGTCGTTACCTGTCATTCTTCCTTGAACTTGTTGCTGGGTAGCACTGCAGTGTCTGCACACGCACATTAGCCAGGATGCAACCTCTTGTTTACCGAATGTCTCTTTCACATTATGAACTTGGACCACCCTTCTGGCATAAGTACGGCTCTAGCGGCAAATACTAGGCTTGACCAGCAGTCCTCTGGCAATTTTCCACGCCTGGTGCATCCAACATTAATATTTTATTTTAACACCTTTCTGATAGGACCCTCTGTAAGTACACTGCATTGCGCCAGGATTGGAGGACTCAGGATCCTTCTTCCATACAATTCGACCGTGTTCCTCTGTTCTGTTTTTTCAGCATCTCTGTGCCTCATAGGCCTCTTAATTGTGTGAACTCTTAAAGCTCTACTAGTCTTTGACCCCTGTTTTTCATAACACAACTGTGCCAGCCTTCAACATGAGCATTTGTCTAATCAACAAGGGACACCATCATACAGTCCAGTGGGGGACACACTGGGGCTAGGGTCTCTACTTGTTCGGCCACCCAGCACGGAGGTGTGGGAAGATGCCAAATTCGATATACCGGAATAGGGTAGCCTCTCACTTAACCCCATATGCAGTCCTCTAATGGTTGTAAGGGTACGTCTGACAAATGCTTCTGATACCAATCTTGGAACATAATTGTTTTGGGAGCCACTGTTAATATAGTTTTGTAGACACTGGTTCACCTTACAGTGGTTCCATGAGGGACCCATATTCTGGACCAGTCTCTTGGAGAGGCGGTAGGGGGGGCCTGGGCAACTGGACCTGCCATACAAAAGCACTTAATTAGCATTTTGTGCCCCCACTGGGATCATGTCGCGGCACCTCTTAACCACTGATTTCTCTCCGGGCCTCTTTAGCCTATATGCAACTTTGTAGTGTCTTGGGATGGCATTCTTCATGTGCCCATCTTTCCCACAATTATAGCAAAACATACTTTGAGTTTGAGCTGCCAGGCGCCACACTGGGGCCAGGGGTACAATTGGAAACCTTGGTGCCATCTCTGTCTGCGGATACATTTGAGACATCTCGTCAGTTTCTCCACTCTATGGTCAAGGAATCGAAGTTCGAGCTGTTGTCAGGAGATACATGGTGGGTACCCACCCCATAGCAGATGCAGTCGGATATAGGTCAGGGCTGCATTTGCAGCGTGGGCTCATAAAGGGACTGTTTTTGAACCCCGGATCCTCTCAACAGTTCTTCCCATTGTGACATATCTTTTCTTGTCAGAGCACTCATTGACCAGCCTCTGCCCCGAACTCACTGATGGGTCACTCAGTCACTGGTCAGTCGTAGCTATTTGTGCAGGTCCTCCCCAGGTCGCCTTTTTCAACCCGCATTTCTCTCGTTAACTCATCATGGAGGGTGGGGATTCCAGTCGATCTGCCAGGTGTAACTGAAGCAACAGCAGTTCTGAGTAGGGGCAGACTTAAGGATCCTGTTTGGTTCGTCCAGTTCAATCGCTGGCAACCACCTTTCTGAGGCATTCTTGCAACAATTTTTCCAGCCGAGATATATACAGACAACAACTCCCTTGGTACTGTTGTGCATCTCTTACTTCCACCATAGGTCCCATCAGAATCTGGGCCCCATACACATTCTCCAAGGCCTCAAGATAGCCCGCAGTGCCTAGGGTTACTGGCCCCTTAGTACTTGATGGTAGCGAGGCAGGATCCTGAGGCCTCACTAACCTCGCCACCTTCCGGTATTGCCATTCTAGCACTTGGGGCAACATAGTTATCCAGGTCTCCCAGTCATCCTCCCTTGGGGGTGGGAGGTGCCAGAGAAGACCTCAACCTTCGTAAGAGTCGTGACTAATGGCAGGCAGAAATAGAGTCTGCATTGTCTGCCACCATACGGGCACTGAGCAGGAGAGGGTGTTGGGAGGAACACCCCAGGTGGCAAGAATAGTTTCTTCAAGTCCTCCACAGTTTTCCTCTCTCCCAGCAACCATTCAGCAACCTCTCCTCGTGCTCTCAGATAGTGGTGGGGGCTTGATTCCCCGGTCTTACTGTCCTTAGTTAATACCTCCAAGCAGTGAGGGCTCCCTCTGGGCATGGTCTGTGGCACTTGGAGCTATCTATGGGATCCTTAAACCTACTAGGCCAGGAAAGTGGGTGAGCAGATTAGCATGTCACCCACCACCACAGGGTTTTGTAAACCTTCCACCTTGAAAGTACCCCTGCACAGTGTCCGGGATTGATACCCAGGGATGTCCAGGATAAGCATAGCATTTTGGGGGTCGATCTCCTCCCCAGTACACCACTCCACCAGCCGGTGCACAGCCACTTCTGTCGGGTACCTGTATTTTTCTTAACAGTGGTTCGTGAACATGGCCACCAGAGGACACACAATCCCAGCTGTAGCCTCCAAGATGTAACCTCCTGATGGCGCTATCCCAGGGGCTACTACCCCGCCTGATTTGCCACTCAACAGGTTGAGGGGCCTGATCCAATGGGGGGTGCCCACCCAGGGGTCAGTGGTTTGCAATAGTTCATCTGGTCACAGCCCTGGGACACTGCAACCCCCTTTCTTCCTACTAGTGGCCCACACAATATATCAGAATTACCTTTCAGTATACACTTACCCCTAGGTCTGGTTCCGCACTGGGACCTCCTAGAAATGAGATACAGTGCAACAATCATAGTACAGTACTTTAACATAGACAAATACCTAGGCAGTATAACTTTGCTGAAACAAGCAGCTCTGATTTATTTAGGGGATATAACAAGGACAGGGGAAATCAGGTTAATTAGCTTATCACTCTAATAATCTATCCATGGCTCTGTGCACAGGCCTATCCCTATCAGTTACTGTCCCTTGGCACCCAAGCCCTAGTGGCTAGTCCAAACTGTATAGCTGTGTGGGCCCTTCAACACAGAGAAAAGGAGAGAACAAACAGTCAGCAGTACAGTAATTCCATTTGGATTTAATGTAATTCAACAGGGAGCAACCCTGAATTAGTACTCACGACCTCCAAATAAGATAGGGTCCTTCAATGTCAGTAGGGCTCACTTGAGGTACACAAACCCTTCACACATCCATATAAAAGAAAGTACTATACCAGGCAGGCTGCATCTGTATCCCGATCGCAATTACTGCACAATTCGCGGAGACACACAGATTCAGTTCCTGACAGACCGAGTGCAATTTTCAAAGTAATTCTTCCAGTCTTACAGGGTGAGCCTGGTTTTACCTTTAGAGATCCTTTGATTCTTCTTTTCACAGGACGGATTCAGTCCTAACAAGCTGTTACACAAGCTGCAGACCGGAACTTGGGCCTTGCATATGCTTGACTAAACTGCACACTGAAAAGCGCACAGGGTCCTTCCTTCTTCACTGCCAAAGCTCAACTGAACTCCAACTGACGAAACTGCACTTTGAGTTCCTCCCAGCCTTGACTGGATTGGCTGTCACCAGCAATAGACTGCTGCTGTTAATCCAAAAAAGGCACTGTAAGTCTAACCATCTCCCAGAGTCACTGCCCATACAATCCTCTTGGTGGCTGGCTCCAGATTATGAGTCCAAGTTCTGATTCGTCCAAGGCATCATTTTAGAGCTATTTACTCTACACTGATTGGTCCAGTTCAGCAGTTCAAAACTAGAATGGGGAACTAGCAGACACAGTTCTGACTGCAAAGAAAGCAGGTTAGACAAACTGTACTTCATTATTATTCTAAATAATTTCTGGCAAACAGTTACATCTTTCAGATAGGTTCCCTTTGCACCCAGACTGCAAAAAATGAAGTGAATTGGCAGCAGCTCGAGTGGTACTCAGAGAAGCACACAGTCCTCTACAACTAATTATGTCTGCAAGCAGACAGCTCTTAAAGAGACAGTACCAGAGGCTCTAAAAACACTCACTGGATAAATGGCTTAAATGCCAAACACCATTCAGGCTTGGAGCATTCAAGCAAGCTCCTGGAAGTCTTTTGGGAACCCCCATTTGCAGGGGGGTTACACAGTCCTGTCATTGGCTAAATATGATGTGATGTCATCGATGACATCATATGCTGAGCATAGAGGAGGGGCTTCAGGATAAACAAGGTAGGAAAGAAAGCCTGACACTATGGAAAAACAGTATATTTATATGAAAATTCACCAAAAACAATTCATTCTGTGGCCCTATATATATTCTGCGGCATGATGCAAATTCTGCAGCAAATTCCGCAACCGCAGAATTCCAGGGGCCTTGTATATCAGACAACCTAAAGGTAGGCAGGCAATGTGTGAAGGCAGTAAGGAGGGCTGGGTGGATACTGAGATACACAGGGAGAGGCATCACGAGTAGAAAACAGGAAGTTGTTTTCCCTCTGTACAGACAGTGGGTGAGACCCAATCTGGAGTACTGTGTATAGTTTGGATACTCCATCTCTGCAAGGACATAGACAGGATGGAGGCAGTCCAGAGGAGGTTTATTCAAAATGGTGCAGAGTCTGCACCAGAAGCCATACGAAGAGAGACTAAAGGAGTTTATATGTATATTCTGAGGACATGACAGTAACTCTAAGTACCTTAAGGAATCAACAAAGTCCAAGTGGGTAGCATCTTTCAGAAAAGAGAGTGCAAGAAGAAAAAATTACTCACCTTAGTAATGTTGTTTCTTCTAATGGAGTCTTGCTATATTATGACATATGGTGAGTCCCAACCTCTCGAAATGCTCCGGAGGTGAAAGAGTTAACTTCTCCATGCCAGGCATGGAACGCTGAGCTCGAGCTCGGTTGAAACTCTGTCTGTTGTTCTTCAAACTCAAACCGCAGATCTTTTACGAGCTAAACTCACTGAGGTCCTGTGGAAGCTGTAAACCCACACTAGCCAACTGGCTAATAAACCTAAGAACACATTCTTGGTCCCAAAACAAAGACTCAAGTCAGAGACCCAAAATGAAAAACACAACACCAAGTCACCCCAAAAAGGAGGGGTGAAAACAATAAGGTGGGCATCTACTAAGTGCCAACACTGCACTGCCCACCCACATCCCAAAAAACAGAGGTTCTGAGAGGGCAAGAGATAGGTCATATATATAAGACTCATTAGAAGAAAGAACATTACTAAGGTGAGTAATTTTTTCTTCAAATAACATGAAGTCTTGCTATATTATGACATATGTAGACTACACAGCAGTACCCTCCATGGAGGAGGGACAGAACCTACTTAGGAAATAGGCTCTGAAGCACAGCTGTGCCAAACCGAGCATCACTCCTAGCCTGGATGTCCAGGGAGTAATGTTTGGTAAAAGTGTGAACTGTTTTCCAGGTAGCTGCTTGCCATATCTCTAGAATAGGGATGTCCCTGGCAGCAGCCAGGGAAGCAGCTGTACCTCTGGTAGAGTGAGCCCTCAGGCCTGAGGGAGGAACCTACCCAGCTTTTCATAACAGAATTGATACAAGAGACAATCCACCTGGCAATGGATCTTTAGTGGCAGGTTTCTTTACCAACCCTCACCATAAGTGAGGAACAGTTGGAGGAGTCAAACCTGTGACCCTTGGTACGCCTATGTAGTAACTAAGGGCTCTCTTCACATCTGTTGTGCAGCCTCCTCTCGCCAGAGGAGGAAATGGTCAGAAAGTACACTGGAAGAGATATAGATTGATTAAGGTGGAAATCTGAACCACCTTGGCAAGAACTTCCTGTTAGTCCTGAGGACCACTTTATCTCCATGAAAGGAGATAAAATCAGGCTCCACTGACAAAGGCTTGTAATTCACTTATGCATCTGGCAGAAGTGATGGCTACCAGAAACACACAGTTTTCCAAGTCAAGTACTTAAGCTTGTCAAGACAAAGGCTCAAAGGGGGGTTGTATGGCTGAGCAATGCAAACATTAAGATCTCTAGGCAGGGGCAGGGTCCCTGAATGGTGGGTTGGTGAAGCAACTTTGAAAAACTTGGAGAATACAGGATGAGCTGAAAGAGAAGAGGGCTTACCTGCTGATAAGAAAGCAGACAGCTGCCAGATGCACTTTAGGGTAGCTGGTCTGAGCCCCAAGGTATTTAAGTGACCATATAATCCAGACTGTGGTGTCAGCAGATTCTGGAAAATATATGCTCAGAGCACCATATGGAAAACTCTTCCATTTGGAATTAAAAGTAGTTCGGTGGAAGGCTTCCTAGAAGCCTTCAGGATATCCATCACACCTTGGGAGAGGTGGGGCCAGCAACTCTAACTCTCAAGAGCCAGGCCTTGAGATTGAGATTTGAGGTCTGGTACCAAACTCCTGAGCACAGGTTAACAGGTTGTGATTCCTGGAAGACACAGGGAAGGTGGACTGCTAAGGACAGTAGGAGGGTACCAAGGCTGTCTGGCTCCAGTCTGGAGCAATCAGATCATCTTGCAGGGTTGAGATCTGATTTTGACTAGTACTTTGAACAGGAGAGGGAAGGGAAAAAAGCATAGAGAAACTTCCTTCCCAACTGAAAAGGAACATCCAGAAGGACTGAGCCCAACATCAGGCTGGGTAGCAAAAAGGGGAGTTGGTGATTGTCTGGGGCTTCAAAAAGATCTAATCTATGGGTGCCCCATCTGGCAAATACCACCTCCAAGACCAGAGGGTCCAGTGACCATTCGTGATGGCCCTGGGAAATCCTGCTGAGAGAATCTGCCAGTACATTGTCCTTGCCTGGGAGGTGAACTGCCATAAGGGAGGTGTTCAGGGAGTGCCAGACACTACAACTTCATTGAGCTTCGTGCACAAGGCCGAGACAGAGTGCCCTTGTTTGTTGATGTACCACATCAGGTGGTGTTGTTGTTCTGGACCTGTATAACTTTGTTCCTGGAAGAGGACTTTGGAAAAAAGCTTGAAGTGCTAGGAAAACTGCTCCGAGTTCCACACAGATTGATGTGGGAGCAGAGATTCCTGAGGGACCACAATCCTGGGCAGAGAGTCGCCCATGTGAGCTCCCCACCCAAGAGGGATGCATCTGTAGTAAGGATTAAGGAGTGAGACTGAGGGCAAAAAGGAACCCCTTGTCTCAGATTGCTCTGGTCCTGCCACCACTGCAGGGCCTGGATCAGGTTCGGAGTCACTGATCAATTTGGTTAGAGGGTCTTTTCTTTGAGACCAAAAGGCTTCAAATGGAACTGGATGTCCTCATCTGAAATCTTGCTCCCTGCACTACTGCTGTAGAAGCAGCCATGTGCCCCAGGAGCTGTAGAAAGTGCCTTGCTGGTCGAGAGACCTGCAGGGTGAATGAGGAGGCCAGAGAGACCAGGTCCTTGCCCTGTCCAAAGGAAGGAAGGCTCTGGCCTTCTCTGTGTTCTAGCTCTCGCGCCTATGAAGGTGAGGAGCCGACAGGCTCTAGAACTGACTTTGAAAAGATTCAGAAGGAAACCTAGAGAAGTGAGCAGTTGCTGAGTTATCTGTAGATGTAACTTGACTCTGGTCTGAGACTGGCTCACTAATGAGCAGGTCGCTCCAGGTAAGGGAAGATGGCAATTTTTGCCTCTTAGGTGGGCAACTGCTACTGCCAGGCATTTTGTGAATACCTTGAGCAGAGGTGAGGCCAAAGGGCATGACTCTGAATTGGTAATGGCCTGAGGGCAGCTCGAACCTGAGGTACTTTCGATGGGAGCTTCTGATGAGAATATGGAAACAGGCATCCTTGAGGTCCAGGGACGCTAGCCAGTCCCCTGGCCTTAGAGAGGGTAGAATAATTCCCAGAGTCACCATTCTGAATTTTGGTTTTAAAAGGTGCTTGTTTAAGTATCTGAGATCCAGGATGGGCCGCCATTCTCCTGTCTTTTTTGGGGTAAGGAAGTACTCCTGGAGTACAGGTCTTGTCCCTGTGTAGGGTGGAACCTTCCACAGCTCTGAGAGCTAGGAGGGAAGAGACCCTCTGCCTCTAAGGCAAGAGCCTCGGTGATTTGCAGGTGGAAAGGATCTGGTTCTCATATTTGAAATTTTTGAAGCCGAGAACCAGTCCCTGGCTTACTACTTCCAGGACCCACTTGTCTGATGTCAGAGACTTCCAGTCCTGGACAAAGTAAGCCAGCCCCTTACAGGTAGCTGAGAATCGCCCTGGCAACCCTATCAGGGTGCCTGTTTGGCAGGGGCTTTGGGCTGAGGGGTGGAAGCAGGCCTGCTTGTACCCCGTCTGCCTCTCCTCTAAAGAACCCCTCTGGGCATAGGCGGAAGAGGAGGCCTGGGCTTGGTAAAAAGGCCTATGAAAAGGCCTGCCCCTGAAGGCTGCCTTGAGGAGTGGCCTGCCTTTCTTTGGCTGAACTCTCCATAGGTGGTCCTATACTCATCCATTTTTCATGTAATTCTCTGTCTGCTCCCCAAACAGAGAATTGCCCACAACAGGAAAATCCATGGCCTTAGTCTGGGTATCCTGTGACAGGCTAGTACATTTGAGCCAAGCCATTCTGCGTAAGTGCCACAGATGTAGCCATGACTCTTGATGACACATCATTAGAGTCCACTGCAGCATGGAATTGCACCTTGGATGCCTCAATACCATCAGCAGCCACCTGCTCCAGCTCCTTGGCAAGCTGGCCAGGGACCTGTTTTGCCAGAGCCATAACAGTATCCCATCTGGATTTCTGATATCTAGCCACATAAGCCATATAATTTGCCTGTCTGAGTCCCAAGGATGCTGCCATGTACTGTTTCTTTGCTGTTGCATCAATCCTCCTGGAGTCCTTATCCGGGGGGTGTGAAGCCAAGGGAATATTTGCCTTGTCACAGGCTGCAGCCTGCACTACCCCAACATGGCTGCATTGTTGTGTAAGGAACTCCGTATCAGAGTCTGACAACGTGTACCTCTTGTCCATTCTCTTGTCAACAGGAGGTATAGTGTGAGGAGCTTTTAAAATTTTAAAAGTCTGTTTCCCAAAAGATTTATTCAAGGGAATAGACAGTCTCCTAGACTCTGGGATATTCATCATTTCCACATAGTCAGGCTCCTCTTGATCATCCACAGCTTCCTCCATAGGGAGCTGGAGGGTTTCAGCCACTTTTTTATAAAACATAAAATGAGAAGGGACTCAGAAAGCCTAGGGGAGACACTCTGAAGGACTATCTGGGAGATGTCCGGGTCAATGGGCACATCCAGACTTTCAAATCCACATTCACTCTCCTCATACTCCTCTTCCCTCCTCCGTTCATAATACTCCTCAAATCACACTCTTGAACCGTGGAACCGGCCGAACTGGGCGCTTACTCGGATGGTGCCGTTCGGTCGGAACCGGGAAAGTGACTGGACAATTTTTATCGCTTGCTATTTCTTCAGCGGTTGGAGAGGAAAGTTTTGGCTCCACACCAGCTGATTTTCTAGTCCTTTTGCTGGACCCGCTCCTCAGAGTCGGATCTCTTTTGCCCAAGGAAGTCTCACCTGGTCAGAGGCTCGGCACCGTTCGGCTGGAACTCAACCGGGCTGGCCATCCGGTTCAGTGGACTTTTTGGCCTCCCTTTCCCTGAGCCTACCAACTCTCTTTTCCAGGGTAGCTGCAGGAAAACTTTTACAAATCTGGCAGTCTGCATTGAGGTGGTCAAACCCCAGACAATAAACACAGGTGGTGTGGGGATCAGCCTTGGCAAAGACTTCCCCACACACACTGCAGTGTTGAAACCCAGTGGGCCCGGTTTTTCTTTTGGGTTTCTCAGACATAGTGCCAGTCCTAACCAAACTTACCCATTTATGGCAATCCGCCAGGTAAGACCCTCTTATCGGATCCCAATCGTGTCACGGGTCTTGGAAAAAAACGTAATAAAATCAGTTTTTTTTAGAACCGATAAGAACCGGTAACCACACACTAAAAGACAGATTTAGATATTTTAAACAACTTGATCGGTTCAAACCGAACCGATAAACCGTTTACAAGTTCCACACAGAATAGAAATAAATGTAAAACCTATCTAGTACTCACAAATACCACAGACAGAGTCTGAACCAATCGTTTGCGGTTTAAATTCGGTAGAAAACCGAGAAAAACAATACTTTAACCAACAAAATGAACCGAGCAGAAGAGAATCTCTGGAAGTGACTGTTCAGTGAAGTGGAAGTAAAGAATCTGGCGTTTGAGTTTGAAGAACAACAGACAGAGTTTCAACCGAGCTCGAGTTTCAGTGTTCCATGCCTGGCATGGAAAAGTTAACTTTTCACCGGAGTAGTTCGAAGGTTGGGACTCACTGCATGTGTCATAATATAGCAAGACTTCATGTTGTTTGAAGAAAAAATTACTCACCTTAGTAATGACGTTTCTTCTAATGGAGTCTTGCTGTATTCTGACTATTGCAGTTAGGTCCTGCCTTTCAACTGCCCCGGAGAACAAGGAGTTAACTTTCCATGGCCAGCATGGAACGTTCAGCATGAGCTTGGTTGAAGCCCCTGTCTGCTGTTGTTTAAATTCCAACCGTCGGATCTTTACAAGCAATACTCACTAGAAGTTCTGTGTGGAAACTGTGAAACTCACACTAGCCAACTGGCAACTAAATTTATTAAAAAGGTTTTTTTTTGGTTTCAAAGCAAAGACTCAAGTCAGGAAACCCAAAACACAAAACACAACACTCACCCAAAGTAAAGGAGGGTGAAAAAGGGGCACCCCTAGGGGCCAACACTACTCCTGCCCACCCACATCCCAAAAACCAGGTTCTGAGCGGGGAGGCGGGGGGGGGGGTCAGAACACTGCAAGACTCCATTAGAAGAAACAACATTACTAAGGTGAGTAATTTTTTCTTCAAACAACATGAAGTCTTACTGTATTCTGACTATTGCAGACTACCAAGCAGTAGCTCCATGGAGGAGGACAGAACCTACTTTGGAAATAGGCTTTGAAGTACTACTGTGCCAAACCGAGCATCACTCCTAGCCTGGATAGCCAGAGCGTTATGCTTGGTGAATGTATGGACTGTTTTCCAGGTGGCTGCTTGACAAATTTCTAAGATAGGAATATCCCTGGCAGCAGCCAGGGAAGCAGCTGTACCTCTTATTAGAGTGAGCCCTCAGGCCTGAAGGTGGGGTTCTACACAGTTTTTCATAGCAGAATTGTATACAAGAGACAATCCGCCTGGCAATAGATCTTCTAGTGGCAGGTTTGCCCTTACCGACCTCTCCATATGTGAGGAACAACTGGAGGGACTCAAATCTGTGACCCTTGGTGTGCTCTATGTAGTAGCTGAGGGCCCTTTTAACAACCAAGCTGTGCAGCCTCCTCTCTCCAGAGGAGGAATGGTCAGTGAAAAAAACAGGGAGAGACATAGACTGATTAAGGTGGAAATCTGAAACCACCTTAGGCAAACACTTCCTGTTAGTTCTTAGGACCACTTTATATCTATGGAAAGAGATGAAATCAGGCTCCACTGACAGGGCTTGCAATTCACTGATACACCTGGCAGAGGTAATGGCTACCAAAAACACAGTTTTCCAAGTCAAGTACTCAAGCTCTGCTGAGGACAAAGGCTCAAAGGGTGGTTGCATAAGCTGAGCAATGCAAACATTAATGTCCCAAGCAGGAGCAGGGTCCCTAAAGGGGGGGATTGGTGTGCAGCAATCCCTTAAAGAATTTACAAAACACAGGATGGGCTGACAGGGGAGAGGGCTTGCCTACTGACAAGAAGGCAGAAACAGCTGCCAAATGCACTTTAAGTGTAGCTGGCCTAAGTCCTAAGCCATTAAGATGGACCATATAGTCCAGAACTGTAGGCAACCCAGCAGATTCTGGAGAAACATGCTTATTAGATAGAGCACCAAATAGAGAACCTTTTCCATTTGGAGTTGTAAGTCTTTCTGGTGGAAGGCTTTCGAGAAGCCTTAAGGATATCCAGAACCCCTTTAGAAAGGTGCAGATCAGCAAACTCTAGCTCTTCAAGAACCATGCCTTGGGATTGAGAGACTTGAGGTTCGGATACCAAATCCTCCCAAGAGGATGTCAACAGGTTGTAATTCTGGGAAGAGACAGGGGAAGGTGGACTGCTAAGGACAGCAACAGTGGGTACCAGGGCTGTCTGGCCCAGTCTGGAGCAATCAGAATCACTTTGCATGGTTGTGACCTGATCTTGACTAACACTTTGAACAGGAGAGGGAAGGGGGAAAAGTATACAGAAATTTCCCTTCCCAATTCAAAATCAGAGCATCCAGGGGGACTGAGCCCAAGACTGGGGGTCTGCAACAAAAGAGAGAAAGTTGGTGATTGTCTGGGGCTGCAAAAAGATCCATCTCTGGAGTGCCCCAATGTCAAGAAAATCACTTTCAAAACTAGGGGATCTACGGTCCATTCGTGATGGCCCTGGGATATCCTGCTGAGAGCATCTGCTAGGACATTGTCCTTCCCTGGGAGGTGAACTGCTATCAGAGAGGTAAGCAGGGAATAGGCCAGGGACCACAACTTCATTCCCTCTGTGCACAAGGCCGTAGACCGAGTGACTCCTTGCTTGTTGATGTACCACACGGTGGTGGTGTTGTCTGTTCTGATCTGGACCACCTTGTTCTGTACAGATCTGGAAAAGGCTTGCAGTGCCAGAAACACTGCTCTGAGTTCCAAGAGATTGATATGAAGCAGAGATTACTGAGGTGACCACAGTCCCTGCATGGTAAGATCCCCCAGGTGGGCTCCCCAGCCCAGCAGGGAAGCATCTGTGGTGAGTATCACTGAATGAGACTGGGTGACAAAAGGAACTACTTGTCTCAAATTGTCCTGATCCTGCCACCAATGCAAAGCCTGGATCAGGGTTTGGGTCACTGGGACTAGTTTAGTAAGGGAATCCTTTCTTTGGGACCAGAAGGCTTTTAATTGGAACTGAATGTCCCTCATCTCGAATCTTGCACCCTGGACCACTGCTGTGGAAGCTGCCATGTGGCCCAGAAGCTGAAGGAACTGCCTTGCTGGTCGAGACACCTGTAGGGTGAACGAAGAGGCCAGTTCCATAAGGGTCCTTGCCCTGTACAGGGGAAGGAAGGCTCTTGCCCTTACTGTATCCAGCTCCGCCCCTATGAAGGTGAGGAGCTGTACTGGCTCGAGAACTGACTTTGGAAGGTTGAGGAGGAATCCTAAGGAAGTGAGCACTTGCTGAGCTACTTGCAGATGTGAATTGACTTGGTCTGGAGACTGACCCACTATAAGCCAGTCGTCCAGATATGGAAAGATGGAAATCTTTTTTCTCCTTAGGAAAGCAACCACTACTGCCAGGCACTTTGTGAACACCCTTGAGGCTGATGTTAGGCCAAAGGGCATTGCTCTGAATTGAGAGTGGCCTGAGGGTAACTCGAACCTTAGGTACTTTCTGTGGGAGCACCTGATGGGAATGTGAAAGTAGGCATATTTGAGGTCCAGGGAAGCTAGCCAGTCCCCATTTTGAAATCTGGTTTTAAAAGGTGCTTGTTCAGATATCTTAGATCCAGGATGGGACGCCATTCTCCTGTTTTTTTGGGAGCTAGGAAGTACCTGGAGTACAATCCTTTGCCCTTGTGTAGGGTAGGAACCCTTTCTATGGCTCTGAGAGCCAAGAGGTCTCTGATGGATTTGCAGGTGGAAAGGATCTGGTTCTCATCTTGGGAAATTTTTTGAAGCTGAGAACCAGTCCCTGGCTTACTACTTCCAGGACCCACTGGTCTGATGTCAGAGACTTCCAGTCCTGGACAAAGTAAGCCAGCCTGCCCCCTACAGGTATTGGAGAATTGGCCCAGGCAGACCCATCAGGGTGTCTGCTTGGCAGGGGCTTTAGGCTGAGGGGTGGAAGCAGGCCTGCTCATTCCCCGTCTGCCTCTCCCTCTGAAGAACCACCTCTGAGCATAAGCAGAAGAGGAGGCCTGGGCATGGTAAAAAGGCCTTTGAAAGGGCCTGCCCCTGCCCCTGGAGTGCTGTCTTTGAGGAGTGGCTTGCCTTTCTTTGGCCTGAGCACTCCTGTAGGTGGTCCTGTACTCATCCATCTTTTTCATGTAGTTCTCTGTCTGCTCCCCAAACAGAGAATTACCAATGACAGGGAAATCCATGGCCTTAGCCTGGGTATCCTGTGATAGGCTAGTACATCTGAGCCAAGCCATCCTCCGAAGGGCCACAGATGTAGCCACGACTCTAGATGAAACATCACTGGAGTCCACAGCAGCATGGAATTGCACCTTGGATGCCTCAATCCCATCCGCAGCCACCTGCTCCAGCTCCTTGGCAAGCTGGTCAGGGGCCTGTTTAGCCAGAGCCAGCACAGTGTCCCACCTGGACTTCTGGTATCTAGCTGTGTACGTCATATAGTTAGCCTGCCTGAGTCCCAAAGATGCTGCCATGTACTGCTTCTTTGTCATGGCATCAATCCTCCTGGAGTCCTTATCTGGGGGGTGTGATGCCAAGGGAATATTTGCCTTATCACAGGCAGCAGCCTGCACTACCCCAACATGGCTGCACTGCTGAGAAAGGAACTCTGTGTCCGAGCCTGAAAGGGTATACTTCTTGTCCATTCGTCTGTCCACAGGAGGTATGGAGTTAGGAGTCTTTAGAATTTTAAATGTCTGTTTCCCAAAAGATTTATGGAGGGGAACAGACAGTCTCCTGGACTCTGGGATGTCCATCATTTCAACAAAATCAGGCTCCTCCTGATATTCTACTGCTTCTTCCACTGGAAGCTGGAGGGTTTCAGCCAATTTCTTGTAAAACATAAAGTGGGAAGCGGACTCAGAAAGCCTAGGAGGAGAAACACCTGAAGGTCTGTCTGGGGAGATGTCCGGGTCAATAGGCACATCCAGACTTTCATAATCACCATCATCATCATCCTCATACTCTCCCTCCTCCTCCTTTGGTTCATAAAATTCTTCTAAAGTATAATCTGGAACCGGGGGAACCGACCGAACCGAGCCCCTGCCAGATGGTGCCGGTTCGGCCGGAACCGAGGTTAGCGACTGCACTATCCTTATTGTTTTGGCTATCTCATCAGCGGTCGGAGAAAGAATTTGTGGATCCAAACCGGATGATTTTTCTCTTCTCTTTCTTTTAACCTGCACTGACTCCTCAGAATCGTCTCTCCTTTTGCCCGAAGAAGTTTCGCCCTGGTCAGAGGGCACTCCTTCTGGTTCGGTTGGAACCGAACCGGGCTGGCCATCCGGGTCAGTGATCTTCTCGGCCTCCCTTTCCCTCAGTCTACCTATTCTCTTATCCAGGGTAGCTTTGGGAAAACTCTTACAAATTTGGCAGTCTGAATCGAGGTGGTCAAACCCCAGACAATAAATACAGGTGGTGTGGGGATCAGCCTTAGCAAAGGTTTCCCCACACACACTGCAGTGTTGAAACCCAATGGGCCCGTTTTTTTTCTTGGGTTTCTCAGACATGGCCAATCCTATCCAAAACTTACCCTTTTTTCAGCAATCCGCCAGGCAAGACTCCCCTATCGGTTCCTGATCGTGTTACGGGTCTTGGAAAAAATGTAATTAAATCTGTTTTCTTTAGAACCGATACGGACCGGTTACCACACTCTAAATAAATTCACAAACTTTTTAAGACTAAACTGATCAGTTCAAACCAAACCGATCCGAAATTTACAAGTTCCACACAGAAACTAAATATAAAACCTATCTAGTACTCACAATACCACAGATAGAGACTTAAACCAACAGATTTGGTAGCAGAAATTCAGTAGAAACCCGAGCGAAAAATGACACTTTAACAGACTTTTTTTAAACCGAGCAAAGGAGAAATCTCCGGAGCGACTGTTCAGTGAGGCAGAGTAAAGAATCTGACGGTTGGAGTTTAAACAACAGCAGACAGGGGCTTCAACGGAGCTCGCGCTGAACGTTCCATGCTGGCCATGGAAAGTTAACTCTTTGTTCTCCGGGGCAGTTGAAAGGCAGGACCTAACTGCAATTGTAAGAATATAGCAAGACTTCATGTTGTTTGAACAAGGGGACACAATTTGAAGATAATGGGGGGATGGATCAGGGGCAACGTGAGGCAGTATTTTTTTTACAGAGAGGGTGGTGGATGCATGGAACAGCCTTCCTGAGGAGGTTGTGGGGTCAAAAACAGTGGGAGAATTCAAGAATGGATGGGATAGACAGAAGACAACTCTAGTGGGGGTAGGAGGAAGTAGGCTGTTGGTTAACTAGGATCTGCAGCTTAACCAATTGGTAGGGAAATGGGCAGACTAGGTGGGCCAAGCGGGTCTTATCAGCCATCAAAGCCTAGGTTTATGTGTTTCACCAAATATATTTCGGACAGACACAATATACTTCCAAATTTGTCTGTCTAATGTTTTATTGCCAAGTAAAGCACCTTTTGCCTGAAGGCCTCATCAGCAGTGCTGTGAATGTCTAATATGTAATGCTTTGTGAAAGCATGCAAGGATGACAAGGTCCCTGAGTTGCACAAGTCAGTCACTGAGGCTTCTGCCTTTTCTGATCGAAAGACTGCCGCAGCCCTGGTCCAATATGCTTTGGCAGCTTCAATTTTGCTGCTGGATAGGCCTTTGCTATGCATGTTCTGACTCATCTAGCCAATGTCATCTTAGAAGCTTTCTGGCCCTATTTAGCAACTCTAAACAGTACGAAAAAAGCTACCTGACTTCTGGAAAGACTGTGTCTATATAAAGCATATCTTTACTGAACTGCAAGTATGTAGCTTCAGGAAAGTACAGTTACGTAAGAACTTACCGTAACAGTAGATCTTCGAGAGAGGCTCTTGCAGTAGGTAATTACATATGGGACTGACGCCGGCCGGCGGCAGGACCCCACGGAAAAATTTCTAGCTAGCAGTCCCTGGCGAGGGACCGCCCCCACGTCAGGTGACCGGCGTCATGCAACGTTGGTATAAAGGAGCGGTCCCGGTCGCCCACCTTCCAGTTCTTTGCCGCCACAGGCCCGGAAGGCCCGGACGAGAGAGAAGCAGATGTTTCCATTCCTGGAAAAGAAGCTGAAAAAGCCTAGTGGGAAGGAGGGCGGGAGGGTATTACCTACTGCAAGAGCCTCTCTCGAAGATCTACTGTTATGGTAAGTTCTTACGTAACTGTACTATCTTACTTCGAGAGGGCTCTTGCAGTACGTAATTACATATAGGACTGAATCCCAAGCAGTCTGGAACAAATAAGAGGCACAGGAAGGAGGGAACTACTCCAGAGAGAAGCAGTAGCCTTGAAGGCCTCAAGACAGGAGGCCTTGCAAAACAGCTAGCCCAAAGCCTGCTCTACGGGCGAGAGGCAATGTCCAAACTGTAGTGTTTCAAAGGTATGAACCGGAAGTCCAGGTGGCGGCAGCACAGATGTCTGCCACAGACACATTCTTGAAAACAAGTCAGAGAGGCCGCTACTCCACGAGTGGAGTGACCTCTGACTTGACCCGAAGGGTCTTGTTGTACTTGTCATAACAGAAAGTGATGCAATGAGCCAACCACTTAGGCATTGCTTTGAAACAGCATTGCCTTCCCTTTGTAAGCAAAAGAGACGAACAACTGATCAGTCTTTCTGAGATCCTTTGTCCTGTTGGTGTAGTATCTCAGAATCCGGTGAACATCCATGGTATGGAGTAAATATTCCCCTTGGTTGGAGTACTGCGTGAAAAAGGCAGGTAACTCTATGGACTGATTTAAGGTAGACTCTGCTACTACTTTGGGTAGAAACTTAGGATTCGTGCAAAGAGCAACCCATTCTTTGTAAAAAATCAAATAGGGGATTTTACACATAAGGGCCTGGAGCTCGGAAATTCTTCGAGCAGAAGTGATGGCCACCAAGAAGAGCGTCTTCCATGAAAGAAACTTCAGATCTGCAGAGGCTGCAGGTTCGAAGGGAAGAAGAGTAAGTTTCTCGAGAACAAAGTTCAAGTCCCAAGGGGGAGCAGGAGTTCGGATGGGGGGTCTCAGATGAAGGACCCCTCTGAGAAAAGTCTTAGAGACCTCCAGTTGGGCAAAGGCTTTATCTGCGAAGGGAGCACGGTAGGCTGAGATAGCAGCCATGTGCACCTTCAAGGAGGAATGACTGAGACCCAGGTCGAAGAGATGACATAAGTATTCCAGCAGAACAGCCGCTGGACAGGAGAATGGCTCCATGTTCCTAGAGGCGGCCCAAATAGAGAATCTCTTCCATTTCATGGCATAAGTGGACCTAGTGGAGGGTTTTCTAGCCTCCACCAAAATCTCCGACACTTTTGGAGAGACACCAAAACGGGATTGGGCTAGGTCTGCAGGAGCCATGCATAAAGTTGAAGGGACTTGAGGCCTGGATGGACCAGGGTCCCCTGATCCTGGGTCAGCAAACCTTGAGATAAAGGAAGAGGAGGAGGAGGAACCTCCGAGTATTGTTGTAGAAGAGAGAACCAGATTTGCTTGGGCCAGAAAGGAGCGATGAGAATCATTCTCGCTCCTTCCATGGATAGCTTCTGCAAAGCTCTTGGGATCAGAGGAATTGGGAGAAAGGCATAGACGAATCTGTCCTTCCAGTCTAGACACAGAGCGTCACTCCAGAAAGCACCTCGCTCTGAAGCGAGCGAGCAAAAGCTGGGAAGTTTTGCGTTTTGAGGGGAGGCGAATAGGTCTACCTGCGGAGTCCCCCAAAGCTGAAAGACAGCATCGAGCACCTTTTGGTCCAATTCCCACTCGTGTGCCCTGGCAGAGGAGCAGCCTAGTTTGTCTGCCAGGGTGTTGTCGACTCCTGGAACATGGATCGCCATGAGGTGAAGGTTGTGAAGAGTTGCCCAATCTCAAACCCTCACAGCTTCCCTACATAGAGAGTAGGAATGAGTTCCTCCCTGCTTGTTGATGTACCACACCACGCACATATTGTCCATCTGGACAGCTAGGTGACCGGGAAGAATGTATTGGTGAAGGGCTTGGAGAGCGTATAGCACAGCTCGAAGCTCGAGCACGTTGATGTGGAGAGCGAGCTCCAGTCTGGACCATAAACCCTGGGTCCGATGAGGGCCCAGATGGGCTCCCCAACCTTCGCCTGATGCGTCCGTGGTCAGAGTCTGGGAGGGGGGAGGATGAAAGAAGGGGACTCCCCAAAACAGGTTCTCTCGAACCATCCACCATTGCAAGTCCCGTGCCATCGGCGAGGAGATCAGAACTAGTTGATCTAGGTCGTCCACAAGTTGATCCCACTGGGAGCGAAGAGTCCACTGAGACATCCTCATGTGGAGTCGAGCTCGAGGGACCGTCAGAATGGCAGCCGCCATGAGCCCCAGAAGACGGAGGACCGACCTCGCCAGAACCCTCCTGCTTTCTGATAGCAGGGAGATCTGGGATTGAAGAGAGGCCACCCTGTCTGGAGGCAGGAAGGCCTTGCTCACCATCGTATCGAGGACAGCCCCGATGAACTGAAGTCTCTGGGAGGGGTCCAGATGGGACTTGGAATGGTTGATGGTAATACCCAGACCAGTAAAGACCTGCTGGGTGAGGGAGAGAAAATGTAGGAGTTCCTCCCTGGATGAGGCCACCAGGAGCCAGTCATCCAGGTAAGGGAACACCTGTACTCCCATTGTACGCAAGGGGGCCGCTACCACAGCCAGGCATTTGGTAAATACTCAGGGCGTCGAGGAAAAACCAAATGGGCGCACTCTGAATTGGTAGTGGTCCCCCTGAAATGCAAAACGAAGATACTTGCGATGAGAAAGGCGAATGGGAATGTGCAGATAGGCGTCCTGCATATCCAGTGCACAAAGCCATTGACCCGGCCGAAGAGGGGGCAAAAGACTCTGCAGAGAAAGCATCCTGAACCTTTTGTAGTCCACATAAAGGTTCAAGCAGCTGAGATCTAGAATGGGTCTGAGATCTCCCGTCTTCTTGGGGACCAGGAAGAAATGAGAATAGTAACCCATCCCTCGAAGATGAAGGGGGACGGGTTCTATCACCTGCTTCGCGAGAAGGGCTGAGATTTCTTCCTGGACCAAGGGAAGATGGTCTCTGGAGCATGACGACTTCGGAGGAGGGTGGCAGGGTGGTTTCTGAAGAAACTCTATGGAGTGCCCCTCCGCTATAAGCTGGAGCACCCAAGAATCCGTGGTTATCCTCTCCCAACCCGGAAGGTGGAGGGAAAGTCTCCCTCCTACTGGTTCCTCCGGTGGATCCGGAGGTGGTGGGAGAGGGAAGGAGTCAGATGGTGTGGGGCAGCGCCGCAGCTGAGGCACCCGCTGCTTTTTTGGGCGGAGGGGGCCTGGCAGCTGTGGGGGCCCGACGTTTAGTGGCCTGCCTTCCTTGGGGATTCGCTTGAGGCAGAGTCCGTCTGCAAAAAGGATGGCACTGCTGAGTATGGGGACGGTACATGGAATCGACGGATTTCAGGGCCGTCCCCTTCTCTTGCAAGTCCCTGATGATGTCCTTGACATCAGCCCCGAAAAGCACCGACCCCCTGAAAGGTGCCTCTTGAATGGCGGATTGCACCTCCAAGACCAAACCTGACACACGGAGCCAGGTGTGACGCCGTGTGCTTATGGTGAAAGTGGAGCTCCGCCCTGCAGTGTCCACTGCATCGTATGTCACCCGTAGCATGTGGTGACTGGCCGAACAAGCAGAACGGACAAGGTCTGCCAGCTCCTGTTTGACTTGAGAGTCAGGTAAGGAGTCTAGTTTAGATTTCGCCTGGGTAAGGATGGCCTTCTGGTAATCCCCCATGTGGGCGACGTAATTCAGGGCCCGAATTCCCAGTGTGGAAGAGGCGTAAATCTTTCTTCCAAACTGTTCCAGGAGGCGAGATTCCTTATCCGGAGGAGACGAAGCGAGATGTTTTGGATGTGCCGACCGGCTGTGAGCGGCGCTAATCACAACTGAGTCGGCACGAGGGTGAGAGTCAAGATAGTCTACACCCTCGGGAGCCTGGTATAGCCTGTTAGACTTCCTGGGAAGTGGGGCTCATGCCGACGGTTGTTTCCAGATCGTGGTAACAAGGTGGGCATTAGGCTCGATGCAGGGTGGCACTAAAGCAGGAGCTGTCACGGGCAGGTCCAGATGCTCGGCGAGTTTCAGATGCTGAGGATCTGGTTCCAAGGAGCACCATTGGTGAATTTCCTGGATTTTTCTAAGCAACTCCGTGAAGGATGGATCTTCCGGAGAAGACTTCGGAGGGGTCCTCGGCCGGGGTTTGGACGGAGTGGGGCGTCGTCTCTCTCGAGAAACATCTGTCAGAAGAATCCGAGAGGAAGAAGAAGCAGAAGAAAAAAGACTCCTCATGCGACTAGGGGAGGAACGGTTCCTTGGTGGTACCGTGAATGTGTCCTGCCCTCTCTGGATCCAGAGGGAAGAGCCCTGGAGTCTGGAGGCGGTGAGGGAGTATGCCGCCTTGGATGTACGGGGGTCGGGGGCGGTACCATTGTCGTATGGCAGCTCTCGACCTCCTTGGTGAGCTGAGCCTTGGCCTTAGCCCACCAAGAGGCCAGAGTCTCCTGCAGATCCACCTGCGGCCGAGGGGGCGGTGGAGGAGGAGGGGGGAAAGAGTACGGGTTGTACCTGTAAGGTGAGTATCCATAACCCAGCTGCTGGAAACCCGGCATCGGGTAATGTGGCGTCGAGTACTGCGGCATCAGAGGGACCGGTGTCGAGTACTGCGGCGCTGGATACTGCGGTCCGGGGTACGACGGCATCGGATAAGACGGCGGGTACCCAGGAGCCGGGGGAGCTGCCGGAGCAGACAGCCCGGTCGGCGGCCCCACGGGCGGATCCACATTAATGGACCCGGGGGGCGGAGGGCCCAACGGAAGGGGAACATCCCCTGCCGGTGTCGGAGGTGCCGACATCAGATCCGGGTCCATCGGAGGAGGGTCTGACAGAGGTGGAAGATCCCCCACGTCACCTGGGGAAGAGGAGAAAAATCCCCGGGGTCAGGCTGGGGTGACTCGGGCTCCCCAGATGGCAGTGAAGGCTGCGGGGAACCGGGTACGATGGATGTAGGGAGGTCCGTTGTCGGTTCCGTCGCCCGGCGCACGTCGGGGGAGCTGACATGCAGCTTAGGAGCGAGTTCCCAGCAGGCGCTGGAGGAGCCGCGTCGGCTTACGGAGCCCTCACCGGAGGCGGGCCGAGAGGAAGGGGCGGCCCGGTCCGAAGGGGAAGTGGTCATGCGCCGCCCCGGAGGGTCGGGCATCTTATCAACCCTCTCCATGCGGACGTCAGAGGAGCCGACGTCCGACTTAGAGGAGTCGTCCACACCAGTAGGCCGCGAAACTGCGGCCGAACCCGGGGCGGAGGCCTCCATTCGCCCGGAGGCACCTGCAAGGCCTGAGCATGAGCCAGATGGGCAGGCCGAAGCCTCCTCCAAACCCTTGGAAGCTGCCATCAAACGGTCCCCCAGAGGGGATGTTACCTGGGCTGCAACTTCAGCAGGAGACGCGGTAGAGGAGGACTTCTCCCGGTGCCTCTCCTTGTCCTTCTTTTTCCGATGTCCTTCCGGGGAAGTGGACTCCTGCCTCAACTTTTTCAACTCTTTCTCCATAGAAGACATCTTTTTCTTGAGGAGATGGGCTTCCAGGGACTGTTGGCGCCGTTTACGGGTGGCAGTGTTGAAGTTGAGGCAATGCTGGCACTTGTCGACCGGATGATCGGGGCCTAGGCAAAAAAAGGCACAGGAAATGGCCGTCCTTGTGTGGCAAGTTGTGCCGCATGAGTCGCACTTGTTTTTGTGCTCTGAGGGTGTAGGGGACGACATACACCAACGATGTACCTGATGATTGTAACAGAATAACTAATTTTCGGTAAAAACGACCGAAAGACAGGGCTGACGGCACAAACTTTACCGCAGGCGCTGCAACAGCTAATGGCGGGAAGAACTGAGGTACAGCAGGACCGCCTTTATACTGACGCCGCATGACGCCAGTCACCAGACGGGGCGTACCGCCAGGGACCAAGCATAGAAATTTTTGTGGGGTCCTGCTGCCGGCCGACGTCAGTCCCATATGTAATTACCTACTGCAAGAGCCCTCTCGAAGTAAGATCTGCTTTTCCTTATTGTTCATGGGCTTTGGCCAAGTGTGGAGGTTTAGTCCATGAAACTCTATAGGACCCTTCAGAAGTAAAGTGGGCTCAGTACGTAACACTTCCTTATCCTGATGGAAAAAAAACAGGTATGGCTCCTTGCATGAGGGTGCCTGCAATGCTCTTATTCATCTAGTAAAGCAAACTGCAACTCAAAAATGTTTTAACAGAAAGGTTGTACTTTGATACTTGTGGCAAAGGCTCAAGGCAAAGTGCATTAAGAATCGCAATTAAGGTCCAAAGGTAGAACTGGGGATCTATAGACCAGTTTAGTTCTACTGAACGCTCTAAGGAACTAATGTTGGACTGCAAGATTAGGAGTGTCCCTCACAAGGGCAAAACACTGCACCAAATGCAGAGACTTGTACTCGTAATATATGGAGGGCCAGATCCTTGTCTGCCTTTTCCTGAAGGAAATCCCAGTCTGGATCACAGATGCTTTTCTTGAACTAGTCCCTGCCTGTTTGGCCTAATAACTAGAAAACAGGCCAAATTCCATTATAAGATGATGATGTAGATGGACTCCCCAATAAAAGAGGATCCAAAACCTTCTCAGAATATTCTAGTCTGAGAAGCCTGGAATGGAGCCAGACTGGAATGAAGAACTGGACCTTGATGCAGAAGATCATGCTGCTGAGAAAGTCTGAAGGATTGTTCTGCTGAATGATCAGGTCCAAGAACCAAAGCCTTTCTATCTTCTCCATTGTCACTAGAATGACCAAACCATGTACAGAAAGATCACTGGATCTTTTGGACATCCACCGTGAGCCAGAGGAGTGGCAAGAACAGATGTGCCCTTCTGAAGGGCCAAAGCTGGAACACAGAGACTGATGCTTCCACTACTGGACATCTGTACTGGCCATAAAATCTTGTCACCTGAGCAATGCTTTGTGAGGTAAAGAGGTCTATCTCAAGACATCCAAATCTTTGACAAAGACATTGAAACACTACCTGATTTAGAGTACATTCTTCTGGATTAATCCACTGGTGGCTGAGTCAGTCAGCTTGGGAGTTGAGCTGTCCAACCAGATAAATCTATGACAGGGACTCTAGACTAGCTTCCTCACAAAGAAGCAGCAAGTACACTTCTGTCAAAATGATCTCACTTCTTGCAGTCACCTTGCCTGTTTATGTAGGCAATGGTCACCATGCTGTTGGACTGGACCTTTACTGATTTCTGCTGAACTCTGCCCTTGAAGAGGTTTAACACAAGCAAGACAGCTCTGGCCTTGAGAATGTTTACCTTCTCCTTCAGTGACCATACCCCCGGAAATTAATCTGGTCCAACACCAGCCCCCAGCCAATTAGGCTGGAGTACATGTTCAGAATGAGCTATTCTGATGGGTTTAACGGAGACCCCTTCAAAAGGTTTTGGGGACTCTCCCACCACTGCGCTAATTGGCACACTAACCTCAGTACCTGCTACTGTTCTAATGCCGGATACTAGTGGGATACAAAGAAGACCTAGAGAGGTATCATGTGCAGCCTTGCCCAAAGGACCATCTCTACAGTCATTTAAACCTAAAACATGGAGGCAACTATGGGTTGTCATAGTCTTGTGCTCTCTGGCCTGCTGAATCTGAATGATGAGGTTTCCAATCTGCTCTGCAAGTGACACACTCTCACCAAGTCTGTCTGAAAGCAGACGCCTAGGTGCTTCAAAAATTGGGAAGGCTGAAAGAAGCTCCTCTCGTGAGTCACTAACCAAACTTTTTTTTTTTTTTTACCAGTAGAGACACACTAATCTGAAGCTTGTTTATAGGTGCGACCTGGGAGCACAAGGAAGTTAAGTAACTTACTCAGGGTCACGCAGTATGCAAGTGGGGGCAGTGGGATTCAAACCCAGGTCACCAGGTTTGCAGCTCAGAGCCTAAAACCACTGCGCTATACTGCCTCCTAGATCCTCCAGAATCCAGAAAGTCCCGAGAACTGCAGCTAGCTGACTATTCAAAATCTAACCAGATCAGGAGATCGTCCAGAGAGGGATAAATGCAGTGTCCTTCATGCTGAAGGAGGAGAGCCACCACAATTATTAGGACTTTCATAAACACCAGCCAACCTGAAGGAGAGACCCTAACACTGCAAGTGCTTATCTTGGATGGCAAATCTGAAAAACTGTGGTGACACCATCGAATCAGAATGTGTAAATATGCACCCGAGAGGGCTATCAAGGCCAGAAAAATCACCTAGTTGAACTGCTGCAATGATTGGTCTCAGGGACTCCATCTTGAACCAGACTGATCTCACAAACTGGTTCAGACTGGAGGGATCCGGGAACGGGCAGAATCCTCCTGATTTCATTGAGACTAAAAAAGTAAATGTAGTACAACCCCTGTTCCTTTTTCTCAGGAAGAACCAGAATCACTGCCCCGATACTGAGCTGAAGCTGATAGTCTAATATCAGGTCTACTGCTTGATGTTTCCCAAGATTTGTGGAGACCAGACACTGGAAGATGTATCATCTAGAAGGTACAGAGGAGAAATGAAAATTACATACCTATCATAATTCTTGATCTTTCTGTATATATCCACCATTCACCACTATGATGGGTATCTGGCCGGAGCCAGGACCCCGCGGGAGCCTTTTTTTTTTTTCTGAGGCAGAATCAAGACAGATATGCTACGTGGCGTGGCGCTCATGAGTTGGCCATTATCTGCTGTCGACTCCACCTTAGCCCCAGTTCTGAATGCTGGTGAGAAGGACAGGAAGGGATGGGGGGGGCCAGAAAGCCCAAGGGAGAGAGAAAAGAAAAGGAAAGGATATAAAAACAGAAAGGAGAAATAAATGACTGTGAGGACAGCAAAAATAGAGAGAGAACAGCCTAAGGGATTGGGATAGGAAGGGGCCCCAATCTCTGGGTGAAAGAAGAAAGGGTGGAGAAGGGAGGGAAGAAAGAGGAGAATGAAGGTGGAAGGAGGGGAGGACACTATTCCCTCTCAACCTAGAATGCCTGGGCCTCGAGAGGGTAGCAAGATTTAGAACACCCATGCTGCAGAGTGCAGAAGCGAAGACACAGGAGTGCCCCCCTGCACAGCCAGGGTAGCTCCAAAAGGGAACCAGAGTTAAGGGAAACATAAGACTCGAGGTCAAACAGACTAGGACAGGCTGAAGGGCATCCACCCCTCCTGCCAAATTAAGCATAATGTCCCCAAAGTGGATATAAAATAAGGTATCTGGAAAAAAACAGGGGAACCTACCCCTGTTGAAACTAGAAGGGAGGAGATGCCCCATGGGGCATTAAAAAAATGAAGGGGGATTGCTGAGAGGATACTCAGGGGTCCCACATCTCTCCCCCCAGCTCGGAAACCCCAGGGGGTGGCAGAGAGCCGAACTTCAAGAGGCAGGGGAAGGGGAGAGAGAGAAAGAAGACCCCAAGACCCCCCAAGCAAAAAACTCCTTCCCATCTGTCTCCAAGGTCCTTGTCCTCCTAGCCACTAGGAAAAGGAGGAAGAGGAGAGGTGCTGGAATGCAAGAGAGACACAGAGGGAGGAGGATTGCCCAGAGAAAGAGGCCCCAGGGGGAAGGAGGGTGGGATTTAGTGATGAATGGTGAAGATACACAGAAAGATCATGAATAACGGTAGGTACATAATTTTCGTATCTTCTCTGCGTCAGTCTTCACCATTCATCACTATGATGGGTGAGTACTGAGCCCCCCAAAGGGGGCCCAGCACTTCCATAAGGGACAGAGTTCCTTGGCCTCCAGTGGGGAAACACTGGAGGGGAGAACTCTTGCAGGCCTGGCTAGGCCTGAGACTGGTCTGAGTGAGATGGGGATCTCTTCAGAGGAGAGGGAGGGTGCACCTGCAAATCCCATCTCACCCTACGGGAGAAAAGGTGGGTTCTCCGGAAGGCGGAGTAAGTAAGTAAGTAAGTAAAACTTTATTTTTTAAGCGCTTTTCAAAACCAAAGCACTGTACAATCACATTAAAATCATACAATTGAACAGAATAATCAAAACATTTTAAAATCCTACAAAGTAAGCTTTAAAAAACAAATAAGTTTTGAGCTCAGATGTAAAACTCGAGACAGTCAGGCAGTCTCTTATCCAACGAGGTACAGAATTCCACAGGGAAGGGGCAACATAAGAAAACGCATGTGCCCCAGATGTCTAACTGAACCCTGGGAATCTCTAGCAATCCTTCGTCGGCGGATCGAAGTGAGCGGGAGGGGCAGTAGGGAGTAAGAAGATCTTGCAAGTACTGGAGTCCCTGTTCATGTAGGGCTTTATAGGTCAACAATCTGACCTTAAAGGTGATCTGCCACTGAACCGGCAGCCAGTGCAGTCCACGCAGCACAGGCGTAATATGACTAGTCCTAGATGTACCAGTCAAAAGCCTGGCTGCTGCGTTCTGCACTAGCTGCAAGCGGCAGATATCAACCCCTGGCAGCCCCAGGTAAAGGGCATTGCAGTAATCAAGGCGGGAGGTCACAAAGGCGTAGACCAATGTAGGAAGGTCAGCTGGTGGAACCAGGTGTTTCACCTGGGCAATATCCTTAAGATGATAAAAGGAAGATTTGACAACGGCAGACACCTGTGATTTCAGGGTCAAACCGTCATCAAAAATAATGCCCAGGTTACGCACCCAGTCTGAGGTCAACAGCTGGACACCATCAAGCCATAAGCCTGACGGAAACCCAGCCCTAGGACGCAGCTCAAGGCAACCTATGCCGGGCCAGAGGTGACAACCGGGATAAACGAAGCCATGCCGACCGCCTAATGCACATCGATATCCCCATTAGCCTGGAGGCCACCTCACTGGCATCGTAAGATGCCCTTGCTTGGTGCCTTGCTAGCTCCAGGCCTTGTGCAGAGAGGGCGATGGCTTGTCTGGTTACCTCGGCATCAGGCAAAGAAGCTAGGACCTGACCTAGCCTCGACCACAAGTACCTGTTATAGGCAGCATGGTGGGCCTGATGAGCTACAACGCAGAGCAGAAGCCATGCTGAAGTGAACGTTCCTCCTGCTCCAAAAATCAAACTCCAAAGAGTCATAATCCAGGGGCTGGTCACAACTTGGGCGTCTATGCCCAGAAGGGGTGTCCTGGAGTGTCACGCCGGGAGGGGGGTGAGGCAGAGTTCCTGGAGACCCCCGGGGGGGGAGGGGTGCAATACCTGAGCTGAAGGTCCCTTGGGGCAGGAGCTGGGTAATAGGGATGCTGCCAGACCTGGATCGACACTTCCTGAAAAGGAACAGGCCAGGTGGGGACCAGAAGGTCTTCCGCACTGAACTCACCTAAGATGACGCACACGACCTGGTCCGGAATGTGCTCTCCAGGGGAAGAAATGTTGAGCTTCCCGAGCAACCTCGACAGGAAGAGCTGATATGCGGACAAATCAGCAGCTGGAGAAAGGTGGACCGAAGACTCCCCTCCCTCAGAGGAAGAAGATGAGGAAGCTGACGAGCATGGAGAGACAGGGTCAGGCTGAGCAGGGGAATGGTGAAACACCCGTTGGTCCGCAGCCCTAAGGTAGGTAGGGAAATACTCAGCTATGGCCCTGAACTGTTCCCAGGTGAGAGGCCCCATAGGACCAGAGATCCCTGGGACAGAGGGAGGGGCTGGCATAGGCAATGGGGCCAGGCTCCTCCGAAGAGGGGCACTGCCTCTGCCTGGGCAGGGGGATCCAACAGGAGGCCTCAAAAGAGGAGGGGGAGCCCCGGTGGTCCCAGAAGACGCTGGCCGCTCAACCGGACCACAATGGCCAATGTTGTACCCAGAGGAAATCCCCCCGTGAGGTGACTGGGACTGTGAGAGTCCAGAAGGACAGTCCCTGACCTCAAAGCAGAAGTCCCTCTCAAAGAGTCCTCGAGGCAGGAGTGAGGGTCCGCACTGCGACTCCTCCCAGAACTCTGACGGGTCCCAGGGAGAGGCTGTTGCGTTGAGCCCTGGCCACTCAACTCCTCTGACTCCAAAAGGGCCCTCTTCCTCACAACCACCAGCCTAGGTAACTGGCAACCTCCAGCTGACCCCTGAGAGACAGCCAAAGGTACAGCACCCTCCCCTTCCTGGAACGCTCCAGTTTGTCCCAAACTCGGACTGGTCAGGGTCACCAAAGAAGGGGGTACCCTACATGAAGGGATGGGCAGATCTGTGGTCCCAGGTTCCACTGCAGCCGACTGGACAGCCGCAGGCTAGTCAGTCCCACTGACCCCAGAAGCAATAGAATCTACCCGGCCAACAGAAGAAGGCCGAGTGAGGGCCAAGGCACTGGACATTGAAGGATCGGAGGATCCAGAGGAATCCGCGAGCCAGTCTGGGTCAGACCCAGAATCCTCAGAGAAGAAGGAGGACGGAGAGGCCTGAACCCAGACCACTCCACAATCCTTCCCAGTCTCGGGGCCGCGAGCCGCACCACCTCCAGCCCTGGCACCGCGAACGGCACCACAGCAGCAATGCAATTGATGCCAACCCACTCCCCGGTGCTGCGGACAGCACTGGAGTCGAAGGGGGCACCGACCACAGCACCGCCCCCCTCCCCAGCACCACAAACAGCACCAGAGATGGAGCCAACCCCCTCCCCGGCACCAAGAAAAAGTCCTGCACCACCTACGGTGCCGCTCCCATCCCCAGCACCGTGAATGGCACCAGAGTCAGAAGCAGCGCCGAGGGACAGCCCTGCACTGCCCACAGCACCACCCGCACCCCTGGTGTCACAAGCGACACTGGAGCCAAGGGTGGCGCAGATAGATGGTGTCGAGGATGGTGCCAGCCCAGGCCCGCAGGTGCAAGAGCTCGACACTGCGAAAGCGGCTGCCAAAACGGTGCCTCCTGCCTGTCCCCCGAGAGGGCCAGACTGGGCCTCCTGCACCATGGGAGGGACCCCCGCCATGGCAAGGCTAGGAATGGCGGAGGCCCCCTCCTCCGCGGGCCATACAGTGTAGGACTGGGAGGGGACCCAGAGGATGGGCCGAGAGTTCTTACCTCGGCCTGCCAACTGCGAGCCTGCCCTCCAAAAGTCGGTGGAGCATGTCCGACTTTGAACGCACGCATCTCCATGACACGGCGCTACATCAAAAAGCAGGCGTTGCAATGATCCATGTCGAGGCCCAAGCCTAGGCAAGAGCAGCACCGGTCATGCTGGTCCGTTAAGAAGTAAAGACGGCTGCAGGGACACTGACTCATAGGGGGCCGTCCCGCTTTCTACTTCTTTTTCTTGCCCCGGGATGAGACATGACCTGACGGAAAATTAAACAAAACAAGCACTCGGCGTCACTAAAAGAAAAGGAAGGATCTTACCGGGAGATCTCCAAAGCAGCACTGAGCAGGGGTGAACAGAACTGAGAACGAACTAGGACTAATGGCATCACCAATGCACAAACTAAGCTGAGACAAAGCCACACTGCACAGTAGAATTCTTCAAAGCTTCCCATGAGGTCCTCACTCAATGGCGGGAGGAGAACTGTGGCTAAGGCGGAGTTGACAGCAGATAACGGCCAACCCGTGAGCACCACGTAGTATGTCGGCCTCAAGGGTGGCGCCGCCCTAGCTTGACTCTGCCTCAAAACAAAAAAAAAAAGGCTCCCGTGGGGTCCTGGCTCGCCAGATAACGCATCAGTGATGAATGGTGAAAACTGACACAGAGAAGATCTCTATTGCACAGCCCTGCAAATTTATCTCCAGGATTCAGATGTCTTATGATCTGGGCCCATATTTCATAAAACCAGTTGAGACACCCATCCAGAGCAGTTGAACAAGGATGGGTCCACAAATCCTCTTGCAGAGTAACTGCCTCTGTGGTTGGATCCCCTGAAGGATTTACAAGATAAATTGTCTCTATTATGCTGCGACTTAAAGCCTGAAAATACATCAGTACTGTTCAGGTTTCCATATCCTCTAGAGGAAAGAAAACTGATGTGAGAGTTATGGCCACATCCAAAACCCCAACCTATGAAACCAATATTAGCTGATTGTGGATTCTTGAAACTTGGCAGAAAACTGTTTTCCTCCTTAAAGCAAAACTGTGGTAATTACAGAAACTGCAGCAGTTGCTGCAGGAGTGTCCACTTGGGGCTTAAAGCATTAATAACTTTTTTTTTTTTTTAAATTACTGTTTACATATGTTATTTTCTCAAGGGATAACAGTACTGACCGTCCTATCCACAGACTCACTGGAAGCCATCCAGCGTGCATCAGTCAGCTTACTGCGCACTGGTTATGCTAAGAAGCACTTCCAACTCTACCATTAACTGGAACACTCATTAGCATAACCTGCGTGCAGGAAGAAAAAATTACTCACCTTAGTAATTGTGTTTCTTCTAATGGAGTCTTGCTATCAGTGACAATTCCCCTGTGCCTTACCAGACAGTTCAACCTCCTCACCTCATCTTAGGGTAGGATGCTGTACCCCAATCTTCACACACTCAGGCTCAAGGCCTGGCTCTTGAGGAGCTAGAACACGCAGGCCTGCATCTCTCACAATCAGTTCTGGATATCCTTAAGGCCAGTAGAAAGCCTTCCACTAGAAAGACCTATAATTCTAAATGGAAGAGGTTTGGGTTCTCGTGTTCCCAGAGGCACATCCAGCTGGATTCAGCTGATATTGCCACTGCTTTAGATTACTTGGAGCATCTTAACAGTTTAGGCCTTCGGCCTACCACTCTCAAGGTGCATTTGGCAGCTATTTCTGCTTTTCTTTCGGCTGGGAAGGTCTCCACCCTAGCCTCCCATCCAGTTTTCAAGAAATTCTTCAAAGGTTTGGTCCATATCAATCCTCCCTTCAGGGATCCTACTCCTCTATGGGACCTGAATATCTGTATTGCACAGCTGATGCAGCCTCCCTTTGAACCACTTTGCTCAGCTGAGATCAAATACCTGACTTGGAAAACTGTATTCCTGGTTGCTATTACTTCTGCCAGGAGAATCGGTGAGTTACAGGCTTTATCGGTGGAACCTGATTTCATTTCATTTCATAGGGATAAGGTGGTCCTTCGTACAAATAGGAAATTCCTCCCTAAAGTGGTATCAGACTTCCATCTGAACCAATCTATGACACTGCCTGTATTTTTCATTGATCATTCCTCCTCTGGAGAGAGGAGATTACACAGTCTCGATGTAAAGAGTGTTCTGAGTTACTACATAGAATCCTGTTCCCAGCTGTTTCTCACTTATGGAGAGGTGGGTAAAGGCAAACCTGCCACCAAGAGAACTATTGCTAGGTGGATTGTCTCTTGCATACAGTTCTGCTACTCAAAATTGGGGAAAGAGCCACCCTCAGGCCTGAGGGCTCACTTCACCAGAGGTAAAGCTGCTTCGGTTGCAGCAGCTAGAGACATACCCTTAGTGGAAATCTGTAAAGCAGCCACCTGGAAGACTGTTCTCACATTTACCAAGCACTACTCCCTTGACATTCAGTCAAGAAGTGATGCTAGGTTTGGCACAGCACTACTGCAGAGTTCCCAAAATAGGTTATGTAGTTTCCTCCTCCTTGGGGGCACTGCTTGGTAGTCTGCATATAAAGAACCACGCAAACGTGATGCGATCGGCAGACAGAATATTGGAAGGTGCTGTATTTAGGGTTGCAAACCCACAAACGAAGAAAGTCCAAAGAAAAACAGCACTCAAGCCTGATGAAAAGTAAAAATGCAGGTCTTATGTAGACACTGGTTTGAGTCAAAGCACTGGGTGTTGTGAACTGAGTGTTTGATTGCCTGCTGGTCACCATGTACTTTGCATTGCATTAAAACAGTATTTTACAGCAATTTACTTTCGTCTGGACCTGCATTTTTGACTTTTCATCAGGCTTGAGTGCTGTTTTTCTTTGGACTTTCTTCGTAGTCTGCATATAGTCAGAATACAGCAAGACTTCATGTTGTTTGAAGAAAAAAATTACTCACCTTAGTAACTGTGTTTCTTCTAATGGAGTCTTGCTGTATTCTGACCTCCCTCCCTGCCTCCCCTCCTGGAACCTAGTTCTTTTGAGATGTGGGTGGGCAGGCGCAGTGTTGCACCTCAGGGGTGTACCTGGGTGTCTCTTCTTAATCGAGGTTTTCTTGTTCCTATGTTTTATGATTGTTTGTTTTATTACCTACTTGAATTCTTTTTGGGGGTCCCGACTTGAGTCTTTGGACCCCAAATTCATGTGTATTGCCTTTTGGCACAAAAGCTCTAAAAAAATTTCTGAGTGGTTAGTTAGTTAGTATAGGGCTTGTAAGAATCTGACGGTTACACTGAGGAGTACCTGGGACAGAGGTTTGAAAACCGAGCTCGAGCACAACGTTCTACGCCTTGGCACAGAGTTAACTCTTTCCTCTCCGGAGCAGTTCAAGTGCAGGGGCTAACTGCATATAGTCAGAATACAGCAAGACTTCATGTTGTTTGAAGTGGACTGGTGCACATTAGATGGCTGCCCAATAATCTGGAGATTTGACTTACCCCATCGCAGTACAGCACATAAGCCTTTAGGGCATAATCAGAACTATTTTATTGAACAGGCAGTTATGAATACAGCCCTCCTGGGAATGTTCTGGGGATCTGGTGAGTTTCCCACCAGTTCGCTACCAGGGGATTTCCAGTCCTTTACTGCCATTAAGTATTCCAATAGGCTGGAGACGGCTAAAGCATTCTTTTATATGCAACTAAAGCACTCCGTGATACACCACCATAAATAAGGTGTTACCCAGTCTTGATGCACAAGACAGTATGGCTCAGGAATAGTGGCTGATCAGGAGGGTTAGTAGCCACGGCAGTGGTAGTTTACCCACCTGGTAAAGGTGACTGCTTGGGGGGAGGGGGAAGGGATACCTCTGAGGCACTCCAGGTTCTTTACAGATAGGGTTACAGTATGTTCCTCTGATAGGCTGCTGATGCACATGTGATTTCAAAAGTTAAATCCGAGCTACCTTATACTCTGACCTGCTCAGCAGAGCTCAGTTTTGAGGTCTTCCAAAGCTTGCACATCCCAAATAAAACTTGTTAGGAAAATAGGCCAGTAAAGAGGCTAAGAAACGAATAGTGATTCTAGTATACCTCTGGTATAGCTGTTTGATTTCAAATATAATACAGACAAATTGATCTGTTCACAGGAGCTGTGACCCTATGCTGCAACCTGCTCAGATGCACATTTGAAACTGAGCTCTAGTGGGCAGGACGGAGTATGAGGTAGCTTGGATTTCATTTCTGAAGTCACACATGCATCAGCAGCCTATAAGGTGAACATAGCCCTGTCTGTAAAGAACCTGTAGTGCCTCGGAGGCCTCCCCTCACCAGTTGTGTATTTTATTTGTAAGGCACCATGGCACAAGCTCAGGGCACCAATAAGTACAAGGCATATAAAGAATGCAGGGGAGTTTAGACCAGCCAGTGGCATTGCAGCAGCACGTTAATGCTGCTGCTGTGCAGGTGACTCAGGTTTCTGCATCTGACATAGGTCACCACATCAGGGATGTTGTATCTCAGTTCTGGCACCACAGTGACATCCCCCCCCCCCCCGGTTGGGCTGAGGAGCTTACCTCTTGCCACAGGAATGCTGTGACGTCCAAGGCTGACACAGGCACTGCTCATTACATGAGGTGGAGGGAGGGATATCGGGGAGAAAACGCAGGCCAAAGGTAATGCACACTGAGCAGTCTATATAAGGGATAGTGTAGAATATCTGATACCCTAACTATCTACCATAAATTTGTATCGCTACTTACGTACACAGCCATATCACAAGTTGCATCATAATGCACATGACTGTTTTTTATTTTATGTCACTCATTTAGTTGTGATTATGTCTGCAGAAATGGAGGGTGGAGGGTGTAGAGGCTCTGCCCCCTCCCAATTGATGATCGTAGTGATCGTGTTAAGAAGGGAAGGGGTGGGGGCCAGATCCCCCCACGTTATTTGATAGCGTAGCGGAGTTTGGTATTCACAAAGTGTTTACGCAAACCTGCTTACGTTTGTCTGACATTCTACACAAACGCAGTCTATATAATGGTCATCGGTGCCCTTGGCCCTGCTCTGTGTGGATCCCCACTGGCTGTGAGGGTGGTGGGAGCAGCTGACAGGGCTGATGTGTTGCCCACAGTGCAGAGCAACACCTGCCTCGTAGAAGGAGGTGGCAGGTTGGAGACCATAAAGCATGGTTGGAAAAATATTGGAAAAAAGCCTGCTGTGCTAGCAACCAAGGCTCAGAAGCGGACCAGACAGCTAGCCGGGTGGCCCAGGGAAGGCGCTGCCACAAGGGTCGCCACTCGGTTTCCAGCACAATATCAACGCCTGTGGAGGCCGAGGGGCTAAGCCAATGATCGTTCTCTGTACATTGGGTAGGGGTCGTTCTTCATGCCTCGAAGTACAAAGCGGCCAACCCTCCTAGGCTACAATTTATTTATTTCAAAAGGTTTCACCAGGAAAGGCATACCGAGTTGATAAACAGCTTGTTTCCAGATGCATCCTGGGAATGTGTCCAGAATGTGGAATATGTGAAGACCAGTAGCAATTAGCCGGGAGGGCACCAGGATAGATGAGGGAGAAACAAAAACTGGAACAGATACCTGAATGTAGACAAAAAACAAACACTAACAGGAGACAAGGATGATACAAAATCAAAGATAAAATGGGAATATAGCCAATGTTAGTTTGTGCCTTTGCTTCACTACTGCATGTTCTGCTTTAGTGTTTCAAGCCTTCCTTTCAGACATACCCACAACACACCTTAAAGCAGCATTGGGCTGATCACTGACAGTCAATCTACTGATATGTCTGGCAAGCACGACTGCAGGTTGACTCTCTACTTCAGCAGGAGTGTGTCCTCTTTTCCCATTGGCTACGGGGCTGTGTTTGTCCTCCGAGCTCTTCACCGCAGCTGTGCGTCTTGTAGATCCCTGCCTCTCTCCATCACAAACTACCGAAAGCCGGGCTGCAGACCCAACCATAGGGGTCTGAGGAGTCCGTTTAGGAGTAGCCAGGCCTATGAACATAAAGAGAAGGGTAGTATCAACTGCAGAACAAAGTGACAACTCCTCTCTAGAAAGTGGATACTTTTACTCTTACAATAAAGCCTTCTTTTTGTTTTTGAAGAGAAATATCACTGTCCATAAAGGCTAAACTGGGATAAAATGCACCTAGTCTGTATGTGAAAACTTCAATAAACTTTAAGTATGACAAAAAAAAAGAGCCGATGACACCTCAAGGAAAACAGTGAAAAACATATTTAAGACAAAATTTAGATTCTATTTCCTATATATCTTTTATAGATTTCTCCTCTTCTTATTTATTACTTCAGATATGAGCATGCATTTTGTACTAATTGATTAGTATGCCTTTGCTAACTGTCATGTAGTTACCCAGTTAGTACATTTTCTACATTCACTGCCCAGACAATGAAAATCTGACACCAGGTTATCTGTGTGGAATGCCCGATAGTTATGGTTTGGTTCACATGTGAAGATAACTTTCTGAGCGTGCTCAGTGACCAACATCAATTATTTCCCACAGGACACCTGTGAAAATGAACCATTATGGCTCAGTTGGGATTTCCATGTAAAACTCGTAAAAAATAAATAAAATGCGAGATGCCATTAATCTTTTGATTGAATATACAGGAGTCTACATTTTTGACTTTTGTAGCTTTTTACCATTTCTATCACAAACCACCTAAACACCTGTTGTATAAATCAAATATGCCATAAGTTGACTTAAGATATAATTTTTATCTTCATCTGAGGCATTGGTCTATTGACATCTTTCTTATGAGTGGCAAAGCTACTGTAGACAGTACCCGAGCTCTCTTTACAGTACAAGGGACACACACTCCTTGACATTGTATGCGGTGGCCAGCCAAGGTGGGGAGAGGAATGCTGTGCTGGTCACCGTACGGGTTCCTGTGGCACCAGTGTGTCAGGTAAAGGGGGGGGGGGTTGGCAAGGTAGGTTGGTCAGTGTCCATGGTGGGGGAGCTACTAGACACCAGGAAAGAGTACCATGGTACTGATCAGTGGTTAGGGGTGCCACAGAAGCCAGGGATTTTTATACTGGGAACAGCAATCAGAGGGTGGGGGGGACCACTGGACACCAGGGAATTATTTGTGTATACATGGGCTGATCGAAGGCATGGGAACTACTAGGTACTAGGGATTTTTCTTACTATACCAGGGCCAGCGATCAAAGGAGGGGACCACCAGGCACCATGGAGTTATTTGTGTATACCTAAGCAGTGATCGGGGAGACAACTAGGCACCAAACAATTGTAATATCATACGGGGTTGGTAATCGGAAGGTGGGGGCACCACTAGACACCAGGAACAGTTTTTTTCATTTAACAGGGCCGGTGATCAGAGAGTTGGGGGGAACCACTGGACAGCAGGGAATACTGGTATCTCCATTTTATGGGACTAGGAAATCGGGGGGGGGGGCAGAGCCAGTCACAGGGGTATGAAGAACCTAAAATAGCCAGCACTAGCTACTTACTCAAATGCTTAGTATACAGTCCTGTATCAGGTTATTGCTGGTTGTGAGCCAAGAAACTGCTCAGAGGTCTGTTTTCCTAAATAAGGTGCTTTTTTATTCAAAGTGCACTCAAACATGCATAAAATGCCACAGTTCTCTCCAGCATAACCCCCTCCTCACTCTCCCACAATGGATAGTCTCCTAACGCGTTTCACACCCCCTGGCGCTTAATCTTATGATGACAGGATGTTACAACAATATCCTTAAGTAAGGAATTACTTAAAGTGGCAGTGCTCAATACTTTAAAAGTGCCTAATGCAAAATTTAGGATAGAACTGTGGCATTTTATGCATGTTTGAATGCTGGCTATTTTTGGTTCTTCATAGTCTACTTGTTTTTTTGGCCTGGCACAGCAGCCCTGGTGCAGCCCAAACTGCCATTCTCCAGTCAAAGGAGTGCAAACTGGCTGCTGCCTTCCATGCAAATGTGCCCATAACGAGCATGTAAATAAATGGCCCCTTAGGGCCTTCCATGCCCAATGGGCTCATTTGCATGGGCCTTCTAAATATCGCGCCAGGAGCTACTGGCGCTACCGGGACTGGAGGCGCTGTTTCCTGCACTACCAGGATCCATGTCAGGGCAGCGCTGCTTGGCTTAGCGCTGCACCGATATGCCCTTATACTCAGTCAGATAGCACAGGTGTGATATCGGTTCACCCACTTCCGTGTGACAGGAATGACTGCCGACCATCATTAGGGAAACAGCACAATGTCGATGGCGCTCATCGCACCCGGCAATTGTGCTGCCCGACCCCTGTCCGCCCAATCCACCTGGGCAAATGCCGGCTGTTTGTGGGGGGCTCTGCCCCCTGCATCCCCCCGAAACTTATTATAATCACCTCCATGGCAGAGGCTTCTCAGGGAGGGGGCGCAACACCCATGCGGCACCGTCCCTGCAGGATGCTCAGACAACCAGTTTGCCACTGTGACAGGGAACTGGTTGTGATGCTCTGATTGCATCACCCTCATTCCATCACCCCATTGATGGGATACCATGCTATCTGACTGAATATGGCATCCTTAGGGTCCTGAATAATGGGCAAGGACAGCACAAAACGTTTCGCTCCGCTTTGCCAATTTTTGAACATCTGGCCGCAGGTCAGAAATAAGATACAGCAGCTGAAAAACATTCACAGGACAAAGATTCTTTTTCATGCATGATACGACCAAAATAATGTACACCGGGGAGAAGAAATACAACAGTAATGTGAAAAACAAGCTGAATGAAGTATGTCCAAATGTTAAGTTTTTCAAAATTTACCCAGAGGCGTCAACAGCTTTTTAAAACCATAAAAAACACCAAATCCAGTGGTTAGAGTACAGGCTGGGGAGTCAGGAGACGTAGGTTCAAACCCCTCCAGGGTCACTTACATGATGTCTGACCCTAAGCAAGACAGGCAGTACTCATGGAGGGGTCAATGTCCTTTCCCTTCCAATACAAAAACCCATGACCACTTTCCACACCTGTAAAACCAGATTCAAATAGTTTACTCTCAGTGACTGGGGGGTATATGACCTTTATTAATTTTTTCTGGTCACTGCAGTACACTTGCAACAGCAGCAAAGCATATTAAGCACATCAACAGTGGGCATCAACATTTTTACATCACGAGCTACAACAGCAAAAAAGAGTCGCACAAGGACGGTGGTACTCAGAATAACAAAATATTACTTTTGGTAAAAAAACTGGGCACTCATCACCTCATACAAACTGATGCCACAGGACTCCTCTGTTTCTTATTCAAATAATATTTTATAAAAATAAAACAGGAAACATGGTTAAATAGGAATTTGAGGGATTGCGCTCCATGGAAGCGCTATGCTTATTGCAGATATATAATAATAATCATAATAACAAGGACCCTGTTAGTCAAGCAGTGGCCTTGATCTGTTATAATCAAAACTATAAATCATAATAAAATGCATGTAAAAACTATCCCTATGCTACTCTAAGGCGCGCGCCCCCAACCACTTCATTTGCTGACATCACAAAATGTGCGAGTGCAGTGGTGTGTCGCAACAAGGCAGAAATAAATGGACATTTTCATAGCAGACAACTTGGGCCCAAGTAAGCTTTCTTATATGTTTGGAGGGGCAAGAAGTCGGAAGGTACGAACCTGCTCTTTAAAAGCAGTGAGATTTCCTGATTTAAACACAGGATTTGATTTAGCACCATATTTAAAATTATTCCTATTTCATACCTTCTGTCTGCCCCTCCCACCCCCTTTATTTTATTTATTTGTTTTTGGTAACCGGGTAAGAACACTAGACAGCAGTGTGCCTATTTTCAGGTGCGACCTGGGAGAGTACAGTACACAAGAACAAATAACAATTACATTAAAATTTTTCGTCATAGTGGGTTACCGTACATGAACACACAGCGTTGAGATGGCAGTACCTTACAAACAAGTGGAACAGTTTCTTATACAGGCAGCTCTGATTAAGTGAGCAGTTGTACAACAGCTATACAGTGAGGTTTAGAAACTGGGTTTACACTGAGTAACACAGAGTGAGCAACCTTCAGCATCAAGATTTTACATTACGTGTCGTAGACAGACTTGTTATTATGTGTTTGAACATAGAATAAGTGCTATGGTTTGAGTTATCTCAGTTGTACTGTATACCATTTGTGGCGAAGTGCTGATCTGTGGAGTACCAGCACATAAAGGTAGTGGGCTGTGGTACCAACAGGTCAGGAGGGGGTGAAGTGAGAAAGAGAAGTCAGTTGAGTAGGCAGGACGGCAGGTTTGGGAGTTGGGAGGTCAAGGGGGTTAGTTCCCCATCTGTAACATTGTAGTGATACATATGCATAATTTTATGGAAGATACAACATTAAAACTGAGATGCTATAAAAAGTGTTTTTATCTGTATTTATATAGACAGGAACTCACATTTTTTTATAGATACGTGGATCTTTTACGAACTGTGGTGATATTTGTAAATTATGTAAATATGAAATTGATATAACATGTGTTGGGGGGGAAGTTTGCGTCTATTAATCAAAGATATTAGATTAAGGCGGATGTCTTTAAAAATGGTAGTGTATGATGTAATGAAAGAGGTCATGAAGACCTGCCTTTAAAAGGGAGACGTGATTAATAGACATTGCCTTTGAGATAGGATCAGGAAGATCCGAAACACGTCGGGCATCTGTGGGTCTCGGAATTCTTAATGAGTGGTTTTAAAGATGCTGGTTTTCAATTATTATTAAAATATTTTTTGAACAAGAAACAGAGGAATCCCATGGCATCAATTTTTACATCACTCCAGACTGTGCAGCCGAAAGATTAACTGGATGGACCTCACTACCCCCTTTAGGTACAGCTTGGGGGTGGAGGACCTAACAATAGTGTTAGGGGTACGACTGAGTGCGATAAATTTCTGAAATTGAATTTAATACCCTGAGGTGTGGCGCGAGTGGGGCAGAGCCCCATCGGGGGGAAGCCTGAGGCCTGTCCTCTTCATACTTTAATGCTTAGGATCCCTACTAATGAAATAACCATAGAGTATCAGGAGTTCATGTAAATTTATAGTGCACTATATGTACAAATCCAGTTTTGTTTCAGGGAACAAAGGTATGGTCCTTGCTCATGGCGTGAAGCAGCCATGCATTCTAGAAGGAGAAACAGATCTCAGAAAGTACAGTTACGTAAGAACTTACCGTAACAGTAGATCTTCGAGAGGAGCTCTTGCAGCAGGTAACACCTTTAGGACTGAAGCCGGTAGGCGCAAGGACCCCACGGAAACTTTCTAGCTAGCAATACCCAGCGAGGGACCGCCCCAGATGTCAAGTATGATATAAAAGGGGCGGTCGCCCGGACCATCCCCCATTCTACCACCAGAGACCAGCTAGTGAGAAAAATAAGAAAGGAGAACTGAGGAACAAAAGTATCTGAGATGGAGAAGAAATCACCAGAGGGAAGGAGGGTTGGAAAAACAGCACCAGCTGCAAGCGCTCCTCTCGAAGATTTACTGTTATGGTAAGTTGTTACATAACTGTACTATCTTATTTAGAGATTCACTCTTGCAGCAGGTAACACCTTTAGGACAGAGTTCCAAGCAGTAGAGGAGAAATCCCAGGCAGAAGGGTGGAGGTAGAAGTCTCCTCAGAGGAAATTAGGACAGGAGGCCCTGAAGGACAGAGAGTCCAAAGCCAGCCCTGCAGTGAGAAGCAATGTCCAGACTGTACTGCTTCACAAAAGTGTGGACAGAACTCCAAACGGCGGCCACACAGATGTCAGTGGCAGACATTTTTCAGTGAAGCGAAAGAAGCCGCCATGCGCCTGGTAGAATGTCGTACTTATTGTAACAAAACACAATGCAGTTAACCAACCATTTGGATAAACATTATTTAGAAACTGGAGCCCCTGCCATTCAGGGGGCCAAAGACACGAACAACTGATCAGACTGACGAACAGGATGGGTGCACTCCAAATAGTACATCCAGAGTATGTAGCAGAGCCTCTTCTCAGTTCAAGTACTCTGGATAGTATACCGGCAGGTGGATATCTTGATTCGAGGTACACTCCGAGACCACCTACGGCAGCTACTTAGGATTAGTTCTCAAGGACACCCTGTCCTTGTGAAAAATTAAATAATGCTCCTTACACATCAAGGCCTGAAGCTCAGAAATTCTTCAAGCAGAAGTAAAGACAACTAAAAATAACGCTTTCCACGACAGAAAGCGCAGCTCACAGCAGGCTCAAAGGGAGGCACAGTGAGTTCCTCTAAAACAAACAAAAGGTCCCAAGGTGGGACAGGGTCCTGTATGGGAGGCTTCAAATGAAACATGCCCCGCTGAAAAGTGCGGGGGAGGTCCAGCTGGGCAATGCACTTGCCCTCAAATAGGCACATGGTATGCGGAAATGGCAGACAAGCGTATTTTCAACGAAGAGTAACAGAGTTCTGCATCTGAAAGAGAGAGGAGGTACTCCAGTACCGAGTTCATCAGGCAAGTGAAAGGATCTAAGCTCCTAGCGGTGGCCCACACGCAGAACCGTTTCCACTTCAAAGCATAGGTCGCCCTAGTGGAGGGTTTTCTGACTGCCACTAAGAAGTCTGCTACTCTTGGGGAGACCCCAAACCTGGAGATGACTAGGCATGCATGAGCCATGCATGTAGATGCAGAGATCTGAGATCCAGATGGACTAGGGAGCCCTGCTCCTGGGACAGCAAGTCTGACCGGAGGGGCAGGGGCACCGCAGGTTCCACTGCCAGTTGTTGTAACAGTGAGAGCCAGCTATGATGAGGCCATAATGGAGCTATGAGGATCATTTCTGCCCCTTCTGACTACAACTTGATGAGTACCCATTGCAGAAAGGAAGGGAGGGAACGCGTAAATGAACCTCCCCGCCCAGGAGAGGGGCAATGCATCTTGCCAGGAAGCACCAGGCCCTGGATCTAGTAAGCAAAAATTGGGCAGTTTTGCATTGGATGGGGAGGCAAATAGATTTCTGGGTGATCCCATCAGGCAAAAAGATATTCCGCCACTACAGGAAGCAGCTCCCACTCATGGGCCCTGGACTGAGAATGATTGAGGCTGTTGGCCAGAGAGTTCTAATGCCTGGAACATGGACTGCTGAGAGTTCCAGTTGGTGATCTACTGCCCAGGTCCACACTCACATAGCTTCTCTGCAAAGAGGATAAGAGTGTGTCCCCCTCCCCCCCGGGCCTATTGATATAACATACCACCGACATGTTGCTGGTTTGTATCAGCAGGAGGACAGTCAGGAGAACTGTCTGGAAGGCTTGGAGGGTGTAAAGAACTGCCCTCATCTCCAGAACATTGATGTGGAGATGAAGCTCTTGCTGAGTCCAGGATCCTTGAGTCTGGCAAGTGCCCAGATGAGCTCCCCAACCTTGGCCTGGCACATCGGTGGACAGGATCTGGGTGGGAGATTACTTTCTGGAAGGAAACCCTCTAGAAAGGTTGGTAGTATCTAGCTACCATGCCAGGGACTACTTGATTGGGCTGGATACCATGACCAGCTGGTCCAGGTCATCCAACCTCTGATCCCACTAAACCTGGAGGTTCCACTGGATCACCCTCATGTAAAGTCGGGCCAGGTGACCGTGGCGATGGCCGCTGCCATATATCCCAACAGCCTGAATACTGTCCAGACTGGAACGTGGTGAGCCAAAAGTAACTGCAGAGTGTGATTGGGTGGAAGAGGACCCTGTCCCAGTTGTTAGAGAAAGTGTTTACATGCAAGGATCTATTCTTTCCTTTTCTGTTGCTTCTCTATCTGGTTGCACAACCAAATTTTCCTGTGAGAATTCAAATTTGATCACCCCGACAATCTCGCAGTTCTTTGCCTCTTACGGTCTCTCAGCCCTCCCTTGCTGTTTTCCTCCCTTGCATATCTGCCAATATAAAAATATGTGCAATTCATTATAGGGAAATGTAACTGATATTGGGATCCCTTTTGTTTAGAAAATACAGTATAGAGTGTTACCGTTTAAATGTATATAATTATATTTTGAGATGATTGCAGAAAGCTATTGTAAACTCTAGTGGTTAACTGAGTGCAAATCTTCCACCCTTTTGCAAAAGCTGTGCAAATGGGGCCTCTCGGCTCAGGACACTGTGTTCTAGCAACCCTGCCTGATATTTACAAAAATAGGATGCTTGCTAAGGATGGGGGTTTAAAGGCTTATAACAGCCATGTTGCAACTGCAAGAAAGATTAGGAGAACAAGGGACACAGAGACTGAAATAAAACTTTTTTTTGCCTTTGTAAATAGTTATACTGAACAAGTTTATTTTATGATACTGCTAGTATAAATAAATAATTTTTGGTTAATTCTACAACTGTTCCTGGTTTTCTTATGCTTCCTGACCTGTGCCTCGATGACACTGAGCATGGGACTGAAGGTGCTCTGCCCTGTCCTGGGGGAGGGATGCCTTGCCTTGTGCCGTGTCTAGGATTGCCCTTATGTACTGAAGCCACTGACTTGGCCAGAAGTAGGACTTGGGGAGATTTACCTTAACCCCCGGGTCCTAAAAGAGGGAGAATGTGTCTCGAAGGGTTTCTAAAAGCCAGTCCCAAGAGGGAACGGTTAGAAGCCAATTATCAAGATAGGGGAAGACATAATGCCCCTGCCTCCTGAGATTTGCGGCTACTATGGCAAGGCACTTAGTAAACACCCTTGGTGCAGAGGATGGGCTGAAGGGCAAGGGCCCGAAAGTGGAAGGGCAGGAACCTTCTGTGTGGTTTGAAGATCAGAATGTGGAGGTATGCATCCTGCATATCCAGGGAACATAGTCAGTCACCTTGGTGTAGTAGTGAAAGGAAACCTATCAGGGTGACCATCCTGAATGTTTTGTACTCTATGTACTGGTTCAGATGGCTTAAATCCAAGTTAGGATGAAGATCCCTTGTTTTCTTCTGCATGAGGAAAAAGTGTGAGTAAAACCCTATTCCTCATTGTTCCAGAAGCACTGGCTCAATGGTATTCTTTTGAAGGACAGTCTGGATTTCCTCTGCTGTGAGTGTGCTATGCGCCTGAGAGTATTGAAACAGTACTGGAGGGTTGTCTGGAGGAACCTCTGTGAATTTGAGTGTGTGTCCTCTCTTGATGAGCTGCAGACTCCAGTGGTTTGGCGTTATTCGATGCCGCCCTTCGGTGTGCAAGGAGAACCGACCCCCCCCACCACTTCCCCCACGGACTCTGCTGAAGGAAGAGGGTTGGGCAGTGAGTCAGGCAAAGGAGCCGGGGAAGGGAAGTGCATGTTCAAAGGTTCTGGGGCAGAATCTCTGGTGGCAGGGGTAGTAGCCTTACATTTGATGCCAGCCTGCTGCCGACCTCAGAATTGCTGACGTCCGGTCCTATGAAAGGACTGTTTAGGTTGTTGTTTGGGTCTGCACTGACCTAACTGCTTTCCCTGCCTCCTGCAAATGGGTAATGATGTTGTTAGTATCTTCCCCGAACAGAACCGTCCCCACTGAAGGGGGCATCCATAATCTTGGACTGCATGTCCTAGGCGAACCCGGAGACTCTCAGCCAAGAGTATCGGTGGATACAGACCGCAGAAGCCATGGCTCTGCCTGCTGAATCCACAATATCGTATGAAGCTCACAGGACGTGATTACCAACGTTCGAGACAGATTTCATGATGGCCATGAGCTCCACCCATTCAGGTGAGTCTAGCATGGTCTGAACAATTTCCAGTGCCTTGTCCCATAGGGCATTCTGGTACTGTACCATGTGGGCAAGGAAATTCTGTGACCAGATGGCACAAGTAGTGGAGAAAAAATGTTCTTGCCAGATGATCGAACTGCTTAGTGTCCTTATTTGGGGGTTCTGTACTGAGGTGCTGCAGATGGCTGGACCTATCATGGGTGGCATTCAGCACCACCGAGTCTGCCTCCAGTTGTACCTCATAGAAGGGATCTTTCTGGGGGACAGTATACAACCGGTCTGACTTTTTGGACACAGCTGGGGTCGAGAAAGATCATTTCTATGCCAGCTTGTTGGCGTCCTTATATGAATTGACCATTGGGAGAACTACCATGGGGATGGCATCCTTCTTTTGAAGAAAGGCAGCCAACCTCTTTCATTCTGGTTCGAGGTCTTCAGCATCCCATCCATTCAATTGTTGGATGTGATGCATCACACCCATAAATAAAGGGTCACCAGGCAAGGAGCGCAGGCGTCCTTGCTGATGTCAAGGTCAGACAGAGGGTCCAAGTCCCCATGGCTGGAGGAAGAGTAAGAATCAACTTCCGAGTCCTTGGAATCCAGGGAAGGAGAAGGCAACCTTGGGGGCCTGAGTGGATGTTCCTTTTGAGAAGGAAGATCCTTGTCAGGAGTCGGCCTCCTAGGAGGCAGAGTAGATGGGCACCCCGAGGGCTCGACTGGAGAAGGCCCTTGGCGAATTAGCTTAATAGGGGTCGAGGGGGCCTCTTTATCTTTGAAGAAGACCCACCAAGCAGCAAACAGCTCATTAAGACCCTGCGGGGGTTGCTGTGGCAGAGCTGGAGCATCTGGCATCGGGGAGGGATGGCCCCAGCGTCAGGTCATCCGGCTGTGGTAACCCCAGTGTTGAGGTAGACTGGTCCTGGTCATCTGGTGTCGGGATGAAAGGAGTATCCTCAGGCATCGGAGGTGTTGGATCCGATGTCCTACCATTGGGCATCAGGTCCTCGGGTGTCGGACTACTGGGGGACACCGGAGTCTATCGGCATCTGCAGAGGCACTGGGTTTTCCCAAGGGGGTGCCAGGGAGGCCAGCGTAGAGGTGACAGGTGTAGGCGGAGGCCACACTTCGGAACTAGCTGGCAGACACCTAGGCGGAATTACCTGCGGAAGAGGCATCGCTCCTAAATTGGGACATGCGCCCATTACTCCCGGAGGAAGAGGACGAGTGTCTCAGGTGCCACTTACTAGCATCAGCCCCGGACATCAGGGCGGACTCGGTGAACACCCTGGCCGGGAGAGTGACAGACAGCGGCCTGCCGCCCGAAGGACCACCGGCTGAGCCACTAGGCTTACAGTCCCCAGCGGTAATGGGCTTAAGCTTAAGAAGCTGGGAGGTGTGGGAGGGCTACCCATGCCCCAAAGAACCTTCTCCTGTAACAGAGACAGGCGAGGGAGGCTTAGAGACTGGGATCCTGGAGGCAAGCACAGAGGAGGGTGTCGACGACGTCATCAGGGACCAAGAGCAGTCTTCCACCTGGGATTTCTCCTTGTCCCAGTGCTTGTGGTTGCCGCTCTATTTCTTCTCTTTATGAGAAAAAGAGGGCGAGGATGAAGAGCTCTTGTGGTGAAGTTCCTTCTCCATGGCAGATATCTGTTTTTTTAAGCAGAAAGGCTTCAAGCGTCTTCTGGCGCCAGAGTCGCATGCGATGGTTGAAATCACAGCAGTGTTGGCAGGCCTCGATGCTGTGGTCTGGACCCAGGCAGAACAAGCAGTCCGAATGACTGTCTTTATGCGAGATCTGCTTGCCGCATGCGCACTTGGAAGGGCGCCTCTCGATCGACGATGATGGAGAAGACGACGACATGCACAAATTCATCGAAATACTGTGGAAAAAGAAAATAAAGTAGTTGAAAACGTGTTCAAAATGGCAGTCGACTAGCTGAAGGCATCTGCGGAAGCCCTACTTGCGTGGTCGATTGCGGGAAAATAACTGGGGATGGGCCAGGGGACCGCCCCTTTTATACCATACGTGACGTCGGGGCAGGACGATGTAGAGGCGGTCCCCTGCCGGGTACTGCTAGCTAGACAGTTTCTGTGGGGTCCTGGCGCCTGCCGGCTTCAGTTCTAAGATGTTACCTGCTGCAAGAGTGAATCTCGAAGTAAGATCAGTCATTAAGAGAATAAGTTATTTGCTCCATCTGATGCATATTATTAACCATCGTCCTCCAGGAATTCACACTTGGGACTGTGGGAGTAAGCCATTTTATTATTGCTTTTTTGGCTACAGTGATTAGTATCCCCAGCAATAGTGGGCATTCGGATCATTCAGGCCCCTAGGGTACTGTAGCAGGAGATACTAGCTAGGAGTAAGTGGTACTGGTCTCCCAAAGAATTCAATGAGTTCAGGACTGAAGACAACGGCAAGCCCACATTACATGATAATGGGTTGGCTTAGGTTCTCAACAGCACCTCCAACAGGCTGGAGAGTGGGTGGGGAGATAATGGGTGGTAATTACTAGAGTACGAAAATACTGGGTCAGATGTTTCCAAGCATACTCCCTCCACTGATACTTTGGCTGCAGCATGACAAGCACGTGCCCAGCCCTCATGACAAGCACGTGCCCAGCCCTCATGACAAGCACGTGCCCAGCCCTCATCTATTGGTAGGCCCGTTTCTTCTTCCCATTTTGATGCTAAGTCAAGGGAGTTCACTCCTGTTGTGGATTGCAGAGTTGGGGTGTAAACTATTATACGTCAAACTGAGGGAGATCACTAGCTCAAACCACACAAGAGCCAAATTCTCATTGTGTGACCTTGATCACTTAACATCTCGGTGCTCTCTATTCTACACAGCAGCAGAAATGGGTAGAAGGACCCCAGTGGAAACTAAATGTTCCATCTCCACTGGGCTATCCTGGGTAAATAAACTACAGGAAAAAAAAGTCTACTTTATCACTAGACAACAAAATGTCCACTATATAAAATGAGATGATTACAGTCAGGAAAAGCCCTCCATATGGTGTCTGGTTAATAAACATTTTAGTAGACATGCCTAAGGAGCACCATTTTGAAAAATATCTTTCCAGACCGCAACAGAAAATGAGAAAACACCAAAACTGAATGGAATGGATTCTATAAACTTAAGGACTGCATCATTCTCCTCTCTAGCAATTTATTTTCTCCCCTGGAAAGAAGTTTTACAGTTCTGTAACTGCACTATTTTTGAAACCCTGAACTTTTCCACCCTTTGTACTAACTACGGCCAAATGACCCATATTTGAAAAGCATTTACAAAAGATGATGGCGCCTCAGCTTTGTTCTGCTTGCTTAGCCACTGAAAAGTGAAATGGTCACCTTTTGACAAGCGGTAGTGGTTCTGATATATTTCAGTCCCCCCACCCCTTGTTGCTTTCAGAATGGCTATGCTAATAAAGGCCACAGCTGTAGATACTTTATGGTCTGGGCTGTAGAGGGAAAAAAAGAGGATGGAAGCAAAAAAAAAAAAACTACTCAGACCGACTGTGTGTCAACAAATGCAGCTGGGAAAAAAGAACCCCCTTCAAGGCCTTTGTAGCCATAGCTTAACCCCCAACCCCCAAGATAAATGATGCTTTTATTTAAAAAAAAAAAAAGAATTTCAATAAAGACAGACTAAAAAGGAGGGGAACTGTGCAGACCCAGCAGCTTTGTGGATGCAAAAGAGAAAAGGTAAAAAAAAATAAATGAGAATCCAAAGAAAAGGTAATAGCAGCCAAGAAAAGACAAAAGTCCATCCCCGGAAATATACTGCCCCTTCACAAGGGCTGGGAAAGGAAACCCTTCTGAGGTACATGCACTCAGCTGAGAATCTAAAAGCACATGTGTATGTGTATATATATACCGTATATACACACACACACACACACACACACACACACACACACACACACACACACACACCCTTCATTAGAGAGGATATAGGATATATTAGGCAGTTATAACAGGCAGGCTACTTACATGTCTGTGAATTGTGAAATATTTTGAGATGGTGTTATTAAACAGTAAAACAGCCCCAGCTTTGACAGAAAGCGGAGTTATACTATGTCTATTTCTCGACTCCCAAGGACAATTGACTAATTTAAAAATCCCCTGCTTCAACGTAACTGTATCATGCGCAAAGGCAAAAGTGTGGCTAGTCTGGCAGGGTCTTGTACTTATTTGTGTGTATGTGGGGGGCATTATTCACATGAAGGAAGCTTGAGACAATCATTCTGAAAATATTCTGTTCCCATGGTAACCATGACTGCAGCTGTTTCGGACAGCCATGGGCTAGTTTCAAAACAGTCTCCTGCCCCTTCACTGAGCAAATCATAATGTGGTCAGGTGGGTTTACTGGGCAAAGAGGAGCCCAGATGTATCACATCACCTGCTTCTACTATCCTTGTTTTGTAGTGTAATTTTTCCCTGTATCAGTTACATGAATGCTGAAACAGTTCCTCTTCTGACTAACCCAATAATCTCAACTTGCTGTATTTTTGCTCATTTGTCATTCTCTGCTATTGAGCAAATAAGTTTTTTGTTTTTGGTAATAAACATGTTCGAATTGGTTTTAACAGATCTGCATACTGTGTAGAAGAGGCAATTTCATATCTTGCACTTGGTTTTCTATGAGGAAATATCCACCAACTCAGGCACACATGGGGTTAATTCACTCTGTATGCAGTTAGAGGCAGGACTTCAGACTTGATCGACAGGTTGGGGTTACCCCTTCATATGTCCAATCACGTCAGTTGGTTCTAAAGCAAACAGATACTGTCCAAAACTCACAAGATTACAACACCCAGGGTGGGGGGCCTGGTGTGATGAATATTCCTTCAGAGAAAACCAACTGTTGCCAGGTATGAAATAACCTGTTCTGCCTCACTATATTGCCCCTTGCGTAAACTTTCGCTGCTCCAGTAGATACTCCCATAGGCAGCCCTGTGAAAATGCATACTGAAATTAAGCGAACATAATGATGCAGGACCAGGGAATATTTTATTAAAAAATGCTTGTGTAGCAACTGCAGGGTTATGGAACTTAATCTGAATAGTAGTGGGAAAAATGTGTGGCGTTTTGCATCCAACCCTGAATAATGCAGCTGTACAACCCCGTTTAAGTAAGCTGAGATGTGTAGCAAATCGCTGCTATACAGAGACAATTTTGTATAGCAGTTTATGACAATCGTGTCTCTTTTTGCTATGCGATACCAGGTAACACTTTCCTTGTGTGGGATAACCAATCCTTTATGAACACCAATCTTCAGATTGCTGGTGAAGTCATTACAAGGGATCCCTGGCCAGGTCTACAAATTCCCTGTACCGACCATCTGCTACTGGATGGGAAATTCATATCTGTTGCTCTTTTAAGCTCGGTATGGTGAACCAGATAGGGACATTTTTAAGTTTTTACAGCTTACACTGTATCACATGGCCTGGGACCTTCACCTTGGCATTCAGCCTATGGCACTCAGTTGCACCTTAAAGGCACTGGCAAACTAACACAATATCTAACATATATGGCACCGTCTACCTTTATGTCTACCAGAAAATATTGAACTTCGGCACTATTGAGCAAATGCATTGCTAACAAGTGAAAGGTGGTCTTGGAGCATGAATGGGAAATGCTATACAAACCTATTAAGACTGAGAATCTTAGGCTTATACAGTTTAAAATCCTGCAAAACCTTTATTTCTTGCCAAGTATATTGCAAAAAGTGGGGTGGATAGAGACAGCAACATGTTCCAGGCGTGAAGAACAAAGGGGTACACTCATCCACATATTATAGGAATGCCCTAAAGTCAGACCTGTATGGGTGGAAATTCAGAATCAATTAGACCCCCTTTGAGGGCCTGAAGATGCTTTTTTTGGTACTTAATCAACTTTATTGAGAATTGTTCCAGTCCAGTAAAGCATACACAAGAACATCAAAAGATATCAAATGGAAAGAAGAATAAAACAAGGCGTTAACTACAACAGTTACAGAATACCTCAACGGCCCGTAAACAGCCAAAATGCAAAATCAATAAAGTAAATAAATGATCACAAGTAAACACTGTGTCGAATAAAAAAATAAACGCAAAACAGGTAAAACAGCAGCATCGCTTTATACATCCATCTTCTGCTGTCTAAAAACCAAGAGACTTCATACCAGTGCAAAATTACAGGTGCCAGCTTCCTGAATCTAAATAACGAATCAAAGGCTTAAATGAGCAGTACCAAGTAGATCACTATTAAAACTAAACTATAATTCCTCTCAGGTGATTGCGCACTATAGCCCAATCCCCATCACTTAATCGCGTCCTCCTCTGTTAAAACTTTAACAGCTCAATTAAGCTCATACCAAATTAAGCAGATGATTACGCAATTAATAAGAGGGTATATCATTTTTCCCATCTCTCTCGAAAAACTCGCTAGTGTGCATCTCATACTTGCTAACAACTTTCCTATTCTTAACACCACCAGCATTTTGTTATGCCATTCCCCATAAGTTAAAGATTCTTCCCCCATCCAATGACGCAAAATTATCAATTTTGCCTCTGCAAAAATCAAAAGTAAGGTGGAACTTTTGTGCTCCAGTAAGATGATTAATACCCATACCCAGTAGGCAAAGCTTGGGAGAAAAAACCCCAGTCAATCCTAAAAAGGGGTTTAACCTATCCTGAATTTGCTTCCAAAAAGTCTGGACCCAAGGGCAATCCCATAACAAATGTTTTAATGTGCCAGTGGAAGTCTGACATCTGTGACAATCAGAAGTCGACCTTAAACCCATCTTATGAAGTTTCTGCAGTGTAAAACAAATGTTGTGCAGAATCTTATACTGCATAAGACACAGCTTATCCAATTTAATAAACCTATAAATAAACTCCCATGGCGCTGAAGAGTAAAAAAATTCTAAATTATCAGGGAATTCCTGTTCCCAATATTTACTTTTCAGGCCTGTCCAGGTCCCTATTGCTTCCCGTAAAACCTTATATAGCAGAGAGACTGCATGTTCTTTACCAGCCTGGGTAATCAACTCTTCATATACCATACACTCGTTTATAAGCCAAGGCCGAGGTCCCAAACTTCCATTAACAGCATGTAAAATGTGGAAAAAAAGGGAAAATGGAAGACAGGTGTATACCATAAAACACCTAAGGCTGGTCAAAAGTCAAGGGTTGACCCTCAACTAGAAAATCTTTAAGAGTGGCAGTCATAATAGGGGACAAAAAAGACTGTGAAATAGTCCTTTTAGCCATTTTAAAATTCAGATTATAACATACAGTTTGATGGGGATCTTTCCGGTGGTTATAGAAACATAGAATATAGAATCTGATGGCAAATAAGGACCGCTTGGCCCACCCAGTCTGCCCATTTCCCTACCTAATGGATAAGCTGCAGATCCTAGTTAAAGAACAGCCTACTTCTTCCTAGCCCCACCCAGTAGAATTGCCTTATGACTGTCCCATGCTTTCTTGAAATCCACCACTGTTTTTGACTCCACAACCTCCACAGGAAGGCTGTTCCATGCAGCCACAATCCTCTCCGTGAAAAAATACTTCCTCACATTACCTCTGAGCCATCCCCCCTCAATCTTCAAATTGTGCCCCCTTGTTCTTGCACACCACTTCTTCTGAAAGATGTTACCCTCTTGGACTTTGTTGATTCCCTTGAGATACTTGAAAGGTTTTTTTATCATGTCTCCCCCTCTCCCTCCTTTCCTCGATGCTATACATATTAAGCTCCTTAAGTTTCTCTTCATGTCTCTTCTGGTGCAGACCCTGCACCATTTTAGTTGCCCTCCTCTGGACTGCCTCCATCCTATCTATGTCTTTGCGGAGATTGGGTCTCCAGAACTGCACACAGTACTCCAAATGGGGTCTCACCAGCTGTGTATAGAGAGGGATGACAACTTCCTGTTTTCTGCTGGTGATGCCTCTCCCTATGCATCCCAGTAACCCCCCAGCTCTCCTTACTGCTCTCTCACATTGCTTGCCCACCTTTAGGTCATCTGATATGACTAATCCCAGGTCCCTTTCCATTTTTGTTGTTGTTAGTATCTCACCCCCCACTGCGTATTCTTCCACTGGGTTTTTGTTTCCCAGGTGCATTACTTTGCACTTCTTAGCACTGAATCTAATCTGCCATACATTTGACCATTCCTCCAGCCTCGCCAAGTCCCTTCTCATCCTTTCCACCCCAACTTGTGTATCAACTCCCAAATAATTGACATAATTGTATATTGATAAGCACCGACCACCCTATCGATGAACACTTTAAAGGGGGAGGCAAACTAGACCAAGAAATATTTAATAATGTCCTGGGGGGCAATATAATGCACCTTACAAAAATAGTTTACAATCTCTTTCCATAAAGGTACATGATGACCCTCTACTTTACCTATGTCAGAAATAGCCCCGTTTAAAAATTTACTAGCCTGAGATATCAAGTAATACCACTAAAAATTGGGCAATTGTAGCCCACCCTGTTTCTTGGCACAAGCTAGTTTGTTCCAGGTAAGTCGGGGTCTCTTCCGACGCCAAAGGAATTCTGACAACATACTATGTAATCTCTCAAACCACACTTTGAGCAAAGGGACTCCTATCATTGAAAGCAGGTATAATACATGGGGTAAAAGATTCATTCGTATAGTTGAGATCCTTCCCCATAGGGAAGGTGGCAGTGCCTGCCACCTCTTAATGTCTGCAGAGATATTATGAAGTAAGGGGGTAACATTTTCAGCCACTAGAGTTTTTAAGCTCAAGGTAACTCTGATTCTCAAATAGGTACGTTTCAACAGAGACTAACACTGACGCAGTTCAGGAGGTAACATGTCCTAGTATTGATAGGCATCATGACCGTTTTAGACAAATTAAGTTTGTAACCTGAAACGGAACCACAGGTGGATAAAACATTACGCACAGCAGGTAGAGAAGTCATGTGGCGAGTCAAATGCAATGGAATATCGTCAGCATACGTTGAAATGTTATAAACTGTAGGGCTAACTGGAATACCAGAAATTAAGGGGTTAACTAAGATACGTCTAGTAAGTGGTTCAATATATAAATTAAATTAAACAAATAAGGGGAGAGGGGACACGCTTGTCTAGTACCACTACTTAAAGGGAAGGGCTCTGAAAGGACTCCATTACATCGAATCTGAGCTCTGGGAGAAGAGTAAAGCAGTTGAACCCATTTAATAAATTCAGAAGGAAAATTAAAGGCTTCCAGAGAAAAAAATAAAAGTCCATGAAACCCAATCAAATGCTTTCTCGGCATCCGGGGCACCAACACACAAGGAACTTTAGAGTCCCTGGATGCTGAGAGCAGATGAAAGAGTTTACGTATATGATTCAAAATCAACTGATCCTGCATAAAACCAGTTTTTTCCAGCCCAAGAAAAAATTACTCACCTTAGTAATGTTGTTTCTTCTAATGGAGTCTTGCTGTATTCTGACATATGCAGCAGTTAGGTCCTGCCTTTCAACTGCCCCGGAGAACAAAGAGTTAAACTTTCCATGGCCAGCATGGAATGTTCACCACGATCTCGGTTGAAGCCCCTTTCTGCTGTTGTTTAAACTCCAACCATCAGATCTTTACGAGCAATACTCACTAGAAGTTCTGTGTGGAAACTGTAAAACTCAACTAGCCAAGTGGCAACTAAATTTATATAAAAGTTTTTTTTTGGTTTCAAAGCAAAGACTCAAGTCAGGAAACCCAAAAACAAAACACATCCCAAAACACAACACTCACCCAAAATAAAGGAGGGTGAAAAAGGGACACCCCAAGGCGTCAACACTGCTCCTGCCCACCCATATCCCAAAAACTAGGTTCTGAGAGGGAAGACGGTGGGGGGGAGGTCAGAATACAGCAAGACTCCATTAGAAGAAACAACATTACCAAGGTGAGTAATTTTTTCTTCAAACAACATGAAGTCTTGCTGTATTCTGACGTATGCAGACTACCAAGCAGTACCTCCATGGAGGAGGGACAAAACCTACTTTGGAAAGAGGCTCTGAAGTACTGTTGTGCCAAACCGAGCATCACTCCTAGCCTGGATATCCAGAGAGTAATGCTTGGTGAATGTATGGACTGTTTTCCAGGTGGCTGCTTGACAAATTTTGAAGATAGGAATATCCCTGACAGCTGCCAAGGAAGCAGCTGTACCTCTAGTAGAGTGAGCCCTCAGGCCTGAGGGTGGAGCGCTACCCAGATTTTCATAGCAGAATTGTATGCAAGAGACAATCCACCTGGCAACAGATCTCTTAGTGGCAAGTTTGCCCTTACCAACCTCTCCATATGTGAGGAACAATTGGAGGGACTCAAACCTGTGACCCTTGGTGTGCTCTATGTAGTAGCTGAGGGCCCTTTTAACATCCAGGCTGTGCAGCCTCCTCTCTCCAGAGGAGGAATGGTCAGTGAAGAAAACAGGGAGAGACAGACTGCTTAAGGTGGAAATCTGAAACCACCTTAGGTAAAAACTTCCTGTTAGTTCTTAGGACCACTTTATCTCTATGGAAAGAGATGAAATCAGGCTCCACTGACAGGGCTTGCAATTCACTAATATGCCTGGCAGAGGTAATGGCTACCAAAAACACAGTTTTCCAAGTCAAGTACTTAAGCTCTGCAGAGGACAAAGGCTCAAAGGGTGGTTGCATAAGCTGAGCAATGGAAACATTAAGGTCCCGAGCAGGGTCTCTAAAGGGGCGATTGGTGTGCAGCAATCCCTTGAAGAACTTGCAGAACACAGGATGGGCTGACAGAGGAGAGGGCTTGCCTACTGACAGGAAGGCAGAAACGGCTGCCAAGTGCACTTTAAGTGTAGCTGGCCTAAGGCCTAGGCCAATGAGATGGACCATATAGTCCAGAACCGTAGGCAACCCAGCAGATTCTGGAGAAATATTCTTATTAGAACACCAAACAGTAAACCTTTTCCATTTGGAATTGTAAGTCTTTCTGGTGGAAGGCTTTCAAGAAGCCTTAAGGATATCCAGAACCCATTGGGAAAGATGCAGGTCAGCAAACTCTAACTCTTCAAGAGCCATGCCTCGAGATTAAGAGACCTGAGGTTCGGGTAGCAAATCCTCTCCTGAGAGGATGTCAACAGGTTGTAATTCCTGGGAAGAGAGAGGGGAAGGTGGACTGCTAAGGACAGCAACAGGGGGTACCAGGGCTGTCTGACCCAGACTGGAGCAATCAGAATCACTTTGCATGGTTGTGACCTTATCTTGACTAACACCTTGAACAGAAGAGGGAAGGGGGGAAAAGTATACAGAAATTTCCCTTCCCAATTCAGGACCAGAGCATCCAGGGGGACTGAGCCCAAGACTGGGGGTCTGCAACAAAAGAGAGGAAGTTGGTGATTGTCTGGGGCTGCAAAAAGATATATCTGTGGAGTGCCCCATCTGGAGAAAATCACCTTCAAAATTAGGGGATCTAGGGACCATTCATGTTGGCCCTGAGATATCCTGCTGAGAGCATCTGCCAGGACATTGTCCTTCCCTGGGAGGTGAACTGCTGTGAGAGAAGTTTGCAGGAAATAGGCCAGAGACCACAACTTCATTGCTTCTGTGCACAAAGCCGTAGACCGAGTGCCCCCTTGCTTGTTGATGTACCACATTGTGGTGGTATTGTCTGTTCTGATCTGGACTACTTTGTTCTGAACAGACTTGGAAAAAGCTTGTAGTGCCAGAAACACTGCTCTGAGTTCCAAGAGACTGATGTGAAGCAGAGATTCTTGAGGTGACCACAGTCCTTAGGCGTCTGTGGTGTAAGGATTAGAGAATGAGACTGTGTGACAAATGGAACTCCTTACCTTAAATTGTCCTGATCCTGCCACCATTGCAAAGCCTGGATCAGGGTTCGCGTCACTGGGACTAGTTTGGTCAGGGAATCCTTTCTCTGGGACCAGAAGGTTCTCAAGTGGAACTGAATGTCCCTCATCTGAAATCTTGCTCCCTGGACCACTGCTGTAGAGGCTGCCATGTGGCCCAGGAGCTGCAAGAAGTGCCTTGCTGGTTGAGACACCTGAATGGTGAAAGAAGAGGCCAGTTCTATTAGTGTCCTTGCCCTGTCCAGGGGAAGGAAGGCCTTTGGTCTTATTGTATCCAGCTCCGTCCCTATAAAGGTGAGGAGCTGCACTGGCACTAGAACTGGCTTTGGAAGGTTTAGGAGGAATCCTAATGAGGTGAGCAGTTGCTGAGTTATCTGAAGATGTGACTTGACTTGGTCTGGAGACTGACCCACTATGAGCCAGTTGTCCAGGTATGGAAAGATGGAGATCTTTTTTCTCCTTAGGAAAGCAACCACTACTGCCAAGCACTTTGAGAACACCCTTGGGGCTGATGTTAGACCAAAGGGCATTGCTCTGAATTGATAGTGGCCTGAGGGCAACTCGAACCTGAGGTACTTTCTGTGGGAGCACCTGATGGGAATGTGAAAATAGGCATCTTTGAGGTCCAGGGAGGCTAGCCAGTCCCCTAGCCTTAGAGAGGGCAGAATTATTCCCAGGGTCACCATTTTGAATGTTGGCTTTAAAAGGTGCTTGTTTAGATATCTCAGATCCAGGATGGGCCGCCATCCTCCTGTCTTTTTGGGGGTTAGGAAGTACCTGGAGTACAATCCTTTGCCCCTGTGTAGGGTAGGAACCCTTTCTATGGCTCTGAGAGCCAAGAGGGAAGAAACCTCTGCCTCTAGAGCAAGGGCCTCTGAAGGATTTGCAGGTGGAAAGGATCTGGTTCTCATCTTGGGAAATTTTTTGACGCTGAGAACCAGTCCCTGGCTTACTACTTCCAGGAACCACTTGTCTGATGTTAAAGACTTCCAGCCCTGGACAAAGTAAGCCAGCCTTCCCCCTACAGGTAGTGGAGAATTGGCCTGGGCAGACTCATCAGGGTGTCTGCTTGGCAGGGGCTTTAGGCTGAGGGGTGGAAAGAAAAAATTGCTCACCTTAGTAATGTTGTTTCTTCTAATGGAGTCTTGCTGTATTCTGACATGTGCAGTGGTGTCCGGCCTTTGGGCTGCCCCGGAGAGGGGGGGTTGGCTTTCCGTGCGGGGTGTGGAGCGCTGGGCTCGAACTCGGTCGGGACTCTGTCTGTTGTTGTTTGAACTCAAACCGCCAGATTCTTTACTCCGTCTCACTGAACAGTCGCTCTGGAGATTTCTCCTTTGCTCAGTTCAATTTAGTCGGTTAAAGTGCTGTTTTTCCTCGGTTCAGTCTCTGTCTGTGGTATCGTGAGTACTAGACAGGTTCAAAGGTTGGACATCACTGCATATGTCAGAATACAGCAAGACTTCATGTTGTTTGAACAGGCCTGCTCATACCCTGTCTGCCTCTCCCTCTAAAGAACCCCCTCTGAGCAAAAGCAGAAGAGGAGGCCTGGGCTTGGTAAAAAGGGCTATGAAAGGGCCTGCCCCTGCCCCTGGAATGCTGCCTCTGAGGAGTGGCTTGCCTTTCCTTGGCCTGAGCACTCCTGTAGGTGGTTCTGTACTCGTCCATCTTCTTCATGTAGTTCTCTGTCTGCTCCACAAACAGAGAATTACCAATGACAGGAAAATCCATGGCCTTAGCCTGGGTATCCTCTGACAGGCTAGTACATCTGAGCCAAGCCATCCTGTGAAGGGCCACAGATGTAGCCATGACTCTAGATGAAACATCACTGGAGTCCACAGCAGCATGAAATTGCACCTTGGATGCCTCAATCCCATCCGCAGCCACCCGCTCCAGCTCCTTGGCAAGCTGGTTTAGCTAGAGCCATCAGTGTCCCACCTGGACTTCTGGTATCTAGCTGTGTAGGCCATATAGTTAACCTGCCTGAGTCCCAAAGATGCTGCCATGTATTGTTTCTTTGCCATGGCATCAATCCTCCTGGAGTCCTTATCTCGGGGGCGTGAAGCCAAGGGAATATTTGCCTTATCACAGACAGCAGCCTGCACTACCCCAACGTGTCTGAGCCTGAAAGAGTATACCTCTTGTCCATTCTTCTGTCCACAGGAGGTATGGAATTAGGAGTTTTTAGAATTTTAAATGTCTGTTTCCCAAAAGACTTATGGAGGGGAATAGACAATCTCCTGAACCCTGGGATGTCCATCATCTCAACAAAACCAGGCTCCTCCTGATCCTCTACTGCTTCTTCCATAGTAAGCTGGAGGGTTTCAGACACTTTTTTGTAAAACAAAGTGGGAAGGGGACTCAGAAAGCCTATGAGGAGAAACACCTGAAGGTCTGTCTGGGGAGATGTCCGGGTCAATAGGCACATCCAGACTTTCATAATCACCATCATCATTATTATCCTCATACTCTCCCTCCCCCTCCTCTGGTTCATAAAATTCTTCTACAGTATAATCCGGAACCGTGGGAACTGACCGAACCGAGCCCCTGACCGATGGAACCGAAGTTAGCGATTGAACTATCCTTATCACTTTGGCTATCTCATCAGCGGTCGGAGAAAGAACTTGTGGATCTGAACCGGATGATTTATCCCTTCTTTTCTTTTAACCGAACTGACTCTCAGAATCAGTTCTCCTTGTTCAAGAAGTTTCGCTTCTGGTCAGAGGGATTCCTCCTGGTTCGGTCAGAACCGAACTGGGCTGGCCATCCGGTCAGCGGACTTCTGGTCTCCCTTTCCTCAGTCTACCTTCTCTCTATCCAGGGTAGCTTTGGGAAAACTTTTACAAATTTGGCAGTCTGAATTGAGGTGGTCAAACCCCAGACAATAAACACAGGTGGTGTGGGATCAGCCTTAGCAAAGGCTTCCCACATACACTAGTGTTGAAACCCAGTGGGCCGCTTTTTCTTGGGTTTCTCAGACATGAGCCAATCCTAACCAAAACTTACTCTTTTTCGGCAATCTGCCAGGCAAGACACTTCTATCGGTTCCTGACCATTTACGTGGTCTTGGAAAAATGTAATGGAACTCCTTTTTTTTTTTTTTTTTTTTTTTTTTTTTTGAACCGATACGGATACTTTCTCCTGCACCATAAACCTGGCCTACCCATATACGTAAAAAAAGTTGGGAATTTTTTGCTTCAATGTGGGTTTCCTGTACCACTATCACATCTGGTTTTAATAATGCTAAATGTTTAAGTATCAGTGTCCTTTTTGCAGGTGAACTGCTCCCTTTGATATTCCAAGAAATACAAGTTAAATGAGAACCTGCCATTCTTCAGAACATAGAATAATCAAAAATGGTATGAAGCACCACCTGACTAACTATAACAGAGAACCGAGGGAAAAAGTATACTGAATGAAATCTAAAGCTAGCACCGATCACCAGGTGTCTTGACTAAGATATTGGAGGCTGCAAAAGAAATTCAGTACAACAGCAGGAACAATTAAAGTAACTAACCCCAACCTACCCACACCCTGGTCCCCCATTCCCCCCACCCCCACCTGGTCCTCCTTTCCCCACCCCTCACCCACTTAACCCTCCTGACTCTCCATACCCCCTACCTCCACACCCACTTAGCCCCCCGACCCTTGGTTATCACCCACTGCTCAGTCTCACCTCACCAGTCTAGCCTGTGGCCTACTCTCCCTTAATGGCTGTACTTGTTGGTGGTCACATTATTTGTTCCCTCCGGAAACCTATCTAAGCTCTATAGCTACATTCTGGGAATTCTCATACTTTGTATATAGCTGGAATCTGCACTTTATTCACCTAATCTGTTATGTGACTATTTTCCTCTGTATTATGTAATTAAGTGATGACTTTTGCAATGTATTCTGTCTCTCCCCATCCTTCTATTTGTAATGCTGTATGTAAGGATTAAGCCACAAGAAAGGATGGGTCTACTGTGGAATTAATCCATGGTTGGGGGGGTTGGGGCACGAGGCCGAAGGCCGAGTGCGTCCAACCAACCAACCATGGATTAATTCTACTGTAGACCCATCCTTTTGAGTGGCTTAATCCGCTTGTAACATGGCTAGTAATTTAGTAACTAGGGAGGGATAGTGAGGCTGAATAGAATGAACGGTGGGTGGGCAGAGAGGGACAGTGAAAAAGCAGGGATACTGAACCAATATTTCTGCTCAGTATTCACAAAAGAGGAGGGGGAAGTGCCTAATCCAATTAACAGAAGCACCTTGATGGGGTCGATCCCAGTCCTTTCACAGAAGAAAGGGTTCTGCAAGAACTCGGAAACTGAAGGTGGACAAAGCAATGGGTCCTGATGGAATTCATCCCAGAATTCTAAAAAGAATTAAGGAGGACTAGTGAAACCACTGACTACTCTTTTAATAAATCATGGGAGGATGGTGTGGTACCCAAGGACTGGAGGAAGGCGGATGTGATTCCCCTCACAAAAGTGGGACCAAGACAGAGGCAGGAAAGTACAGACCTGTCAGTCTGACCTCTGTGGTAGGAAAAGTGATGGAGTCACTCTGAAGGAAAGAATAGTTGAGTACCTAGAGGCCAGTGGGGCACAGGACCCAAGGCAGCATGGGTTCACAGCGGAAGGTCATGTCAGACGAATCTAATAGATTTCTTTGACTGGGTGACCAAAGTAGTAGACCAGGGAGGGGCTGTGGACATGGCCTACCTAGACTTTAGCAAGGCATTTGACACAGTCCCACACAAAAGATTAATAGTCAAATTAACCAGCCTGGGAGTGGGTCCCAGGGTGGTAGCCTGGGTAAAACATTGGCTACACAACAGGACACAGAAGGTAATTGTAAATGGAGTCCACTCTGAAGAAAGAGGGGTTACTAGTGGGGGTACCGCAGGGTTCAGTATTGGGTCCAGTCCTTTTTAATGTCTTCATCAGTGACATTGCAGAGGGATTAGAAGGAAAAGTATGCCTTTTTTGCAGATGACACAAAGATCTGCAACAGGGTTGATACACAAGGAGGCATGGAAAGGATGAAAAGGGACTTGGCAAGGTTGGAGGAATGGTCAGAAGTATGGCAGCTAGGATTCAATGCAAAGAACTGCAAAATAATGCACCTGGGAAACAAGAACCCAGGGGAAGAATACACAATGGGTGGGGAGGTAGTAACAACAACAAAAAAGGAAAGGGACCTGGGGGTAATCATATCAGATGACCTTAAGGTTAGCAAGCAATGTGAGAAGGCAATAGGGAGGGCTGGTGTTATACTGGGATGTTTAGGGAGAGGCATCAGCAGCGGAAAACAGGAAGTTGTTATCCCTCTGTAGAGACAGTTGGTGAGACCCCATCTGGAGTACTGTGTCTAGTTCTGGAGACCCCATCTCCGCAAGGACATAGACAGGACAGAGGCAGTCCAGAGGAGGGCAATTAAAATGGTGCAGGGTCTGCAACAGAAGCCGTATGAAGAGAGACTAAAGGAGCTTAATATGTATACCCTTGAGGAAAGAAGGGAGAGGGGGGGACATGATAGAAACTTTTAAGTACCTCAGTGGAATCAACAAAGTCCAAGAGGGTATCATCTATCAGAAAAGAGACGGCAAGAACAAGGGACACAATTTAAAGATAGAAGGATGGCGGTTCAGGGGCAATGTGAGGAAGTATTATTTCACAGAGAGGGTAGTGGATGCATGGAACAGCCTTCCTGAGGAGGTTGTGGGGTCTAAAACTGTGGGAGAATTCAAGAATGCATGGGACAGACAAGGCAATTCTTGTGGGGGGTAGGAAGAAATAGGCTGTTGGTTAACTAGGATCTGAGGCCTACCCTGTAGGTAGGGAAATGCACAGACTAGATGGGCCAAGCGGTCCTTATCTGCTGTCAAAGTCTATGTTTCTATGTTTATGATTATTATTAGACAACAATATTATGAATAAGACAGTGTAGTCAAAATATCACTTTTCTGTCTCACCACTTTGTACTAATGTTGTATGCAGTTCAAAACGTGTGCGTGCATGTTGCAGATTTGTCATCTATTAATATGCTGATGTGCTTTTCTGTATGTATACATCGAGTGGCTATAATCTGCAGTACGTACAGACACACTGCTCTGTGTATGCAATTTCCTTTCTCTCCCTATTTTTCCCTGCGTTTCAGCTCCGTTGTCCAATACTTGTGCTGTTCTTTCCTGTTGCAGTGTGGGTATTTGATCTCTTTCTGTATTTTTTGCCATGTTACAAAGCCTTTTTAATGATGTGTAACTGACAATGCCTACTAGCTGCTTCTGTTTTTCTCCACTGTCCATGTACTTGATGTTCCCTCACCCTCTGTTCGACGAGGATCTTTTGTAAATGAGCTTTTAGCTCAAAGGTTGTAATTCCGGTTTTACAATACATAAAAAAAAACAAAACAACATGTACATAATAAACAAGCATTTGTCAATGCCGAGAGTTCGCGGTCGGTAGTGCTCTTGTACATGCCTCCCATATTTTTCTCTGTATATTCCTCTGTCTTGCATTTTAAGTGTGGACGTTACGGTTGGGATTGGGAACCCTAATGCCCCAGGAGTTTGTTGGTATTTTTGCTCCAAATTTTCAACATGGGCTTTTTGGGACACCACCTCATGAACAGTGCCAGTATCATTTTGTTACTCAATCCCAAAAGGTGATTGTACACAGCGAGTGTGCCATTTGGCACCACAGGTGCGAAAACACATTTCTGGCAAGATGTGAAAAATGACAGCTGTACTGTTCTTGAGGAAGTGTGAAGAAATGGCAATGCTGAAAATCTGGAGTGAAAATATGAAAAAGTGGCAATGTTACAAGTGTGCGTAGAAACGCGAGTGAACGCACATTAAGTGAGCATGATTATTTATTGAATGTTTTCACCAGATTTTCATCATGGCCTTTTTGGACCTGGCCTCATGAACAGTGGCACTGGAATTTTGTTAATCAGTCCTGAAAGTTGATTTCGCACAGCGACCGTGCCATTCTGCGCCACAGGTGCAAACACACATTTTGGGAAGGACACAAAAAATGACAGCTATACTGTTCATGAGGGTCTGGGAAAAAAATGGCAATGTTGGAAATTTGGAGTGAAATCTTAAAAATTGATGATGTTACAAGCATGTAAAGAAACTGCACAACGGATGCAAATAACGCAGTCATTTTGGGGGAGTTTTTTCACCAAATTTGCAACAAGGGCTTTTTGGGACCCCACCTCATGAACAGTGGCACTGTCATTTCATTCATTGGTCCCAAAAGGTGATTCTGCGCAGTGACCGCAAAATCACCTTTCAGGACCAAGAAATGAAATGACAGTGACTGTGTTCATGAAGTGGGGTCCCAAGAACCTTTGTTGAAAATTTGGGACCAGAACTCCCAAATGGTTGAGATAGCAACCCAAATTAGTGTCAGTGGCTCAGTAGGTAGCACACTCCTCTGAGGCCGGGAGATCAGAGGGCTGTGGGTTCAGTTCCCACATCTGGCACCTGGGTTAATATCCCAGTACTGACACTGTAGTATAGCATGAGAGGGGTGCTACACTTCTGAGGTGCCGTCTTTCGGATGACACGTTAAACCAAGGTCCCATCTACTTGGATTGGTGGTAGTTCAGGTGGATGTTAAAGATCCCATGGCACTTATCGAAAAGAGTAGGGGAAGTTTTTATTGAATATCAACTGAACAGAAAATAAAACGAAAATGATACAGAGAAAAAATAAGACACAAAATAATTAAGTAACAGGAAAATCAGAATCATTTATCCAAGTTAATAGTGTCCATAATTCCAACAAAGAGTCAGATGGCAAATGCTCCACATCAGAAAAATATGTGGCCTTTAAATCATGTTCAATCCTTCGAATAATGGTAAGAAAAGGCACATCCTGATTCTGTAAATTAAATAGACAACGAGCATTCCACACATGCCATTTGATTACAAAGATCAAATTCAACGTATTAACATTCCAATGAGACCAAGTGGTTGTGGGGGGGAACCATACATCGGATTGTCATAATTAATAAGAGCAAACAAGGTCTTGGTTAACCAGCAGGGGTCTAATATTATGGAACAAGAAAAAACTAGTATAAAAAAAAAAAAAAAAACAGGTTGGACCATAGCTAGACCTCCATCCTGGATAGGGAGATAGGTAATCTGGCATTTAATGGGGTTCAGGCGGCTACCCATAGGGCTTGGAAAAAAGAGACTAAGCAATCTGGTTTCAAATCGCTTGGGAAGTGGATATAAGCCAGAAAGAGAAAGGAAGCAAAAAAGTTTTAATCATGTAAATTTTTTTTTTTTTTTTTTTTTATTTTACTCATCTGTCATGAATTCCAATGTGCAACCATAGTCTGAGCATAATCTAATTTGGGAGTCCAGTTAAGGACATCCAAAGGACCGTTACTGTACAAAATGCCCAAAATTCTAATAGGTTCGTCACAAAGTCTAATGTCAACAGAAGACTCACCTAGAATAGAGGAACCCAGCCTATGGCCTACACATTTATCAAGATTAAGGGCCGCGCCAGAAACAGCCCCAAAACTTGGAACAATGCCATAATGCAGAACTTACAGAATCAACATTAGCCACCATGAGACTCATATCGTCCGCATAGGCAAACACGGAGTATGGGGCTGAGGGAAGAGGCATAATTGTTGGGGCTGAATTAATAGAACGAAGTAAGGGATCCAAAAAAAAACATATAAAAGTGGACTAAGGGGGCAGCCCTGTCTAACCCCTCTGTGTAGAGGAAGCATAGGGCCTTTCCATCCATTAACCAGGGGGATAATAGTTGCAGAACGATATAGCAACTGGAGTCTAGCCAGGGTATAATCGGGTACTTTATAATATCGAAGAGTAGACCATAAAAAATCATGATGTACAGAATCAAAAGCCTTTCGTTGGTCCACTGAGAATATGAAACCATGTAAAATGTTAGAGAAATGATTGAACATGGAAATTCTAAGTAAAATTAGATGGTCCTGTATACAACTCCCAGGGACACTGCAAGATTGTGCGGTAGAGATCACATACATGGGCAATTTGGAAAGTCTGAGAGCCAAAATTTTGGTTAATATTTTAAAATCAGTGTTTAAGAGGCATAAAGGTCTCCAAATGGAGAGCAATCCTCTATCCCCTTTTTTACGTAAATAAAACAAACAACTAATGTTAAAGTCTAAAGAAAGATGTTTGCACTGTAGGACAGAATTATAAACTGTAGCCAATTCAGAACTCAGGTCAGTAGAAAAACAATTTATACAGCTCACTGGAGAGACCATCCAGGCCTGGTGTCACTCTTGGATGTAAAGACTTGATTACTGTTTCAATTTCATGTGCTTGTATCTCAGCATCTAACATATCTACAACAGAAGAAGGTACATCAGGGAGTTGTAAAAAGGAAATGTAGTCCATTATGGATGCAAGGGGGGAGCATGGGACCAAACAGTTTTTGTGTATAACAGGTAACACTGTGCCTGATATCCAAAATATTAGTGAGCTCGGTGAAACTGTCATCAAACAGCGTATTAAAGGTTTTACTCTCTACTGTTCGCCGAATAGAAGCATATGGACATACAGTGTCACGGGTACCAGAGGTCCCAAAACGCTGTTGGTGCTGGACAGAAGTAGCCTTCAGAAGGTGATAATCCATCAGGCGCTTCTTAAGAGTACTTATTTGGGTGGAAAAATCATGGCCAGTTTTATGAGACAGAGTAAGTAATTTCTGAAGTTGTCGTTTGTTAGTGTGATAAAGGAAATACAGGGAATCATGATGATGTTTACTATAATTTTTAAATAAAGTTCGGAGTCCAGATTTTGTATTCCGCCACCAATCCCAGGGGGCATCATATAAAAAAATACAGACTTTCGATTATGAATGTACTCAGTCAAGTGACTTAACAAACGTGAAATCAGATAACAGGGAAGTATTCAGTTTCCAAATGCCAGGGCCAAAACCGGATGTCAGGGAAGGGCCTAAAGAAATAGGCAATAAATTATGATCCAAAAATTCCGCAACTTGAATAACAGCATCAGAAAGTTGGAGATGGGAAGAAATAAAAAAAAAATTCAATACGGGTTGCAAGGGGGCCTTGGTGAAAAGTAGGAGTATGCTGACCCGTAAAAGATAAATATGCATCCTGTAAACCTGTGGAATGAAGGAATTATTTAAGAAAATTCGTATCACAAAACAACTTGGTAGTCTTTGAAATAGAAGACTTATCGTTACTGGATAACCCGCAATTGAAATCACCCCCAAAAATCACACGCATTGGCGTATATAAATAAGGCTGAATCAGTTTCAGTAGTTCTGTCCTAGGAGTTTTTAATTGGGGGGCATAAATATTAATAATCCGGAAAGGGACAGAAAAAATCAAAACATCTAACAAAAGAAGCCGACCCAGGTAAACATCCAACAGTTTGATAACAGTAACATCAGGTATATTAAATAAAACACCCAAACCAGAACAAGAGTCCTGTCCAAAGAACCAAAAAGAGAGCCCAGAGGTCCAGGCATGAGTGGCCCTGGAAATTTCTGGAAGAGCATGGAAACGTACATCTTGCAAGAAGATGAGACCAGCTGTCAAGCCAGATAAAAAGGAAAAAACTGCATCTCTTTTAGCATGCTTCTTAGTACTGTTAACGTTAACAGTATGCACTGAGAAAGCAGAAGACATGTGTTACAAGGAAACGGTAAAGTGAAAACAAAAACACAGAATTCACCTTGGCCTACCTTTCCTAGGGGTATGTTCCCTATGTTTCAGTTTTACCTTAGCTTTTCTTTTTTGAGAACCAATATTGTCAATGGTTACCTCCGTGTCCGTAGTTACATCAGGGTGGGAGGAGAGAACAGAGGACGTAGCAGAGTCCGTGTTGTCCTGAGGGTGGCGTAAAAACCTCAAATTTGTTCATACGAGTTATATTAGAGGATTTTAGGGCCTTAGAAGAAGGAGAAGTCCCCCTCTTAGAGCCCCATGTAACTTTAACAAAAGGTTCGAGGTTCGGGGGGGAGGGGGGTTCATGGAAGTCCCAGAAGTACTAGGCAATACAGGAATAGGCACCTCTTCCGAGGTAGAAATAGCAAGATCAGAGGAAGGGGGAGGGAGAGCCACAGTAGAGGTCTGTGGCTTCAAAACAGGAGCAGACTGTCGGTGCAAAGTAGAAGAGGGGTCAACAGCAGGCACAACAGGCTGAGGGGGGTACGCGTTGAGGTCTAGAAAGAGTGTCAGATAAATGAGAACGTTGTGCAACAGTAATAATCAAATGTCGCTTCTTCCCCATCAGCAAGAGTCGGGGAGTTGTGAGCTGCCCAAGTACAAGTCTGGAAAGTGTGCCCCAATTCGTCCCAAAGGACGCAGAGAGGTTCATCCACGCATTGGGAACCTTCGTGGCCAATGTTACAACAAACAGAGCATTTACTCTTGTCACAGACACTACTTATATGATTCTGAGAGCCACATCTGTAGCAAGCTTTTGGCTGGCCGGGGTTAAAAAGAACTCCCCTGTCTTTCCCAAGCATAAAGCTGTTCGGTAGATGCAGAATCCCAACCTCCGAAGTCCGAAGCATGACCCTCGCTCTCCACCCACCTGTCCAGATGTGAACGGGCGTGGGAAGTGATAAGCCAGACACAGACGTTCTTTATAACACACAAGACTTTGTGTGAAATTTATTTACAAAAAAAACTCAAAATAAACTTTCAGAAATTAACTGTAAAGAAAATAAAGCCAACAACATGAAAAAAATGGCTTTCTCTCAACTTGAGACTATCAGTACTTTTAACAGCTTGAGTACTGCCACAGAGTAGATGAGCTTAGCCCCAGCACATCTACTATCCTCTGTGCTCCTATACTATCTGCTCTCTTGCACAAATCTCCACCTTATATAGGTGAACACTCTGACATCATTGATCAGCTGATCCACCCCTATTCTAATACATTTAATCTCTACCCTAATACATTAAGTAGGGGGATCAGCCTGACCATAAAAAAAATACATTGATTGGGCTTGATTATACCCAGAATGAACCACCTCTTAATTAGTTTCACAAGACAGAAACAAAGCATAATTAAAACTCAAGGGTTTAACCCCTCCCTTCTGGTACTGACTTGCCACACCTGTACCCTATAAATATATGTTAGGAGCTGCCACTGGCTCCTTAGAGTGCAGTACCTGCAGCAAGTGAGACAGCAAGTGGACCAGGTAAGGGCTTCATTTCTTACATACACACACAAGGAAAATAACGATTTAACCTTATATTTCTTGTAAGGTACCTCATTTTATTATTTAACTACAGCATGACTATATGCTGAGATGCTTGCTTGTTTTTGAACCTAATTGGGGCTGCTTATTTTATTACCATTCCTGTTTACAATGGTAACCTTACATTTCAAAACACAGGCACCACAGGGACAACAGAGAACATTAGAGGGGTAGAATAGAAGAGATACCATGATGGGAGGCCACCCCTTCATGGTAGAAATGTGAAATAAGACCAAGGACAGTGGAGAAATTACTACTGCAGTAGATTTGAGAGAATATTAGGGTAAAGAGGAGAGGAATGTCCTGTGGTGCTGGGGGGGGTTTACAACTATCACACCAGATATTCTCAGAATCAGAGATAGCCTCTGGGTCAGAAAGGACAGTGCATCTTTGCTTTAACCAGACAGTAATATCATTGAGACTGACACCTTAGTTACGAAACAAAATAGTAACAGTTTTCTGAGTAGGTTTAGTTAAGGGAATGGCATTAAATGGTGACCATAACGGAGAAGTTTTAAGCTCCTGATTATTTTCTCCAAAACTTCTCTAAACCAGTGATAGTTTTAAAACTAATATCAAAATGAGACTCTGAAGAAACATGAATTAAGGCATGAATCTCAAAAGCAGCAAACTGCACAGAATCTTTCAAAAGAGTGCGACCTACAAAAAAATGGTCAGGAAAGTCAGGTAAGCCCCCCAAACAGTGCAGCTGAACAGCGTTGTGTCTTTTTGCTTGGTGTGCAGGGGGTTGAAAGCATGCAGCATAAGTTTTAAGGGATGAAGCAGTAGAAGTAGCAAGAGCTGGGCGAGACTCAGGGTCCCGAAGAGTCCGTTGTTCATGAGGCATCTAGGAAGCAGGACCAAATTGTAAAGTCGGGTTTTGAGTCAGAAGGAGTTCAGTTGGCAAAGAAAGATGGAGAAGCAGCAGAGTCTTTCAAACCAGGAGAGGCCAGCAGTTGGTCAGTGTCAGGTGGCCTAGTACAGATCGGGGAAGAACCAGAACGCCAAGTCCCAAAGGTAGGGTCCTTCTCCCACCCTGCCGCTTCAAGGGCCAACTCAACAGACCAGTCCGTCATGTGCAAGGCATCAGGGACAGCAGGAGCAGGAACTTGTACAGAAGAAACTTCTGGAGGAAGCTGAGCAAGAGGTGCAGTCAGTACAGGCGGTAGGGAGTGAGTGAGGAGAGTCCATAGTAACAGGCAAAGAATGCAGAAGTGTCAGAATCGGTGAAGAGACAGCAGAACAAGCATTCCCAGACAGTGAGTCATTAGCAGCTGGAACAAAACCAGGCTGAGTCTTAAGGGCTAACAAGCATTGTCCAGCAGCAAAATAACGCTGTTTCTCAATTTTAAGCAACACATCCACATCCATAGAAACAGGAGGAGAAGACTTACGTATATCCATAGTAGCAGGGCTAGAAGATGGTGTAAGCACAGTTTGAGGAATAAATGAAGGATCCACAGGCAAACACTGTACACATGTATCCACAACAGCAGCAGGGAAAGTAGCCAGTCTCAGAAGAAACATATTCAGTAGATTACAGCACAATATTCACGGGGGTTCCCTCTCAGAACAGAGACAGGGGAGGAGACCAGCTCCACTGCCTCCAACACTTCCAAGTCCTCCTCAGCTCCTCCTTCGACGGCCATCTTGGCAGAATGCCAGGATGTAAGGGAACCTCCTACAGAGTAGGGGAATTTCCCCCGGTGTCCTGGCCAAATTTCCCTCATTCACAAAAAAATACCACTAACAGCTTAATCTGGTTCAAGGTCAGTTATGAAACGGGCATTGAAATTCAAGCATTCTCATTGGCCACTGACTGTGTGCTAAAGTGTCTAACAACACAGGAATAAGACCAGGCAATACCCACTGGGCATTGATATGGGTGATGCTGCCCACAGAGAATGTTAAAAAATCATCTTGTTTTGTGCCACAAGCGATGCCACCCTTACTGTGAAACTAACTCGCACATATTGAAGTAAATGCACAACCTGTATGATTTTTTTTTAAAAAGCAACTGCCACGATCACAATCGTCTCGTAACCATCGCTCAACACAACACTGTGGTGTAATTACTACGACACAGACAGCACTTGAACCCTCCCTTTCCTGGCTGGACAGATGCCAAGCAGCAGCCGCAGGAGCCAGCACAGCGGTGAGAAACCGATAGTTTCGACCCCCTCCCTACTGCTGGAGCCACAGAGGAAGCGCTCAATTCAAAACTCACTTAACTCTGAAGCCAGTCTGCCACGGACTTGCTGTTCCTGGTATCGTCTGACAGTTGCAAAGAGCAGGATCAACCAGATACTTTTTTGTGTGTTAAATAAAAATAGGATCAACCAGATTCTTAAAAAAACAACAAAACAAAATTAGGAGAGCTGCTGATTGGATAGTGGGGGGGAGATGTAAGAGTGTTCCCATGACAACTACATGGGGAAAAAATACACAACGGAAGCCTAAACAGGTCAAATGTCCTCAACTCAAAAAAACAACAAAAAAAAAAAACAGTAGGCGGAGGAACTATTTTATTAAAAATTTAAACATTTAACTTTTTCACTATTAAATACTATACATTTTAGCAATCACATCTGTATTTTGATAGCCATTTCATAAGTGCAATGAGCCGCTCCAGGGTCTGGTGTTAGACACTTTAACACACGGCTTAGGAGCTGGACGCACTCGACCGGTGGCCTTGTGCCTCACTACGCCTCCTAGCCGTGTGTTAAAGTGTCTAACACACACCTTGTCATGTCTTATTGCTTACTTATTGCTTACTTAGCATTCATCTGTATCCCCCTCCCCCGGGTCGTGCCTAAAAATAGGCAAGATTTGTCTAGTGAACTTACCCAGTCAACAAAAAGTAAATAAATAAAAAATTAAAATTGAAACCCCCCCCCCAGTTCACTGCAATTATAGGACTTACTGTCATTTCTTCAGTTTGCGGTCGGCTTTTGAAGACTGCAGACGTGTTCCTAGCCCACTGAAGAGCGCTGCCCCAAACTCTGGAGGTAAGTATGGGTGGGGGATGTGGGTGCGCAGAGGAGGGTGTGCGGTTGGGGAGGGGGGCCAACGATAAACTATGAGGGACCTTTTCTTTCTTTTCAGGTTTAAAATAAAAAAAAACCAAAAAAAAAAAAACTTTGTGGGTCCATTTTCTTTTTTTACAGTAAAACGATGGATATTGGCACACTGGGGTGGGCTCCCAGTGTGCCAGATCAATGCTGACCCGGGGATTGGGCACCCCAAGGTTGGAGAATATGGGGGGCGCATCCGACACCGGGAGTAGGCATCTTGGTGTCGGAACCAGTTTACCGAAGGGCGGGGACGGGCCACACGGGGATTGAGCACCCAGGTGTTGGCAGGCGAGGTGGTTCGCCAGCACGATGGCAGAGAGCGGGACATGGAGGAGGCAGGCGAGGAAAGCGCCTTCTCCAACCAGTGTGATTGATCACGCTAACAGTAGTGCCTTCGGGCACGCAATACCCCCAGCCCATACGGAGCTTAGGCTGTGGTCTGCTCCACACAGGAGGGAGAAACTTTAACAAGGCAGAGAGCAGGCCATCAAGATGCAAACAGCTACTTGCTCTGCAGCGACCTGCAGATGAAAGGAAAAAGCCAGCTCCTGATTGGAGCAGCTTTTTCTTTTCATGTGCAGACCACTGCAGGCAAAACAGCATCAGAACCCGCCTGGCTGAAGATTGGTGTGATACTGTTGAGCCCCATGCAGAGCACTCTGCATTGGACAGACAATGTCACACCCCTTAAAGCCTACTCTCCCAAGGAGTTCGACGCACATGCGCAAACTCAAAAATGAATCGGCCAAAGTAATGGTAAACATCCTCAGGTTATCCTTCCCCCTAGGGGGAAGGAGGGGTCAGGAAAACACCCCAACAAGTGAGTCTAGATCACTCAATAGCTGCATGTCCGTGGCAGGTCGCGTCTGGGTTAGCCTCCAGCTACCCTTTGGGAACCAAAAATGCTCTCATAAATGCACAAGTAGAAAAAGAAATAATATATATATATATATATATATATATATATATATATATATATATATATGAAAAATAAACACCCTGTAAGGGGCACCATTCCATAAAATAGTGGTGCTCAGTATTCAAATCGATCAAAGCATTAAAGCCAGAAACCTTTATGATAAAACATCTAACATTTCCTAGTTGTAACCATAGAATTCCTAATGTATAATTCCTATTTAAGTTCTAAATATACACCTATCTAAAAGAAGCTTTTCCACCGATAACTCTATTCAAGAAAAAAAAAAACATCAAAACACAAACATAGGCTACAAGAGTAGAAACAGCACCTCAAGGAGACAGCAAAGTCGAAAAGTTATTAAGAGCAAATCGGAAAGTAAAAAAACCTATAAAATACAATAATCCAATGCTGATCAGACCCTATTAGTCTGGGTTAACATGAGGGTAAAATTAGGAACCTCCTAAATGCAATTAAAAAAAAAAAGTAAATGTAAATATGACAGGTAAACTGATGTGTCCAATGTCCGTTGTATGTCCACGGGTATGCAAAAATAACGTCTGAGAGCATCCCACATACGCATGCTTATTTGAATACTACACAAATGAAGGGCCCCAGACATAAATAGCAAGGTTAAACCAAATCCGAGATTCCTTGAAAAGGCCACTTTAAAATACAAAGGTCATAATATTTCCATTAAATCTGAAAGGAAACGAGTCCACTCTTGTCACCCAGCACCCACGAGGGGCCGTTTCCGTGAGCCCACGCAGGATGACTAATCCAAGCTTACAACTTGAGGCAAAGTTGAAACATCGCTCCAAAAATAAGACAACAATAACAAAATTAGCACAGGTCTGTAGTAAACTGGCTGGAGAAAAATTAATTTGCGGGAAGAGAGACAGTAATTCCTTCCTGGCAACTTCAGCCGATGGAAATTTCTTCATACCCTGCTAAGTACAGACAAAACGCCTAGCCAGATACCGCAAGTGAAATTTTACTCCTGCAAGATATAGAGCCCTCTTGATATCGTTCTAAGCCCTCTGTTTTTCTCGAACCAATGGTGTTGTGTCACTGAATATAATGAAGGGCTTACCATTCCAGTGCAGTGGTCCTTTACTTTTAGCACACTGCAGGATCCACTCTTTTTCTAAAAAATTCAAGCAACGTAAAACAATTGCCCTTGGCATATAATTAGGAGGAGGTTGAGGTCTCAATAAGCGGTGGGCCCACTCTATCAACTAATTACCACCAGATTGGAGGGGGAAGGCAGCAATATCCTGCAGAAACCACTGGGTGAAGGCAAGCATATCTGCCCCTCTACCATTTCTGGGATCCCGAGTCAATACGAAAAAGTTACTTACCATAGTAACCTTGTTTCTACCATGGGATACTCCAATTTTTATAACTCTTCTGCAGTATACCTTTAACGTCAGATCTGCCCGGAGATGGAATGTTATGCAAATGACGGAATCATTAGCATGAGCCACTTTTCAAATGCTGCCACCTATCAACTGCCTACATTCCAACCTTCAGATTTCGTGGATGCCTGCAAGACAGGGCCCAAAATTTAAATATACCAAATTCTGATTTTTAAAATTCCCTACCCAAAAAACCTCCAACTGGAGGAAACATGAAGAGAAAAAACTATCATTAAAAATCCCCACAAGCTCCTATGTCAGAATCACCTGAAAAAGGAGAAAAAGGTAAAACAAGTTTTAATAAAGTAAAAATATGGCATGCAAACACTATGGTACAGCATGGAATACAGAGGCCACTGGTTCTTAAAACGGGGAGGCAGGGAGGGAGAGTTATGAATACTGGAGTATCCCCTTGGAGAAACAAGGTTACTATGGTAAGTAACTTTTTCTTGTCACTCCAGGAATACTCCAATATTCCTAACTCTTCTGCAGACTAAAAAGCAATACCTTAGGAGGTGGGAAGAACCTATTTTGGAAACAGGCTCTGCAGTACAGCTATACCAAACCTGGCATCAGCCCTTGCCTCCATATCCAACCTGTAATGCTTGATAAATGTGTGTACTGTTCGCCAGGTTGCTGCTTTACAAATATCCACCAAGGGTACATCCCCTTCAGCTGCCAGTGTTGTAGCTGTACACCTTGTGGAGTGGGCTCTAAGGCCTGCTGGAGCTTCCTTGCCCACCTTTGAATAGCAAACTTGGATGCACTGAACAATCCAACGAGAAAAGGACCTTTTAGATGCTGGGTTACCCTTTCCCACATCCCCATAAGTGAGGAAAAGTTGTGTTCTATCCTGCCTACGGGGCTTAATGGCTGTCAGGTAGTAGCTCAAAGTTCTTTGGACATCCAGGCTATGCAGCCTACGCTCACCAGAAGAAGAATGATCAGTGAAAAACACTGGCAAAGTAATTGACTGGTTTAAATGGAAGTCTGAAACCACTTTAGGAAGAAATGTCCTATTTGTCTGAAGGACTACCTTATCCCTGTGGAAGGCAATGTAGTCCTTTTCAATACATAAGGCCTGGAGCTCACTAATTCTTCTAGCTGAAGTGATAGCCACTAGAAACACCGTTTTCCATGTGACATACTTCAGGGGTGCTGAAAACATAGGCTCAAAGGGAGGGGCCATGAGTGAGCAAAGCAAATATTGAGGTCCCAAGCTGGCACTAGTTCCCTTACCGGTGGATACATATGTGAGAGGCCTTTGAAAAACTTTTTAAAAATTGGGTTTGATGCTAAGGAAACAGGCTTGCCTGCCTAAGCATAGGCCGAGACTGAAGCTAAATAACCTTTAGTGTAGAAGGCTGAAAACCTAAAGAATGTAAATAGACTAGGTAGTCCAGCATGCCTGGCACTCCTGCCTGGGTTGGCACCATACTCCTCTTAGAGCACCAAACAGAAAACCTCTTCCATTTTGCAGCATAGGTTTTCTTAGTAGAGGATTTCCTGTATCCTCTTAAAACATCCATAACTGACTCAGAAAGATGTAAACCAGCATACTCTAGGTCCTCAAGAGCCAAGCTTTGAGCCTGAGTGACCTGAGGTTTGGATACAGGAGCCTCCCCTGATTGAAGGTCAGAAGACTGTCTCCTGGGAAGGTGTATTGGTTTGTCCACTGACAATGGACAACAACAGGGAGTACCATGGATGCCTGGCCCAGTCTGGGGCTATCAGGATAACTGTTTCTGGCTGAGACCTGAGTTTCAACAGCACCCTTTATACCAAGGGAAATTGGGGGGAATGCATACAGGCATTTCCCTGACCAATCCAGAACAAGGGCATCTACAGGAATCATGCCCACTACTGGAGGTCTGCAACAGAACTGAGGTAAGTGATGACTCTGATGAGGCAAAGAGATCTATTTCTGGGGTGCCCCACTTCCTGAATAAAGTCTGTATTTTAAGTCCTGGCTGATTTGACTCAGGGCATCTGCTAGGACATTGTCCTTGTCTGGCAGATGAATGGCCTGAAGTGAGGAGCCCAGAGAATATGCTAGGGTCCAAATGTTCATAGCTTCTGTGCAAAGAAGGCTTGACCTCATTCCCCCTTGCTTGTTTATGTAGTACACAGTGGTAGTGTTGTCTGTCCTGACTTGCACTACTTTTCCCTGTATGTGGTTTGAAAACCTACATTGCCAGGAACACTGCTCTGAGCTCTAACAAGTTTATGTGTAAAAGAGTCTCTGCACTTGACCAGGTGCCCTGGGTAGTGTGTTCTGCTAGATGAGCCCCCCAGCCCAGGAGGGATGCATCTGTTGTGAGAATCAATGAAGGAAGCTCTTTTTGGAAAGGGACCCCTTCTCTAAGGTTGACTTCCTCTTTCCACCACTGAAGAGCTTAGATAAATGTTTTTGTTACAGGAATGAGCTTTGGCAGGGAGTCCTTCTGTTGGCACCAATGAGCTCTTTAAGTGAAACTGGATGTCCCTCATCTGAAACCTGGATCCTAACACTGTGCCTGTTCCAGCTGTCATGTGGCCCAGGAGTTGAAGAAAATGCCTTGCCGGCCTTGGACATTGAGCCTGAAGGAGGCTGCCAACTGCAGGATGCTTTTTACCCTGTCTCTAGGTAGAAATGCTCTGCCCACTTTGGCATTCAATTATGCTCCTATGAACTGCAGAATTTGAGAGGGAATTAGAACTGATTTCTCTAGGTTTAAGAGAAACCCCAGAGACTCCAGAAGCTGCTGAGTGAGTTGGAGATGCTCTGTTAACTGTTGTGGTGAGTCTCCCACCACCAACCAGTCATCTAGATAAGGGAATACTGAGACGCTTTCCTTCGCAAGTGTGCCACTACCACAGCCAGACACTTTGTGAACACCCTTGGTGCTGAAGTGAGACCGAAGGGAAGAGCGGAGAACTGATAGTGACCTGATAGGAGTCTGAACCCGAGAAACTTTCTTTAAGACTCCCTTATGGGGATGTGGAAATAGGCATCTTTTAGATGCCAGCCAATCCCCTTTTTGGAGGGCTGGCAGAATCAGAGACAAAGTTACCATTTTGAACTTTGGTTTTGCTAGGAACTTGTTGAGGACCCCGAGATCCAAGACAGGCCACAGCTCTCCATTTTTCTTTGGTGTGAGAAAATACCTTGAGTAAAGTCCTTTTCTCCTTTGATGCAGAGGCACTGGTTCCACTGCCTTTAGTGAAAGGTGTTTCACCTCTTTTTCCAGCCTTTTGCTTTCCAGGTGGGAAGCTGGTTTGAAAACTCTATTTCTCTGAATAGGGGAGGACTTGAAGCTCAGAGACAGGCCCTGACCCACTATCTCCAGAACCCACTTGTCTGTGGTGATGGTTTCCAGTTCTGGAAAAAATGGGTCAGCCTGCCCCCTACTGGTAAAGGAGAGGCAGCCTGAGCGATGAAGTCAGGAATCCTGCTTGGATTGGGGCCGAGACTGGGTACCATGCCTGGCACCTCTTCTACCCCTGTCTCTGAAGTACCCCTGCTGTGGGTATTGGGGTGCCTGAGGGAGTACCATGGGCTGGTAAAAAGGCCTGGTATGAAACTGTCTGCCTCTGCCTCCCCTACTGAAGGGTCTAGAGGAGGTGGAGGGTCTTTCCTTTGTAGAATTACTATGGAAGGTGGCCTTATACTCGTCCACCTTCTTCATGTAGGCCTCTGTATGGCTGCCAAATAGGGAAGTGACCTCCACAGGAAAATCCAGAGTCTTATTCGGGGTATCCTGTGTGAGGTTTGTGGCTCTCAACCAAGCAAACCTTCTCTGTGCGATGGTATTTGCCATCCACCTTGCAGCAGTCTCATTGCTGTCTGCTGCCATCTGGAACTGGTATTTGGCAGCTTCCAGGCCAAACCTAGCAGTTTCAGCTAGGTCTGCCGAAAGAGGAGGAGATGCTTTCTTAGCCATGTCCAGAACAGACTGCCAGAGAGCCTTCTGGTACTGTGCTGCATAGGCATGATAATTTGCTTGCCTAATGGCCAGAGAGGCTGACAGGTAACCTTTCTTGGCCATACTTTCGATTTTCCGGGGGTCCTTCTCTGGAGGGTGGGAATCCAGAGGGATGTTAGCCTTATCACAAGCTGCGGCTTGCACCACCCCCTGGTGGTCAGGGTGTGAAAACAAGAATTCAGCCCCTGTTCTGTCAAGCTGATACTTTTTGTCCACCCTTTTGTCTAAAGAAGGGACAGACCCAGGAGCTTGGAGGAGTTTTAAGGTATCCCTTTTAAAGAATATATTGATGGGGAGTGAAAGCTTTTTAGTAGGAGTCAGCCCCATCATGTCCACATATTCAGCCTCCTCCTCAGCCTCTATAGCTTCAGTGGCAGGGATGTTCAAGGCATCAGCAATTTTCCTAATGAAGGAAAAATGGGAAGAATAGTCTTCAGTGGTCCTAGGAGGGGAGCCAAACTCCTGTTCAGGGGAGACCTCAGACTCTATAGGCTCTTCTTCTCCTTCTCCTTCCTCCTCCTCCTCCTCACCACACTACTTAGGAAAACAGGGTGGGTTGGAAGGTGCAGAAGTCTGAACTGGAGACTGTGAAACCACAGGCAGCAGACCCTGCAAGGTTTGCATAATCTTTATTGCTTGTGCAATCTCAGAAGGAGAAGGCACAGTGGCAGGCACCACAGAAGTCCCCTTTTCCACAGGGGGTTCAGTGTGCTTTTTCCTTTTTTGTTTTTTAGCTGGAACCAGAGAGCTAGCTGGTTCAGAGGGTCTCTTTTTACCCATATCAGAGGCAGAAGTAGCAGAAATTGTGACGTCACCCACAGACCCTGAGGGTTTCAGCTGGTCAGAGCCAGAGGGACCCTTGAATCTTTTATTCAATCTGTCCACACATTTTTCCAAAGTTTTGTCTGGAAAAGATTTACAGATAGCACAATTAGACTTCAAATGGTCAAAACCCAGGCAGAAAACACAAGCAGAGTGTTATCTGCCTTGGCAAAGACCTCACCACACTCAGAACAATTCTTAAAATCGGGTTCACCGGTTCTCTTTTTTAGGTTTTTCTGACATTATGGAGAAAAACCGCAAATACTACAAGCTCTAAAATTCAAAAAATAACAAATTTTTTCTCGGTTGCAGTCTGTTCAGGAACCGATCGGAGATACTGAGCGGAACTGTGAACCGATAAAATTAGAACCGAGGTTAGCGGTTCGAAACCAAAGTTATCGGTTCTGAAAAAAACAGAATTAAAACACACAAAATATATAATAAATGGGGGAAAAAAATGAAATTAACTAGAAATAACTCGGTTCCTCAACGGTTATTCTGAACCAAGAGGAACAGGGGAAAAAACGAACTAAATAAACTAACAGTTATTAAAAAAACACTGATAAGAGGCAGCAAAATGAAAATAAAAAATACTTATGTATTTGTGAATAATCAAGGCTTCTCTGACTAGATGTTGAAGAGGAAATTTCCAGGCATCTAGTCTTGACAGGCAGAGAGAGAAATCTGAGGGTTAGAATGCAGGCAGTTGATAGGTGGCAGCATTTGAAAAGTGGCTCATGCTAATGATTCCATCATTTGCATAGCATTCCATCTCTGGGCAGATCTGACCTTAAAGGTATACTGCAGAAGAGTTAGGAATATTGGAGTATTCCTGGGGTGAGAACAAATTATTTCGGCGACTTCATGCTTCCAGACCATCAATTTTAAGCAGCATCTTGATTCTCTTCTAGTGATCCTGAAGCTCACGGCTCCCCCTCACCTGGGCATCCTCCACAGAGCAGATTCTGGCCTCCGCATCTCCTAACCTCTGATGGAAAGATTCTAAAATGGGTGTCAAAAGTTGCAGCTCAACTACTTTCGCCAGTGTAAATTTGATACCAGTCATATCCTCAATTATAATATCCAACTTGTCGGGTTTGGCATCCATATCAGAGGAATCCAGCATCAGTCTTTTCCGAGGAGATAGTGGCCTAGGATTATGCGCAGTAGGCAGATCATTGTCCGCCGCTATTTCTTGATGTAACAGGACATCCATGGCCACTAAATTAGTGCCGCTCTGTTCGGGTATGTCTACCATTTCATATTAGCAAGAGAAAACAAAACAAGCATTTGTCAATGCCGAATGTTGCTTGCTTGTATGTGCTGTTTAGGTATTTGGAAGTGATAGTTCCATGCTTTCCTCCCAAGATATTCACTGTGTCTTTCCGTTCAGTATTCACAGAAGAGTGGGAGGGGCAAGGGCCACAACAGTACAGCAGTTGCCAAGGGGGTGAAGAGGTGGACAATAGTCCATTCAAAGGCAAAAGAGTCCTGCAGCAGCTCACTTAATTGAAGGTGGACAAAGCAATGGAACCAGATGGCATACGTCCAACGATATTACGAGAACTGCGAAGATTGATAGAAGTACCTCTGGCAGCCATGTTCACTGAGTCATTCAACACGAGTGAATTGAAGGAGGGCACATGTGGTCCCTCTACAGAAGTCCAGCAGCAGGGAGGAGGTGGGGAACAATAGGCTGTTCAGCCTCACCTCAGTAGTGGGGAAGATCATGGAGACATTACTTAAAGAAAGGATAGTGGGGCATCTAGAAGCCATCGGAGCCCAGGACCATAGACAACATGGATTCACAGTGGGGACATCATGTCAGACAAATCTGGTTGATTTGTTTGACTGGGTGACAAAGGAAGTTAATCAGGGTGGGGCAGTGGACAACACTTACCTTGATTTCAGCAAAGCCTTTGACACCATCCCACATAGGAGGCTGATAAACTATCTGGGAGGCTGGGCATGGGGAAAAGGGTGGTAAACTGGGTTAGAAACTGGCTAACAGACAGGAGGCAGAGAGTGGTGGTAAATGTGGTGCAGTCTAGGGAGACGGGGTGACCAGTGGGGTGCTGCAGGGATCAGTCCTAGGGCCAGTCCTGTTCAATGTCTTCATTAGTAACATTGCAGAACGTCTGAAGGGAATTTTTTCACCAAATTTTCAACATAGCCATTTTAAGACCTCTGCTCATGAACAGTGTCACTGTGATTTTCTTAATCTGTCCCAAACATTGATTGCGCACACCGAATGCGCCATTGTGCGCTACATGCACTGAAACGCATTTTGGGAGACATGTGAAAAATGGCAGCTGTACTGCTCATAAGGAGGTGTGGTAAAATGGCAATGTTGAAAATCTGGAGTGAAAATATTGAAAATTCACGAACTTACGAGCGTGCGTAGGATCAGCACAACAAATGCTCCTAAAACAGTCATTTTTGGGAATTTCTTCACCAAATTTTCAACATAGCCATTTTAAGACCTCTGCTCATGAACAGTGTCACTGTGATTTTCTTAATCTGTCCCAAACATTAATTGCGCACACCGAATGCGCCATTGTGCGCTACATGCATGGAAACACATTTTGGCGATATGTGAAAAATGACAGCTGTACTGCTCATAAGGAGGTGTGGTAAAATGGCAATGTTGAAAATCTGGAGTGATAATATTGAAAATTTACGAACCACGCGCGGCGTAGGAACTGCGCAACGACGCTGAACAGTCAGCTTTGAAATTTTTTTTTTACTAATTTGCAATATAGGTTATTTGAGAGCCCACCTATAAAACTGGCACTGTAATTTGTTAATCGGTCCCAAAAGGTGATTTTGCGCAGTGACCACGAAATCACCCTTCGGGCCCAATTAACGCCATGACAGTGACAGAATTCATGAGGAGGGGTCCCAAAAACCCTATGTTGAAAATTTGGTGTCAAAATTCCAAAACATGCCTGAGATATGCAGCAAAGTTGAAAAAACCCTATCTATCCCATTATACAGCTTACCGGCATTTCCTCAGTTCGCGGTTGGCTTTCAAGACTGCAGACGTGTTCCCGGTCCACCGAAGATCGTCATGCCGAGGTCCGGAAGTAAGTATGGGGTTGGGGTGTGTGGGGAGGCAGGGTGCGCAGGGTGGGTGCGGGTTGTGGAGGGGCAGGGAGAAGCGCCAGGACAGTTTTTGTATTTACAGGTTTTTAGTTTTTTTTTTAATAAGACTACGAGGGATGAAGACTACGGACGCTTGCCACGCTGGGGTGGGCTCCCAGCATGGCAGCTGAAAGGCTGTTGGGGAGGCTGAGCCAACAGGGATTGGGCACCCCATCGGCCATAACATCATTTTGCCATGCTGGGAGCACCTGGATGCTTGGGGGATTGGGCACCCGCTTACTATATAACATTTGCCACGCTGGGGTGGCCCCAGCATGGCACCTGGATGCTTTGAGTGGTAGCCGACGTGGGATTGGGCACCCCGCCGGGCCGTACAGTGTGGGGGAGGGGGAAGTCGATGAGCACGCGTATATGTGTGTGTGTGTGCGTGTGTGTGGAGGGGGGAGCTCTCCTCACTGAAGCAGAGCTCTCCCTTTCAACTGTATGACCACTGCATTTTCAACTGCTGTCATAGACAGCTGCAGCAATGATTGGGGAACTGGGGCCGCACCTGCAAACACACTGACTGCACTGGAAGACGGGTGCCACACCTCCGAAAACTCGGATGATGGCACTATGTTTCTTGCACATGTGTGCAAGCAACATAAAAATAACTACTTGTGATATTAAAAATGAGCTTATATTCCTGGTGGGGACTGGAGCTGAAATAACTGTCTCTTCAGGCCGAGGACAACACGTGACTCCAGGACCTCAGGTGAAGGTCTGAAGATGCTTTTAATCCACAGGTTTGCTTACTTGGCAATTTTGGGGACCAACTAAAGGGAGCTTAAAAATATATGACCTTAATGGTGATGACAGCTAAAAAAATGATATTGAGACATTGGCTAGATTCTAAAATTGCCACTTTCGCTGAATGGCATAACAAGCTCCTGGCAGCACTCAGAATTGAAAAAAATAATAGCCAGTGTAAACAACTGATGATATATATACATATCAAAAATAGGCGGGGAACTCCTCACACGCTGGTCTCTTTGGGAAATGCTGCACAATGAAATATGCAAAATATCATTCATTTAGAGCCTCTGTATTGCTTAAAGGGTTTCTGTAATTAACTCACAACAACCGTTTTATTCTGTGTAATCTGGGGTATGGTAAATGTTTCTATATTGTGTAATGTATGCATGTCCATTCTTGTGTGTTTTTCAAAAATGCAATAAAGCAGATCAAATTAAAAAAAAAGTATGAAATGACAGCCCTTTTTTCCTTATATGCCAAGCCTAGCACTAATTGGGAAATGGCAAAGCAGTTCTTTGTAGACAGGTAGAGGAACACGTACAAAACAAAAAAACAAAAACACAAACTCAAAAAATGGTACTCTATATTGTCTAAAGTCTAGCAAGATCATATCCAAGTTATAAGAGTAAGCAAGAGTGAGTCTTAGGGGTAATGGTTGGGTCAAGTCCTTAACGACACAGAGTCCTTTCTAAAGACAAATATGGTTCTTTGTAGTACAATGCCCTTCCTTATTCACTTACTTGCGGGGAGCGGGGGCGGTGGTGCATGTTATGGCTACCAAGAATACTGCTTTGCAGGTTAAAAGTTAGAGAGGTATCTCTAAGTGGGCCAGGGCTGGCAGTATAGCCTAGAGGTTTGAGTAATGAGTTGGGAATAAGCTTGGCACATCCAACAGACCTGGGTTTGATTCCCACAACTCCATTTGCATACTGTGTGACCCTTAGCAAGTCACTTAACCACCCCCAATGTTCCCAGGTCAACCCTGAAAACAGGCCTTGGGCCTAGTGGGTCTTACCCAGTTACCAAAGAATAAAAAAGTGACTCAAATGGCTGGTCCATTAAGACCTTCAGCACCAAATTAAGATTCCGCAGCAAAACAGGTGATTTTTTCGTTGATCTCTGAAGAAATGCTGCTTTTAGGAAATGTCACACATGCGGGTGAAAATTACAGAAATAAAACAGCAGTCATTAAAAAACTCAAGTATTACTAATAATAAATGATTCCGAAGAACCCAATTACTGTATCCTAAAAATGGTGGCAGAAAAGGTTAGTTTGACTGGCAGTTCTAATCTCTTAGAAGAAAAGACTGATCTTCATTGAGGATACTCCTCCTCCATTTGGCCACACCTTTGGAACGATAAGTCGACGGCATCAGGACCACTTTGAAAATTTTGATAGCCGGGGGCCACCCACAATGACGTACAATGTTGGCGCCTATATAATCCTGGGCGGTCCCCACTGCTCCTCAAGTTCTTTCACCCGCTGACAGCTCGTCAGATCTGCACAGAAACAACACCATCATTTTTTCAACTTTATTTTTTACTACTTTAACTTAAATCAATGTTGTCCTTTATGCTGCCATCGAAAGAAGCTTTATTTGGGTTTTGAACCTGCGGTTACAAGATCTATAAGGATGCCACTCACACAGCTTGTGTTTGCTGTTTGGGCCAGTCCCACATTTCTGGGGCCTGCAAGATCTGCCAGGGATTCAAACAGGCTACAAGAAGATGCCAAAAGAAGGCTCTAAAAACCTTCATCGCTATCAAGGCCGTGGAAGCTGCCACCAGAACCTCGGGCTCCAAGTAATCAGGTGGCTTAGTGACTGGATCGTTACATGCCGGATAAAAGTGTCAAATTTGGGAAAGAGGTTGGCAAAGGTATAGAGATTTAAAAAAAATACCTTAACAAAAAAAAAAAAATGGACCAACTGGAAGCCATTATGATGTCATCATATTCAAAATAGCTGCCTAAATGCACTATGCATCAGTATTTACAAGTATCTAATACTGGTAATAGAATCCAGAGCATGTGTATGTCAAATGTGTTCCAAAATTTGGAACATCCACCCTTATCGACCCTTATCCTCACCAACTGCCCAAATAACCTTTCCCATATCAAGGTGCCCACTGACTCAATAAGTGACCACTCCCCAGTTACCTGTTGGTGGTTAATAAAATTCCCCCTAACCCCCCTAAAACCACAGTGCAAAGACGCCTAAGGAAAGGAGCCCTCCCATGCCTAAAATCTTACCTTGCCTCCATCGACTGGTCTCCTATCCACACTGTCCTAACAGTTGATGCTGCCCTCACCTATTTTATTTCCTCCTTTAACTCTGCTTGCGACATCTTTTCCCCCTACTCAAGACATACAGTAAAAACCCGGGACCCCCCCTGGATTTTCCAGTCGCTACTTGACAACATGAGAAAGAGAGATAACCTATGGCACAAGGCCCTTGCCTCACAACTCCCCCAAGACAGACAGAGAATTACAGGGAGGCTCGAAATAGCTGCACTTGGGCTATCCGTCAAGCCAAAGCAGAGTATTACAACCAAGCTCTTACCTCCTCCTGGGGCTCTGGTAGCAAATTCTGGAAAAACATTAAGGAACTAACTGGAAAAAATGTATCCCCTACCCCAATGCAGCTTCAAATTGATGGGATTACCTCCCAGGACCCTAAATCCTGGGAGGTGCATTGATTGGTCCCCGTTATACCACACAACTAATGTTGATAGAGCTCTCGATTACTTACTATCAAATCCCCCCCCCTCCGAAACAAGTATGTGCCTCTCAAAAGAAGGAGAATTAGGGGCGCTAAAACTAGATGGTTGCATAAGAATCTCCTCTCAGCAATGAAGAGTAGAGATAAAGCATGGGTTACTGCCAAAATGTCTAACCAACCTGATGACTGGTCTAAATACCGATCCATGAGAAAAACATGTAAGAAAGACATCCGAGCAGCAAAAACAGCATACTGTGGTATGCTTCTTCAAAAATCCTGTGGAGATGCTAGGAGTTTCTGGAACAATGTTAAAAGTTTTTTAGAGAAAGGCCCATCCCTGCCTCTGACTGAAATTACTATAAATGATGCCAACTGCAATAACCAAATCACGATTGCTACTTCGCTTAATGTTCACTTCTCTGATCTCTTGGATTTCCTGGTTAACTCTGTTTTACCCTCTGAGGAAATCATAAACCCTGCCGAATCTTTATCGACCCAGTTTAGTATTAAACCAGTCTCGACTATTGATGTATTAAGGCTTATGAGAGCCATTCCTGAACATGGCTCTCCTGGGTCCAATGGACTATTACCGAAGTTCCTTAAAATTACTGCTGCTGACATTGCAGCTGTTGCAAGAATATTCAACTTATCTATTATGACCAGGACGGTGCCATCCATCTGGAAAATTGCACGTGTTGTGCCAGTGCATAAGAAAGGAAACTCTATAACGATGAGTAATTACCGACCAATTGCCATCTTATCTATCTTGGATAAAATCCTAGAGAAGGCTGTGTCTTCTCAGGTCACGGAGTATCTGCATAAAAACAATCTATTATCCCCAGCCCAGCATGGCTTTAGGTCCAGCCACAGCACAACTACAGCACTATTACAATTTACTAATGATGTGCTGCTTAACATGGACAAAGGAAAACTCACTGGGGCCATTTTTATTGACCTCACACAGGCCTTTGACTTGGTTGACCACTCTCTTCTGCTCTCCAAACTATCCTCTCTTGGTTTCTCAAATTCTGCCACAGCCTGGTTTGGCAGTTACCTTCTGGGTAGGCAACAATTTGTTCAAATGGGGAACGTCACATCCGATCTTGTCTCTACCTCAGTTGGTGTTCCCCATGGCTCTATTCTTGGTCCCTCCTTTTCTGTCTCTTTATAAATAATCCCCCAACCCACACCGTCCGGATCGACTTTGTATCTTTTCTATGCAGACAATATGGTTATCTAATCTGCCGCTAATGACATTTCGGCAGTTCGCACCTCCCTTCAATCTAACTTTGACTGCTTCTCGGCTTGGGTAAAACAAAATAAGCTCCTACTTAACACTAGCAAAACGGTGTCAATGCTCTTTGGGACTTCCCCTAGGAGGCTAAACGCTTGTCATATGGGACTTTCCTTTCATGGACCTGATGGCATAACCCTGGATACAGTCACATCCTTCAGATACCTTGGGATGACTCTTGACCCCTCACTGGACTTTAATCTTCATGTTGCAGCCACTTGTAAGGCACTGAACAGTAAACTTGGCCTGGCTTACAAGGTAAGATCCTCCCTAAATTCGACAGCCAGGCTGGCCATTGCTCAGGGAATTCTTCGATCTTGCCTGAACTATGGCTCTATAGTCTACCTTAATGCTAGCATGCAAGTAATCCAGAAATGGAGCACTTGTTATAATAGTATCTGCCGCTTCGCCCTTGTGGCTCCTAAACTAACACATCGCCGCCAGCTCTGTTTTTCTCTCAATTGGCTCACCCCATCCTCCTATTGTCTGTACACAGCTGGTTGTCTGGTTGATAAATTAACCCGGACTAGTACTCCAAGATCCTTTGTAACTCTGCTAAAACAACCTGACTTGCTCTATACGCTGAGATGTACTCAAAATGCTTCCTTTGTTACGCCTAGATGTCTCACCAAGAAGGGTGAACTTGTATTTGCTGTATCTGCTCCCAGAATGTGGAACACCCTTCCACTCTATGTTAAGCAATCGGCTACTCACTGGGCCTTTCAAAAAAGTTTAAGAACTCACCTTATGAGCTCAGGTCGCTGCTCCTGCTCTGCCTCTTGCTTATCTCCACTCACTTGCACTACTACCACTGATCTTCCACCTTGAGAGCGGTGCTTCCTCTCAGCACTTACATACCCCCAGTGTTTGCTGTATATGTATTTTTTCAGTCAATTATGCTGTTTTCAAATTCTATAAAATTTTATGCATCTGTGATTACTGTTTATCCTCATGCTATGTACATTCTACTTGTTGTTCCTGAATGTGCCATGTATTCTAAATTGTCATGTGTTACTGTATTTTCCTTCCAACTAGAAGTTTTGTACTCTGTTGTGGACACTATGCATCTGCTGTTTCTGATGTGTAACCCTCCCGGGTCATGCCTGAAAATAGGCAAAATCTCGTCTAGTGCACCTACCTGGTCAATAAAATAAATAAATAAATCTATTACAGAAGCACTCAATACCACCTTCTCAGACCTCAGTTACATTCTCCCCCCTAACGTCTTTGACCCGATCAGTAACCACCCCATAAACTCCCCCACCAATGTCAACCAACCTCCTTTCCGACTACGAATCATCTCCTGCAATAAGGCAAAATGCTACCTAGGCAAAGCCCTGGCAAACGCTCGCTATAGTAGCGACGGCCTGGACCTCAAGCTAGTCCGGCTAACCATGAATGTGACCTTGCCCCATCTCACCAAAATATTTAACTTATCCTTATGTCACAGCCAGCTCCCCACTTCTTGGAAAAGAGCAGTTATAACTCCCATATTAAAGAGTGGTGAGTCCACTTCCTCCAGCAACTACAGGCCAATATCCATACTGCCCCCTCTCTCAAAGGCCCTTGAGAAAATAGTGGCGGACCAGCTCACGGACTACCTGATCAAACACAATCTGCTCTGTCAAGAACAACACGGGTTCAGAAGGGGTCACAACACCTCCACGGCACTTGTCAAATTTACTTCTTATGTACACAAGGCCCTGGATCATGGAGCACTAGCGGGAGCTCTCTATATTGATCTGACCAAAGCTTTTGATAATACGGTCAGTCATGATCTTCTTCTCCACACCCTTCCATCACTAAATATCGCCCCTGAAGTCACCTCCTGGCTCAATGACTATCTCAAAGGCAGAACACAGCAGGTTAAAACTAATGAGACCACATCCTCCAGGAAAACAGTCCACACAGGGGTCCCACAAGGGTCCATATTAGGTCCATTGCTTTTCACCCTCTTTCTGAACTCCCTCCCCAAATCCTGTAGGGGGAAGCTTCTGCTTTATGCTGATGATGCTGTAGTCTTCTGGAAACATCATCATCTCAGCACCCTACAATCCGCCCTGCAGACCTTATTTGGTGAGCTCGAAACCTGGTTCTCTGAACACCGCCTAATATTCAACTATAAGAAGACAAAAGCTATGATCTTCACCCATCGCCAAAACCCGCTCTGTAATACGCCTCTAATCATCACAAACTCCCATGGCATCGCTCTGGAACAGGTTAACACTTTCAAATACCTGGACGTCTGGTTGGACTCCTCCCTTACCTATCACGCTCACATCTAACAAGTATCCTCCTCGGTCAATGCCAGGTTAGGGATCCTATACAGACACAGGCATTGCATTCCCCCTCAGGCGATGCATCTAGCAGTGTCCTCCTCAATACTACCCTTGGTGGACTACGGTATAGTAATTTATGGATCTGCTGATCATACTGCCCTGCGTAGCATCAACCTCGCCCTCAACAAAGCCTGCCGCCTGGTCTCAAATTGTAACAGGCTAACCCATATGTGTGAGCTTTACAAATTCACTGGCTGGCTAAACTTCCAAGATAGGGTAAAGTATCACACCTGCCTTCTCGCAAGTAAGATACTACACAAACAAGCTCCGACAGGCCTCCACCCTCTTATTAAAACAGCCTCGCTCAGGAGGGCACTAAGACACTCTGCAAACACCCCCTTACTAATACCACATTGTAGAACCTCCCTTGGGCAACGGTTCTTCCGTTATCGTGCACCACTGTGGATAAACAACCTACCGTTCACAATCTCCCTTACATCCAGTTTCGGTCAATTTAAAGCTGATCTTAGGACACTCCTCAATTTGGCAACCTGTGGCTGTAGATCACGTTAAAACCGGATTCCAATGCCACATAGATGGGTCCCCCCCAGGACTCTTGTCTACCCCCCTAAGCTAGGATCCTCGATCTCACTTTAATCATATTCTGACTCAGGGCCTATTTTGTAAGACCCTCCGAAACTGTAGTACTGTCATGTGAATCAAAAGTGTAGACCCGGGACCTCTTTTAAAGATCCCAGATAATGTAACCCTACATTTATGCGGCACCAAATGTTTAAATCCTCTATCAATGTTTTAAGTTTACTTCCGTGCCATATGTTTTAAGTTTGTACTGTTGCCAAATGTATAACAGTTGTACCCAATGTTTAAGTTTGTGATCCTTAGTGTATGTTCTTCTTGATGTGGAGCCTTTGCAAAGGAGTCGATGACTCAATGAACTGTAATTCCGATATCGTTCAATAAATAAATCTATGATCAATCTCAGTTTATTTCAGCACTGTACTGTAATATTACAGTACTGTATTTACTGTATGGCATGCATGTCTGTATGTCCTGTTTTGTTACAGGGAACAAATACTACAGTAACAATAGATTGGACTATGTGTATAATTTGCCAGAAAGTGACTTCAGAGGAATTAAAATGCCCAGTATCAATGGGCAGCTGCAGCAGCATGCTGTGTCTTTTCTGTGGAGCTGAAAAGCCATTTAAACTCCACACATACTCAACAGTGTCTGCTGACAGAACTCTAAGAGAGATGGATGTGGCCATGCAAGATACTGAACTTATAGATAAAATACCAGGTGGAGACTTGGTCGCCATTGAAGTCAAGTACCATTTGGTATGCCTAACAGTACAGAAATTGTTATCGCGCATATCTCCATCAACAAAATGCAATTTCAAGTACAGAAATAGATAAGGTAAAAGCCTGACCGTTTGCTGAGCTTGCATCTGATACGGAGGCCACAGTGAAAGACAGGTCCTACCTTTTCAAGCTTTCTGATCTCCACAATTTGTAAATGAGCCGTGTGACTGACCTTGGACAAGATATCTCCATCAACAAGACATGTTTAAAAGACAAACACCTAGAACACTTTCCAGACATGGGAGTGCAAGAGCAGTCTGATGGCAAGAATGCTATGCTAGTCTTTCCTGAAGGTATGCAACAGATGTTAAAGAATGCCTTTCTCCACTGTGATTATGAAGAGGAAGCTCTTCTTTTTGCAAAAGTTGCTAAACTCTGCAGAAAAGAAATTTTCCAAGAGTACTAGTATAAATTTTCTGGCAAATGCTATCCACATTGTCAGAAAGAGGCCTTCTCCCCTAGTATCAAATTACTGGCTTCCATGATCCTCTACGGGCTAAACATGAAGGAACATGTCAATTACTCCCAAGCCTGCCTTACCATCTCACAATTGTTCATACACAATTGCAAGAAACAGGAAAAGGAAGGCATAACTCACCAGCGTCATTCACTGAAATGAGAACCACCCCTAACTGTCTATACTGGCATGAACATCCAGCACTCTCACAAGAGATAAGAAACTCATTGACCAGCTGGCCTTACTTGGCATTAGCATCACATATGGCCGGGTTCTTCAACACCGTACAGAACTTTGCCATTGTAAATAAAGTTGATTGATTGACGTGCCAAAAGTAGACCACTGTTTGTTGTACATCAGGCCAATATATATATTTTCAGATACAAATTTAGTTTATATCTTCTTTTCATCAAGAGCAGGCTGTCTGCCAACAACCTGTTAACAATTCACACAAAAACAATGCAAAATTCCATAATTCAAATAACGTGAACTGTCTCATAGTCAATTTAGGTGGCCATTTTGGACATGACATCATAATGGCTTCCTGTTGTTCTAACTCTATATAACTAGGTCTACATCTGTAGCAAATTTGGCACTTTTTCCTGGCGTGTAACAATCTCCAACATATTTGTCTCTAAGTCGACGAACTAAAGCCGGTTCCTCCTATGGCAGGGTTGGTCTCTGGCGATCCTGGGAGGCTTCTTTTTGTGCTTTAAGCCTGTTGCAACAGCACCTCTAAGTAATATCTATCCTAATTATTTCACCTTATTGCTTCCAGGCCAGCCACCTGGAGGATGCCCCCCCATTTCTCTACTGTATCTATTACCAACTTTATTTTTATGTTGACGTGAGCACACATGCAAGCAACATCTTGTGGTAGTAGCACATTTCAGAGGTGTCTCAGTGTTGTGGAGAATGCAGGGGAAGCTTTAGCGGGTGCGTCCCTCAACCGCCAATCAGTGAGCATGCTGGCAATGACAGCAGCTTCAAAGAGAGCCAAGGAGTTAAAATGAATCTGCCGCTACAATCACTGACAGTTTCATCATTGCAGCGGCACCCTCCCCCCCGCAACCTCACTGGCTCTTGCCACTGCCGAGCACTCTGTCCCCGGGCCTTGCTCTACGAGAGTAACTTGTTTGTCCACTATGACTTTCCTGGCGAAACATTTCAATAAAAAAAAAAAAAATCAGCCCCTGTGCGCCTTTCCAAATTGGAGGCTCCTGCCACCCACCACACACTCCCAGGAAAGCCGACATCAGGGGGCATAATCCCCGAGTTGGCATGTATCCCCCCCCCACATTGTGGCATACTGGAAGCCCAACCCAGTGTGCCCAGATACATTTTTTATACATTTATTTTCCTCGACACTGGGATGCCCACTCCTGGTGTCAGATGCCCCCAACCCCACTGTCTTTGCCAATGGGGGAGACAAATCCCCATCATCATCATGTTTCCTCTCCCCCCAAGCTCACTTTCTTTGCCGATGGGGTGCCCAATCCCCATCGGCATCATGTCCCCCCCCACCCCAAACTCATATGGCACACTGGGAGCCCATCCCAGTGTGCCCAAAAGTTTTTTGTTTTTTGAACCTGTAATTAAGAAAACGTCCCCGGCGCTTTTTAATCTGCAAAAAAGAAAACAGTCCCTCATATTCTCCACACTGTCCCCTCCTCCATCCCAACTCTCCCACTGAGCACTCACCTCCCTGCACCCCCCATTACCCCATACTTACCTCCAGAGGTCAAGAGCAGTGATCTTCTATGGGGCGGGACACGTCTGCACTCTTCGAGGCTGGTCGGCAAACTGAAGTATTAAAGGTAAGCACGTATAATGGTTGTCAATCGAAGTTTCAACTTATGTTGATATCTCAGCCATTTTTAGGAATTTTGGCCCCATATTTTCAACATGGAGTGCTTGGAACCCCACCTTGTGAACATGTCACTGTCATTTCGTTACTCAGTCCCAAAAGGTGATTTTGCCATCACTGCGCGGAATCACCTTTCGGGACCAAGTAACGAAATGACAGTGCCACTGTTCATGCGGTGGGGTCCCAAAAAGCCCATGTTGAAAATTTGGGGAAAAAATTCTAATAGTTCATTGAGTTACAGGCGTATATTGCACAGTTTCTACGCACACTCGTAACTTCGCCAATTTTTCATATTTTCACTCCAGACTTTCAACATTGCCATTTTTTCACACCTCCTCATGAAAAGTACAGCTGTCATTTTCACATGTTGCCCAAAATGTGTTTTCGCACCTGTGGCGACGAATCACGCAGTCGCTGTGTGAAATTACCTTTCGGGATTGAGTAACGAAATGATAGTGCCACTGTTCAAGAGGTGGAGTCCCAAAGAAAAAATTACTCACCTTAGTAATGTTGTTTCTTCTAATGGAGTCTTGCTATATTATGACAATTGCAGTGAGTCCCCATCTTCGAACTGCTCCGGAGGTGAAATAGTTAACTTTCCATGCAGGCATGGCACTTAGAGCGCGAGCTCGGTTGAAAACTCTGTCTGTTGTTCTTCAAACGCAAACTGTCAGATCTTTACGAGCTAAAACTCACTAAGGCTCTGTGTGGAAGCTGTAAACTTACACTAGCCAACTGGCTACTAACATAAACGCTCATTTTTTGGCCTAAAACAAAGACTCAAGTCAGGAGACCAAAAAATGCAAAAAAACACAACACCCATTCACCCAAAAAGGAAGGTGAAAACAACAAGGTGGGCATCAAAAAAGTGCCAACCCTGTACTGCCCACCCACATCCCAAAAACAGAGGTTCTGAGAGGGGCAGGCAGGGAGGGAGGTCATAATATAGCAAGACTCCATTAGAAAAAACAACATTACTAAGGTGAGTAATTTTTTTCTTCAAACAACATGAAGTCTTGCTATATTATGACAACTGCAGACTACACAGCAGTACTTATGGAGGAGGGACAGAACCTACTTAGGAATAGGCTCTGAAGCACGGCTGTGTTAAACGAGCATCACTCCTAGCCTGGATGTCCAGGGAGAGGTTGGTAAAAGTGTGAACTGTTTTCCAGGTAGCTGCTTGACATATTTCTAGAATAGGAATGTCTCTGGCAGCAGCCAGAGAAGCAGCTGTACCTCTGGTAGAGTGAGCCCTCAGGCCTGAGGGGGAACTTACCCAACTTCGTAGCAGAATTGGATACAAGAGACAATCCACCTGGCAATGGATCTTTTAGTGGCCGGCTTCCCTTACCAACTCTCGCCATAAGTGAGGAACAGTTGAGGGAGTCAAACCTATGACCCTTGGTACGCCTATGTAGTAACTAAGGGCTCTCTTCACATCTAGGCTGTACAGCCTCCTCTCAACAGAGGAGGAGTGGTCAGTGAAGTACACTGGAAGAGAAATAGATTGATTAAGGTGGAAATCTGAAACCACCTTAGGCAGGAACTTTCTGTTAGTCCGGAGGACCACCTTATCTCTGTGAAAAGAGATAAACTCCTGCTTCACTGACAATGCTTGTAATTCACTTATGCGTCTGGCAGAGGTGATGGCTACCAGAAACACAGTTTTCCAAGTCAAGTACTTGAGCTCAGCTGAAGACAAGGGCTCGAAGTGGGGTTGCATAAGCTGAGCAATGCAAACATTAAGATCCCAGGCAGGGGCAGGATCCCTGAATGGAGGGTTGGTGTGAAGCAACCCCTTAAAAAACTTGGAAAATACAGGATGAGCTGAAAGAGAAGAGGATTTACCTGCTGAAATAAAAACAGACACAGCTGCCAAATGCACCTTCAGGGTAGCTGGTCTCAGCCCCAAAGAATTCAGATGGACCATATAATCCAGGACTGTGGGTAGATCAGCAGAGACTGGGGAAATATGCTTTTCCGAGCACCATATGGAAAACCTTTTCCATTTGGAATTGTAAGTAGCCCTGGTGGAAGGCTTCCTTGAGGCCTTCAATATATCCATTACACCTTGGGAAAGGTGTAAATTAGCAAACTCTAACTCTTCAAGAACCAAGCCTTGAGATTGAGAGATTTGAGATTCGGATACCAAACCCTTCCCTGGGCACAGGTTGGCTAGCACTTTGAACAGGAGAGGAAGGGGGGGGGGATAGAGGAACTTCCCTTCCCAACTGAGGGCTAAGGCATCCAGGGGGAGTGAGCCCAACACTGGGGGCCTGCAGCAAAAAAGAGGAAGTTGGTGATTGTCTGGGGCTGCAAAAAGATCTATCTGCGGGGTGTCCCATCTGGCAAATACTACTCCCAAGACCAGGGGATCCAGTGACCATTCTGTGGTGGCACTGGGAAATCCTGCTGAGAGCATCTGCCAGGACATTGTCCTTGCCTGGGAGGTGGACTGCCATAAGAGGGTGTTCAGGAGTAAGCCAGAGACCACAACTTCATCGATTCGGTGCACAAGGCCGTAGACCGAGTGCCCCCTTGCTTGTTGATGTACCACATTATAGTGGTGTTGTCTGGTCTGACCTGCATACTCTTGTTCTGAACAGATTTGGAAAAAACTTGAAGTGCCAGAAAAACTGCTCTGAGCTCCAACAGGTTGATGTGGAGCAGAGATTCCTGGGGAGACCACAGACCCTGGGTGGAGAGGTCGCCCATGTGAGCTTCCCAGCCCAAGAGGGATGCATCTGTAGTAAGGATTAGAGAATGAGACTGAGTGACAAAAGGAACCCCTTGTCTCAGGTTGCTCTGATCCTGCCACCACTGTAGGGCTTGGATCAGGGTTCGAGTTACTGGGATCAACTTGGTAAAAGGATCCTTTCTTTGAGACCAAAAAGCTCTCAAATGGAACTGGATGTCCCTCATCTGAAATCTTGCTCCCTGCACAACTGCTGTGGAAGCAGCCATGTGTCCTAGGAGCTGCAGAAAATGCCTTGCTGGCCGGGAGACCTGCAGGGTAAACGAGGAGGCCAGGGAGACTAGGGTCTTTGCCCTGTCCAGGGGAGGAAGGCCCTGGCTTCCTGTGTGTTCAGTTCTGCGCCTATGAAGGTAAGAAGCTGGACAGGCTCTAGAACTGACTTTGAGAGATTCAGAAGGAAACCTAGAGAGGTAAGCGGTTGCTGCGTTATCCGAAGATGTAAATTGACCTGGTCTGGAGACTGGCCTACTATGAGCCAATCATCCAGGTAAGGAAAGATGACAATCTTTTGCCTTCTTAGGTAGGCAACTGCTACTGCCAGACATTTGGTGAATACCGTTGGGGCAGAAGTGAGGCCGAAGGGCATTGCTCTGAACTGGTAGTGGCCCGAGGGCAGCTCGAACCTGAGGTACTTTCGATGGGAGCTTCTGATGGGAATATGGAAGTAGGCATCCTTGAGGTCCAGGGAAGCTAGCCAGTCCCCTGGCCTTAGAGAGGGTAGGATAATTCCCAGAGTCACCATTTTGAACTTTGGCTTTAAAAGGTGCTTGTTTAAATATCTGAGATCCAGGATGAGCCGCCATTCTCCTGTCTTTTTTGGGGTAAGGAAGTACCTGGAGTACAAACCTTTGCCCTGGTGTAGGGGAGGAACCCTTTCCATGGCTCTGAGAGCCAGGAGGGTAGAGACCTCTGCCTCTAGGGCGAGGGCCTCTGGTGGAGTTGCAGGTGGAAAAGATCTGGTTCTCAGCTTTGGAAATTTTTTGAAGCTGAGAACCAGTCCCTGGCTTATTACTTCCAGGACCCACTTGTCTGAAGTTAAAGACTTCCAGTCCTGGACAAAGTAAGCCAGCCTGCCCCCTACAGGTAGAGAAGAATCGGCCCTGGCAATTCCATCAGGGTGCCTGCTTGGCAGGGGCTTTGGGCCGAGGGGTGGAAGCAGGCCTGCTTGTACCCCGTCTGCCTCTCCCTCTAAAGAACCCCCTCTGAGCATAGGCGGAGGAGGAAGCTTGGGTTTGGTAAAAAGGCCTATGAAAAGGCCTGCCCCCGCCTCTAGGAAGCTGCTTTTGAGGAGTGGCCTGCCTTTCCTTGGCCTGTGCACTCCTATAGGTGGTCCGATATTCATCTATTTTCTTCATGTAATTCTCTGTTTGCTCCCCAAACAGAGAATTTCCCACAACAGAAAAATCCATGGCCTTAGACTGGGTATCCTGAGACAGGGTAGTACATCTGAGCCAAGTCATTCTGCTAAGTGCCACAGATGTAGCCATGACTCTTGATGAAACATCATAGAGTCCACTGCAGCATGAAATTGCACCTTGATGCCTCAATACATCCATATAGCCACCTGTTCCAGCTCCTGGCAAGCTGGTCAGGGACTTGTTTTGCTAGGGCCAGCACAATATCCCATCTGGATTTCTGGTACCTAGCAGTATAAGTCGTATAATTTGCTTGTCTGAGCCCCAAAGATGCTGCCATGTACTGTTTCTTTGCCATAGCATCAATCTTCCTGGAGTCCTTCTCAGGGGTGTGAAGCTAGGGGAATATTAGCCTTGTCACAGGCTGCAGCCTGCACTACCCCCACATGGCTGCATTGTTGAGTGAGGAAATCAGTGTCGGAGCCTGATAAGGTATACCTCTTGTCCATCCTTTTATCCACAGGAGGTATAGTGTGAGGAGTTTTTAAAACTTTTACTGTCTGTTTCCGAAAAGATTTATGCAAAGGAATAGACAGTCTCCTAGACTCTGGAATATCCATCATTTCTACATAGTCCGGCTCCTCTTGGTCATCAACAGCTTCCTCAACAGGGAGCTGGAGAGTTTCAGCAACTTTTTTATAAAACATGAAATGAGAAGGGGACTCAGAAAGCCTTGGAGGAGAAACCCCTAAGGGTCTATCTGGAGAGGTGTCCAGTTCAATGGGCACATCCAGATCTTCAAAACCATATTCACTCTCCTCATATTCCTCTTCCCCACCCTCCGGTTCATAAAAATCCTCAAAATCATAATCTTGAACCGGTGGAACCGGCCGAACCGAACGCCTCCCTGAAGGTGTCTGTTCGGTCGGAACCGGGGAGAGAGACTGAACAATTTGAATTGCTTTAGCTATTTCTTCAGCAGTTGGGGAGAGAACTTTTGGCTCTACGCTAGCTGACTTTCTAGTCCTTTTTGCTGGAACCGGCTCCACGTTTGCCCGAGGAAGTATCTCCTGGTCAGAGCACTCCTCCGTTCGGTTGGTACTAAACCGGCTGGCCATCCGGTCAGCGGACTTTTGGTCCCCTTTCCTGAGCCTACCAACTCTTATCTATGGTGGCAGCAGGGAAATTCTGACAAATCTGGCAGTCTGAATTGAGGTGGTCAAACCCCAGACAACAGACACATGTGGTGTGTGGGTCAGCCTTAGCAAAGCTTCCCCACAAACACTACAGTGTTGAAACCCAGTGGGTCCGGTTTTCTTTGGGTTTCTCAGACATAATGCCAGCCTAACCAACTTACCCGTTTATGGCAATCCACCAGCTAAGACACCCTTATCGGTTCCCAACCGTTACGGGTCGGAAAACGAATGAAACTGCTTTTTAGAACCGATAAGAACCAGGAACCGCACTCTAAAAAAGGACTAGTAGATTTAAATACAACCTGATTGGTTCAAACCGAACCAATAATGAATTACAAGTTCCACACAGAAAAACTAAATGTAAAACCTATCTATTACTTACATTACCACAGACAGAGCTTGAACCGACCGGTTGCAGTTTAATTTCAGCTGAAAACCGAGAAAATAATGCTTTTAAACCGACAAAATGAACCGAGCAGAAGGAGAAATCTCCGGAGCGACTGTTCAGTGAGGCGGAGTAAAGAATCTGACAGTTTGCGTTTGAAGAACAACAGACAGAGTTTTCAACCGAGCTCGCGCTCTAAGTTCCATGCCTGCATGGAAAGTTAACTATTTCACCTCCGGAGCAGTTCGAAGATGGGGACTCACTGCAATTGTCATCATATAGCAAGACTTCATGTTTGAAAAGCCCATGTTGAAAATTTGGAGCAAAAATACCAAAAAACGCCAAGGATGTTAGGGTTTCCAACTGTAACACCCCACCCTGTAGAGACTGACAGGCGTCGGGAGTGTGACTTGGGCTTGTCGGCCGTAATGTTCACGGCATTCCACCCCCACCCTGCAGCTACTGACAGGTATTGGGGTGTGCCTTGGGGTCTTTGGCCCTAATGTTCACCCCATTCTCCAATACTACACCCAGCTCAGCTTATTTCCTTATGGAATGCGGTGAGCGTGAGGGCCAAAGACCCCAAGGCACACTGCAACACCTGTTGCTGTCTGCAGGGTGGGGTGAGGTGGAATGGCTTAAGCATTATGGGCAACGACCCAAAGGCACACATCCAATGCCTTTCAGTCTCTCCGGGGGGCGTTAGTTCAATACTTCACTGCCATTTCTATTATGCATCTCTCTAACTCCTGCACTACCAATGCCAGCAAGCCAACATTCGGCATTGACAAATGCTTGTTATTTTTACCTCTCATTTTCCAGTCCTCCCAGGGACATAAAAAGTGTGTCAGTGTTTAGAAAGGTGCATCAGTAAAAGATATGCTAGCTAGCATGATGTTGTAATTACGACCTAGAATATCAATATTTGGGGAACACTATTATAGTGCTAAGAAGAGAGTCCTGAATGAACTTGAATTAAACAGTAATGTTTAAAACTGTATTTTGGTACAGAAAAACCTGTATAATGGCCATCAGAAGGTCAGTAGTTGCCAAGCTTTACACAAGTGTCTTCAGTATCTAAAAACTATAGAGAAAAAGTGTATGTTGATGCAAAGCACTTTTTCCACTTTCTCTCAGTTTTGTAAAGCAGAAAACAAGTCAAGGAACTGACTCAAAACATTGTTGAAGGTTAGGGAAATGAAATCCCCTTCACACAATACTGCTTTGTTCAATACAAGAATAATCATTTTTACTGTTTTGATGAAAAGGACGAACAGAACACAAAACACTTTTGTATCCAGTTGTTACCTTTCTGGTAAAGCTGTATCATAGAAAGATTTTCAGAACTCCAAATGGACATGAGGCCTACCTGAGATATATAAAAGCATTTCTTTGATAAAAAGTATCCTCTATGTTACTCCCTGGTAAAACTACACATAGAAACTATAAAATGATTATTAGGCTTTAGAGTAGTCCTCTTTTAGACATCAACAGAGGTTATTTTGTACTAAAGTAAAAGTTCGGCTTTACCTGGATTCAGAAGTGCTTTTGGGCCTACCAGTTCCCACCGTTTCCAATGACCACTATAGGAGTCTGCTGCCCCTTCCAGCAGGGCTTATATACAAACCAGGTCATGCATGACATCACAACATGGGAGGAGCTACAGCTCATTATTTCATGATTAGGATAGTCACCTTGATTTAAAAACATTGTCATAGTTAATCCATACTTCATGTGAATAATGTTACCTTGCCATAAAAAGTTATTTGATTTTTGTGTATTTGGTCAGACCATCAATGTATAATTTATTTAAAAATATATTTTTATAAATAAGGGGCTGAGCACCTGATCAAGGGGAGGTATAAAACCTCTTAATTTTGCCTTACCTAGCAGACTGGTAGTCAGAAGGCACCTACCTGACAGGTATCAGTGCAAGACATGCTCAGCTTCATGTCTTGAAGCTTGGAATAAGCTAAAGATTCCTTGCTTTTCACCAAACATAGTGGTGATCCAAACCTTGATTGCTGTCAAGTGGACATTTGCTTGTTTTATTGTTTTCTTCAAAGAGGACATACTGGCTATGGAGGGACAGGAGGGCGACGGGGCTACGGAACTTCTATGGGTGAAGCTATGTAGGCAGGTAGGGGAATAATTGAGACTGGGAGTCTTATATAGACCACCCTCGCAGAGAGAAGATCAGGACAGGGTGATGCTGCAAGATATTGAGAGGATGGCTCTCAAAGGGGGATACGTTACTGGTAGGCGACCTAAACTTATCAGATATGGAATGGACCATTCCTGAACCAGTTTCAGCAAGAAGTAGGGAGATAATGGACGGGCTAAGTGGGGTGTTCCTGAAACAGAGGGTCGTGGAGCCTACCAGGGGGAGCAACCTGCTAGATGTGGTCTTGACAAATGGAGAGAATGTGGAGGAGGTGGTAGAAGAAAAACTAGGGAAAAGTGACCACAGGACTGTCTGGTTCAAGGTTACTGCAGGGAGGACTGGGACCAGAACCAGCACAATGGTGCTGGACTTTAGGTGGGCAGACTTCAACAAATTAGGAAGGCTGGTGAAGGAGGTGATGGAAGGATTAGGGGATATAATTAATGCAGACGAACTATGGGTAGCTATCAGGGACCAGAGGCCACACAGGCATCCATCAAAAGTGTCAGGAAGGGGGCTAGAAGTAGAAAGCCTCTTTGGTTCACTAGGGATGTAGCAAGGGCAGTAGGGGGTAGGCGGAGGGCATTCAAGAAATACAAGGGTACTCAGGGGGAGGGGGATAGGGAGGTTTACAGGAAGGTGAGGTAACCAGAAGGAAAGGTCATTAGAAGGGTAAGGTGGATATGGAGGAAAGGATAGCGAAACAGGCCAGGAGAGGGAAAAAAACATTTTTCAGATCTGTGGGAGAGAGAAGAAAGGCTGGTCAGGGGATTAAAAGGCTGAGGGTGGAAGGAGGGGAGCACTTGGAGGAGGACGGGGAGAAGGCCGAAGACCTGAACAGGTATTTCTGCTCTGTATTTACGGGGGTTGGGGGTAGAGGGCCAGAGTTAGAAAGGAGAGGGGGAGCACAGGGATGGTATTGGATCCCTTCACCATGGAGAGAGTTAGGGAGGAATTAGCCAGAGTGAAGGTGGACAAGGCCATGGGACCGGATGGCCTGCATCCAAGGGTGATTTGGGAACTAACAGAGGAGCTGGCTGCCCCACTGACGAGGCTGTTCAGCCTGTCCCTGGACACTGGTAGAGTGCCAGAGGACTGGAAAAAGGTGATGATGGTACCAAGCCACAAGGGGGAAGCAGGGAGCTGAGGGAAAACTATCACCCCATCAGCCTAACCCCTGTGGTGGGGAAGGTCATGGAGGCACTCATCGGTGAAAGGGTAACGAAGTACCTGGAAGTGAACAGACTGCTGGATGACAGATAGCATGGGTTCACTAGCAGCAAGTCATGCCAGTCCAATTTGATCTCATTTTTTGACTGGGTGACGCAGGTAGTGGACCGGGGGGGTGCTGTGGATGTGGCCTATCTGGATTTCAGTAAGGCCTTCGGCACCGTACCCCATAGAAGGCTGGTCAACAAATTGAATAGCATAGGGGTAGGGGTCAAAATGAAAAAATTACTCACCTTAGTAATTGCTTTTCTTCTCATGGAGTCTTGCTATATTATGACTTAAGGCAGTTAGCCACAGCACTTGAACTGCCCCGGAGAGGAAACAGTTAACTCCAGGGAGACTGGAGTTCTAAAGCGCGAGAGCGTTATGCCAAATCTCTATCTGGCAAGTTTCAAATGAAACTGTCAGATCTTACTAAGCTAATACTAAGCAGCAAGTCTGTGTGGAAAGCCCCTACACTAGCCAAGTGGCTACCTACTAGTAGGAATAACAACAGCAAACACAACAACAACAAGAGCAATAATAATAATAACAATGATAATAATATTATTGGTTTCACCTCTACACACTATTAGACCCCCTTCCCCAAAAGACTCAAGTCCCGGAAGGGGCCATATATTACTTAAAAAACAGAAATACCTAGTTTCCTAACCCTAAATAAAAGGGGGAAAGGGAAGAACTAAATGGCATGACACAGTGCTTGTGACTAATTTGCAACCCTACCCAAGTAGAAGTTCTGAGAGGGGCAGGTTAGGGGTTATAATATAGCAAGACTCATGAGAAGAAAAGCAATTACTAAGGTGAGTAATTTTTCTTCAAACACCATGAAGTCTTGCTATATTATGACTTAAGGCAGATTACACAGCAGTACCTCCATGGAGGAGGGTCAGAACCTACTTAGGAAATAGGCTCTGAAGCACAGCTGTGCCAAACGAGCATCTCTCCTGGACTGGACATCCAGGGAATAATGCTTGCAAAAGTGTGAACTGTTTTCCAAGTAGCAGCTTGACAGATTTCCAGAATGGGAATATCTCCAGCAGCCGCTAGAGATGCAGCTGTACCCTGGTGGAGTGAGCCCTCAGTCCTGAGGGGGTTCTCACTAGTTTTGGTAACAAAATTGGATACAAGAGACAATCCACCTTGCAATTGTCCTCTTAGTGGCAGGTTTCCCTTGCCAACCTGCCATAGGTAAGGAAGAGCTGGAGGGATTCGAACCTGTGACCCTTTGGTGCGTCAAATAGTAGCTTAAAGCTCTTTGATCGCCTTAAACTGTGCAGTCTCCTCTCACCCGAGGAAGAATGCTCAGTGAAAAATACTGGAAGAGAGATGGATTGGTTCAGATGGAAATCTGAAACCACTTTAGGCAAAAACTTTCTGTTAGTCCTGAGGACTACCTTATCTCTGTGAAAAGATATAAAATCTTTTTCCACTGACAGGGCTTGTAATTCACTTATGCGTCTGGCAGAAGTGATAGCCACTAGAAAAACAGTTTTCCAAGTTAGAAACTTGAGATCTGCTGAAGACAGAGGCTCAAAGGGGGGTTGCATTAACTGAGCAATGCAAACATTCAGGTCCCAGGCAGGAGCTGGTTCCCGAAAAGGAGGGTTAGTGAAGTAACCCTTAAAAACTTGGAAAACACAGGATGAGAGGAAAGAGAAGCAGGCTTCCCTGCTGATACAAAAGCAGAGACAGCTGCCAGATGAACCTTTAAGGTAGCTGGCCTAAGGCCTAAAGAATTTAAATGGACCAAATAGTCCAGTAAAATGGGCAAACCAGCAGATTCTGGGACAATTTGTTTCTCAGAACACCAGATGGAAAACCTCTTCCACTTAGAATTGTAAGTGGTTCTAGTGGAAGGCTTCCTTGAAGCCTTTAAATATCCAGGACACCTTGGGAAAGTGTAAATCAGCAAATTCTAACTCCTCAAGAGCCAAGCCTTGAGATGGAGGGATTTGAGGTCCGGATACCACACCTCCCTGTGCACAGGCCAGCAAGTCGTGGACTCTGGGCAAGCTCAGGGCAGGGTGGACTGTCAGGGACAGAAGCAGAGGGTACCAGGGCTGTCTGGCTCATCTGGAGCAATCAGAATCACTTGCAGGGCTGAGATCTGATTTTACTAATACCTGAAGAGAAGAGGAAAGGGGAAAGGCATATAGTAACTTCCCTTCCAATCCAACAGAAAGGCGTCCAGAGGGACTGAGCCCAGCACTGGAGGCCTGCAACAAAATAGAGGAAGTTGGTGGTTGTCTGGGGTCATGAAAGATCTATCTGAGGGGTGCCCCATCTGGCAAAGACCAACCCCAGCACCTGAGGATTCAGAGCCCATTCGTGATGGCCCTGAGAAATCCTGCTGAGGGCATCCGCCAGGACATTGTCCTTCCCTGGAAGGTGAACTGCTATCAGGGAGGTGATCAGGGAGTAAGCCAGAGACCACAACTTCATTGCTTCGGTGCACAAGGCTGATGACCGAGTGCCCCCTTGCTTGTTGATGTACCACATTGTTGTGGTGTTGTCTGTCCTGACTTGAACTACTTTGTTCTGGACAGAAGCTGAAAAAACCTGAAGAGCTAAAAAGACAGCTCTGAGTTCCAAAAGATTGATGTGGAGCAGAGATTCCTGAGGGGACCACACTCCCTGAGTGGAAAGGTCGCCCAAGTGAGCCCCCCACCCTAGCAGGGAGGCATCCGTGGTGAGGGTGAGGGAGTGGGAAACGGGAATGAAGGGAACCCCTTGTGTTAGATTGCTTTGATCCTGCTACCACTGAGAGCCAGGATCAAAGTTTGGGTCACTGGGACTAATTTGGTAGGGGTCCTCCTTGAGACCAATAGGCCTCAAATGGAACTGAATGTCCCTCATCTGGAATCTTGCTCCTTGACAACAGCTGTGGAAGCAGCCATGTGCCCTAGGAGTTGCAGAAAATGCCTTGCTGGTCGAGAGACCCGCAGGGTAAAGGAGGATGCCAGGGCAATGAGTCTGTCTACCCTTTCCGAGGGGAGAAATGCCCTGGCTAACTTTGTGTTCAATTCTGCACCTATGAAAGTTAGTACCTGAACTGGTTCGAGAACTGACTTTGGTAAATTCAGCAGGAATCCCAGGGAAGTGAGAAGCTGCTGGGTGACTTGCAAGAGGATTTACAGTCTGGAGACTGACCCACTATGAGCCAGTCGTCCAGGTAAGGAAACACAGCAACCCCTTGCCTTCTTAAATGAGCCACTACCACAGCTAGACATTTTGTGAATACCCTTGGAGCAGAGGTAAGGTCCGAAGGGCATTGTTTGAGCTGGTAGTGACCTGAGGGCAGTTCAACCTGAGGTACTTTCGGTGAGAAGGCCTGATCAGGACATGAAAATAGGCATCCTTGAGGTCCAGGGAAGCTAGCCAGTCCCCTGGCCTCAGGGAAGGCAAAATCATTGCCAGAGTTAACATTTTGAACTTTGGTTTCAAAAGATGCTTGTTCAGGTACCTTAAATCTAGAATGGGCCGCCATTCTCCTGTCTTTTTTGGGGTAAGAAAGTATCTTGAGTACTGCCCCTTGCCCTGGTGGCAAGGAGGGACCCTTTCCATTGCTTTGCAGTCTAGAAGAGAAGAAACCTCTGCTTCCAAAGCAAGGGCTTCTGAAGGATTTGCAGGTGGAAAATGTCTGGCTCTCATCTTTAGAAACTGTTTGAAGCTGAGAACCAGACCCTGGTTTACTACCTCCAGAACTCATCTGTCCGAAGTTAGGGACAGCCAGTTCTGGCTGAAATAAGCCAACCTGCCCACGGTACACAGGAGAATCGGCCCTGGGCACCCCATCAGGGTGCCTGCTTACAGACAGCCTTAGGCTGAGGGAGGGAGACGGTTTACTTGTGCCCCGCGTCTACCTCTGCCTCTGAAGAAACCCCTCTGTGCAAAAGCAGAGGAGGCTTGAGATTGGTAAAAGGCCTGTGGAAAGGCCTGCCCTTACCTCTGGGAGCTTGCCTTTGTGGAGTGGCATGCCTCTCCTTGGCCTGGGCACTTTGTAGGTAGTTCTGTATTCATCCATCTTTTTATATAATTTTCTGTTTGTTCCCAAACAGAGAATTTCCCACTACAGGAAAATCCATAGCCTTTGACTGAGTATCTTGGGACAGATTAGTGCATCTGAGCCATGCCAACCTACGGAAAGCTACAGAAGTGGCCATGACCCTACAGGAAACATCATTAACATCAACAGCAGTATGAAATTGAACTTTAGAGGCTTCAATGCCATCAGCAGCCACCTGTTCCAACTCACTAGCCAGCTGGCCATGGGCCTGCTTGGCTAACTGCAATACTGTGTCCCATCTAGATTTCTGATATCTAGCCACATAAGCCATATAATTTGCCTGCCTGAGTCCCAAAGAAGCTGCCATATATTGTTTTTTCACCATGGCATCAATCTTCCTGGAATCCTTATCAGGAGGATGTGAGGCCAGGGGAATATTAGCCTCGTCACAGGCTGCAGCTTGTACCACACCTACATGACTACACTGCTCAGTGAGGAAGTCTGTATCAGGGCCTGACAAAGTATACCTTCTGTCCATTATTTTTTTTTTTTTTTTTTTATCTACAGGAGGGACAGAATGAGGATTTTTTTAAAATCTTTGTTGTTTGCTTCCTAAATGACTTATGCAAAGGAATAGACAACCTCCTAGACTCTGGTATATCCATCATTTCTACATAATCAGGCTCCTCTTGCTCATCCACAGCCTCTTCTAAAGGAAGCTGGAGGGTTTCTGCAACTTTTTTATAAAACATAAAATGAGAAGGGGACTCAGACAGCATAGGGGGAGATTCTAAAGGTCTGTCTGGAGAAATGTCCGGTTCAATGGGCACGTCCAGACCCTCCCAGCCACATATATAATGATCAAATTCCTCCTCCCCCTCCTGTGGTTCATAAAATTCCTCAACATCGTACTCTTGAACCACTGGAACTGAACGAACCAACCTTTTGCTAGCTGTTGGTGGTTCGACAGGTCCCTGAGACAGTGACTGGACAATTTGTATGGCTTTAGCTATCTCTGCAGCAGTTGGAGAGACAATTTTGGACTCCAGACCTGCTGATTTCTTTGTCTTTTTTACTAGGACTGGTTCCTCTGAACCAGCCTTACTTTTGCCCGAGGAAGTCTTGCCCTGGTCAGAGGGCACTCCCTCTGGTCCAGTGGGTGCTGGACCGGGCTGGCCATCCGGGTCAGTGGACTTTTTGGCCTCTCGTTCCCTGAGCCGGCCCAATCTCTTCTCCAGGGTGGCTGCAGGAAATTTTACACACCTGGCAGTCTGACAGGAGGTGGTCGGCCCCAGACAATAAACACAAGTGGTGTGTGGTCAGCCCTGGCAAAGGCTTCCCCACAGACATCACAGTGTTGAAACCCAGTGGGCCCGGTTTTTCTTTTGGGTTTCTCAGACATAATGCCAGCCTATCCAAAAACTTGCCCTTTTGATGGCAGTGCCAGGCAAGACACCCTTATCGGTTCCTAACCGTGTCACGGGTATTTGAAAAAAAACCCAAAAGTATAGGTTTTTTAGAACCATAAGAACCTGGAACCCACTTAAAAAGCCCAAAATATGAATAGAAATGCTTATTTTAGCAAACCGATCGGTTCAAAACTCGAACCGATAATTAATTTTCCACACAGACTTTAAATCCTGTACTACGGTTTACCAGATAGAGCTTTGAACCGAAATGCGGTAAAATAAATATTTTTGCCGGTTCAAATGAACTCAAAATACTGCTGAACCGAGAAATGAACCGAGCTGAAGGAGCTGATCTCGGAGCGACTGTTCAGTGAAGCGGAGTAAAGAATCTGACAGTTTCATTTGAAACTTGCCAGATAGAGCTTTGGCATAGCGCTCTCGCGCTTTAGAACTCCAGTCTCCCTGGAGTTAACTGTTTCCTCTCCGGGGCAGTTCAAGTGCTGTGGCTAACTGCCTTAAGTCATAATATAGCAAGACTTCATGGTGTTTGAAAAGATGGGTAGAAAACTGGTTGGCAGATAGGAGTCAGAGGGTGGTGGTGAATGGGGTGAACTCGGGGATCGGGCAGGTGAGGAGTGGAGTTCCCCAGGGATCAGTGCTGGGACCCCTCCTGTTCAATATCTACGTATAAGACATTGCAGACGGACTGAAAGGGAGGGTGATCCTCTTTGCAGATGACACGAAAATCTGTAACAGAGTTGACTCCCCTGAGGAGGTGGATGCCATGAGAAGGGACCTGAGAGTACTGGAGGAGTGGGTGGAGACCTGGCAGCTAAAAGTTAACATCAAGAAGTGTGCTGTTATGCACCTGGGATACAGGAACCAAAGGGCTGAGTACATACTGGGAGGGAAGGGAGTCAGGGTGACAGAGGACGAGAGGGATCTTGGGGTAACAGTCTCCAGCAACCTCAAGGTCAGGGGCTGAAAAATTCTTCGGGAAGCTGTAAGTCCAGGACTTATGTTCCCTTTGTTCTGTAAGTCCGCTGCAGGCATTAGTAAGTTGCACCATTTTTATGCCGACATATTTTTTTTACCAAAACAATTTTTTTTTGTCTGTTTCCGTAGGAAGCAACAATGTCAGGATGACTGGGTCCAGGACTACTAGGTTTGCTTACAGCTCAGCCCCAAAAACAAAAAGTAACTGCTGGCTTCTACCAGTTACCAGCCCAGCCTTACCCAAAAGTAGGTGACAACACAAAAAGATGTCCCGATCTCTGCTCAGTTCAAACTGGGTCCACCAGAACTCTAGGCTTGCTTCCAGCACAGCCCCAATAAACAAATTGACTGCAGCTGGCATCTGTCACAAGCCCAGCTCCAAATTACCCCCCACCCCCACCCCTCAAAAAATATAAAAATCTTTTGGATAAATATTGGAGTCCTTTAATTGCTATATTACACTACAGCGCTCCTGCTTCCAAGTTGACACACACACAGCGTTTCACTTTCTAAAGTAGCTTGCTTGAGTCCCTGATTTAAAATTAGTTTCCACCCAATATTGATTTCATAATCGAAGTACCCAGTAGCCTGCCTTTTTTTTTTTTATTTATTTGTGGCAATAATTTCAGGTTTTACCTGTACTGGAGGGTCTAGAGTGAGAAAGACACGTCTGTATCAGCTCTCGAGTTAGATGGTGCGTAAAGACATCCACACATGCACAGATTGATCCAGCCACTATACAGAAGCAGAATGTTACATACCCGTCCCGCGTGCTCGTCTGTGCTCTGCAGCGCGCACTCCACTCAGACTGCCGCGACGGAGATAAGCGCCTCGGCGGGTTGTTGTTGTTCCCTAGCTGTTGAGACTATTCCCAGCCGGAGGGGGAGAGAGGGAAGAGGAGGATTGCTTGCTTTGTAGTCCATGGAGCAGATGCTTGTAGTCCCTTATCAGCACACCTCAGCACACATGCGGCTACAAAGCTGAAACAGGCAAGCAAGTCAGTCAGACTGAAAAGGGCCAAGAAGCTAAAGTCCGGTGGCAGATTGCAAGCGTCACAGACCTCAGATTTGGGGATTTTTCTTCCCCTGAAGGTAGGGAAGCAGTGCTCAAGGGTGGTGGGGAGGGCGTATAGGATGGTGGCAAGCATCGGCAGGAGGATCACCAGCAGGCGTAGGGAGGTCCTGGTGAGGCCACACCTCGAGTACGGTGTCCAGTTTTGGAGGCCTTACCTGCACAAGGATACAGATTCAATCAAAAGGGTTTAGCGAAGGTGGCCAAGATGGTGCAGGGGATGAAGGGCAAACCATATGAACAGAGATGCAAGGAGTTGGGGCTATATACAATGGAAACCAGGAGGGAGAGAAAGGGAGAACATGATCGAGACCTTTAAATATATCAAAGAGATGAACAAGGGAAGACCAGGGAAGTTATTCTACGGGAAGGAAAGAAGGAAACATAACAAGGGGGCATAGGCTGAGACTCTGTGGGGGGGCACTTCAAGAGCAATGTGAGAGGTCAATTTCTCACCGAGAGGGTGGTGGAGAACCGGAATGGGCTTCTGGAAAAGGTGGTGAATTCAGAGACCATAGAGGGATTCAATGCCGCTTGGGACAGACACATGGGGCTAAGGGGAAGGGGGTTGTCTCAAGATACGGTAGGTTGGGCTAGGGGGGTAAGGAGCAGACTAGATGGGCCAGGAGGTCCTTTTCTGCTGTCACCTTCTATGAGTCTATGATGATTCTATGATTCTTCAGTTTACTTTGTTTACCGAAAATAAAACCACACTACCTGTGTGTTGTACCTGAACCTTTGTGCGAATGCCTGTTATTCCCACACCCCGACACCTCCCTCTGGCATGACTGCTGGCGGGAAAAGAACTCCCCGGCAGTCATCAACACACTGTCACCACCATGGTTGGCAAGGACAAAGACATGGAAAAGTCAAAGTTTTCCTCTTCTAGCCATCATCACAAGTATATGGATAAAGTTTCTATTTCGCTAGTGAGGTCGAAGTCTCCATTAAAAGGAAGGTAAGCTGTCGTCTTGCTCTGGCAGCAATAACTACACTTCTCGGTTAAATGAGATACTTAAAGCTGGAGTCCACTCTGCTGCACTGACTGTGGACAGTATGCAGCCCTCGATGTTGCTTGTCCAGGCCCATTACAGGGTGTCACTGACTCCCAGGTTGTGCTGGCCTCATTCTCTGAACCATTTAGACACCTGATGGTGTTGATCCCAGTGACGATAATGGCTATCCCATGGAATGGGCACCCCCCAAATCGGCATTGACAGGATGTAAAAGTACACTGTTCATTCCTCCACTGCAGTGGCCACATCCATTGTTGGCTCTGGCAACTGCTCTCTACATCATTCCAGACAATGATGAGGTAATATATAATCCTACTCTCCTTAACATGGAGGAGGATGAAAAAAGGGATAATGATCCCTATGAGGAGTAACAGTACATGTTCAAGACAATTTTCTCCACTGGGCCACACCTCTGGAACTGTAAACTGTCAGCGCCAGAACCTCTGGTAGCCGCGGGCCGTCCATGATACCGTGCAATGCTGGCACCTATATAATCATGAATGGCCCAACTGCTCCTAAGTTCTTTCTCCTGCTGATGGCCGATCATCGGACTTGTACAGAAACAACGTTTCTGTGATTTATTAGTATAACTTATTATAGTGTATGATGCAACCCTGTTATGCATGGAATTCCATGCCTGGAATATGCTTGTGCTGCAGTAGTGACATCATTATGTTGTTGTGTTTCAGTTGTGATGTCACTACTGCAGCACAACAGCTTAGAATGTTACCACACAGCTGTTTTTCTCCATCCAGTCGAGCTGGAAGCTTTTTTCTTTTTAAACCTGAACTTGCAGAAAACGCATCAGTCTTGGAGCCCACCACCAACCCTGAAGTCCCCCCAACCCCAGTTCACTGAAAGGAAGCAGAGTGTCAGAAATAGGCATGGATGCTCACTATTATAAAGATAGTATGGGCATCCACACAGACATTCCTTGTGTTTCATCTCGTTTATGGTAACCAGGAACCTCTCAAGTCATTTTGAGGTTCCTGGCTGCCATAAAACCCTCTCGATGTAGATACAGACTTGTAGTGTATGGCTGCCCATACATTATCTTCTATATAACAACTTAGTCAATGTTGTGTTTAACACTGTAGATTATCTGGACGTTCCAGATTTATTTTCAGAATACTCTTTTTTGGTTTTTTACCAGAGTCTGCTAGACCAGCCAGTATCATTCGCGGGCCATAGGGATGATGCTAGAAGTCTCTGGAAACAACAACTTTTTCATAAGAGCTTCAGTGATGGCGTCCATGGGCCAAGTCATGGAGCCCAAGTCAGTTTCTCAATCGGGTCTACCTTTCACCAGTAAGAGTCCATCCTGGTGGTCAGCAATGCTATCACCGATACGATCAGGTGGACCATCGAGATCTCCCCAGAGTGGTGAGTCCTCGTCGACTGCTCCAGCAGCATTGACTACAGACCCCCTTTAACTATCCACAAGAGATATCCTCGATGAAGATCCCTCTCTCCAGGCGTTACTCAGACACTTCCAAAATGTCATGGGATTTGAAGCCGAGGACGACTCCAGTAAGAAACATTTAATGTTGTTTTTGAAGATTCCTACGGCACTCTTCAGTGTAGTTCCTTCTGTATATCCTGCATGTCATCATGGGTGGCACCCAGCTAGCAAAGATTTCCGAGTGGTCCAGACACTGACGGCTTACAGTTCCAAAGATGTAGCCCAATGGACAAGGTTCTCTCAATGATCTACTGTTACGCTGAGTAAGAAAAAAATTACTCACCTTAGTAATCTTGTTTCTTCCAAGGTATTCTTCTATATTCATAACTCTCTGCAGTCAGCCTCTAAGCAGAGCTGCCCGGAGAAAATGGAACTATATGCAAATGATAGAACTATCTTTGGCTCGTGCACACATTCAAACTGCTGACCTTATCTGCTGCAACGTTCCATCAACGCATCAGATTTCTAAGGAGCCTACAAGGCACATATCCTAAGACTTATCTAAATATACTTATCTAATGTAACACAACTTAAGCTGCCCATGACAGCATGAAACATCCTTAATATTATTATAATCCTAATTCCTCCCCACCCCCCACCGAATGCCAGAATCGCATGGAAAAAGAAAGGAATTAAATATTTCCCACTAGGGTTAAAAAAAAAAAAAAACATATATGCCAGTGTTTGGGACTTTGCATTAGAAAACTCAATCAGGAGTGCAGAGGCTCCGGTTCTGGAAGGGGAGGCAGGGTGGGAGAGTTATGAATATAGAAGCATACCTTGGAAGAAACAAGATTACTAAAGTGAGTAATTTTTTCTTCAAACCCCAGGTATTCTTCTATATTCCTAACTCTCTGCAGACTTCAAAGCAGTACCTTTGAAGGTGGGCAGAGAATCTACTTAGGAAAGAGGATCTGCAGGACTGTTGTGCCAAACCTGGCATCACTTCTGGACAGTGTGTCCAAACTGTAGTGTTTAGTAAATGTGTGTACTGTTCTCCAGGTAGCTGCTTTACAGATCTCCACTAATAGAATATAGTGTATGGTGAAGGCTTGTTGTGTATGGAACTCAGTGGCTTTCAAAATGTTGTTGTACCACATTTCAAAAGGTCATGGAACGTGATTGTACCACACTGTACTACAACAACATTTTAAAAGCCTTTAGAGGCTGCACGTGCTCAGCTCGTTTTAAAAGTGGACCAGACACAGAAAAACTCGGAGCAGCGGCAGCGGCACGATCATCCCCCAAACTGATGATGAACAGGGCACCACAAAAAAAGGCAGGATCGACCAGATACTTTAAACTATTAAAAAACTGCAGGCTCAACCAGATATTTAAAACTACTCACATTAACAGGTGAATCCTTTCACTCACGGTCCTCTCGCTTAGCGAGAGATACGTCTGCCATGTTTTTTCTTCTGGAATCCCCTCCCAAAGGCAACTGACAGCCAATGACAGACCACGCTACAGACGTAGGGATGCTTGGTCCCTAACAACCACAGCACTAACCTTAGCAACCTGACTTGAATACCAGACTAAAACGCAATAGAAAGAATTCCTTTTACGGCTGAAAAAAAAAAAAAAAATTAAAATGCTCACTTAAAATTATCGTAGGGGCACCATACACTATAAAAAATAATGGATGGGCAATGTTATGCCCAACCAGTGTGCTGTGCCACTTCGGGGTTCTGATTCCCACGGACGTCTCGAGCTTCGCTCTCGAGGTCATAGGGAATCAGAACCCCTCAGTGGCACAACACACTGGTTGTGCATACTTGCCCATCCACTATTCTCTATATCTCTGGACGCTGCTATAGTAGCAGCTGTGCCCCTAGTTGAATGAGCCCTCAGGCCTGCTGGGGGTTCCTTGCCAACTTTTTTTTTTTTTTTTTTTTTCTTAAGGTAAATGGCATTTCTTATACAATGCAGTTAGTGAAAGAGCAAATCAAGCTTGTTGTGTCAAATTATTTTGAAACACCTCCATACAGTAAGATCTGACACGTGATTTACATGATAGTCGATACACTGTTGGTTCAGAGTTAAGTTTAACCTTTACCATTACTCTTATACCTCCTAGTATGTGCTGATTTAATGATCGCAACAACTCTTCTACTGGTATCTTCTCATCGCATCCTTCAATAAGTTTCTCCCCAAAGAAATTAATGAAGCCATCATGGGATAAATGTGGGATCTCTAACCGAATAAAAGAACACTCAAGCCCTCCATCTAATTTCAAACTATACCGCTTATTCCATTGCTTCCGCTATCATACACTCTATTAAATAGAGCTCCACTACCATGGCATGCCATTCTTCAATCACAGGCGTTCTAGACTGCTTCCAGAGCTATGTGATCGACTTCCTAGCTATGAGGGGAAACTAAATAAAAGTGAGCCTTTCTGGACTATATAGCCTTCAGGAGGAACCAACAATCAAAGCTAACTCAGGAGTAAGTTGGAGATCTGGGCCAATGATTTCTGACAAGACCAGTGCCACATCTTGCCAGAATACCTGAAGTTAAACACATCCCCAAAAAAATATGCTCATGTCCTGCCCACCTCTCCCCACATTGTCTCCAGCACTCACCCCCAAACATCTGGAAAACCCTTGCTAACTTTGCTGGGGTATTAAAGTACCTGTTGCAAGATTTCTATGCAAATTCTCTCCAGTAAGGGGCCAGGGAAACTCCCAGCGAAGGCCAAGTATATTTCAACCACTGCTCATAGGAAACTCTATGAGGCAGTTCTTTATTCCAGGCCTCTAAGATTGTCTCGGAGGAATCAGATGCAAACTCCCGGAGACCTCTATATAGCAGTCCTATCAAATGTGACCAAATAGTTCCTTGTATGGCAGTCACCATCAGGTTCAACAAAAGAGGGAGAGGGTGTGGTAGACTGCTTTTTGCTGGACCTTTCTGAGTAAGAAAAGCTCTCACTTGTAGATATCTAAAGTGCTCTCTATTGGCAAGACCATACTGCTGTTGAAGCTGAATAAAAGGCACCACTCCTTGTTTGTCTAGGAACCGATGAATGAACAACAGCCCTTTTCTATGCCAATGGTGAAAAGTCAAGTCAAATCGGGCTGGCAAAAATTCTGCTTCAGCAGACAACAACCTCAAATACTAAAATAAAGGTTCCAAGCTCAATACCGTCCTAGCCCTATACCACATGGTCAGAGTCTGCTGTGCTCCCAGATAACAGTCTGCCAACTTTGGGGAAGACAAAAGAGGGACAAATACCACCTCTTGTGAGTCATGTAAATCATTAAGGACACAGTCTATCTGCTTCCAAGGCACCTGACTGCTCGGATTTAACTAAGCCAAAATCCGAGTAATTCCCACTGCTGTGACATATCGTCTTAAATCTGGAAGATTCAGGCCTCCATTATCTTTTGGTAATTGTAAAAGTGACCAGCGAATTCGTGGCCGACGTCCATCCCAGACAAACCTTGACAAGGTCTTATTCCAGGAAGTAAAATAAGTCTGTTGGAGAACCACAGGAATTGTTTGAAATAAGTATAATAACCTCGGTAGAATACTGGATTGTATAGTTTCCATTCTAGAATAAAGGGGTAGCCTCATCTGCAACCAGCTATGAATATCTGCTTCCAATCTCACTGTAAGAGGTTTGTAATTTACAAGGGTTAAATTTGAAATCTGTAAAGGCAAGAACATCCCCAAATATTTTATTTTTGTACATCTCCATTTAAATGGCATTAGCCGTCGGAAAGTGGCTGAGGGTACAAAATTAAGGGCCAAGACCTCAGTCTTTGTGGCATTGATCACATAACCAGAGACTCCAGCAAATTCCTCCAGTATCTGCCAAATCTTAATTAGAGATGTCTCTGGGTCAGTCACTGTGAGTAGAACATCATCTGCATATAGTGTAGCCCTATAACCCCCCCTCCCCCCAAACTCCACACCCCGGATCTCTAGGGAAGTCTGAATCGCCATCACCAAAGGCTCTATGTAAAGAGCAAATAGCAAGGGCGAGAGCGGACAGCCCTGCCTGGTACCCCTTTCGAGTTTTATTAGTGGGCACAGATTCCCATTAACTTTAAGATAAGCCTGCGGATTAGCATAAATATTATAAAGCCACTTAAAAAAATTCTTCCGGAAAACCAAAACAGTCCAGCACCCAACATAAGAATCTCCAAAGCACCTGGTCAAATGCCCTGTAGGCATCAAGTCCAACTACAACTACTGGAAGTGACTGTCTTGAGATGTGATCCAGTAGATGAATAATTCTAAGTGTGTTATCAGATGTTTGCCTGTTCTTTAAAAACCCAATTGATCTGGGTGAATTATGAGCACGAGAATATCTTCCATCCGCTTTGCCTAAATGGACATTTATATTTTGTAATTATAATTTAGTATCGAAATTGGCTGATATGAATCCGGGTGCTGAGGGTCCTTACCAGGTTTGGGTATAGTGGATATGACCGCACAGGCACACAAGGCTGGGGGGGGGCATCCTGAACTTCCCTATAGGCTTTTCCCAGCAATGTAAGAAAAGTAGGAAGAAAAGTCTTATACCACTCCTGAGGAAAACCATCAGGTCCAGCGGACTTTAGTGTCCTTGCCTGTCGGACTGCCGTTTTAATCTCCTCTTTTGTAAGGGGTGCTAATAATCTTTCCCGCTGTATTTGTGTAAGCTTGGGGAACTGTAAAGTTGAAAGAAAGTGCTGCAATTTCAGAAGGGGGTAAGGGTAAGGATAAGCATATAAATCACTATAATAGGTTTGAAATACCAAAAGAATCTCCGATGTGTTATTTTTCAGTGCACCAGACTTTGGGACTTTCAGCTTAGTTATAGTGGCCACCTGTCTATGACCACGGAGCCTCTTTGCCAGGTTCCTGGCACCCCTAGAGCCACCCTCATAATAATCTCGTTTTAACTGTTGAAGCCTGGCCTGGACTTGATAATCTAAGATGGCCTGTAACTGACTTTTAATTTGTCGCATTTCCATTTCCACTGCCCCATCCCCTATTCCCGTCTCCTGCTGTAGATTACGCAGGCAAGTCTGCAGCTGTTCATATCTATTCACTCTCTGCTTCTGCTTATATGAGGCATAAGCAATTATGTCCCCTCTAATCACCGTTTTTAATGTATCCCAGATCAGGACGGCAGGAATCTCAGGCGACAAATTATCTTGAATGATTTGGGGAATTCCCTGCACCATCAAATCTTTGAATTCCTGGTCCTTCAGAAGAGACGCATTAAATCTCCATAAACCCTGTTTGCGTGGACTGCTCAGGTCCAACGTCAACAGTAATGGGGTGTGATCTGATAAGAACCTGGCATTTAGCGATAAATCCCTTAATACATCTAAGTGTTCTATAGAAATAAAAAAGATCTATTCTAGAGGATGTCTTGAATCTCAGCGAGTCATAGGTATATCCCCCAGCACTAGAATAAAAATGCCTCCAAACATCAAGGAGGCCTACGGCAGAAATCTGGGAGTGCAGCAGTCTCTGGATGGTTGACCTTCTATGGCTTTGGGGCTGTGAGGTGTCCAAGTTAGGATTTAATGTGATATTAAAATCACCCCCCACAATCAGCATCACTGTCTGAATTTCCAGCAGTCTATTAAGAAGTTGTCTAAGTCAAACAGGAGGAGAGGCTGGGAGCAGGCAAACATTTGCCAAAGTTATTTCCTCACCATATAATGTTCCCTGTATAAATCACATAACAGCCATTGGGGTCTGTGTATTCTACTCCCACTACCAGCGGGAGAATGGCAGGGATCAAAATTGCCACTCCACAATGCTTCGCAACCTTGCTAGAGGCTGCATACACTTTAAATCTCCCCCTGCAGCCAGAATTAAGTGCTCTGCAGGAGACAAATGAGTCTCTTGCAGAAAGATGAGGTCAGGACCCTGTCGTTCTATATATTGAAGCAGTCTGGACCTTTTAACCAGACTATTAATTCCATTTATGCTCAGTGATAACACTGTAAATGGTGTACTAGCCATCATGATAACCCTCCAAAAATGGTCCTTACTCCTTGTATGTATTCTAAGGCCCCCCACCCCATACCCTATAATACATTTACCTAATTTCATGTCCCGGTGCCAGATCAGTTCCCAATGCTCCAAAATATCTGCTCATAATATGTCCCCAAAAATTAACTCTTCACTATCTGACCACAACAATTGCCTTCACAATGTACCCTTTTTTTAACTTATAACATAACCTTCGTAGTAAACTTCTATATTCGTGTGGCAACCTTGCCCAGAGAAACAATAACAAATCAGTAGTAAAAGTAAACTGGTATATTTGCAGAACTTGTGATTCAGTAATCTCAAAATTATAATAAATTGCTTTCAAGGTAGGGGAGGTTAGTCCAATCCTCCCTGTATTTCCTATTTGGTCACCCAGTAAAGGCCCGGTTCCCTTAGGAAAGGAGGTAATGCCCAGGTCTCCCTTGCCTGGGGCCTCCTGGGAGCTTATTCTTGCTCCAAAAGAAATAACAATCTGAAATAACAAAAAAGGTTTCAGGGTAATGTGATAAAATGCCCCAATGTTCACACAGTCTGTGACCGCTGAAATTAAGTCTCTGCTCCCTTTCTTTATCATAGTTTATATGTCCAGTGTTATAAACAATTCAATCTGTACTGGTTTTTAAACTTGCTGATTTCCAGACCGGCCAGATTATGCGGCAAGAAAAACAACAACTTTAAAGCATGTCCCATATAAATTTCTCCATGGGATTGTGTACCCAGTTATGCCCATAAACCTTCAATCCATTTTAATCCAGTGGGGGAGGGCAGAGCACAGCTCACATACCTCGCTAAGTGGCCTACTATGCTTCATTATGTTAATTGAACAGTAGTTGAGGCCTAAAGTCAGGGCAGTGAAAGGAGTGGCCCAGGGATTTCCCCCCTCTCCCACTGACCTTCTGGTGGTGTAAGTTCACTTCAGAAAAAGAAGAAGCTTTCTCAGGTCTTCCCCATCTTGGAATTCAGCTCCGTTCTACGAAATGCTGCTAAGGCTCTCTTGGTATCTTTATTGTTGCACTTCACCTCAGAGGAGGATCTCAGGCCAGTCTGCCAACGTGGAGGTCTAGGGGTCGGATCTGCAACAGACGCAGTACGATCAGGAAAGCTCAGTCCCAATTTGGTAAGCTCTATCTTCGCTTCTTGAGCTGTAGAAAACTCTTTTCCACTAGGAAGGTGTACAATTAGCCGGGCAGGATACGGGGTAGAAAACTTATGGCCTGCAGCTTTAATCACTGGTAGTGAAGGCAGACAGGCCCAGCGGAGCCTCATGGTTTTTAGTGCATAATCATGGTGCAGATAGTAACACTTTTGGGCATAGAACACCTTCTGTTTTCGCCAGGATAATAGCAGAATCTGCATTTTAGTGGAGTAGCTGTTAAATCATGCTATACTCGATCTAGGAGGAGCAGTGGGCTCCGTAGGTTTCAGGGTTAAGGCCCAATGCACCCTCTCCAAATTCAAAGGCAGGTCTTCTGGGAGCTCCAAGGAGGTGCGCAGTAAAGTCTCTACAAATTATTTTATATTAGAACCCTCTGAGCCCTCCAATATGCAATAGATACGAATATTTTTCCTACGGGCTCTATTTTCAGCATCTTCTTGCCGAGCCTCTAGTGTTTCTTGTTGCTGCTGAAGATACTGTATTTGGGTCTCAATATCGTCCCCCTATTCTCAATGGCCGTTAATTGTCTTTCTGTGTCGTTGGCCTGCTGCTGCAATTGCATGACATCTTTTCTGAGCTCCCCGTAAAGTTGCTTTACTTCTGCTCGAAAGGAAAGAAGTTCCTGATCTAGTAAGTCCAGCTTTGCTTTATTTTTTGCTTTGCCAGCATTGCGGATATTTTTCAGGGCAGTCCACCTTAGGCCCGGAGCCTGAGATTCTAGCATAGCTTCAGACCCAGAGGCCTCCGATTCCGAACGTTCCACATCCCTCTCCATTGGGCTTCACTGCGTCTTTGAACACCGATGTACAACAGTGATACCCTCCTCTACCAGTGAAAACCAAAATGTTTTTGTTTTCACCGCAATTACGCGCTTGATGGAGGGTATCCGTTCGGGAGCAGGCAAGAGACTGAATGTCAGGCGGCCATCACTCATGGGGGCGGAACCGGAAGTCTGTTCCTTGCCAAGATCTAAGTAGCAAAACTGAATACATTGAACTATCCAGCGAGAGAGACTGACCTCTTAGAAGTTGGGGTGCCTTTACCTACATCCCCACAAGTAAGAAACAGCTGCTACTTGTCATGTCTATGATCCCTAGTGTGGGTCATATAGTAACTTAATGCCCTTCTGACATCTAGACTATGGTGTCTAGACTCATCTGAACTAGTATGTTCAGTGAAGAAAACTGGCAGTGTAATGGACTGGTTTAAGTGAAAATTGGAAACCACTTTGGGAAGAAATCTTCCATTTGTTCTCAACACCACCTTGTTGTTATGGAAGTAAAGATAGTACTTCTCAACACACAAGGCCTGTAGTTCACTGACTCTTCTAGCTGAATAAACTGCAACCAGAAACAGTTTTCCAGGTGACATATTTTAAATATGCAGAGGACATAGGCTCAAAAGGAGGTTTCATGAGCTGAGCAATGGGTATGTTCCGGTCCCATACTGAAACTGGTTCCCTATTAGGTGTATACAAGTGGCACAAACCTTTACAGAACTTTTTGAAAATGGGATTGGATGCTATGGAGATACCTCTCCCAGCAGAAATGTAGGCAGAGACTGATACCAGATGAACTTTCAGGGATGTATATTTCAGCCCATGAGAGTGGCAGTATGTGAGGTATTCCAGGACAATTGGGATCTCTACTAAAGTAGGGGAAATCTCCTTGAAATTACACCAAATAGAGAACCTTTTCCATTTTGATGAATAGATTTTCTTAGTCTAAGGTTTTCTATATCCTTTCAGGATATCCAGAACAGCTTGGAAAAGATTTAAGTTTGCATATTCTAGGTCCTCAACAGCCATGCCTTGAGTCTGAGAAACCTGAGATCCGGATACAAGATTTTTCCCTGGTGGGAGGTCAACAGGTTGTGCCTCCTGGGTAAGTGTATTAGTTTGGCTACCGACTTGGAAAGTAACAGAAGGTATCATGGCTGCCTGGCCCAGTCTGGTGCCATCAGAATGATTGATGCAGGTTGTGACCCGAGTTTGATCAGGACTCTGAAGATGAGAAGGAAGGGAGGAAAAGCATATAGACTTTTCCCTGACCAGTCCAGAGCCAGAGCATCCAGTGGGCTTGTTCCCTTGGCTGGTGATCTGCAACAAGAGAGGGTCAGAAGGTGGTTTTCTTGGGATCCAAAGAGATCCACCTCTGGTGTGCCCCATATCCTGAACACGGAGTCCAGCACCTGCTTGTTGATGGACTACTCATGATGTGCTTGGTTGATTCTGCTCAGGGCATCTGCCAGGGTATTGTCTTTCCCTGGTACATGAATGGCCTGTAATGAGGCCTTTAGTGAGTAAACCAGACTCCAGACTTTCACAGCCTTTGTGCATAGGGGGTCTGACCTTGTTCTCCTTTGCTTGTTATATAGCACATTGTTGTGGTGTTGTCTGTCCTGACTTGCACCACTTTCCCTTGTACCAGATGGGTGAATGTTTTCAAAGCCAGAAACACTGCCCTTAGCTCCAGCAAATTTATATGCAGGAGTGACACTGTGATGGACCAGGTTCCATGACTGGTGTGATCTCCTAAGTAAGCAACCCACCCTAACCGAGAGGAGTCGCTGTAAGGATAGCTGATGGGGTTTCCCTGTGGAAGGGTACCCCTTTCCTGAGGCTGTCTGCTTCCTTCCACCACTTAAGGGCTTGAAGCAGGGTTCTTGTTACTGGAACTGGTTTTGCCAGTTTGTCTTTTCTCTGGCACCAGCATGCTCCGAGATGAAACTGCACATCTCTCATTTGGAATCTGACTCCCAGGACTGTGCCTGTTGCTGCAGCTATATCCCAGAAGTTGCAGAAACTGTCTTGCTGGTTGTGGCTCATGCAGCTTGAATGAGGCAGCTAACTGCAGAATGCTTTGCACCCTGTCCTGAGGGAGGAAAGCTCTTCCATGTATTGTGTTCAGTTCTGCTCCTATGAAATGCAGGACTTGTACTGGAGTGAGAATAGATTTTTCCTGATTTACCAGGAATCCTAGAGACTGTAACAGGTTTAATGTTACCTTTAGGTGATCTTGTACCTGCTGTAGTGAACTTCCCACCACTAGCCAGTTGTCGAGTTAAGGGAAGACTGATATACCCAACCTTCTTAGGTATGCCACTACCACTGCCAGACACTTTGTAACACCCTGGGTGCTGAAGTGACACCGAAAGGTATAGCTGAGAATTGGTAGTGTCCTGATAGAAGTCTGAATCTGAGGTACTTCCTGTGAGATTCTCTTATTGGGATGTGACAGTAGGCATCTTTTAGATCCAGAGGTGCCAGCCAATCTCCCTGCTGGATAACTGGCAAGATCACTGCCAGTGTGACGATTTTGAACTTTGGTTTTATTAGATGCCTGTTCAAAACTCTGAGGTCTAGAATAGGCCGCCACTCCCATTTTTGTTTTTGGTGAGGAAGTGTCTTGAATAGAAACCTCTTCCTTTCTGATGATTAGGGACACACTCCACTGCGTTTAGCTGGAGTAAGCTTTGAACCTCCTTCTCCAGGAGTTTTTTCTCTATGAGGGAAGCTGGTTTGAACACCCTTGTTTTCAAAGGGGGAAAGATTTGAATCTCGGGGACAACCCCTGACTCACTACCACCAGGACCCACTCGTCTGTGGTGATGGAATGCCAAGCCTGGAAATAGTGAGCCAGTCTGCCCCCTACTGGTAGAGGGGAGGCGTCCTTGATCATTAAGTCAGGGGTTATGTTTTGCCTGGGGCTGAGCCTGGGTAGTTTGGGAACCTCTCCTACAGCCCCTTCTACCTCTGGCCCTGAAATACCCAGTCTGCTGTGGGTATTGTTAATACTGTGGGACAGCCTGTGCCAGACAGAAAGGCCTAATATAAGCTGTCCTTCCTCTGCCTCCCCTTCCATATGGCCTATAGGATGAAGAAGGCCTCTCTTTTGAGGAATTACTCTTATAGGTGGCTTTATATTCATCCACCTTTTTAATGTATGCTTCAGTCTGTTGACCAAATAATGAGCAATCCTCTACAGGAAAATCCATGGCTTTAGCATGGGTATCCTGAGTTAAATTCATAGCCCTGAGCCATGCCAGCCTTCTAAGGGCTATGGTAAGGGCCCATGCATCTGGCAGCATTGTCATTGGCATCTGCTGCCATTTGAAATTGGAACTTGGCTGGTTCTAGTCCGAACCTTGCAGTTTCTGCCAAATCATCAGAGGTGAAGGAGCCTTCTCTGCGATGGCCAATATGGACTGCCACAATGATTTTTGGTACTGTGCTGAGTAAGCTTGGTAGTTAGCCTGTCTTACTCCTAGTGAGGCAGCTAAATAATCCTTCTTTGACTTACTGTCTATTTTGCTAGAGTCCTTTTCAGGTGGGCGAGAAGCTAAAGGAACCCTCGCCTTCTCACAGGCTGCTTGCTGGACTATCCCCTGATGATCAGGGTGAGAGAACAGGAATTTAGCCCCTTGTCCGTCCAGTTGATACTTCTTATCTGCCTTCTTGTCCAGAGGTGGAATAGAATTTGGAGTCTGCAGGATTTTAAACAAGTCTTTTTTAAAGCACTTTTTTATAGGGAGCAGAATTTTCTTTGTGGGTGTTAACCCCATCATCTCCATACATATTCGGCCTCTTCTTCATCTTCTATGACCTCTGTGGTAGTCAGGTCAAGGGCATCCACTATTTTCCTCACAAAGGAAAAATGAGAGGGAAAATCCTCTGGTCTAGGGGGAGAACCAAACTCCTGCTCTGGTGAGATCTCTGGTTCAATAGGCTCACCTTTATCCATTTCAGGTAAATCATACTCTTCAAACTCCATCAAATCCTGAGATGGGTTTGGTTCAGAGGAAGGGGCAACCGGGGTTTGAACCGGTGCTGGAAGGGTTGGAGTAGGTATTAAACCCTGCAAAACCTGTATGACCTTCATGGCCTGGGCAATCTCCTCAGATGATGGCAGGCTGTGAGGCATAGATGAAACCCCTTTTGGTTTATCAGCCAGGGGATCAACATGCTTTGTCTTTTTGGTTTTCTTAGAGGGAACAAGAGAGTGAGCCGGATCATCCATCCTTTTTACAGTAGCTGTTTCACCCTTATCAGTGGTGCTTAAAGAAGATTCAGTGGTTTCACCCGCAGACTTAGACAGTGTGGGTTGGCCAGAACCCGTAATACCCTTCTCTGATCTTTTCTGTAGTCTTTCAAGTCTCTTTTCTACTGTTTTCTGTGGGAATGATTTGAAGATATCACAATCTGCTGAATAATGGAAATTATGTACCTACCGTAATTGTTGATCTTTTCTTGTATCTTCACCATTCATTTCTGCTGGGTGTAAGCGGCCGCACCCTCTGAGGATGTTTTCTTTTTTTTTTTTTGAGGAGGAGTGGGCGCCGCCTCACGAGTGAAGAATCACGTGGTGCGCGAGGGGCGTCCGTTAGGAGCCGCAGATTCCTCCTCCATCCCAGTTCTGTAAGCCGGAGAGGTGAAATAAAAAGAATAGAAGAATAAGAGCGAGGCAAGAGAGCCAAGGGATAGTTAAAGGAAAGGAAACAAACTGAAAAAGGAATAAGCAGACAAGAAGAAAGGAAAGAGAGAATCCTACCCTAAGGGACCGCAGGGCCTCCTTCCTTGGGCGGCTCTGAGGGAGGAACAGATAAGAGAAAGGAAGAAAAAGAAGAGGAGAGAATATGGGGAGGAGGGAAAAATACTGCCACAAATCCTGAGTGAAATTGGCTTGAAGCATATCAGCTCGGATCTTGAGCAGGGAAGCAAGGATCCCTTCAGACAAAACTGGTTCGGATGGTTCAAACGAACCTTCTAGACAGCTTAAAACCAGAGAGGCAGATTTCCCTACACATCCCACTATCCTATTACCCCTTAATCAAGCCGAGAGCTCACAGAATGCCAAGGTAAACTCTGTTCCAGAGAGAGAGAGAGACCCCAACTAGGTAAAGGGAAAAAGACCCCTCTATCACACAGATATGTGCAAGTACTGGGGTGGGGAGGAGCCCTAAGAGCGGGCAACCTCTTTGTCAAGATGGACACAGACAGAGAAGGAGGTCCTTCAGACTCCCTGAAGAAGGCAGGTTCAATGGACCAGGTCACCTGTTCAAAACGTTAATTTTTGAATTGGGCTAGAACAGGGGTTGACTAGCATCTGGCATTACCTGGTAATCAAGGGACACCCATTAAGTCCGAAGACTGAGGGTTAGAGGACTGTTTCAGAGCCTAATCCTGATGTCCAGAGATTGAGCTAATCTGGCCCGAGAAAGTTCATAAAGGAAAACCTTCCAGGAAATCAGAAAGAGTTCCCTCAGATGAAAAGGACGAAGTTTCACATGCTCATCTCCTACTCAAAATCCTTCTACCTGTTTTTAGAAAAGAACAGAAGGTCCCAAGGAACCTAAGGATTTAGTCCCCCCCAGAGAGGAGGGGGAAGGGGAGGAGGAGAGCGAACAGGGTGGGGGAGACACCCAAGAAATGAGGCCCATGAGGGGAAGGTGGGAGGGATTCAGTACTGAATGGTGAAGATACAAGAGAAGATCAACAACTATGGTAGGTATGTAATTTCCATATCTTCCCTTGTCAATCTTCACCATTTATTACTGCTGGGTGAGTACCAAGCCCCGAAGGGTGTCTGAAATTTGGCCCTGAGGGAACAGATCCCTCAGCCTCCTACTGGTGGAAAGCAGGAGGGGGAGACCCTAACCAACAGACTGAGGCAGTCTAAGGTTGCTAAGGGTGAGGGGGTGTCCCCCGTGGCCGGCGGGATGAAGGATGCCCCTGAAGAATCCTCCTTGCCCTGTGGGAAAACAGGTGGGTCCCCCGGAAAGTGAAGGAAGTCACCCTACGCCGGGCAATGGGTGACAGTCTGGACAGATGAAGCCATGCCATCCGCCTAATGCAGATCACTGTCCCTGCCAGTCTGGAAGCCACCTCGCTGGTGTCATAAGATGCCCTCGCTTGGTGCCTTGCAAGGTCCAGACCCTGTGCAGAGAGGGCAATGACTTGTCTAGACTGCTTCGTATCAGGCATAGACACCAGAACCTGTGCTAGCATCGACCACAGATGCCTGTTGTAGGCAGCGTGGTGTGCCTGATGTGAACCTATGCACATCAACACATGACTTAAAGAGAAGACTCTTCATCCCCACTGATCAAGTTCAGCAGAATCCGGATCTGGGGGTCTGTCATGCACCAGGCGCCAAGCCCGGAAGGAGTATCTAGGGACGTCAGACCGGAAGGCGGGTGAGGTAGAGAACCTAGAGACTCGTGGGGGGCACAATACCATCTCCTGCAGTCTGCCGGGGCTGGAGAAGGGGCGGCTGGAGACTGCCAGGTGCGGATAGACACCTCCTGGAAGGGGATCAGCCAGGAAGGCACCACAAGGTGGCGAGTGCTGAATTCACTTGAGGAATGTACTAGTCTGCCGCTCGATATTGTCTCTGTGGATAAAGGAGATACAAAGCTCCGAAACCAGCCTCGAAAGGAACCGCTGATATTCAGTGAAATCAGCATCAGAGGATAGGTGGACAGAAGGTTCCTCTTCCTCAGGAGAGGAAGACGAGGAGGAAGTGGAGCTCGAATGTTCAGAAGACTCCTGCGGTGGGGGGACACAGGTGGAAGACCTGTTCGTCCATGGCCCTGACGTAAGAAGAGAAGGCCACCGCAGTAGTTCTGAAAGTCTCCCAAGTTAACGGCCCCGTAGGACCCACATGGCCCGGAAGAGAGGGGGGTGGCTGCAGAGGGATGGGCAGGTGAACCTAAGAGCACGTGCCTGGCCTCTGCCAGGGCTCTGAGATCTAGCGAGCGAAGTCACCAAGACTGGGGACCCTGAGATCATACCGGGTTGCAAGGAGATAATGTGAGAAGGCAAACTCCAGAAACACCCAGAAGGGGAATCTCCCCTGTGACATGACTGAGGTTGCGTGTGTCCAGAAGGGCAACCCTCAGTATTGCCACTAGAATGTGCTCTGGAGACCTCGAGAGAAAGGCAGGTATCAGTGCTACGACTCCTTCCCACACCCCTCAGGGCAGTGGAAATGCACTGCCGCTCCTCACCCCGACCTCTCAATCCCTCTGACTCTGAAGCAGCCCTCTTCCTCGACACCAGTGCAGGAGCTCCCCGCTACGTGAGCCTCCTAAGGGAGGCCACAGCAGCAGGGCTCTCCACCCCTTCCTGAAGAGCCTCAGCAGCCCCAGAGATGGCAGCTGCCTGGGCCATCCCAGGAGAGGGCATCCTCTCATGAATCCCGGGAGGATCGGCCGTAAAAGGTCCCAGGCCACCTCTAGCCATGGGACTCTCAAGGCGAACCTGCACCGGGGACTCAGGGAGAAGAACACTGGGCCACCTGACACTGCGGCCTACAGAGAATTCCGAATCCGAAGACTCAGGCTGCCAGTCCGGGTCCACCTCTGAGTCATCCTCCTCCAAAGAGGAATCGAGCAGAGTGACCGCCACAGAGGCAACCCCAGGAACCTCTCCTAGGTGGCATCGAGGGTCTACCAGTGCCGGGCCGCACAACCAGAGGCCGTGACATTGGGGGAGCCTGCACCTCCGACGAGGTGACTGCAATGACAGCGCCAACAATGCAACCCCGGGAGGGATCGCACCGTTCCTCTGGTGCTGAAGAAGAAACCTCCTCCTCGGCAAGGCTGGAAGTGGAGGAGGATCCCTCCTCGCCGGGCTGTACAGACCTGGGAGGGAACCCGGAGGAAGGGTCAAGAGATCTGGCCTGGGAGGCCCGCGGGCGACGTTGTCCTCCAAAGTTGGCAGAGCCCTGCTGACTTTTAACGTGCGGATTTCCAAAATACACACAACCCAGGGCACTTGGTCAAGTGCAGAATCACTCCAGCATATAAATTTGCTGGAACTCAGAGCAGTGTTTCAGGCACTAAAGGCCTTCACAACACTGATACAGGGAAAGGTGGTACAGGTCAGAACAGACAATACCAACACAATGTACTACATAAACAAGCAAGAAGGTACCAGATCAGGTCCTCTCTGCACATTGGCCATGAAAATTTGGAGCCTGGCTTACTCCTTGGGAGTTTCCCTACAGGCAATCCATCTGCCAGGAAAGGACAACGCCCTGTCAGATGCTCTGAGTCTAATCAACCACACCCATCACAAATGGACCCTGAACAGGCAAGTGGTGGAGGTAATCTTCAGAAGGTGGGGCACACCGGAAGTAGACTTGTTCGCATCCCACCAGAACCACCACCTGCCACAATACTGCTGCAGACCACCAGATTGGGGTACACTACCCCTGGATGCTCTGGCTTTGGACTGGTCAGGGAAGCACCTATATACTTTTCTTCCCTTCCCTCTGGTGTACAGGGTATTGCTCAAGCTCAGGTCCCAGTCAGCATCAATGGTCTTGATAGCTCCAGACTGGCTCAGGCAGCCACGGTACTCTCTTCTGCTCTCCATGTCTGTAACCGAGCCAGTACACCTCCCTCGGAGGCACAATCTGTTAACCTCTAACCAGGGGAGACTCCTGTATCCAAATCTCAGGTCTCTCAATCTCAAAGCTTGGCCTTGAAGACCTAGAATATGCAGGCTTAAACCTTTCTGAAGCCGTTTTAGACATCCTAAGAGGTTACAGAAAGCCTTCCACTAAGAAAACCTACGCTTCAAAATGGAAATGGTTTTCTATTTGGTGTTCAGCTAGGGAGCTGGTACTAACACAGGCTGGGTTCCAGCTGTTCCCAATTACCTCTCTCATTTACATTCCCTGGGATTGCAGTCCAGTACCCTCAAGGTCCACTTGGCTGCAGCATCCGCTTTACATTTCTGCTGGAAGAAATGTGTCAACAGCTTCAGACCCTATCTTTAGGAGGTTCTTCAAGGGTTTGGCCCATCTGTACCCCCCGCATAGGAAACCAGTGCCAGCATGGGACCTCAATGTGTGCATAGCTAAGCTCATGGGACCTCCTTTTGAGCCCATCTGATGGCCTCTGCCCATCTGAAATATGTCACTTGAAAAACAGGTTTCCTAGTGGCAATGACTTCTGCAAGAAGAATCAGTGAGCTTCCGGCTCTCTGCATTGAACAGGACTACATTTATTCCACATGGATAAAGTGGTCCCGAGGACAAACAGGAAATTTCTCCCCAAGGTCATTTCTGATTTCCACCTGAACCAGACCATTACCCTACCTGTCTTTTTTTTACTGAGCATTCCACCTCTGGTGAAAGAAGGCTTCACAATCTGGATGTCAAGAGAGCTCTCAGCTACTATATGACAGCTACTAAGGACCACAGGCAGGACAGAAAACAGCTATTCCTGACTTATGGGGATGTGGAAAAGGTCCATTTCTTGATGGATAGTCCAGTGTATCCAGTTTTGTTACGTTAAAGCTGGAAGGGAACCCCCAACAGGATTGAGGGCCCACTCTACAAGAGGGACAACTGCTACCTTAGCAGCTGCCAGAGATGTTCCATTAGTGGACATCTGTAAAGCAGCTACCTGGAAAACAGCACGCACCTTTACAAAGCACTACAATCTGGATATTCAGTCCAGGGGTGATGCTAGGTTCGGCACAGCAGTCCTGCAAAGTAGGTTTCCAAAATAAGGTTTTGTGCCCACCTCCAAAGGTACTACTTCGTAGTCTGCAGAAAGTTAGGAATACCAGCGTATTACCGGGGTTAGAAGAAAAAATTACTTACCATAGTAATCTTGTTTCTTCCCAGTGATACTCAGGTATTCATAACTTCCCACCCTGCCTCCCCTTCTAGAACCTTTAGCCTCTGCCCTCCTGCATATTGTGGTCTAGGGGGTATGCATGCCACTTTCTAGCACAATTTGGGTAAACAAGGTTCATGTGTTTTCCCCCCTTTTTCAGGTGATTGACATTTTTGGAGTATCTTATGTTTTTCCCCTCCAGTTGGAGGGTTTATTTTGGGGGGTTATGGGCTTAATTATCACTATTATTATTGCTATTCATAGTCCTTGGGGGTCTCCCTTTCCAGGCGTCCAGGAAATCTGAGGGGGTTTAGAATTAAGGCAGTTAGTTCAAGGCAGCATTTGAATTGTTGTCACATGCAAATAGTTCCATCATTTGCATGTGTTCTATCCTCTCCGGGCAGCTCTGGCTTAAAGGGACACTGCAGAAAGTTATGAATACCTGGGAAGAAACAAGATTACTATGATAAGCAATTTTTTCTTATGGTAAGTTCTTACATAACTGTTCTATCTTCATCGGGGAGATCGCTTTCGTCAGGTCACACCTATGGAAAGAGTCCCAAGCAGTTCTGACAGTAAGACAGTCTGGGTGGCAGGAGGCCAAAAGTCAAAGAAAGAAGGCCTTGTAGCACAGCTAGGCCAAATCCTGCCCACCTTCTAGAGGCAATGTCCAGACTGTAGTGTTATGTGAAAGTGTAGACAGTACTCCCAAGTAGCAGCAGCAAAGATTTCTGCGGCTGATACTTTCCTGAAACAGACAACAGAAGTGGCCATGCCTCTGGCTGAGTGGCCATGAACAACTCCAGGAAGATCCTTACCGTACTTCCAGTAACAAAAAGTAATACGGCTGGCCAACCATTTGGACAGGCACAGTTCAGAAACTGGAATGCCTTCTTTCACGGGGCAAAAGAAACAAACAACAGAGGACTTCCTGCAGTCCTTCATGTGATGTGTATAGTACCCGATAATTCTATGCACATCTGAAGTACGGAGCAATGCTTCCCCTGGCTTGGCATGCTCTGGGTAATGAACAGGCAGGTGGCTAGACTGATTTAAAGTAAACTCAGATACCACCATAGGAAGAAACTTAGGGTTAGTACACAAAGACACCCTGTCTTTGTGGAAAATTAAATAAGGCTGCCCACACATGCGAGCCTGTAGCTCTGAAATCCAAGCAGAAGTAACAGCAACTAAAAATAATGCTTTCCACGATAGAAAGTGTAGCTTGCAAGATGCGACTGGCTCAAAAGGAGGCAAATTCAGTTCCTCTAGAACAGAATTCAGGTCCCAAGCTGGGACAGGATTCCAGATAGGAGGCTTCAAGTGTAGAATGCCTTACAGAAAAGTACGGGAAACATTCAGCCAGGCCACAGCATGGCAATCAATGGGCACATGGAAGGCTGATGCAGCAGACAGGTGCACCTTAATAGAGGAGTACTGAAGTCCAGCATCAGACAAGGACAGAAGATACTCTAGAACCTGGTTCACCAGACAGGTGAAAGGGTCTAGGTGATGGGAAGTGGCCCATATAGAAAAGCACTTCCACTTCATCGACTAACTAGTCCTGGTGGAGGGTTTCCTGGCAGTTACCAGGACATCAGCCACTTTCTGAGATACCCCGAACTGGGCAATGGCTATATCTTCAGGAGTCAGGCATGCAGATGGAGGGACTTGACATGCAGATGAGCCAGGATTCCCTGTTCCTGAGTCAACAGGTCCCGGCAGAGGGGAAGGGGAACTGGAGGTTCCGCAGTCAATTGCTGCAGTAATGGAAACCAGATCTGATGAGGCCAGAACGGGGCCACCAGAATGAGTGGTCCCCTCCATCTGGAGCTTGATCAGCACCCTCTGGATGAAAGGGAAGGGAGGAAAGGCATAAAAGAGCCTCCTTTCCAAGAGAGGGACAACGCGTCTCTTCAGAAAACTCCAGGCCCTGGATCTAGCAAGCAGAAACACAACAGTTTTGCACTGAGTGAGGACGCAAAAAGGTCCAACTCTGGATGACTCCACCTGTCGAACAGGTCTTCTACGATTGAAGTCAGCAGTTCCCACTCGTGCTGTCTGGACTATGACAAGCTGAGGCTATCTGACAGGGCATTTTGGTCGCCGGGAACTTATACGGCCGACAGTTCTAGACTGAGTCCTAGAGCCCAGTATCAGACTCTTATCACCTCCCAACACAGGGGTAGGAATGTGTCCCACCCTTGCTTGTTGCAGTAAATGACACTGAGGTTGTCTGACTGCACCAGCAGGGGACCTGGAGAGAGAGTTGGTTCTGGAAGGCTTGTAAGGCATACAGAACTGCCCTCATTTCTAACATGTTTATGTGGAGGTGGGACTCCATCAGTGACCAGGTCCCCTGGGTCCAGAAGGAGAACAGGTCCCCTGGGTCTGGAAGGGACCAAGATGCACCCCCAGCCCAGACCCAAATCATCTGAGGTGAGGATCTTCTGCAGTGAAGGAATGAGGAAGGACACCCCTCTCAGAAGATTGAGAGGATCCATCCACCACTGAAGTACTTTATAGACAGGGGAGGAAACAAGAACATGTTGATCTAGATTGTCGGTGCATTGATCCCATTGGACCCTGAGGGTCCACTGGGGGATTCTCACATGCAGCCTAGCCAAGGGGATAGTGGTGATGGCCATGGCCATCAGGCCCAACAACCACAAGAATGTCCTGGCTGTGACCGACCGGCTTTGGGCAACCAGCTGGGCCTGCACTATCAGACATTCCACCCTGTCTGGAGGAAGGAAGACCTTGCCTTGGGTAGTATCCAGGACTCCCCAGTGTACTGCAGCCATTGGCACAGGGCGAGGACAGATTTGGGTAGATTGACAGTAATCCCCAAAGCCTGGAACAAATGCCTGGTGCAGTCCATCATCTGCAGCAGGAGATTCCTGGACTGGGCCTTCAGCAACCAGTCATCCAGATAAAAGAAGACAAACAGGCCTAAGCACCTAAGGGCTGAGGCCACCATTGCTAAGCACTTGGCAAAGACCCGTGACACAGATGATAAGCCAAAGGGCAATACTCTGAACTGGTAGAGTTCCCCTTGGAACAGGAACTGGACATAACGCCTGTGAGGGGAGCACACCTTAAAAAGCAGGTATGCATCTTGCATGTTCAGGGAGCATAACTAGTCTTCCTGCTTGAGCAGAGGCAGCAGGTCAAGCAGGGTGACCATCCGGAACTTCTTGTACTGAATGTAAAGACAGAGTTCCTTGAGGTCTAGAATGGGCCTCAGAGCCCCAGTTCGCTTGGAGACCAGGAAGAATCAGAAATAGCCCCTTGTTTCTTTGCTGAGTGGGCACTGGTTCTATAGCCTTTTTGTGCAGCAGGGTGAGCACCTCCTCCCATAATACCAGGACATGTTCTGGAGGGTAACAGGAAGGAACAGGTGGAAAATCTAGAGGTTGCTGCTGAAGTTCTAGAGTGTGATCCTGTTTGAAGAGTTTCAGGATCTCAGCATCTGCAGTAAGGGCCCTCCCACTGGTCTAGATGTAGGGAAAAGCGACCCCCTACCACCACCTACTAGACTGGAACAGGAGGAGGGGGGCCGAGCAAGGAGTCCTGCTGAGGCAGAACCCGTGGCTGGGGCCACACTGCCACCTCTGGGGCTTTTGGCAGGCATGCCAGAGGTGGAGGAAGGGGCAGGCAAGGACGCACTGGCTTTGCACTTGCCCTGAAGCCTGGTACCTGACCTTATGAGAGACCTTGTGAAAGGAAGGTCTCGGCCTGCTCCTAGGCTGGATATGATAGAGGGAATGAACAGACCGAACAGCCCTAACAGAGGCCTGCAGGTCATTAATATCCTGCACATCAGGGCCAAAAAGCTCGAAGCCCATGAAAGAAGCATCGAAGACCTTCTGCTGGACATCAGCAGCAAAGCCTGAGACTCTTAGCCAGAAGTGCCTCCTAAGGCAAATACGAGTGGCAGCTGCTCTAACAGTGAAATCAGACATGTCATAAATGGCCATCAGGAGGTGCTTACTGACATCCTCTGCAGCCTGGACAGACTTAAGGAGTTCTTGCCTCTGAGGACCCTAGGGAAGGGCCTGTGCTGCATCATTGCCATTCTTCCAGAAGGTAATCTGGTACTTGACCAAATGGGATAGGTAACTGGCAATCCTAAGGCATAAAGTTGCAGAGACAAAGGTCCTTTTGCCCAAAAGTCAATCCTCCTAGATTCCCTATCTGAGGGGATGGAACCAAGGTGTTTGGGCACCTTGGACCAGTCATGGGCTGCCTTGATGACCAATGAGTCAGTATCTGGCTGGACGGCATAGAAAGGCTTGCCTAAAGGGGATGGTAAAGTTTTTCAGCTTTTCGTGGCATGGCAGGCACCAAGTTAGGCCTGTGCCATGCAGCACTGATAGCATCATCCTCCAGGGCTGGAAGCAAAGGAGGGATGACTTTGGGTGGAGATTTGGGAATCTCCAAGAAATTCACCAGGTTCCTCCTGGTGGCATCCTCTTCCTCAGTCTGGAACCCCACAGTGGTCTGAAGTTGCTTCATTATATTGAAGAAAGTGGGGTCCTGGGGGGGAACCTCAGGGTATGCTTAACCGAGTCCTTGCTCTGAGAAGAGACAGTAGATCTGTCTAAAGAAGCAGCCCCTTCATCTTCCTCCTCATCCTCCTCTTCAGGGAGAATGAGATCAGGGTGGTGGTATTCCACCTCTACATCGACCTGGTCAGAGACGGGTGTTGATGACAAAAGCACCCTCAGCGCCCGGGAGGGGGGGAACCAGTTGTGAAGGGCGAACCGTTGTAGATACTGAAGCAGCATCCAATGGCAGCAGCGACGAAGGCCCCAGCCGTGGGACGAGCTGCTGGACCAGAATCGTGGTGACAGAAGTGAGCACGGCATTAGGACTGACAGCAGGAAAAGGAAATGCCATCAAAGTCAGCTGCGGTGGAAGAAGAACAGTTCCCAGCACCGACGAAAGGCTGCCTAGAGTGGCTGAGCCAACGAGCACCGGTGCCTGTGGACCTTGTGGCTTACAAAGTTGCACTGGTGGGACTGGGGCTGATGACGCCTCAGCAGCTGATGGAAGGCTGGTAGGACTCACTGCCAAGGATGGCCTGGAAGAAGAGGAGGCTTGGGTGGCAGGAGATATTGAAGCCAAAGCTGTCGATGGCGCAATCCTTGAAAGAGAAGACAAAGTCAATGGGGAACTGAAGTACCTTCTGGGGGGGGGGGAAGAGATGGTCCTTGGAGTGTTCCTTCTGCCGGTAAGAGTGTTTCCCTGAAGACTTGTTTATGGCCTTGGTGACCTGAGAGCCCGAAGAAGCTGGCAACTGGACAGGGGTAACCCCGGAAGGCCAATGTTTCATCCAGGCTGCTGGTTGCTGCAGGCAAGGGTGTTGTGGCTAGGCCCAAGGCAGCAAACACAGAGATTATGTTCATCGGTGGAAGAAATTTTTCCGCAGAGGTAGCGATGGAAAAGAGCAGACGAAACTGTGGTTCTTGACATATAAAATAATGAGGAATTACTTCAAATCAAAGTGACTCCAGCCAAGGTAGAAAATGAAAAACAGGTTTTGGGGGTTCACTGAACGACAAAGCTTCTGTGGAGTCTGTGTGAGTAGGTCAATGGCAGGAAAGAACTGAGGAGGGGGCAGGGCTGCCCACGCTTATATAGGACAAGGGATGTCAGCGTAGGACGTCAGCATGAGCGGTCCCTACTTGACTGCTACAGAAAAGCTTTTGTGATCCTAGCGCCTGATGGCCAAGTTCCATAGGTGTGACCTGATGAAAGAGATATCCCCGAAGATCAGTGGTTCACAAACTCCTGATTCAAGGACCACTCATTCAATGTCCCTCCTACCATGCTAAGTGCATCCACCAACTGATTGTTCTCTCCTGTGACATGGATCGCCAGGAGATCTTCACCCAAGCTGCACACGAGGGTCCAGGTGTGGAGGGCCTCCCAACACAAGAGAAGGGAGTGAATTCTGTCCTGCACAATCAGGAAGAAATGAAAATTACATACCTACCATAATTCTTGATCTTCTCTTGTATCTTCATCATTCATTACTGATGGGTGTAAGCCAGAGGTGCGCACCACGCCACAGAGTTGGCACAGAATTGGGCCCGATAGCGCCACCCCTGAGAGTGACGCATCGCGTAATGCATGAGGGGCGGCTGTTAGGCGCTGCAGACTCCTCCTCCATCCCAGTTCTGTTAGCCAGAGAGGCAAAATAAGGATAAGAAGAGAGCGAGGCAAGACCGCTGAGGGATAGAAAAAAGGAAAGGATATAAACTGAAAAAGGAATAAGCCAGTAGAGGACAGAAAAAAGAAGGAAATGCCTACCTTAAGGGACCGCAGGGCCTCACTTCTGGGGCAGCTCCAAGGGAGGAACAGATAGAGGAGAGAAAGAAGAAGGAAAAAGGAAGAGAGGGAAGAGAAAGAGGTATGTTGGGAGGGAAGAACTCTGCCCATTGAGAGATTGGTTTAAGGCTTATAAGCTCGGAACCAAAAACAAGGGAGCAAGAATCCCACTTGATAAAATTGGAGAGAAGGTTCAACCGAACCGCTTGCACAGTTTGGACACAAAAGGCAGATTCTCTACACCTCCCGCCATCCCTAACCCTTTAAACTCTAGCTGAGAGCTCACAGACTGCCAAGGCAGAAATTTTCTTCTGAAAGGAGAGTGCCCAACTAGGAAGGGAAAAAATGCCCACTAGCACCTTGCTAAGAGGTAACACAGAAGTGTGTGTGGGGGAGGGCCCCACAGAAGGCACCTCCCTACGTAATGGATAGAGTGGGAACTCAAACTCCTGGAGGCAAGGTAAAGAACACCAACTCAAGGCAACTGTAATGCCAGGACAGCGCCAAACCAGCAGAAGCTGACATAATAGGAGATAAAGACTGCCAGAGGGTACCTGGAAAAAGGAGGCCGAGCCATTTAAGGGACGGTCTCTTTAACTGTGAATTGAACAACATGGCTAAGAATGAGCCAAGAGGTCACCCCTAAGGACAATCAGAAAGAGTTCTCTCAGGAGACAAATTCCGCTCGTTCCTCCTTTTCCTAGAGGGAAGGGAGCCGTTCAGAAGAACGGAAGAAAAACTAAGATAGTTTTTTTGTTTTTTTTTTGGATTAAAAGCCAAGGGAGAAGGGGGAGTAACGAGCAGGGAGGGGGAGACGCCGAAGAAGGAGACCAGTGAGGTGAAGGTGGGAGAGAATCAGTAATGAATGGTGAAGATACAAGAGAAGATCAAGAATTACGGTAGGTACGTAATTTTCATATCTTCCCTTGTCAATCTTCACCATTCATTACTGCTGGGTGAGTACCAAGCCCCCCCAAAGGGGGCCTGAATATACCCTGAGGGAGCAGGACCCTCAGTCTCCTACTGGTGAATAGTAGGAAGGGGAGACCCTAACCAACAGACTGGAACAGTCTAAGGTTGATGAGGATGAGGAGGTGTCCCCCGTTGGCTGGGGGAGGGAGGTTGCCCCTGAAGAAGCCTCCTCGCCCTGTGGGAGAACAGGCGAGTCCCCTGGAAGCCAGAGCTAGTCACCCTACGCTGGGCAATGGGTGATAGTCTGGACAGACGAAGCCATGCCATCTGCCTGATGCAGATCGCTGTCCCTGCTAGTCTGGACGCTACCTTGTTGGCATCGTAGGATGCCCTCGCTTGGTGCCTTACAAGCTCCAGACCTTGTGCAGAGAGGGCAATGTCTTGTCTAGACTGCTCTGAGTCAGGCAAAGATGCTAGGGCCTGTGATAGCATCGACCACAGATGTCTGTTGTAAGCAGCATGGTGTGTCTGATGAGAACTGATACACATCAACACTCGACTTGGAGAGAAAACCCTTCGTCCCCACTGGTCAAATTCAGCAGAGTCCGGATCCGGGGGTCTGTCATGTGCCAGGCACTGAGACCCGGAAGGAGTGTCCAGGGACGTCAAGTCCAAAGGTGGGTGAGGCAGAGAACCTAGAGACTCATGGGGGGCACACTACCATCTCCTGCAGTCTGCCGGTGCAGGAGAAAGAGTGGCTGGAGTCTGCCAGGTGCAGATAGATGCTTCCTGGACAGGGATCGGCCAGGAAGACACCACTAGGTGGCGAGTGCTGAATTCGTTAAGGAATGCACGCGTCTGCCGCTCAGTATTTTCCCTACGAATGTGGGAGATGTGAAGCTCCGAAACCAACCTCGAAAGGAACCGCTGATATTCAGTGAAATCAGCGTCAGAGGAAAGGTGGACAGAAGAGTCCTCTTCCTCAGATGAGGAAGTCGAGGAGGAAGTGGAGCTTGAATGCTCAGAGGACTCCTGTGGCAGAGGGGACAGGCATAAAACCTGTTCGTCCATGGCCCTGACGTAAGATGGGAAGGCTGCCACAGTAGTTCTGAACGTCTCCCAAGTTAACGGTCCCATGGGGCCCACATGGCCTGGGAGAGAGGGTGGTGGTTGCAGAGGGATGGGTGAAGGGCACCTAATAGCACGTGTCTGGCCTCTGCCAGGGCTTGGAGATCCAGACAGCGACACCACCAGACTTGGGGACCCTGAGATCATACCGGGTTGCGAAGAGACAAGAGAAGGAGGCAACTCTGTAAAGAGCCCTGAAGGGGGCTCTCCCCTGTGATGCGCCTGGGATTGCATGAGTCCAGAAGGGCAACCCTCAGAACCGCCACTAGAAGGCACTCTAGAGACCCGGACAGAAAGGCGGGGGATCAGCGCTGCGACTCCTCCCCATGCCCCGTAGGGCGGTGGGGGCTCGCCGCCGCTCTTCACTCCGACCTCTCAATCCCTCAGACTCTGAAGCAGCCCTCTTCCTCAATACCAGTGTGGGAGGTCCCTGCTGAGCGAGCCCCCGAAGGGAACTCACTGTGACAGGATCCTCCACCCTTCCCTGAAGGACCCCAGCAGCACCAGTGATGGCAGCTGCCTGGGACCTCCGGGAAGAGGGCATCCTCTCTGGGTCTCCTGAAGGGTCCACCACAGAAGACTCCAAGCCACCCAGAACCATGGATTCATCCAGGCTAACCAGCTCTGGAGACTCGGGGAGAGGAATACTGGATCACCTAGCGCTGCAGCCCAACGGAGGTTCCGAGTCAGTAGACTCAGGTAGCCGGACAGGACCCTCCCCTGAGTCATCCTCCTCCGAAGAGGGGTCAACCAGAGCAGACTCCATCAGAGCAACCGGAGGAACCTCCGTCAAAACGGCACTAGGTCTGGCATCGTCAAAGGCTGCAACGCCGACAGCGCCAGAGGAGTCGGCCGCATCTCCGTTGGTGCCGGAAACCCGGGCCTCACTGCGAATGGCGCCACCCGAGTAACTGGCACCGCGAACAAAACTGGCACCACCAACAGCGCCACCCGAATCCCTGGTGCTGCGAACGGCGCCGAAACCCAAAACGGCACTGCGAGTGGCACCGCCCGAGTCCCTGGCGCTGCAAATAGATATTCACCATAGATAAGCAAGGCGGTGGAGTTTGTATGTACATAAGAAATGATATTCCTTCCTTTGAAGTGTGTTCTCCCTTTCCTTTGGAAAGTATATGGGTTAAAATCTTATTGAAGGAGCAGACCTATATAACTATTGGTAACATCTATCGATCTCCATCTGCAAACTCAGATTACACAACTGATATGTTTAAAGAAATTACACACTTTTCAGAATCTCAAGATACTGTAATATTTGGTGACTTTAACCTCCCTCATATTAACTGGGACTCATTCTCAGGACAGTCCTATGCCGAGAAAGGACTAATAGATGTGGTAGTTAGTACTGGATTACAACAACTTGTTACTGAACCCACTCGAGGTCCTAATATTTTGGATCTATTATTTACTAACATAGAGCAACAAATTAGCAATTTACAAATTTGGGATCCACTTGGGACCAGTGATCATTCATCTATTCTTTTTGAAATTCAACAGTTTAAAACTACACAAAGGAAGTTATATTGTATCAAAAACTATAATAAAGCAAATTTTTCTCAAATCAATGAATACTTACAAAACAAACTGGAAATCTAATCTTCTTAATTGTACAACACAACAAGCTTGGGACTTTTTTAAAAACATTGTACATTATTTGGAAAATACCTTTATTCCATCTAAGAGGAAATTTAATAATAAAGGAAAAATTCCCCCTTGGTTCAACAAGACAATTAAAAATCAGATTAAAATAAAAATTAAACTTTTTAGGAAACTTAAGAATAGTTCTGTTCCATTTAAAACTACTCTATTACATAAATACAGACTATCTGAGAAAACTTAAAAATTCTATTAAATTGGCAAAAAATAAGCTAGAATTTAAACTAGCTCACACAAAAGACTGTCACAAATCTCTTTCTCCTATATAAATAGTAAAAAGAGTGTATCAAGGACCATTGGTCCCATTATAACCAATGGCTCTTCTCTATCTGATATAGAAACCTCGAATCTCTTTAATAAGTACTTTTGTACCGCCTTCTCTCAAAAATCACCTATTAGTACATTTAAAGTTCACCACGTAGACTATCATAGGTTCTATCCAACTGACATTACACAGGCTATCAAAAAACTAAAAAAAAATTACTAGTCCGGGCCCAGACGGTATTCATCCATGGTTTCTGATCGAAACATCTATAAATATTTCAATACCTTTGTCAATTATCTTCAACAAATCCTTACAAGAAAGCATTGTACCAAATGATTGGCGTTCAGCAATAGTTATTCCCATATTTAAAAAAGGCAATAGAGGTTCTGTGCAAAATTATCGTCCAATTAGCCTGACCTCAGTGGCTGGTAAATTAATGGAACGAGTAATGAAGTCTCTAATAGATCAAGATTGTAAAAAATTAGGAATTTATGATTCAAATCAGCATAGGTTTACTCCCAAGTACTCCTGCACCACCAATCTGATATCTTTTTACAATAATATAAGTACTCTACTAGATGTGGGTATCCTACTGATGTAATTCTTTTGGACTTTAGTAGAGCTTTTGATAAAGTCTCACATGAAAAACTCATTACTAAAATGCACAATCTAGGTTTGTCACCTGATATTGTCAACTGGACTTTAAACTGGTTGACAAATCATTCTCAGAGAGTCAGAATTCATGATATCTTGTCTGATTCAGGTAGCGTGACAAGTGGTGTACCACAGGGGTCGGTCTTGGGACCAACATTGTTTAATCTCTTTATCAGTGATTTACAAACAGGACCAAATAACTTCATGGTTAAATTTGCAGACGATACTAAATTGGGGGGCAAGGTTAATAATCAAGAAAATATTTCTGCATTACAGAAGGATTTGGAAAAATTAACACTTTGGGCAAATGAAAATCATATGCAGTTTAATCAAGACAAATGTTTAGTAGTGCATTTCAGTGTAAATAATCCAAAAACGATATATTATATAAACGGACTACCACTTCACTCATCAAACTGTGAAAAAGATTTAGGGATATACAGTATGTTAATAATAAACTTACATCAAATGATCACTGTGTTAGAACTGCTTGCATGGCCAACAGACTTTTGAGGCAAATAAAACGCACTTTTGTTAATCGCACTGAACAATGCCTTATTCCACTGTATAGGGCATACATTAGACCGTATCTAGACTATGGCTCCCCTTTCTGGAATCCAAAAAAAAGACATAGCAATTCTTGAACAGGTTCAAAGGCGAGTAACTAGAATGATTCCAAGATTAACAAACTTGGATTATCAGAACAGATTAAAAGCTACTGGTCTCTTCTCTCTTCAAACTAGAAGATTAAGAGGTGATATGCTTATGGTTTTTAATTTAATAAATTCACCAGATCTAATGGAAAAATGTGGTCTAACACTCTCCAAAAGGAGACATGTTCTGAGACTGCATAATAAACAGCTTGAAGTAAAAACTTACAAAACCAGCAAAAGGGGAAACTTTTTTCCAATAAGAGCATTCATTGTATGGAACACCTTGCCACAAGAATTGGTAGAGGCAACTAGTGACACTGTCTTTAAAAACAAATTAGATGTTTGGTTGAGGGATAATAGATAAATAATGTCCCACATAGTGTGGGGAACAGTCTCGATGGGCTCTGGCCTTCTTCTGTTCTGTAATACCAAGTAAGTAAGTAAGAATGGCGCCATAACCCAAAGCAGCACCGCCCGAGTCACCGGCGCTGTGAATGGCACCAAGACCCACGGCGACGGCACCAACGGCGCCGCCAGAGTCCCCGGCACAGCAGATGGCACCAGACTCCACAGCAAGGTCGGGCGAAATCCAGGGTCCACCAGCGTCGGGCCGCGACACTGGGGGAGCCTGCACCTCCATGGAGGTGACTGCCAGGATGGCGCCAAAGGAGTGACCCCAGGAGGAATCACCCCATTCCTCCAGCGCTGAAGAAGAAACCCCTCCTCGGCAAGACTAGAAGTAGAGGAGGTTCCCTCCTCGCCAGGCTGTATAGACCCGGGAGGGGACCTGGAGGAAGGGTCAAGATATCTGGCCTGGGAGGCCCTCGGGCGACACCATCCCCCGAAAGTTGGTGAAGCTCTTCCGACTTTAAACGCACGGATTTCTAACACGTGGCGATCCATGGAGAAACAGGCGTTGCAATGATCCGTATCACGGTAGGGTCCCAGGCACTGAAGACAAACATCATGATGGTCCGTGACGGAAAACTGCCGGCCACAGGGGCACCGATGCATAGGGGCACGGCCCGCCTTAGTCTTGCGTTTTGCCCCCAAACCTGACATGATGCAAAATTAATACAATAAACAGCAACGCTCCCGACATCGTTGAAATATCAAATAAAGGAACGATCTTACCAGTCGACGTCGGGAACGAACCGGGATGAAGAAGCGGCGTTGAAAAACACCACGCGGCCTATGACGCAGAAACAATTCGGCGACTCCGTGCAGCAGGTGCAGCCTCGACAGCGGGAGAAACAGAACTGGGATGGAGGAGGAGTCCGCAGCATCTAACGGCCGCCCCTTGCACATCACGCGATGCGTCACTCTCGGGTGGGGGCGGCGCCAACTACTCTGGGGGGAAAACTCGTATGTTATGCAGCCTCCGCTTACACCCAGCAGTAATGAATGGTGAAGACTGACAATTGAAGATCATGGTTGTGGTGCTGTCCGTCTGGACTTGTATGACTTGATCTCTGACATGGAGCAAATTCAGTCAGCTCAAATTGCGCTGCATGGAGCTCCAGCAGGTTTATGGGGTGACAGGATTCCCAGGGTGACCAGAACCCATGGGCTCTGTGATCTCCCAGGTGTGCTTCCTACCCACCAAAACACATCCGTCTGAGCATGACAGTCTGTTCTGGGCTGACAAACATGATTTCTTCTTCCAGGTGTGTGTGGGGGGTCAGCCACCATCGTATGGCATCCCACTTTTGCTGGGCTACTGTAACTGGCTGGTTCAAGTGGCCTAGGTTTCGGGACCAGTGACGGCCCAACTCCCACTGGAGGTGGTGTATCCATCAGCATGCCCAGCAGACCACTCTGGTGCAGGACACTATGTACCTCAGCAGTCTTAGGAAATCCCAGGCAGGACGTGACAGCCCAACCTGAAAAGATCAGGCAAAGGAGGTAAGATCCATTGCCCAATCCACAAGGAGGTGGGCTTGGCCTGCAGGGAGTCTAGTTCTGCAACAATGAACTTGATCGCCTGTGTGGATACCGTTTCAGACTTGTCCGGGTTGACTAACAGGCCCAAGTCTCGACAGGTTTGGAAAGCCAGATCTCTGGACCTCTCCATGGCCTCTTTGGATAAACTGGCTAGCAGCCAGTTGTCCAGCTAGGGATATAACGAGCACCTAGGTGACCAAGTATGCTGCCACCATTGCCATACACTTGGTGAAGACCCTGGGTGCCAAGAACAAGCCGAAGGGCATGACCTCAAACTGGTACGGGATCCCTTCTGCTCAGAACCAGATATACCAGTGCTGCGACAGACTGGGATGTGGAAGAATACATCCCAGAGGTCTAGGGAGCAAAATCCCATGTTCTGCTCCAGCGGCACAATGATCATCTGGACCTTGCGTTTCCACATGAACTGATTCAGATCATGCAGGTCCAGTATCAGGTGCCAGTCCCCCCCCCCGACACACACACACACACACACAACTGTTTCAGGACCAGGAAATACCTGGACACGTAACCTAACACAGGATATTACCTCTTTTGCAAGGAGATGAGCAATGTCCTCCCGAAGGGAAGACCGCTTGTCCTGTGACACCCTGGACTCACGAAGTGTACGGCAATGGTAAGGTGGGAGAGCCCCAAAGTCCAGAGACAACCCTCTGCCCACTATGTCCAACACCCAAGTACTGGTACTGGGAAGCCTGTTTCTTAGGCTTCTTTCTCGGGTTCTTCTGGGACGATGCCACACAATCCAGGGTGGCACTAGACTTCTCAATACAAGTGAGATGTCCTTCCACCCCAGGGCCAAATAAGTTGGTGCCCAAGAAAGAGACAACACCCAGCTTGCACTGGGTGTCTACCGTGAAGTTGGACAGACACAGTCAAGCCTTGCGATGCATAGAGATGGCTGCTGCCATTGCACGGGCACATGAATCGCCTATGTCCATGCCGTCTGAAGATGGTGTTCAGCCAACGACTGAACTTGGTCCCTGATGACTGTCACTGCAGACTGCTGATCTGCTGGGAGGTGAGGAAGGATTGACTGAAATACTCCCATCAGGGAGTGACAAAAATTGGCCATCATCAAGTCATAACCAGCCTGACAAAGACCCAAGGACGTTGCAACGTATACCTTTTTTGCGAACTGGTCAATCTTACAGGACACCTTGTTTGGAGGCTTGTACACATCCCCCTGGTTTCCAGACTTGCAGAACACCAAATCAGTCACCAACCCCTCTGTGGAGGGGTGGTTCAAGAACCAAGAAAGGGACCCAGTAGGAAACGCATACTTGCAGACCACAGGGGTAGAGAGTGCCGGCAGGATGCTACCAAACCTCCAGGGCCAGTCACAAAACTGCTTCAGCCACAGGAAAACGCAACCACCAGGGATCTGTCCCTAGCCAAAATGCCCATAAAGGGGTACTTAGCCTGTTTCTGGACTGGCTCTAGTGGGACTGACATGGACCCTGACATTAATTGGAGAAGCGCACCAAAAGATACTAGGCCATGCTTGGTGGATAGCTCCTCGACTGACTGCCGGTTGAGGAGGAGAGTTGCTGAGGCGGCCATGGACTTGTGATCCGAGGACTCCTCGTAAACTGTCCTCAACCATTTCTCACCACAGAAGAAAAAATTACTCACCTGTAGTAATCTTGTTTCTTCCAAAGGGATCCACTAATATTATTACTCTTGCAGTGCTCCTTTAAATCAGTACTGCCCCAGAGAGAACAGAATGATATCCTAATCATGGAATGTTTAGCTCATGCATCTATTTTCAAACTGCCCAGTGTCAACTGCCTACATTCTACCTCGGATTTCCTAGAAGCCTGCAAAGAGGCCATAACAACATGTGAATCACTATTTAAATAATTATAGAAAAATGATGCCCAACTGGGGCAACTAACAACATTAACCAAAAGACTAGTATAAACAAATGTCCCTTTTTTCAGAAGTCAGATATGTCTTTAGAAAAGAACCTACAAGTTAAGACATTACTAGAAGGTGTCAGCAGGTGGCATGCGACTCCAACTATCCATCTTATCTGCTGTGGAGAGGCTTTTTCTTGTTACTGATTCTGAAAAGGGAAGCAAGGGCAGGGAGTAATATTAGTGGATCCCTCTGGAAGAAACAAGACTACTACAGGTGAGTAATTTTTTCTTCTAACCCCAGAAATCCACTAATATTACTCTTGCAGACTATACAGCAGTACCTCAAGGAGGTGGGCCAGAATCTATTTAGGAAAAAGAATGCAAGACTGCTGTGCCAAATCTGGCATCACTCCTAGACTGGGTGTCCAGGCTATAATGCTTAGTGAAGGTGTGGACTGACCTCCAGGTAGCTGCTTTACATATTTCCATTAGAGGTACCTCTCGGGCAGCTGCAATAGTGCCAGCTGTGCCCCTTGTAGAGTGGTCCCTAAGACTACAGGGAGGAACCTTGCATGCTTTTGAGTAGCAAAACTGAATACACTGGACTATCCATCGAGCGACAATCCTCTTTGAAGCAGGAGTACCTTTACCTACTTCCCCATAGGTGAGGAACAGTTGTTGTCTGTCCTGCCTATGATCTTTGGTATGAGTCATGTAATAACTCAGTGCTCTTTTTACATCCAAGCTGTGTGATCTACGCTCACCTGAGCTAGAGTGTTCAGTAAAGAAAACTGGCAGTGTTATAGACTGGTTCAAATGGAAGTTCGAAACCACACTGGGGAGGAACTTCCTATTAGTTCTCAACACTACCTTGTCCCTGTGGAAAGAAACATAGTCCTTTTCCACACAGAGGGCCTGTAGCTCGCTTATCCTTCTGGCAGAAGTGATTGCTACCAGAAAAACTACCTTCCAGGTAAGAAATTTTAGCTCTGCAGATGCCATAGGCTCAAAGGGAGGAAGCATAAGCTGAGCAATGCAAATATTAAGGTTCCATGCTGGCACTGGTTCCCTGTGAGGGGGAAACAAATGAGAAAGCCCTTTAAAAAACGTTTTGAATATGGGGTTTGATGCCTGGGAGGTATCCTGTCTAGCTGAAAGGTATGCTGAAACTGAAGCCAGGTGCACCTTCAGAGTTGAGTGCTGCAGCCCCAGGGAATGCAGGTGAGACCAATAATCCAGAAGGGTTGGGATCCCAGCCTGGGCTGGAACTATACCCTTGTCACTGCACCAAATGGGAAAATCTTTTCCATTTTGAGGCATAGGTTTTCTTAGTGGAAGGTTTCCTGTAGCCCTTAAGGACTTCTAAAACTGCTTCAGAAAACTGGCAATCTGCATATTCTAAGTCCTCAAGAGCCAGGCCTTCAGCTTGAGAGACCTGAGATTGGGGTACACTACCCTTCCCTGGAAGGAAGTCAGGAGATTGTATCTCTGAGGGAGGTGAATCGGCTTGCTCACATACACCAAGAGCAGGAGGGAGTACCAAGGCTATATTCCCAGTCCAGGGCTACCAGAATCATTGAAGCTGGTCCTGACCTGAGCTTGAGGAGCACCCTGAGTATCTGTGGAAAATGAGGAAAGGCACAGCGGTACCTGCCTGTCCAATCTAGAATCAGGGCATCCATGGGAACTGCTCCCTTCACTAGGGCCCTGCAACAATAGAGGTAAGTGGTGATTTTGGTGGGAAGCAAACAGGTCTATTTCTGGGGTCCCCACCTCCTGAATACAGCATTCGCCACTTGCTTTTTCAATGCCCATTCGTGATGGGCCTGGTTTATCCTGCTCAAGGGATCTGCCAAGGTATTGTCCTTGCCAGGCAGATGAATTAACTATAGAGAGGTGTTTAGGGAATAAACAAGGCTCCATATTTTCATTGCCTCTGTACACAGTGGAGTGGACCTTGTCCCTCCTTGCTTGTTTATGTAGTACATTGTTGTGGTATTGTCTGTTCTGACTTGTACCACCTTTCCCTGTATGAGATAAGAGAAAGCCTGACGGGCCAGATAAACAGCTCTTAACTCCAGCAGGTTTATGTGCAGGAATGAGTCTGCACTCTCCCAGGTACCGTGGATGGTGTGATCCCCTAAGTGAGCACCCCATCCTAGCAGGGAAGCATCGGTTGTGAGAACCAGAGAGGGAGGTTCCTGTAGAAACTGAACCCTTTCCTCTCAGTTTTCTGGTTCCCTCCACCATTGGAGGGCCTGTAGTAACATTTGTGTGACTGGTACTGGTTTTGAGAGGGGGTCCCACCTTTGGCACCAGTGTGCTCTGAGGTGGAACTGATTGCCTCTCATCTTAAACCTGGCACCTATGACTGTGCTTGTTACTGAAGCCATGTGCCCTAACAGTTGAAGAAACTGTTTTGCTGGCATTGGCCTGCCCATGGCAAATGAGCATGCCAAAATCGGAATGCTTTCTACCCTCCCCTGAGGGAGAAAAGCTCTTCCTACTACTGTATTCAGTTCTGCACCTATACACTGCAGAACCTGGACAGGGGCCAGGACTGACTTTTTGGTACTGAGAAGGAATCCCCGGGACAGCAGCATTTCCTGGGTTAGCTGAAGGTGGTCTGACACCTGCTGGTGGGATTTTCCTATGATTAGCCAATCATCCAGATAAGGAAAAACTGTGACACCCAGTTTTCTGAGGTGTGCCACTACTATTGCTATGCACTTGGTAAAGACCCTTGGTGCAGAGGTAAGGCCGAAGGGAAGTGTTGAGAATTGGTAGTGGCCTGAGGGGACTCTGAATCCGAGATACTTTCTGTGTGACTCCCTTATGGGAATATGGAAATATGCATAATTTAAATCCAAGGAGGCTAGCCAGTCCCCTTTTTGCAGAGTTGGCAAAATCATGGCCATTGTGACCATTTTGAACCTGGACTTTACCAGGTACTAGTTTAGCAGTCTGAGGTCTAGTATAGGCCGCCGCTCTCCATTCTTTCTTGTTGTTAGGAAATATCTGGAATAGAACCCTTGCCCTCTTTGATTATGGGGGACAGACTCCACTTCTTTTACCAGCAGTAGGACCTATACCTCTTGCTCCAGTAGTTTTCCTTCTGAGAAGGGAGCTGGTGCAAAATGTTTTAACCTTGGAGAAGGAAGGGACTTGAAGCAAAGGGAGAGACCCTGACTCACTATTTTCAGGACTCATTTGTCTGTGGTTATTTTCAACCATTCCTGGAAACAGTGGGTGAGTCTGCCCCCTACAGGATGTGGACAGGTAGCCTGAAGGGAAAAGTCAGGGGTTGTGTTTTGGTTGCTGCTGAGGCTGAGCAGATTGGGATCCTCTCAGAGAACCCCTTCTACCTCTAGCTCTGTAAAATCCAGTCTGCTGTGGCTGGTACTGCCGCTGGGAAACAGCCTGTAACTGAAAGAAAGGCCTCCTAAAAGAGGACCTGCCCCTGCCTCCCCAAGAATAAGACAAAGTTGAAGTAGAGGGTCTGTCTCTAGTTGAGTTGTTCCTAAAAGTAGCTTTATATTCATCTACTTTTTTCATATATGCCTCAGTCTGGACACCAAAAAGAGAGTGGCCCTCGATAGGAAAGTCCATTGCCTTACTTTGGGTGTCCTGGGTGAGGCTGGTAGCCCTCAGTCAGGCAAATTTTCTTAGAGCAATGGTACCAGCCATCCACCTTGCAGCTGTATCATTAGTGTCAGCTGCCATCTGAAATTAGTATTTGGAAGTCTCCAAGCCCAATTCTGCTGTGTCTAGCAGCTCTGACACTGTTAAAGAGGGGTTAGTCTCAGCGTTGTCCAGTACTGACTGCCAGAGAGCTTTTTGATAAAGGGCTGCATAGGCCTGGTAGCTGGCTTGACGAATTGCCAGAGATGCTGAAAGGTACCCCTTTTTGCCATGCTGTCCACCCATCTCGAATCGTTTTCAGGGGGTGAGAGTACAAGGGAGTTTTGACTTTCTCACAGGCAGCCTGCTGTACAATACCCTGTGGTCTGGGTGACTAAAAAGAAACTCTGCACCACATCTTTCTGATACTTCTTGTCACACTTTTTGTCTGTGGGTGTGACTATATTGGGAGCCTTTAGTATTTCTAAAACATCCTTCTTAAATAATTTGCGAATGGGCAAAAGGAGCCTCTTTGAGGGTGTCAGCCCCATCAGCTCCATGTATCGTGCCTCCTCTTCATCCTATATCTCTTCAGCTGTCTAAAGATCCAGGGTTTCTACCATTTTCTTGACAAAAGGAAAATGGGAAGAGAAATCCTCTGAGGGTCTGGGAGGGGAGCCAAAATCCTGTTCTGGTGACATCTCAAGTTCAGTTTTCTTCCAAGTCATCCTCCTCATATGCCACTGTAGCAGTAGGCAAAAGAGGGGCAGCAACAGTTGCTTTTTCAGCAGTAGTAATCACAGGCTACTGAGGGGGTAGTAAACTCTGCAGCACCTGGAGCAAGGCTAAAGCCTGTGTCAAAGCAGCAAGGGAAGGAGCATTAATAGGCACCTGAGGGACCCCTTGAGGCACTTCAGCCAGGGTGTCAGTGTGTTTGGTTTTCTTTAATTTCTTGGCAGGCACCGGGGAGTCAGCCGGTTGATTGCCTCTCTTGTCAGAGCCCTTACCCATATCAGGGGTGGATTTGGAGGCTCTGGAAGGAACTACCACAGTCTTAGAGGGGGTGGACTAGTTAGAGGCCATGGACCCCTCCTCTAGTTTTCTTTTAAGCCTCTCCCTGCATTTTTCTACTGTCTTAACAGGGAAAGACTTACAAATATCACAGTCTTCACTGAAGTGCTGTTGCCCAAGGCAGATCAAGCAAAGATCATGCTTGTCTGCCTTAGAAAACACCTCTGCACACTTCAAGCAATTTTTGAACCCAGAGGGTCCTGTTTTCTTTTTAGGCTTGTCTGACATTATAGAAAACAGGAACCAATAACCGACCAAAAAACAGACTAAATTTAGACTAAATTCAAATATTTGCGGTGGGTTTCAATAGAGTAACGATCGGTTCAGTAACCGATAAAGTGAAAAAAACCTATAGGTTCTGAACGGATCCAGAACCGAGAAACCACTGGGGAAAACCGATAAACCTTAGTTCAAAAGTGGTTAAAATTAAATAAATGAAAGAATAAAGTAACCAGAACCCTCTAAAACGGATCCAGTTAAATAAAAAAAGGTTGGTTGCCCCTCGGGTCAAAGGAACTGTGAAGAACCACTAAACAAGTTTAAATTTAAAACTTATGAGGTATAAAACACTAAATAACAATGACACTAGGCAGTAATGAAAAATAAAGCAACAATACTTAAGTGTTTTTGCTCTATGCACTACAGGAATCTGTCTTGATTGAGGGAGATCTCCAGGGCGTCTGAACTTTGCAGCAGAGAGAAAAAATCTGAGGTAGATTGTAGACAGTTGACACTGGGCAGTTTGAAAATAAGATACACAAGCTAAACATTCCATGATTAGCATAGCATTTTATTCTCTCTGGAGCAGTGCTGATTTAAAGGAGCACTGCAAGAGTAATAATACTAGTGGATTCCTGGGGTTAGAACACCCAGGCACTCTCGACCTGGGTGCACAGACAGCTGGCCTGGCAAGCCAGTGGCTGAACAGACCTCCTTGGTCAGAGTATCCATCATTGGCTCCACCAGGAAGAGTGGAGATTCAGCTGTGGGAAGCACCTGCTTGGCGTGGACTGGCGAGGGCATGACTAGCATGTGCCAGTTGACCAGAGGTCCGGGGCAGAGCTCTACCCTGCCCCACATTGGCCCACTGTTGCCAGAGGAGCGCTTCATAGCACAGCTGCAGCTTGTAATGATGCCTTTCCTTACCTGAAGAGGTTGAGAAGTGTCAACAGCGATGCCTCTGGGTCGAGTGGTATCGAGAGCAAGAATGCCTTGACAGAGACCTCAACTGTGACATCGACTGGATGATCAACAGCAAAGGGAGAATTCCGTCTGGTTGTTGTATATCACATGCCTGCCCACATTAAGCAGCATGGGCATTTAAGGCTCAACTGCCAGTGGAAGCTGCACCAGCCGAAGACTGGATGGGGAAAATGACCCATCCACGTCCTCCTGAGTGAGGACAAAGAGCACTGGGTCTGCGAGGTCAAATGCTCAACCTCATCAGACAGCTGGTCAACAGGCTCAAAGAAAATCTCCACAGCTGCTCGACCAGAGTTGAAGTCTATTGGCTCAGTGGGGGAACAGAAGAGCCCTCAACCTGACCGACCTGCTCCTCGAACGAAGGGCACTTGACTGCTGTTGACTAGTCAGGCAAGTAGAAGGACAGAGGACCTCAATCTCTCCCAGTCCAATAACCAGTGCCTGCAGTGCTTGTGCTGTGAATCATGGTGGGTAGGACTCTCTCCCAGGGTCTGGAGGGCCACACACATGACTCAGAAGCCTCCACTGAATGACCCTCTGATGCCAGCCCAAGCCAGGAGTGGTGCCAAGACTAAAGAGGTGCCCGCTGCAACAGCAGCCACTTTTGCCTCAAGGTCCACAAGCTGCTGTGCACACCTGGCCATAGCCAAGGCCTTCTTCTGACCCTCAGGGTGGTCTTTCGGATCCTATTCCAAAGGCTGATCCAGTGTGAGCCAGAGCTTCCTGTCCTCGAATGACTCGGGAAGCATGCTGAGACAAGAACGCACTCAGCCACGTCACGTTTCCTGCTCAGGGAATACATGCACATGTCATGCAGATCAGTGGTAGTCATCTTCTGCTAGCACTGAACTCAGTACCTGAACCCTGGCTTCCGTTGCTCTATCAATGATCTACGAGGTGAGTTGAAGGAATCGAGGATAGAAAACTGAATTAACCAGAAAAACTTTTAAAACAAAGTTTACCTATGTTGCACTAGATCCTAAGGGATAGTCGCAAAGGAGGTGACCTGTTCTTCCAGCAAAAAGAAAGATCTGACATTACAGGGTGGAATCAGGGGATATACTGCCTTGGTGATGGGAGGAGCTTAGCTGAAAGACGGCTGGCAAATCAGACTGTTTCAGTGGAACTGCCAGAATGTGGATAGTAAACTATATTCACGACCCCTAGAAACAAAGCTCTGTACAACACCAGTAAAGTGGAACAAACTGCACAGGAAACATTGGCTGTGGGGGCTGCAAGCTGCACAAGAAAACTCACTTCCACCCTGCATTTTCCAGACTTTTGATTGGCCAAGTACTTCAAAGGGAAAAGCAGCAGAACGACAGAAAGTGGGTGGGGAGACACGACTGGGGATTCTGAAGCTGTAATAAGTGGAAGAGGTGCAAGCCCCAGAAGCCTTCTCACAGCTCAGATTGGTCACAATAGGTCTGCTAGCCTTTGGCAACAAGAAAAAAATACTCACCATAGTAATATTGTTTCTTCTTAGGGTTCCCTATTCATCTATCTCCATAAAGACAGATCCCCTTCCCACCCCTGTCATGGAACCTATTCTTTTTTTGTTTTTTAATCTGTAGTTTTTACTCCGCCTCCACGGAGCCAACAAGTGGCTCATCCTTCAAACCCCAACCATCCCCCACTCAGCCTTGTAATTGTAATTCCCCCGTGGATAACCGCCCGCAGCGGAGCCAGAGTGAGAAGCTTACCCCCCACCCTCACCCCCGGAGCACAATACAGAAGTCAGGACAGCATACTTCGGGGGGATGCATCGGGCCATCATGGATCCTGTTGGCTCCTGGTTTTTCCACCTGTTTTTCCCTGGGCCCACAAACATGCAATGGACAGAGCAACTGGGCTCCGCCTTCATGGGGGCAGCCTTATACCCTGGACGTGGGCCCTCCCCATTCTTGGCAGCGCACCTGTACTGACAGCCAGCCACTGCTGGGTGTCAGTCTACAGCACACAGCACTGTTCCTCGGTCGAGGGGTTGTGGGATAACAGATGGACCAGACACAGAACTTCAGATTCGACACACAATATCTGTGTGATGTTTACTTAAAACACAGGGAACAACTTTAAGCAATGGCATATCCCTTCATCAATACATCAGTTTGCAGCAACAGACTATGCATGTCCTTCCTCTGCACTTAATCAGCACCTAATGACCCAATGACCTACTGATCTATCTCTTTGGCAAAACTTTTTCGATCCCTAGGTTTGTTTTGTGTTTGGGTGATGGGGAACTCAAAAAAAGGAAAACTCCAAAAACTAGCTAAAGACAAATAACCTCAGTGCAGAAGCACTGAAGCAAGTGTTACCCCAAAGGGCATTGGCAAAAAAGCTAAGTTTCAAAGAAACGCAATATCACATATACCCCCATAATGCAATAGGTTACATATGCAAATCACCATGAAATTTTAGGCTTGTTCAGCTTAAAGCAGGAATGCATGGTGCTAAAGGGCCTCTCAAACAATCTGTAATTTACATGCATTTTATTTTTTTTTAAACTTCAAATTTTATTTTGTATAATATACTATGCATGAAACAATTATACATATAATTAATCGGGTAGGACAATTTAAATAGCCAGCTTGACATAGTACGGTTTCATTATAGGTTTAAGCCAGTCCATAAATCTATCTTTTCTTAACCAGATGTTGTTTGTTACAGCTGTGGATCTACCAGTTCTCCAATGGATATGTTGCTTCTTCATGTGTCAGTATACAACAAACTGGTTTTTCCCTCCAGGCGACCAGCTCATTCCCCGACCTCCAATCAGCACAGCTTAACAGATAATCAAACCATAAAATAAAAAAGGAAAACCCAACAAACTGATTGTGTGGCTGATTTTTTATTAAAATTATTTTTTAGTAATTAATTTAAGTGATAATGCTCCTGCCTAGGAGTCCCAGAGAGGGAACCAGGATCCGCCCCAGGGAAGGGTAAACTGAATGACAGAGGACTGTGTCCAGAGAAGAACCCAGCTATTCAACCATTGCTCTTCTCTGCTTCTGGGCTCCTGTGTACCCATAGGGGGATCCCTGAGTCAACACCCCTGGGCTAACTGCTGTAATACAGGCGTGCCATATAACTCTTCCACCAGGTGCATGAAAGGGAGCCAGACTTGATTATATTTATCTTTTTGTAATTGTAGACTCACAGTGATTTTTTTCATTTCTTGCTATTTATTTTACTATATTAACTCAATATTCTGTTGTAGGGGCTGTCTGTGTAAGCCAGCATCTTGTAATGGCTTTACAAGCTGCATCGAGCAGTATACCAATAACTGATTTTCATCTATTGGATCTACGACCTTGTGGGAGTATACCTAAAATCAGGGTCTGATAGTCTGGCTTCTCTTCCCAACCAAACATATGTCCCACCTGAGTGCTTATTTCAGTCAAATAAGATTGTAATGCAGGGCAATCCCAGAAAATGTGGGAATGAGTCCCCTTTCCTTGACAATTTCTCCAACATAAATCTGAACCCCCTGTTAAGTAATGTTTAGACCTCGTAGGAGTTTGAAAGAATCTGGAGATAATTTTCCATCTAAATTCCTTCTAGTTATTGGAGGAAGATGTACGCTTAACTTCCTCCCATACATTTTTCCATGCAGCTTCATCCAATTGGAGGTGCTGTTCCTGTTCCCATTCAGATTGACAAAGGAGGGTGAGATAACACTTTGGCGGCAGCGTGTGCCATCATGAGTCTAGATATTAGTTTCTTTTCACCCAATACAAGGACCAAATCCCAAACAGCTTAAGATAACTGAGACGAGGGTTGTTGCACTGATGTCATATTAATACAGGTTACTCACCTGTAACAGAAGTTCTAGGAGCGGTATATGTTGTTCATCCACACTTTTTGGCAGGTACCTTGCCACTTTAAGATGGGCCGGAAGGTCTTCAAACTGGCTCCTCCCACCCACCCGGGTGGTAAAATCCTCGGCTCCGCCCCATGACGCCAGATCTAGCCCACTGGAAACCAGGTTGTGTGCGCCCACAGCCGGAGAGGTCGGGTGGGTTCCATGTGGATGAACAACATATACCACTCCTAGAACTTCTGTTACAGCTGAGTAAGAAAAAATTACTCACCTTAGTAATGTTGTTTCTTCTAATGGAGTCTTGCTATATTATGACATATGCAGTGAGTCCCAACCTTCGAACTGCTCCGGAGGTGAAAGAGTTAACTTTCCATGCCAGGCATGGAACGCTGAGCTCAAGCTCGGTTGAAACTCTGTATGTTGTTCTTCAAACTCAAACTGTCAAATCTTTATGACCTAAACTCACCAAGGTCCTGTGTGGAAGCTGTAAACCTACACTAGCCAACTGGCTACTAAACATAACACCACATTTTTTGGTCCCAAAACAAAGACTCAAGTCAGGAGACCCAAAAAATGAAAACACAACACCAAATCACCCCAAAAAAGGAGGGATGAAAACAACAAGGTTGGCATCTACTAAGTGCCAACACTGCACTGCCCACCCACATCCCAAAAACAGAGGTTCTAAGAGGGGCAGGCGGGGAGGTCATAATATAGCAAGACTCCATTAGAAGAAACAACATTACTAAGGTGAGTAATTTTTTCTTCAAACAACATGAAGTCTTGCTATATTATGACATATGCAGACTACACAGCAGTACCTCCATGGAGGAGGGACAGAACCTACTTAGGAAATAGGCTCTGAAGCACAGCTGTGCCAAAATCGAGCATCACTCCTAGCCTGGATGTCCAGGAGTAATGCTTAGTAAAAGTGTGAACTGTTTTCCAGGTAGCTGCTTGACATATCTCTAGGATAGAGATGTCCCTGGCAGCAGCCAGAGACGTAGCTGTACCTCTGGTAGAGTGAGCCCTCAGGTCTGAGGGAGGAACCTTACCCAGTTTTTCATAGCAAAATTGGATACAAGAGACAATCCACCTGGCAATGGATCTTTTAGTGGCAGGTTTTCCTTTACCAACCTCACCATAAGTGAGGAACAATTGGAGGGAGTGAAGCCTGTGACCCTTGGTACGTTCTATGTAGTAACTAAGGGCTCTTTTCACATCCAAACTGTGCAATCTCCTCTCGCCAGAGGAGGAATGGTCAGTGAAGTACACAGGAAGAGACATGGATTGATTAAGGTGGAAGTCTGAAACCACCTTAGGCAAAAACTTTCTGTTAGTCCTAAGGACCACCTTATCTCTGTGAAAGGAGATAAAATCAGACTCCACTGACAATGCTTGCAATTCACTTATGCACCTGGCAGAAGTGATGGCTACCAGAAACAGTTTTCCAAGTCAAGTACTTAAGCTCTGCTGAAGACAATGGCTAAAAAGGGGGTTGCATAAGCTGGGTAATGCAAATATTAAGATCCCAAGCAGGAGCAGGGTCCCTGAGTGGAGGGTTGGTGTGAAGCAACCCCTTGAAAAACTTGGAGAATACAGGGTGAGCTAAAAAAAGAGAGGGTTTACCTGCTGATAAGAAAGCAGACACGGCTGCCAGGTGTACTTTTAGGGTAGCTGGTCTCAGCCCCAAAGAATTCAAATGCACCAAATAATCCAGGATTGTGGGCAAGTCAGCAGATTCTGGGGGATTATGCTTGCCAGAGCACCATATGGAAAACCTCTTCCATTTGGAATTATAAGTAGCCCTGGTGGAAGGCTTCCTAGAGGCCTTCAAGATATCCAGTACACCCTGGGAGAGGTGTAGGTCAGCAAACTCTAACTCTTCAAGAGCCAGGCCTTGAGATTGAGAGATTTGAGGTTCGGATACCAAACTCTCTCCTGGGCATAGGTTAACAGGTTGTGATTCCTGGGGAGACACAGGGGAAGGTGGACTGCTAAGGACATGAGGAGTGGGTACCAGGGCTGTCTGGCCCAATCTGGAGCAATCAGGATCATCTTGCAGGGTTGAGATCTGATTTTGACTAGCACCTTGAACAGAAGAGGGAAGGGGGGAAAAGCATAGAGAAACTTCCCTTCCCAACTGAGAAGGAAGGCATCCAGAGGGACTGAGCCCAACACTGGGGGCCTGCAGCAAAAAAGGGGAAGTTGGTGATTGTCTGGGGCTGCAAAAAGATCTATCTGCGGGGTGCCCCATCTGGCAAATACTACCTCCAGTACTAGGGGATCCAGTGCCCATTCGTGATGGCCCTGGGAAATCCTGCTGAGAGCATCTGCCAGGACATTGTCCTTGCCTGGGAGGTTAACTGCCATAAGGGAGGCGTTCAGAGAATAAGCCAGAGACCACAACTTCATTGCTTCGGTGCACAAGGCCGTAGACCGAGTGCCTCCTTACTTGTTGATGTACCACATTGTAGTGGTATTGTCTGTTCTGACCCGTCACAACCTTGTTCTGAACAGATGTGGAAAAACTTGGAGTGCTAGAAAAACTGCTCTGAGTTCCAACAGATTGATGTGGAGCAGAGATTCCTGTGGGGACCACAATCCCTGGGTAGTGAGTCGCTTATGTGAGCTCCCACCCAAGAGGGATGCATCTGTAGTAAGGATTAAGGAATGAGACTGGGGGGGTGAAGGGGACCCCCTGTCTCAGATTACTCTGGTCCTGCCACCACTGAAGGGCCTGGATCAGGGTTCGAGTCACTGGGATCAATTTGGTTAGAGGGTCTCTCCTTTGAGACCAAAAGGCTCTCAAATGGAATTGGACGTCTCTCATCTGAAATCTTGCTCCCTGCACTACTGCTGTAGAAGCAGCCTTGTGCCCCAAGAGCCGGAGAAAATGCCTTGCTGGTCGAGAGACCTGCAGGGTGAAAGAGGAGGCCAGAGAGACCAGGGTCCTTGCTCTTTCCAGAGGAAGGAAGGCTCTGACCTCTTTTGTGTTCAGTTCTGCGCCTATGAAGGTGAGAAGCTGGACAGGCTCTAGAACTGACTTTGGAAGATTGAGAAGGAAACCTAGAGATGTGAGCAGTTGCTGAGTTACCTGAAGGTGTAGTTTGACCTGGTCTTGAGACTGGCCTACTATGAGCCAGTCGTCCAGATAAGGAAAGATGGCAATCTTTTGCCTTAAGTGGGCAACTGCTACTGCTAGGCATTTTGTGAATACCCTCGGGGCCGAGGTGAGGCCGAAGGGCATTGCTCTGAACTGGTAATGGCCTGAGGGCAGTTTGAATCTGAGGTACTTTCGATGGGAGCTTCTGATAAGAACATGGAAGTAGGCATCCTTGTGGTCCAGGGAGGCTAGCCAGTCTCCTGGCCTTAGAGAGGGTAAAATAATTCCCAAAGTCACCATTTTGAATTTTGGTTTTAAAAGGTGCTTGTTTAGATATCCGAGATCCAGGATGGGCCGCCATTCTCCTGTCTTTTTTGGGGTAAGGAAGTACCTGGAGTACAACCCCTTTGCCCTGGTGTAGGGGTGGAACCCTTTCCACAGCTCTGAGAGCCAGGAGGGTAGAAACTTCTGTTTCTAGGGCAAGCGCCTCTGATGGATTTGCAGGTGGAAAGGACCTGGCTCTCATCTTTGGAAATTTTTTGAAGCTGAGAACCAGTCCCTGGCTTACTACTTCTAGGACCCACTTGTCTGATGTTAAAGACTTCCAGTCCTGGACAAAGTAAGCCAGCCTGCCCCCTACTGGTAGTGGAGAATCGGCCCTGGCAACCCCATCAGGGAGCCTGCTTGGCAGGGGCTTTGGGCTGAGGGGTTGAAGCAGGCTTACTTGTACCCCATCTGCCTCTCCCTCTAAAGAACCCCCTCTGGGCATAAGCAGAAGAGGAGGCCTGGGCTTGGTAAAAGGGCCTATGAAAAGTCCTGCTCCTGCCCCTGACATGCTGCCTTTGAGGAGTGGCGTGCCTTTCTTTGGCCTGTGCACTCCTATAGGTGGTCCTATATTCATCCATTTTCTTCATATAATTCTCTGTCTGCTCCCCAAACAGAGAATTGCCCACAACAGGAAAATCCATAGCCTTAGACTAGGTATCCTGTGACAGGGTAGTACATCTGAGCCAAGCCATTCTGCGAAGAGCCACAGATGTAGCCATGACCCTTGATGACACATCATTAGAGTCTACTGCAGCATGAAATTGCACCTTGGATGCCTCAATACCATCCGCAGCCACCTGCTCCAGCTCCCTGGCAAGCTGGTCAGGAGCCTGTTTTGCTAGGGCCAGCACAGTATCCCATCTGGATTTCTGGTACCTAGCAGCATAAGCCATATAATTTGACTGTCTGAGTCCTAAAGATGCTGCCATGTACTGTTTCTTTGCCATGGCATCCATCCTCCTGGAGTCCTTTTCAGGAGGGTGAGAGGCTAGAGGAATATTTGCCTTGTCACAGGCTGCAGCCTGCACTACCCCCACATGGTTGCATTGCTGAATGAGGAACTCCGTATCAGAGCCTGATATTGTATACCTTTTGTCCATCCTTTTATCAACAGGAAGGATAGAGTGAGGAGTTTTTAGAATGTTTACTGTCTGTTTCCTAAAAGATTTGTGCAAGGGAATAGACAGTCTCCTAGACTCTGGAATATCCATCATTTCTACATAATCAGGCTCTTCTTGGTCATCAACAGCTTCCTCAACAGGGAGCTGGAGAGTTTCAGCAACTTTCTTATAAAACATAAAATGAGAAGGGGACTCAGATAGCCTGGGGGGGGGGGAACCCTGACGGTCTGTCTGGAGAGATGTCAGGTTCAATGGGCACACCCAGACCTTCACAATCACATTCACTCTCCCCATACTCCTCCTCCCCTTCCTCCGGTTCATAAAAATCCTCAAAATCAAAATCTTGAACCGGTGGAACCGGCCGAACCGAGTGCTTCCCTGATGGTGTCGGTTCGGATGGAACCGGGGAAAGAGACTGGACAATTTGAATTGCTTTAGCTATTTCCTCAGCGGTTGGAGAAAGAACTTTTGGCTCCACACTAGCTGACTTTCTAGTCCTTTTAGTTGGAACCAGCTCCTCAGAGCTGGCTCTTCGTTTGCCCAAGGAAGTATCGCCCTGGTCAGAGGGCACTCCCTCCGGTTCGGTTGGAACCGAACCGGGCTGGCCATCCGGGTCAGCGGACTTTTTGGCCTCCCTTTCCCTGAGCCTACCAACTCTCTTTTCCACGGTGGCAGCAGGAAAATTCTTACAAATCTGGCAGTCTGCATTGAGGTGGTCAAACCCCAGACAATATACACAGGTGGTGTGTGGGTCAGCCCTAGCAAAGGCTTCCCCACAGAGACCACAGTGCTGAAACCCAGTGGGCCCGGTTTTTCTTTTGGGTTTCTCAGACATAGTGCCAGCCTAACCAAACTTGTCCGTTAATGGCAATCCGCCAAGCAAGACTCTCTTATCGGTTCCCAACTGTGTCACGGGTCGTGGAAAAAACCGTAATGAAATCTGTTTTTTTTAGAACCGATAAGAACCGGGAACCGCACTCTAAAGGACTAGAAAGATTTTTAAAACAACCTGATCGGTTCAAACCGAACCGAAAAAACACGCACAAGTTCCACACAGAAGAAAATAAATGTAAGCCTATCTATTACTTACAATACCACAGACAGAGCTTGAACCGACTCGGTTATGGTTTAATTTCGGGTCAAGAAACCGAAAAATAAGACTTTTTAACCGACAAACGAACCGAGCAGAAGGAGAAATCTCCGGAGCAACTGTTTAGTGAGGCGGAGTAAAGAATCTGACAGTTCGAGTTTGAAGAACAACAGACAGAATTTTCAACCGAGCTCGCGCTCAAGGTTCCATGCCTGGCATGGAAAGTTAACTCTTTCACCTCCGGAGCAGTTCGAAGGTTGGGACTCACTGCATATGTCATAATATAGCAAGACTTCATGTTGTTTGAAAGTCTTCACAGCTCAGCCATTGAGGGAGCGAAGACCATAAACAGAGAAGTGAGCTTGGGGGGTGGTGGGTGGGCATGTGAATGAGTGGTAGAGACTTCATCCAAGAAGATCAAGAATTAAGGAAGGATCTGCCACCAGGAGCATCTCCCTCTTTACTGAGACAGTTCTTTAATAGATTGCTCGAAAAGCAAAAGGGGGTTATGCCGATAGGAGGTGACTTCAACCTAATAATGTCTTCACAGAAAGATTCCACTTTTCCTAAACAACATAGGTTTACTCCCACTCAAAAACTTTTAAAAGCCCAGATACCTAAGGTGGGTTTTACAGATATATGGCACCATGTCTACCCCTCTGTGGAGGGACATACTTTTGTCTCCCCTAGATTTCACACCTCAGTTAGAATAGATTATTTTTTTACATCTAGAGAGCACCTAGATATGATTCAAGATATATCCCTGGAAGCTCGCCTCCTCTCAGACCATATCTCTCTTTCAATTAAGGTCGGGTTAAACAAAACTCATAAAACAACTTTATGGAGACTGAATCTCTCTCTTGAAGGATCCAGTGTTCAAGACCAGAATGGCAGACAATATAACACAAATCTTAGAGGAGAACGCAGATCCTTCTGTTTCAGCTACTATCCTCTGGGATACTCTGAAGGTTGTGATTAGAGGAGAGATTATTTCTTATTCCTCTACATTAAATAAATGAAGAAAATCTAGATACAAAACATTACAAGATCAGGTACAAGAGCTACAGTAGAAGAGAGATAGAGGAGAACGAGTTCCACAATTAGAGCTTAGACAAATTCAGTCAGAATTAAAATCCATTTTAGATCACAAGACGCAAATGTCCTTACTATATCTTAAAAGATACTACTATGAGGGAGGTCCTAAAGGTGCCAGAAATTTGGCTAGACGTACTAGAGGATTTAAGCAGACTGCCACTATTACAAGGATTAGAGACCCCATAGCAGGCGATATTCTGAGTAAAACCCCTGCAGTTTTGAAAGCATTCCAACAATATTATGCAGATTTGTACTCTGATCCTACCCACCCCCGGAGGATATAAAAAAATTTCTTGACAACCCTTAACTTCCCACACTTATCTGAATCCCAGCAGGTTTCACTTTTCACCCCATCTCCACTATAGAGATCCAGAAAGCAGTTACAAATTCTAAAACATTAAAAGTCCAGGCCCAGATGGCTTTGGAGCCGAATGGTATAAGACTTTTCTTTCAAAATTAATTCAGCCGATGCAAAAACTTTTTAGAGGTACAGGATGGAGATGCCCCCATGGTCATATCGGCCATTTCAGCTATTCTGAAACCAGGTAAAGATCCATTAAATTTAGTCTCATATAGACCCATGTTGGTTTTAAATCATGACTATAAGATATACATGGCAATATGGGCCCACAGGTTAGAGAATATACTGCCTACTCTGATACACCCAGATCAGGCAGGATTTTTACGCATGCATCAGACTGCAGATAATATACAAAGAACAATCCCCCTGATGGATTATATGGCTAACTCAGCTACCCCCTCGGCTTTAGTCAGTTTAGATGCCTGTAAGGCTTTCGACAGAGTGTCCTGGAGATTTTTATGGGGAACATTAATGTCATTTGGGTTCCCCGAAGGAATTTGTGAATTGGTTGGGGCAAATATACTCTGAACCAAGGGCATATATAAAACTTAATGGCGGTATTACACCCTATATCAAGTTACAGCGAGGCACTAGACAGGGATGCCCCCTATCGCCTTTGTTATTTGCCATCTATACTGAGCCCTTGGCTATGATGCTTAGAAAATCAGAAAAAATTAAGGGCATTCAGCTGGGCAATCAATCATGGAAGTTGGCTTTATATGCAGATGACATTTTATTGTCAGTAGCGGATCCAGAGTCCTCTACTCCAGCAATATGGGAAATACTTGAGCAATTTGCTCAATTCTCTGGATACAAAATACATTTTTCTAAGACAGGTTCTTCCCCTTTCATTTCTCCCCCTCAAAGACACTGAAGGGCAGTTTTCCTCTGCGCTGGAATAGCATCATGATAAAATATCTAGGCATACAGTTACCAAACCAATTAATGCATCTCACTATGGTAAACTGTGAACCTTTAACACAAAAATAGAGTCTGATCTACATCAATGGTCCCAACTTCATTTATCACTATATTCTAAGGTGGATCTTATTAGGACGAATATTCTTCCAAGGCTGCTATATCTTTTTCAGACCATACCGATGATGCCAGACGAATGTACTTTCCCTCCTGGAATAAGTCTTTGGCGAGATTTGTCTGGGCCAGGAAAACCCCCGAATCAAGTGGTCCACATTAATGTTACCAAAAAATACGGGAGGTTTAAATTTGCCTGATCTTCAGATGTATGCAAATGCTACAGTGATAGCTCAAGTTTTCAGTTGGAATAACCCAAAATATGACATACCATGGAAGAACTTAGAATTCACCCTTAATGGGGTAAAGGAGGGGAGTGAACTTTTACAAATGCTATATGCCCCAGTATATAAAAGACCTAGGCCCAGATATTCAAAAGGGTTGAGCATAGCGCAACAGTGTTGCGCCATACACAACCCACTGATGTGCCCCGGTACGATATTTAAAAGTGAAAAGTGCGCCTGCACAAATTCCAATGCGCCAGGCATCAGTAATGTATGCAGGCACAGTGGGGGTGGGGTGGGGTGGGGGCGTGCCCATGCATAAACTGCACAGCCCGATATTCAGCCCGGACCGTGCAGAGTTATGCAGGTGCAACCCCTACCTGCGCCTGTACAAAGTTACGCTGAAAAAAAAAAAAAAAAGAAACACGTCAAGGGCCACCACAGGTGAGCTGCCGCATTGCAGGCGCACACAGCAGCTGCCACCTGTGAGTGGCCCTGGACTATTCCCGCCGCACCTGGCAGTGCCCCCATGCCCCAATCACGGGCTGAAGTGTCACCCCCTAGGTAGCCCGATCGCGGGCAGAACACACTCCCGCCCGACTGGCAGCTTGGTAGGGGCTGCCGCCCATTGGTTGAGCATGAGCCAATAGGTGCAGCCCATAGCGTACAAATCAGTCAGATATGTGATAGATTCATTCCATATCTGGACGACTTATCTGTTCGCTACGCGTTAGGCTCATGCTCAACCAATAATCTGCATACAACCTCAGTCGATAGGCTGTGCTGGGCGGCAGGTGGGTGGTGCTGCCACCGTCAGCTGACGGGGGTGGGGTGGTGGGGCTCGTGGCAGCCACTAGATCACCAGGATTTCGGACGTGGGGGGTGACTCGCGGTCCACTGGACCACCAGGATAATGGACTTTGGGAGGTCAGTGCCCACGATCGGGCCACTCGGGAGTGGGGGCGTTTCAGTTATGCCTGCGATTGGGCTGCTGGGAGGGGACACTAATGTTCTGCCGCCATCGGACTGCTGGGGGGACACTACTGTTCTGCCTGCATTGGGCTGCTGGGAGGGGACACTAATGTTCTGCCCGCGATCGGGCTGCTGGGGGAACACTACTGTTCTGCCCGCGATCGGGCTGCTGGGGGGGGGGGGAACACTACTGTTCTGCCCGCGATTGGGCTGCAGGGGGCGTCGGTCCCCGACGGCTGCTGCCTGGCAGGGCGACAGGCACAAGTCATCATGGATCGGTGCACCTGCAAGCTAATGGCATGCAAATGGGGCCATAATCAGATGCAAATGGCCCCCCGTGCGCCTTGCATAAATTATGGCCCCATTTGCATGTCACCCTTTGAATATCGCAGGTGTTGTGCATGGTGCAATGGAACTTGCGCCACCGCATCTCAATGCTCCACTCTGACCACTTGTGCTGACGCAGTTCCACTGCGCCATGCACAGTGGGTGTGGCCAGGGGGCGATATTCAAAGAAGTTGCGCCACAGTGCAACTCCGTTGAATATCGCCCTAGCCACACCCCAGCGCAACTATTTTGAACGGCGCAAGGGCTTGCGCTGCAAAATGGCGCAGTTTGAATATCTGGGCCCTAGACTTATTTATAGTACAAATTCTACTATGGAGACTTGGAAGAGAATCATCCATCTAACAGAGCTGGAACCAGTAGATCCCTATTTGAATTTATTAAATTTCGGAATCCAAACTCTTACTTTGAAACAGGAGGATACTTTGGCTCAATGAAGACAAAAGATTTTAAGTTTATGTTCCAATCGTGGATGCGGTGGGGGGTCCTCTCATTTACTAAACTTCAGGAACATACAATCTTCCACAACAAGATTTTTCAACTTATACAAGCTTAATAGAGGGCATTGAAAGTAAAGCACCAGCCTTTAGTAGACTCTCAGATTCACCCCCTTTATTGCTTACTTTTAGCCATGACCACGGGAAGAGGACAGTTGTGGCCCCACTTTATAGGACTAATATATACGTGATTGAGGGAATTATCAAAAAATTCAACTCAGGGAATTCTAAACGCCTGGAATAAAGAGCTTCCACTCCAGGTATCAAAGGAAGATTGGGAAAAGTATACTAAATTCTCAATGGGACTTTTGGGAGCCCCCTACTGGCGAGAATTTGCCTGGAAAGTTAGAAATAGATTTTTCTATACTCCGGCAAGACTGGCCAGGTTCTCATCAGGGACATTAAGCAATTGCTGGAGAGATTGTGGAGAAATATCTGCGGATCAGTTCCATGTTTTTTGGACCTGCCTGCAGTTAGCAGGTTACTGGAGAGATATTTGAGAGGCATTAAAAGAATTGGTGTATGTGGAAACAGTATTGACTCCTGAGCTAGTTCTACTCTCAGTTCTGCCAGAGGGTCTCCCAGTACCCAGAGGATCACTGTTAATCACTTATATGCTGGCAGCTAAAAAAGCAATTACTAGAAACTGGCGGAAGAAGATGTCTCCAAACATACAGAATTGGCAGGGAATAATGGGAGAAATTTATGTACTAGAGAGATTAATAGCTAAAAGCACAGATAAATGGTCTGTATTTGAGCTTAAATGTAGGAAATGGATTCTATATATTTCATCTTTAGATCCTACTTTTGTACCTTAGAAACATATCGACTCTGATGATGGTTTACATAAATATCTTAGTGCTTATGCGTGAATTGCTTTGTAAGATATGTAAGTAGTCCTGAGATCCTTGACTAATGTATTGCTACGACCTGACTGATGTAATTATGTACTGTCCTAATTTATACACTGTAAAACTGTCCTATGATTTTGCAAATGAAAATGTAATAATAAATATATAGTTTAAGAAAAAAAAAGAATTACGGAAAAGCGTAATTTCCATATCTTCCTGGACAAGTCTCCACCACTCATTCACACTAATGGAAGAGTACCGAGCTAACAATCCCCCCCCCTCCCCCGAGATGGGCGGCAGGAGATAAAGAGCTCACGTGCTAGGACAGAAGTCCGTTAAGTATGGTTCTGCCAAACAACAGATGTCGTTTGGCATGGACATCCAAGGTGTAGTGCTTCACGAAAGTATGCATGGAGCTCCAGGTGGCTGCACTGCAATTATCTGCAATGGGCACGTTACAGATTTCCACCAGATATGCCGCAACTGCTCTGGTAGAGTCAGCGTACACTCTGCCTTCCAGCTTGACTGGTGCCATAGAATAGCAATGGCGAAGGCACGCAACCAGCCACGCTGAAATGCATCTGATAGCGACAGGTTGACCCAGCCGGGTCTCGCTGAAGGAAACAAACAGTTGCTGAGCCTTGCGAATTTCTTTAGTTCTATCTAAATAGAACTGCAACGTTCTCTTAACATCCAGCGAATGAAGGGTATTCTCCCCTTCATTCTGGAAGTTTGCAAAGTAGGTAGGAAGGACTAAAGGTTGGTTTAGATGGAATTCTGAGACAACCTTAGGGAGAAACTTAGGATGAGTCCCAAGAACTACTTTGTCCTTGTGAAATACAGTGTATGGGGGTGGGTCAGTGACTAATGCATGTATTTCAGAAACTCTACAGGCCGAAGTAATAGCCACCAGGAAGGCTGTTTTCCAAGTGAGGAATTTCAACTCGCAAGTAGCTAGAGGCTTGAAAGGTTTAAGAGTGAGCATGTCTAGCACAAGGTTAATGTCCCAGGCTGCGACTGGACATCTAATAGGAGGTCTAGTATGCAGAATACCCCTAAGAAACCTCTTAACTGCAGGCAACTGAGCCAGCGACATGGAAAGTACTGGTTCATGATGTGCCGAAATGGCACAAAGATGAACTTTGACTGTGGAGTACTGCAGACCTGTATTTGAGAGGTCTAAAAGATACTCCAAGACTTTATTTGGTGGGCAGGAAAAAAGGTTCCAGAGGATTTTGCACACCAAATAGAGAAACGCTCCATTTAGCTGTATAGGTTTTTCTCATGGTCTGCTTATGCAGCCAAAGCAATATCTGAAACTCTATGAGAAACATTGAACATATTCACCCTATCTCTTCAGGAGCCAAGCATGAAGGTAAAGCGACCTCAGGTTAGGATGGACAACGGGACCCTGGGTCAGAAGGTTTGTCTGAAGGGGAAGCGTTTTCGGGTGGGTTTCCGATAGTCTGTTGAGTAGCGGGAACCATATCTGCCGAAGCCAGAAGAGGGCAATAAAAATCATTCTGCCCCCCCAAAACTCCAATTTGAGTAGTACCCTCTGAATTAGGGGAAGAGGAGGAAATGCGTATAGAAAGCGATTTGTCCACCGCAGCCTGAATGTATCCCGGCAGAAAATGCCAGGTGCTGGATTTCTGGAGCAGAAGAGAGGCAGTTTTGCATTGAGTAGGGACGCAAACAGGTCCACTTCTGGAGTCCCCCACTCTTTGAAGAGTGACTGAATGACAGTTAAGTCAAGAGACCACTCGTGAGGATCGCCTCTGTTCTGTTGAGACGGTCTGCCAGCTCATTTGGTACTCCTGGCAGGTAAACTGCATGAATCAGAGCCTTGTGCTCCAGGCACCCTCCCGCATTCTCATTGCTTCCCTACATAAAGGGTAAGTGTGTGCACTGCCCTGTTTGTTGATGTAGTACATCACTGCCTTGTTGTCCGTTTGAAGGAGAATGTTCTTGTGACAGAGTATGTCCTTCAAGGCTCGGACTGCATAGAGGATGGCTCTCATTTCCAGGATGTTTATGTGACGTTGAGACTCGTCCTGAGTCCACGTAACCTGGGTGTGGAGATCCTGGCAGTGGGCTCCCCAACCCATCAGGGACACGTCCGTGGTAACGGAGATCTGATGATCCAGCAAGGCAAAGGAATATCCTTCCCGAAGATTGTCCTCCTGCGACCACCAGGTGAGCAACCTCTTCAGAGGTTCTGTCACCTTGATGAGAAAGGACGGAGGGTGAGTGGTTGGGGACCACTGAGAGGTTGTCATGTGAAGATGAGCCAAGAACACAGTGAACATCGAGGATGCCATGAGGCCCAGCATCCACTGCATCGAGATAGCTCAAACAGAGCTGTGTTCTCTGATGTATGGAGCCATCTGTAATATTGCTCCTTCTGTCCTCTGGAAAAAGCCTTTGCACAGGAAGTGTCCAGAAGAGTTCCTATGAAGAGGAGCTTCTGGGAGGGCTGCAACTGCGATTTGTTGAGGTTCAGCAGGATTCCCATGGAGGTGAGGAAGTCTGAGGCCGTGGCCATGCCCTCCAGAGTCTCTTGCCTGAGGGACTTGCTAGGAGCCAGTCATCCAGATATGGGAACACTTGTATTCAGATTTTCCTGAGGTGCACCACAAGAATTGCACAACACTTTGTAAAAACTTGAGGCGCCGAGGATAGCCCAAAGGGCAGGACTCTGAACTGATAGTATTGACCTAATGCCACAAACCTTAGGTATTTGTGGTGGTTTGGGTGTATGAGAATGTGTTGGTAGGCATCCTGCATGTCCAAGGAGGATAGCCAGTCTTGTCGATGAATCAAAGGTAGCAGGGTACAAAGTGATATCATCTTGAACTTCTCCTAGTGAAGGAACTTGTTTAACTTTCTGAGATCCAGAATGGGGTGCATGCCGCCGGTTTTCTTTGGGATCAGAAAGTAATGGGAGTAGAATCCTGTGTTTCGTTGATCCAGCGGAACTACTTCTACTGCCCTGTTGTTCAGAAGGCCTTGTACCTCGGAAGCAAGAAGGTCTGACTGCAATGCAGACAGCCTGGACTGTCATTTGGGAGGATGATCCGGAGGGGTTTCCAAAAGATTGAGAGAGTACCCCTCGTGGATTATCTGGAGGACCCATTTGTCTGATGTAATAGATTTCCACTGGTTGTAGAACTGAATCAGACATCGTCCCACTGCTGAGGAGGAATCCCCCTCAGACAGCTGAGGTGGGACCTGGGCCAGAAACTCAGAAGGTGGCACTGGGTGGTTTGGGCCCTTGTGTCTTCTGCTGCGCTTTCTTTTGTGGCTAAGGGTTCTGTTTTTCATTAAAATCTCCTCTGCCCCGAAAGGACTGACAGTCGTGAAACTGTCGCTTGTTGCCACCGCGGGGGCGGGCGAGGTCTGGCTGTCTTAATGGCAGACCTAGTCTTCTGTGTGGCCTCCAGTGCTTGCGCCACCTGATGTCCAAACTGATACATACCATCGCGAGTAAGGCCATGACTTGCTGCTGGCCGTCCTTTGTGAAACTCGAAGTATGCAGCAAAGAGTGGCAACGGGTGCAGATGCCAGGCACCGCTGCCCAGGAAGCAGCATCGAAGGTGTCCATTGCAGCTTTAACCTGCTGGTTATTGGACTCGATACCCCTAGTTATGGTCTGAAGCAACTCTGAGGTAACCTCCGATTCGGGCAGAGTTTCTACCATTGCTTTGAGTGAATGCCAAAAGACATACTCATACTGAGAAAAATGGCCCTGGTAGCTAGCAATGCGCATATCCAGGGTTGAGGCGGCAAAGACTCTCTTACCTAAGGTGTCTATCTTGCGAGATTCTTTGTTTATAGGCCAGGCTGTAGATCCCTGAGGTAGGACAGCCTTATTCTCTGCTAGGACTACAATGGCATCAGCAAAGGCTTGTGAGGCCAAAATGGGTCGATCCTTGGGAGGGGCATACTTCCTATCTATGGACTTGGCCACGGAAGGAATGAGAGCCAGATTCTTCCACACCATCTGTGAAAGGATCTTGAAAGAGGGCTGTACCGGAGGGGTTAAATCCATAGGGATTTCCGGGACATGAAGATATTGGAAACGTAAAAGTTTCTCAGGATCGATTTCTGTAGTCTGGAGAGAAAGAGTAGAATTAAAATTCTTGAGCAGAGACTTAAAGGAAAGGCCTTCAACAACAGGCTCTGTAGGAGGATTGATCCCTGCTCCCAGGGCAGTGTCATCAATATCAACACCCAGGCGAAGATCTGGATCAGGCTCAAAATCATCTCTTGACAGTCCAGGGGGGACTGTATAGACAGGAAAGGAGTGAAAATCAGGAGAAAGAGTTGAAGAAGAAAGTATTGGAGTCAAAAACAACTGAAGACCGGACAGCACTGCATTCATCCCGGCGCCAGAGGAAATGGCACCTAGAACAAGGAGGAGGTACTATCAGAAATGGTGCTGTACATGGCACTGACAAAGAGCTGGTGCCGACAGAGCTCCGGAGCCGCAGATGGTGCCAACAGAGCCCGCAGAGCACTGCAGATGGCATCGAGAGAGCCACTGGGGTCTGAAAACTGCAATTTGAAGCAAAAGAGGAAAATTGGCAGGAGATAGAGGCATTGGTGTTGGACCCCTGTGCCACAGCCATGTGAAGGGGATAAACACTGAGCCGGAGTCGACGGCAATCAAGAAGGCACCATGTGACTAGGAAGGCCCAAACGCCCCACCTATCCTTCTGAAACCGAATGGCCTGAAGGCCCCAGTGTCGGACTGACCGGGTAGGGAAATTGGACCAACCTCTGAGCCCACAGCTCCATAAGAGCAGCCCACTGGTGAAACTGCTCATCGGAAGCTCCTCCAATAGGCGGCGAGGAGCTCCGGTGTCAAAGAGGTCGGCCACCAGAGACAGAAACTGCGACTCCGAAAGAGGTGGAAACCGGTGCCTGGCCCTAATAACTGACTGACTATCTACGTGCAGACATACCAGAGGACGACCTCGAGTGATGCCGTTTCTTCTTTGACCTATGTGTCAAAGAAGAACTCTACGCTGAACAGTCCGAGAATGGGACCATTTTCTTAGCTCGGGGACCGCCCACCTCCCTGAGCTTTAGACCGTCTGTTGTCAGACCCACCCCTCCGGGGAGGGTGGCGGACCGGACCCGGCCCGGCTGACTTAACAGCTTTCATATGACCTGCTCATGGTCGACTCCATCAATGGAGGGCTCAAGATTTCTCTTGTACAATTGTTAAAATTAGTAATATACATCGGTACTGATTAGAAATAATCTACAAAACAATAAACTGAACTATTGCTGCTAGTGAAGTTTAACTCCTTGAGTGCGAGTGACGTTGTCACTGAAGCACACTCAACGGCGGGAAAAAAGGAACTGAGGTGGTTAGAGGGTCGATGCCAAGACAGACATTACCGCACGAGCTGGGGCTCATGGTGCCACTTCCTTGTGGCTCCATCTTGGGCACCGGTCCTCCTGAAAAGTTTGCTCCCGCTGGATCCTAGTGCCTCCGGTGAACTCCCATTAGTGTGAATAAGTGGTGGAGACTTTATGTCCAGGAAGATCCACTACAGCCGCCATGGACCCGGCGCAGGAGTCGCCAATGTCCATCGCTGTCTGAAGCAGGTATTTGGCTACAGCCCAGCCCTGGTCTCGGACCTGCTTGACCATAGTCTGAAGGTCTGCTAGGAGATGAGGGAGAACCCCATCAAGAGCGTCCAACAGAACTAGAGAAAAATGGGCTATCAGGAGGGCTGAGCTCACTTGGCGAAGGCCAAGCGAAGACGCAGCACAGACCTTTTTGGACAAATGGTCCAATTTCTTGGATCCCTTATTGGGCGGTTTGTCAACGCCTCCCATATTGCCGGAGCGCCAAAACATGAAATCAGCCACCAAGCCTTCAGCCAAAGGATGTTCTGTGAACCCTGAGAGGGAACTCATGGGCACCGCATACTTGCAGGCCATCCTGGCTGATGGCGCTGGGAAGGAGGCGGGATGCTGCCACAGTTCCAATGCAGAGCCGAGGATGGCCTCTGACACTGGAAAGGCTTCCCGGTCCAAAACCTCAGTAAGCGGGTACTACGCTTGCTTCTAAACAGGTTACATTTGGATACTCGTGGACTCTGAGATGAGGCGGAGGAGGCCCATAAAGGAGGGAGGGCTCTTCTCCATCAAGAGACCCCCTGCCGACTCTGTGTCCACCGGATGAGAGTGTAAGGAGGAACCCTCCAACTCTGAAGAGTTGTCAAAGAGAGGCTGACTGCCCGAATCCCCGCTGACCCTCTGCGGACGGTCCGGGGTGACGGTGATCGACAGCCAATGGGGAAAACCCAAGGCTGGCCGAGCCTCCTTAGTCAGAGTGACGGTTGTCATCTGTTTCGGGAGCAGCTCCACTCAATGTAGGGGCCGAGCTGGGACAGTTTTACGGGTCTGCTCCTGCAAAGGCGTAAAAAGCATCAGCCTCTACAGCATAAGCCAAGTGATGGCTGGGGTAGAAGCCAGTACAGGCTTCATCCCGGCAAACACCAGTTGTTGCCACATTAAATCCTTGTAGTGTCAATGCAACTTGCGCCGAAGCCTCTCCTCCCCAGAGAAGGACAAGGATGAAGAACAGTGGTGGCACCACTAACCTGAGTGCCGAGAATGGGCGCCCGATGTCGGCCTGAGCCACTCAATCCACGGATTGGGACCGGGACGGACCTCAACCATCGGGGACTGACAGCGGGCCTGAGAGGGCCGGCGAGCCAGGGCACCTCCAGTTCCTGGTCTTAGACAGTGATGACAGGTCAGCGGACTGATCTGTCCCTCCCTGGGTCTGAGTTAGGACCGGAGTCCTAGACAAGGAGGCATTGGCCTCTTCGGGTGACAACAGGTCGGCCAGTTGGAGAAAAATCTCGTCTGGAAGATCAACCTGCCTCTCAGCCAACTGGCCCAACGGGGATACCATGGAGCCAGCGGGCTGGGCCAAGGATTTTACTAAAGTCAGAACCTCCTAAGAAGCCCAGGAATCGGGAGCCTGAGAGCATTCCCGATCCCACAATCGATGGTGAGACTGTTTTTTTCGGACTCTTTCTTGGATTTGGACTTGTAAGCCAACAGAGGGCCCTGCACATGAGTAGAAAAGCATGGCATAGGTCCTTAAACGCCCTTGTAAAGGAGGTGCCCAAAGAGAGCAACAAAATGGCTGAAGCTGAATGCCTGAAGTTGCTCAGCAGACCCCGCAGCCACGGAGACCACCTGACGGGCGTCTTTAGATTTGGCTGGTGGGTACTGATCACTCAGATGCCCTAAAAGTAAGCGGGTAGGACGGTCCTCCAAAATGGACGTATGAAAAGTGCGGCAAACATCACAGAGCTGGGGATCGTGGTTGTGGCCCAGGCACACACACACAAGGTGCAGATCCATCCAGGACATTTCTGGAACCCCGAGTAGACTTTTCGCGTCAGCCAATGTCGGTGGTATGAAGAAAAGCCTGAAGACAAAGGTTTTTTATTTCTGAAGAAATCCACAGATTCAAATTCAAAGGGCTTTCTCAGCATAAGAGCGGTGAGGAGGAACCTTCTTCTTCCAGTGGAAAGGAAGATCTGATGTCATGGGGGTGGTGCTGAGGAGTTTTACCACCGGTGGGTGGGACGAGTCAGTTTGAAAATGTTCCAGCAGATTTAAAGGGGAAAGCAAAACTGCCCAAGTAGAACACCATATCCACACTCCTAGAAATAGCAGTTCTAGATGAGCTCTTGTTTACAGTCAGCAGAGTTTTGGAGATGCAAATTAAAAACCCTTTTCACGACTGTTTACTAACTAAGGGGCTGGGTAATACTAGTTAAAAGCCACTGCAAAGGACAAAGTAATGTATTTGAAAGCCCTTTTCATGACAGACAGTCAAGGCAAAAAGAGGAAGGCATTTAGAGGTTAGGAGAGGAACTTAAAGGGCTTAGACAACTAGTTAACCCCACCCCCCTTGTCAGGGCAGGAATGGTTTCAGAGACAGGAGATGGGGAGGCTGGTTAAAAGCCCTAATCAGAATTACTAACTAGGGGGAGACCTTTAGTATCCGGGCTATACACAGGAGCAGAGGCAGTCGATCGGCTTGCCAATGCAAAGTAGAAGGGAGTTAATAAAGGGCCCTTGTCTGGACTACTAACCAACAGGATAGAGGAGTAAATTAAAAGCACTTGTCAGGGCAATGAACTTGGGGTACACTTGTTAAGTCCTTTTCAGCGTCATGTACCAGCCAGTGAACAGCATTTAGTAGGTTTGAGGACACCTTACAATTTTTATTTATTTTTATTTAGTAAACTCTAGGATTACAAGTACCTTTGAGCAGGGACTGCTCATTTACAAAGCCTCCATGTCAAAGGATTGAGGGAACAAAGGAAGCAACTGATACATATGTACATACATCTATTACATTTCAAAGTTAAATTAAGCATGGCATGTACAGTGGTTTGCAGAGAGAAACAGCAATAGCCAGTATGAATAAGTTTTGATGGTGAACTGCACTTGGAGTGGAGAGTGGTAGGAAGGAAAGAGCAGGCAACACCAATGTCAGGTAGAAGTGGTGGGTGGCATGAGATTGGTCATGGTGGCTAAGGCCTAGCATCAGCTGAGAGGGGAGGGGAAGGGTCGGTAAAGGGAGGAATGCAGGGGGGGTGTCAAAAGAGGCACAGGATGCAGGAACCCAGAGCACCACTGTCACCGGTACTATGTGAAGACCATGATTTAGGAGCGGCAGTCACACTGCGTGGTTGAGGCAATGGAGCGTCGTAGTTCCCTTTTAAGGGGACCAAGAGTCGTAGTTGTAAGTGCTTCTTTGTTAAGGGTTCTGTAGTACTGAGGTGCCCTGTGTGAGAATGATCTCTGCCCCATGGTGGTCCGGCACCTGGGGACCTGGAACATCTGTTGCAGAGCTCTTCATGTAGATTGGGTGCTGCTGTGGGCAGTGAGGAGTTTTGCAACTCCAGGCGGCATGTGCCCAAGGAGAATTTTTTTTGCGAGTAGACAGGTCTGCTACTGTATTCAGCTTTGGAGAGGTAGCCATCCAGCCTGGGCATATAGGTCACAGGTGTGAGTTAGGCGGTGGGCACCTGTAAGGAGCCTACAGGCTTTGTTGAGAGTCACAGATATCCTCCGGAGAGCCGTAGGGGAGGCAGAGCCGTAGATGGCAAGACCACAGTCAATGATGGAGGTGACAGAGCTATAGATAGCCAGCTTGAGGGCTTCAGGGGTCAGGCAATGCTTGTGGAGCAGGCCAATCCATATATTGGCAGCTCTTGCTACATAACCTATATGATGTGAGTACGAAAGTGAGCAGTCCAGGGTGATGCCAAGGTATTTGAACTCAGGAACATGCTCAAGTGAAGTTCCTGCATGGTTCTTGATGTTGAGGAGCTGAGTTTTGTACTTGCTCCGTGGGTTGTAGAATGTTATAGTCTTAGTTTTGCTAAAGTTCAGAACCAATTTATGTGAGCGGAACCTATCTTCGATACACCTGAAGTTGCTTTGAAGATGACTCTCTAGCAGGCTAGTATCACAGTTCCTTGAAAACAGTACTGCGTCATCCGCATAAAGTAATATTCTCTGTTGGCAGATGCCAGGGAGACCATTAAGAAAGAAAGAAAAGAGTAGTGGTCCTAATATTGACCCTTTGGGGACACCTGAGAGGACTGGCTTTTCATCTGAGGTGACTCCAGCGATCCTGACACGTTGGGCCCTGTCCCCTAGGTAACTAGCAAACCAGCTCACTGCATGTTTGGAGAGGCCAAGGGCGGATAGTTGATAGAGAAGTAGCAGGTGGTTCACAGTGTCAAAGGCCTTCGTTAAATCAATGAATACCGCCCCACCACACATGCCTCGGTCGATGGTGTCATGGAGGAAACTGGGGAACTCCAGTAGTGCCATGGTGATACTGTGCCCTTTCCAGAAACCATGTTGTTCAGGGCAATGGATTTCATACTTATCCAGGAACTCCACAAGTTGATCAAAGGCTATCGCTTGAGCATTTTTTGGGGTGGAGATGGGCCTGTAGTTTGTGTGTAGCGCCTTGTTCCATTTTGAACACTGGTGTGATAATTGCTTGTTTCCAGAGAGATGGAATTTGACCCAATCTTAGGGAAAGGTTAAAGATCTTAGTCAGGGTTCAAGGAATTCATCCAGAACTAATGCGAGTAGCTTCAGATCAAGGAGTCACCACTGTATCGGTTTAGCTGATGGCTGCGAATATAGGTTCTGGCTAGGTCATAGGGACCTCTTGGAAGAAGAACTGTGGGGGCACCATTAAGCCCTTTTCAAGACACTGTACCAGCAGGAGGCCCACTACACATTATTAGCACTTATTCAGAAACAGACATGTAAAATTAGTAAAAAATAAAATCAATAGGACAGGTACAAATTCCGTGACACAGTCAAAATGAATAGTGCACCTGTCTCTTGGACAGCCGTCTATGAAAAATTTATAGCCCTGGTAAAATATGTATGGATTGTTAAATTCGGCAAAAAACCTTCAATGAATAAAGTTTGAAAAAAAAGAAACTGTTAGGATCAGCAGTGTGCTGCATTCGGGACTTTTTCTATTACTTTACAACTGGTGGGTGAGTTTCTGACAAGGGGACATGGGTGGGGAGTAACTGACAAGGGGGATCTGGGTGGGATAGGTGATGGGGCTGAGATGGGTAAGAGTGAGGTGACGGACAAGGGGACATGACTGGGGAGGGTTGTGGGGCAGAGATGGGTGGGGGGAAGATTTTAAGTAGAAACATACAAGGAGGGACATGTGCATCTCAAAGCACTTGAAAAGTTGGCCAGTGCAAATCTCGGGGTGGGGGAAAGGGAGAGGGCTGCCTTTTTCCCAGCTGGATCAGTGTTAAAATAAAAAAATAAAAAAATAAAAAAAAAGGTTAAGCATGAACCCTGCAATCATGGCCATCTAACAATGAACTAATACTAAACTGTACAAAACATAAAGTAATGCTGTTTACACTCCAGACCTAAACTTCAAACAGGCACACTTCACCTCTCCCTTCCCTATGCTAATGGTTCCCTACCAGATGAACCCACCACTTAAAATTAGATCAGGAAGATCAGAAGGCTGTAGGTTCTATCCCCACACCAGGCACTTAGAATAAATCTCAGTACTGACAATGTAGTGCAGCATGAGGGGGTGCTGCACTCCCGAGGTGCCGTATTTTGGATAAGACATTAAACCGAGGTCCCATCTGCCTGTTCTGGTGGTATTTCAGGTGGATGGTAAAGATCCCATGGCACTTCTTAAAAAGAGTGGGGGAATTTCCCCAGTGTCCTGGCCAAATTTCCATCATTCACTAAAAATACCACCAACAGCTTAATCTGGCTCAATGTCAGTTGTCATCCCTCTGTATCCCCCTCCCCCGGGACGAGGCTGAAAATAGGCAGAACTGTCTAGTCCTTCTTTCCCTATAAATACATATATAAATAAATAAATAAAAACATTTCAGCATTACACCTGACCTCTCACTGGAATTCTCCTTTCATATCATGACAGTCTGTAAATCTGTCAACTCTAAACTGGGCATGGCCCACAAGGTTAAACATTGCCTGTCCCCCAAGGCACACCTAGCCAATGCATAAGGACTGCTGCTGCCTGGGTTTTACCCATGGTCTGCTAGTCTACCTTGGCACTAATAAAACAATCCTATCCAAGTGGGATGTAGCATACAACAGCATCTGTCCCTCTGCTATAGCCACTCCTTGATGGCCTGCTCTACACTGGCCATCCCCGGCTAGTAAGTGCTCTTTCCTCCTGGGCTGTACTGTAGACAAACTGCTTAGATCAGGAACCCCAGGTGTGCTAGCTGACCACCTGCATATCCCAAGGCATCTTACAGCCTGAGATCTGTGGGTTCTCCTCTTCTCCGGGACCACAGATGTGCCACATAACTAGGTCAACTTGCCTTTGCCCATAATGTGCCTAAAAGCTGGAACTCCCTGCCTTCCTCCATCAAATATTGTATATACTATTGCATGTATTGCCAGTACAGTGTCACTGCATACTTTGTGTGATAATGTCCCATGATCTTTTGTCATAGACTGTACATATTTCTTGCTCAAATTTTTACTGAGCATGATATTGGTAACTTCCCACTGTACCATCCGTTTTATCACCAATGCCCCAGCAAAAACCCACCGCTGTGCCCTGTATAATGTGGTGAAGTGGTACCAGGAGACTTGTACATACCTACATTTGGGTCTACAAAGCACTCTCAAACAAACTGCCTCCTTATTACTACCCTTCTACATCGCTTGCACAGTTTGTACTTGCTAAGGAAGAATGCATATATTTCCTTAGAGGTACCAAAAATTTGTACACGCTATGGCAAAGCAGCCGTAAGTTATACCCTCCCAACAGCACGGGATAAACTCCAAGCGATGCTAAAGCTCCATACCATATTTCCTCTAAATGCATTCAAAACCCTTATTAAAGAAAATCACCCACAATACCTGCCACTGTTACTGATCTCCAATTCTAACCCCCAACTCACTCCCTCTATTCTAGTTCTCTCTCTCTTCCTATATCTAGATCAGATGGACTACTGTGATTCCCACGTCTTGAACAATTGTTTTTGCTTGTATACCACTCTGTATGCCATTACTGCATACAATATATGGTAAATACAAATATTGTAAATACTTTTCTTTAACTGCTATTTCTATTCTCCTCGTATTGCTCAAGTCTTGTATTTATTGCATGTATTGTCTTGTAATTGTTTCATTGCTTGTATAAGAAATCTCTTTGTAAATGAGCTTGCTCAATGGATTTATCCCTTCACAATAAACTTGAACATATTCCCAGTTGGTTGTTCACACTGCCGGTACGTTGCTATTGTTTATATTTAAATTTTTATTTATGCATTTATTTATTTGTTAACTGGATGGGTTCACTGATTCCCAGGGACCGTTTTCAAACATGAGTTGGGCCATAAAGATGCACAAATGTGGGTAATAAAGGTACACGAGTGATGAGAAATGGAAATAATGTACATACCGTAATTCTTGATCTTCTTGGACGGAGTCTTCACCATTCATTCACACTAGTGGGACTACGCCGAGGCCAGGACCCAGCCAAAATTCAGGAGGACCGGGCCAAGCTAGACCATGCATGCACAGCCTAAACTGGCTAGCATCATATAGGCTATCTCGGCGCCGACCCTCCAACTGCCTCAGTACCTTTTTGACCGAGGAGATGCAGCTTAAACTATCTTAGGAAACCTAATCTAAACTGGGCATAAGATAGCCGGATGACCCATGTAAGAATGGTCAGCACAACAGCATCTTCACAGCCCAACCAACAAGGGAGTGAAGACCAAACAGATTGAGTGAGCTCAGGAGATGGTGGGTGGGTGGGCATGTGAATGAATGGTGGAGACTCCATCCAAGAAAATCAAGAATTATGGTAGGTATGTAATTTTCATATCTTCCTGGACTAAAAGTCTTCACCATTCGTTCACACTAGTGGGAGAGTACTGAGCTAAAAAAAATCAATACTCCAAACAGGGCAGCAGGAGATTGAGCTCGCTCAGGACAGAAGTCCATTAAGGATTGATCTGCCGAAGGATGTGTGCTGTGTGGCATAAACATCGAGAGCATAGTGCTTTATGAAAGTGTGCACTGAACTCCAAGTAGCCACTCAGCAGATGTTTGCAATGGGTATGTTATGAATCTCTGCTAGGGAAGCCGCAGCCACTCTAATATAGTGGGCCTAAACCCAGCCTTCCAGCTTGACCTGCGTCATCGAGTAGCAGTGTCAGAGACAGGCTACTAGCCACGCAGAAATGCATCGGATGGAGACAGGCTGACCCAGCCAAGTGGCACTGAAGGACACGAACAGCTGTTTAGATTAGCGAATCTCTTTAGTTCTATCAATGTAGAACCACAAAACTCTTTTCATATCCAGAGAGTGAAGGGTGCGTTCCCCTTCATTCTGGAAGTTGGCAAAGTAAGTCAGAAGCACCAAAGGTTGGTTAAGATGGAATTCCAAAACCACCTTTGGAAGAAACTTAGGGTGGGTAAGAAGAAACACCTTATCCTTGTGAAACACCATGTATGGAGGGCCTGTGACCAACATGTGAATCTCAGAGACCCTACGAGCAGAAGTAATGGTCATCAGGAAGGCAGACTTCCAGGTCAGAAACTTCATATCACAAGTGGCTAGAGGTTCAAACGGCTTGCGAATGAGGATGTCTAGCACTAGGTTAATATCCCAAGCAGCCATTGATCTCCTAACTGGTGCTCTGGTGTGAAGGATTCCTTTAAGGAACCTTTTGACCAGAGGAAGCTGAGCCAGTGCCAGGTTATGCACTGACTCATGGTAGGCGGAAATCATGCAGAGGTGTACCTTTACTGTGGAATACTGCAGCACTGCATTAGACAGGTCTAGAAGGTACTCCAACACATTGCTTGGTGGGCAAAAGAAAGGATCCAGGCAGGACTTCGCACACCAAATCGAGAAACGCTTTTCCACTTTGCTGTGTTAAGTCTTTCTAGTGGAAGGTTTACGGGCCACTAAAAGGATTTCTAAGATCTGCTGGGAAGCCTTGAATCTACTCACTTCCATCTCCTCAGGAGCCAGGCATGGAGATGGAGTGAGCGCAGGCTGGGATGAACCACGGCTCCCTGTGTCAGGAGGTCCATTCACAGGGGCATTTGTTTCGGAGGTACCTCTGATAATCTGTTGATCAGCCGGAACCATATCTGCCAGGGTCAGTATGGGGTGATTAGAATCATCATCTGCCCCCTGTGCTTCCAATTTGAGGAGCACCCTCTGAACCAACGGAAGAGGAGGAAATGCATACAGAAAGCATCCTGTCAACCGCAGTATGAATGCATCCTGACAGAAAATGCCCAGTTCTGGATTTCTGGAGCAGAATCGAGGCAGTTTTCTGTTGAGTGGGGACACAAAAAGGTCCAGGTCTGGAGTGCCCACTCCATTGAATAGCGATTGCACGATGTCTACCATGAGCGACCATTTGTGGGGCTCCACCTCCGTTCTGCTGAGGTGGTCTGCTAGGTCGTTCTAGACTCCTGGGAGGTTAACTGCCTGGATGGATGCCTCGTTCTCCAGACACCATTCCCACACCCACGTTGCCTCCTGGGGTAGGAGTGTGCTCCACCCTGCTTGCTGATGGTAGTACATCACTGCTTTGTTGTCTGTCTGAAGTAGAATTATTTTCTGACAGAGGGCATCCCTCAGGGCTCGGACAGTATACAGTACCACCCTCATCTCCAGAACATTTATGTGAAGGTCAGACTCGTCCTTGGTCCACACTCCCTCAGTGTGGAGGTCCTGACAGTGAGCCCCCAACCCACCAGGGAAGCATCTGTGGTGACATTGATCTGCATCTACGGTGGGGCAAAGGGAAGACCCTGTTGCAAGCTGATTTCCTAAGTCCACCACAGAAGAGACCGTGCCAGAGGCTGTGTCACCCTCATGTGAAAGGACTGCAGATGTGTATCGGAGACTCCTGCGAACTGAGCATCCATTGAGAGGTCCGCATGTGCAATCGTGCCTAGGGGTACCATGAAGATGGACGATGCCATGAGGACCAACAGCCACTGCACTGCAATGGCTCAAACCAACATGTTCTCCCTGATGATGTGAGCCATCTGAAGAATACAGACCTTCCTGTCCTCTGGGAGGAAGGCTCTAACCTGGGTGGTATCAGTAGAGCTCCTATGAAGAGGAGCTGCTGGGAAGGCTAAAGTTGAGACTTCTCTAGGTTCAAGAGGACTCCATGGATGTAAAGGAACTGGGAGGCTTCGCCACCGCTTCTCCTTGTCCCTTCTTCGTAGGGACTTGCTAGGAGCCAGTCATCCAGATAGGGGAAGACTTGAATACTTAGCTTTCTGAGGTGCGCAATGAGCACTGTGAAGCACTTTGTGAAGACTCGAGGCGCTGAGAAAGGCCCGAAAGGCAATACTCGAAACTGGTAGTGCTGTCTCAGAACCATCAAGCAGAGGTATTTGCGGTGATTTGGGTGCATTGGAACATGCTGGTAAGCATCCTGCATGTCAAGGGATGCAAGTCAGTCGAACTGACGAATCAATGGAAGTAGCGTCCCAGGGAGACCATCTTGAATTTCTCCCTGAAAAGATACTGGTTTAACTTTCTGAGGTCGAGAATCAGGCACATCCCTCGTTTTCTTTGGAACCACTGTGAGGGGAAAACTTCTATTGCCCTGTTCTTTAAGGGGCCCTGGATCTCAGCAGAAAGAAGGTCTGAATGAGCAGCAGACAGGTTGGACTGCCATTTCTGTGGAAGGTCTGGAGGACTGTCCACAAGATTGAGGGAACAGCTTTCTCTGACAATTCTGAGAACCTATTTGTCTGACATGATTTGCTTCCACTGCTCGCAGAAAAGAGACAGACCTCCTCCCACCACCAAGGAAGAGTCCCCATTGGGCAACGGAGGAGGGACCTGGGCCGAATTCTTAGAGACGGGCGCTAGGCGCCTTTGGGGCCAGCGTCTTTTGCTGCGCGTTCTTCTGCAGCTGGGTAGCTGTGTTTTTATTAATAGGCCCCTCGCCCCTCACCCCGAAGGACTGTCAGCTGCAAAACTGTCAGCTGTTCCCATTTTCTGTGGGGCAGGGCGCTGGCCGGTTGTTTTCAGGGCAGACCTAGTCTTCTCTGCAGTCTCTAGTGCTTGCTTTACTTGAAAGCCGAAGAGGCAGGCACCATCAAAAGGGACATTCATAACCCTCTGCTGGGCATCAGCCAGAAAACCTGATGTCCTGAGCCAGGAGTGACGCCGTATACAAATCCTCACGGCAGCAGCCCTGGAAGCAATATCATAGGCAGCCTTCAGCTGCTGGTTATTGGATTCTATGCCTCTGGTGATGGTCTGCAGCAGCTCCAAGGTGACGTTAGACTCGGGATCTTCTCTCTCTGCAACAAAGCCCAAGGGAGGAAACGCGAAGGGCCGAAGCTATGGGGCAAGTGTTTATTGCTGTTCTCCACAGTATGCTGTGACAGGAAAAGTGAACTGCTGTTTAAATTTTTGAGTATTTGCTGAATAAATGCAGCAGTTAACACTAATAATTGCTTCCTGCTGTTTCCTTGAAGGTGACTGAGTGGCGTCTGCAAACCTACTGAAGCTTTGAAGTTTTGTGTGAGGGTTGGCGGCACATTCACAGACACACCATGCCCATATCCAGAGCACAGTTTAGGTTCGTGTGTATGGAGCTGTCATATAGACTTGAAGACTTAACTCCCACTGGTGAGTGACGTGAACTAAACACACTCGATAGTGGGAAAAAAAGGAACTGAGGCGGTTTGGAGTGTTGGACGCCGAGATTGGCTCCCATCTCACAGTGTCGCATATGTGTGATCCTACCTCAGTGCCGCCCTCCTTAAGATTTTTGGTTTCGCTAGGTCCTAGCCCCATGAGTCCAACTAGTGTGAATGAATGGTGAAGACTTTTAGTCCAGGAAGATACAAAAGGTAGGTGAGATAAAAACATGAGATTCAGTAAAGGTAAAATAAACATTAGATCATGAGGGAGCATGCAGGTGAATAAACAGAACAAAGTAAACAATTTACAGAGTCTTTATAGTAGCACAGTATCGCTGGTATGAGAAGGAGAACAGTTGCTTCATCAGTGTGGGCAAATGCAGGAAGGTCTGACAGAAAGGGAGGCCCTATACTGTGATATGAATAGGTAGTATGATACTAGAGCACGTAAAGGAGGTGGCAGGCTGTTCCAGTGACTCGGGGCCAAGGAGAAGGCCTTCTGGCCCACACATGTGGCTACTTGAGGTGACTCTAGGAGAAGGCTGAAGGAGGACCAGAGGTCATGGGGACAAAGTTTAGGCTTCAGCAGGGTGGATAGGGGGACTGCTCTTTTTCTCACATGGTTCTGTCAATAAGGCAGCCTACCGGTGCTGCAACTATTGGCTCATTCAAATGCAAACTTCGGCAGCACCTTATTACAACCAGCAACTGTGGCTGCTACCATTAGCACCCCTTTTTAACTACAACCACCTACTTGCACTTTGCCTCACATCAACACTATATGTTGATACATCCCAACCTCAGCACTTCAGGTTACCACCCTATATGCACCTTCACCCGTGATTTGCATTTGACGCAAATAAAATTTATATGCCATTTTTGCAGATGCTTGCTCTTTTAGCAGTTATTTTGTGCCACTTTTGTTTAACATGCGACTAGTTGTGCTGCTCCTTTCCTGTACCCCCCCAAATTGCACCTGGAAAACGAGTCTTGGCTCAGTGTGCCCTTCCTGGTTACCAATTTTTAATAACTAAATAAATAAAATTCTTCTGTAAGGAGCATTACCCCTCATCTGCAGTTTCATAAATCCCTAAAATTTGCAGTTCTGGGACCTGTATATAACTTGTTGCTTTTTTTTTTTTTTTAAACTCAAGTTTATTAGCAACAAGTGGGTACATTCATGTATTACAAGGCACAAATACATTCAGCTATATTCCATTCTGCAGATCGTACTTGATAGGTTTCACATCTTATCATAAAAAACTCTAATATCGCACCAATCAATTGTCCATATCCATTTATATTATGACAGTCCTATATCACTAAGGAGTACCAACCCAGGATTGGCCCCAACTGATCCGGAGGCTCCCTTGTCACCCCACCTCACCCGAATGTAAGTAGGCCTGGAACCACTTTTTGTAAGGTACCTAGATGTTCAGCACAGGAGCCATCTAGTCCATCCACGAGTATGGATGTCTGTTTTTTGACTAATTTTAAAAGTTAGCTCCTCGAGCTCAGAAATTTCTTGGATTATCCAGTACCAAGTCCTAAGGGCAGGTGGGTCAGGTTTCATCCAGGAGTGGGTTGTGGCTTTGTGTGCTGCCACCAATAGAATTGCCCAGAGGGAGTCTGCTCCTCTAAGACCTCTGGGAGGACACCTAGGACAACATTTGGCCAGTCCGGTGGTTGATCTAGTGAGAAGATATCTACCAGGGCAGTGTGCACCTCATCCCAGAAGGGCCTCATCCCAGGACATTTCCAAAAGACATGTAGGTGAGTTGCCTTCTCCTCGCCACACAACTGCCAACACACCAAGGTGCGAGTGGGATCTTTTTTATTAAGAGCCAAGGGAGTGAGGAAACACCGCATCTTCACTCTCCACTCGAATTCCTGCCAGTATGGTGGTCTTCGAGGTGATGTAGAAGGCTTTATCCCAGTCTAGCTCCTCTAGGTCAGGTTCACCCTTCCCCTGCCACTTGGCCTTAATTTTATCTAGGGGGTCCTTTTTTAGCCCAGCTAGTGACTTATAGATTGACGAGATGAGGCCCCTCTGTGCATGTCCAGAAAGGATTGCTTGTAAACAGCTGAGAAAAGGGTGGCCCATGCAGAGCGTAGTCCAGCCCTGGCATTTAGTAATATAGGCTCGGACCTGTAGAAATCTAAAGTGGTCAGAGTTCCTGAGGCATATGTGCCTTTAAGAGTTGCAAAATCTAGTACCTGGTTCCCCTGAGTGAACTGGCCAAGGTGGGTCAGTCCCAGCCTATCCCAAGTCCTGAAAGTGTGGTCTAAACGTGCTGGGAGAAAGTTGGAAGCCCATGCTAATCTATAAAAGGGCCAGAGGGAATGCTTTAATTTATACTTCTGCCACAGTGTTCCTGGCTGCAGTGAGTGGATGGAGGGGACCACTGCAAGCCCCACTGAGCGACATAGCTCTGGAGTCAAGGCTCTACTGCCTTCCAGTTCGAGGTATGATGAGATGGACCAGCACAAGGCTGCCTTTAACTGTGCCACCAGATAGTAATCTTCTAGGGCAGGCAGGGACCTACCACCCCTGCTCCTGTGTGCCTGTAGAATGTGGAAATTGACCCAGGGCCTCTTGTTATTTCAAACAAATTTCGAGATCATTTTATGTCAGATTTGGAACTGTGATCTGCATACAAGGAGGGGGAGACACTGGAATAAATATAAGAATCTAGGAAGAATATTCATGATAATTGTTTGAATCCTGGAGTATATAGGAAGATTAATTAGAGACCATCTCTCAAAGTACTTTTAAATTTGGCTTACTAGTGGATTAGAATTAGCCTTATGTAGTTGGGATGGATGCTTGGTAATCTAAGTACCAAGGTATTTCATCTTCTCGGACGTCCAGCTCAAAGGAAGAGTATCCAAGATTGTCTGGGAAGGGATGTAGTAGAAGCTAAGTACTTCTGTCTTAGTTTTATTAAGTGAATATCCCACATGCCTCCCAAACTCCTCCAGCACAGACCACACCCATGGAATGGACATCTTTGGGTGGGGGAGAGAGAGGAGGACATCATCCGTGTACAGAGATCTTCCATTCCAGCCCCCCACCTCAATTCCCCAGACTGCTTCTATTTGGCGGATAACCTCTGCCAGAGGCTCAATGTACAGAGCAAACAGGATGGGGGGGAAGAGGGGGCAACCCTGCAGAGTGCCTCTGTTTAATCTGAATCTGTCTGAAAGACTCCCATTCACCCTTACATAGGCCTGTGGGCCAGTGTATAATGCTTTTATACCGTCTATGAATGGATGCGGAAAGGCCATGGTCTCTAATACTAGAAAGAGGAAACTCCATGAGACCTTATCAAAGGTCTTTTCTGTGTCCAGGCTCATTGGACATGCAGGTGTGTGGGAGTGGTGGATGGAGTCAACAATGTTGAGAGTAGTCCGGACACTGTCCAGGGCCTGACAGCCTGAGACAAAGCCCATCTGATCTAAACTGATCGGTTCTGGTAGTAGATAGTTTAGGCGGATGCTCTATGACAGAAGTGAATATTTTGTAATCTGAATTGAGTAATGAAATGGGTCCCTAGGATTCACATCAGGCTGGATCTTTGTGTTCTTTATGGATTGGGAGATGTGGCATACTGCCATGAAGGAGGAACAGGGTTTCTGTCTCTCCAGATGTCTGTATAAACCTCCGGAAGGAGGGGAACCGTCTCCTTCTTAAAGGTCTTCTAGAACTCTGCACTAAAGCCGTCCAGTCGGGGACATTTACCAGTTTTTAATTCTTTAATCGTAATCAGGATTTCAGATTGTGTGATTGGCTTGATTAAGGATTGCCCCGCCTCCGAAGAGAGAGAGAGAGAGAGAGGCTAAGAATTTTGCTTTTTCCTCCAATGTTGTTTGAGTGGGATTTATATAGGATAGAATAACAGGAGACAAAAACCTCAGCAATCTAGTTTCATTTGTTAACTGGGGAGCCAGTAGTTGGAGAGATTATTTTAGTGATTGTGGCCCTAGCCTCATATTGTCTAAGGCAAAAAGCTAAGTCTGGTTCCTCTAGGGCCTCCTTCATAGTATTTTTGCTTTAGAAAAAAAAAGGAGAGCTTTCTCTACTTCTACTTTCTGAAGTTCTCTTAAGTTACTCTTACATCCCTTAAGCTCCAAATCCTTGGATCTCTCCCATTTAACTTTCTGAGCTTCCTCAAGGGCTTTGATTTGTGTAGTGAGCTCCTGTTGCCTCTGTCTAGCTGCTCTTTTCTTAGACGTGACAATGGCAATAAGCTTCCCTGACCGAGGCCTTGAGAGTATCCAACAAAATCTGCGGGGAGGGTCTCTCAGAGTTCTCCTCTAAAGTTCTAGTAATGTGCTGTTTAATTTTTTTAATTACGACCTGGTCGCGGAGGAGTGAGCAGTTAGGCCTCCAGTGTGTATTTCGTGTGGGGAGGTTGAGGTCTATTTCCACGAAAATTGGATTGTGGTCGGACAGTGAGGATGTTCCCACCCACATAGAAGGAAACCTAGTCAGGTCCTTAGAGAAGGTTAATAAATGGCTAATCTAAATATATTTTAAATCTGGGAGAGTAGTAAGAATAATCTCGGAGCCCTCACGGTACTCTCATGCCAGACACCTGCCAGCCCCACTTGCACAAAAATCTTCTTGAGCTTAATGTGCTTTTCTGTAGTCGGGTTGGTATTTGGCAGGTAGTATCCAAGTCTCTATTGAAAATTTAATTCCAGTCCCCCCCACTATGACCAGGGTCCCCCAGCTTTTCTCAGCGATCAGTTGGACAAGAGGAGTAGAAGGAAATCAGAGAGCCTGGGGCGGCTATAAACATTAGCCAGGTAATCTGGTGTCTGGATTTTTCCTAATGTCAGGCTATACTGTACCCCACCTGGTCCTCCACCACTTCCTCCACCTCAAAAGGAAAGGAGGCCAAGATTAAGATAGCAACCCCTCTCTTTCTGCCGCTGATAGCGAGGAGTGAAACACCTAATGGAAATTCCTGGACCTCAATTTTAATAGCTTCGAGGGAGACAAATGTCTCCTGAAGAAAGTTAACATCACTTTTTGTGATAAGTATCTTAAGATCTGCTTTCTCTTCACAGGGTTGGTACACCCATTTATGTTGAATGAAAGAATATAAATATTGACTCGACATCACTACAGTACAAACAAACATTTGTCAATGCCGAATATTTACTTGCTGGCATTGGCATTGGTGAATATAGGAGTTGAGAGCTGCATAATAAGAATGGCAGCAGTACTGAACTGAAGCCAACCCTACCACCACCCTGCAGAAACCGACAGGCATTGGGGTGTGCCTTTGGTCGCCAGGCATAACGCCCACGCCATTTCACCACACCCTCACCCTGCAGACACTGACAAGTGTCACGGTGTGCTTTAGGTCTTTGCCTTATGCTCACCCCATTCCATCAGGAAATATGGTGAGATGGGTCCTGTATAGAGAATGGGGTGAACTTTGGGGTCGAAGAGTCCAAGGCACATCTTGATGCCTCTCACTGGCTGCAGGGTGTGGAATGGTATGAGCATTACAGGCGAGAATCCCAAGTCCACCCTGATGCCTGTCAATCTCTACTGAGGTGGGGGCGCCATCAGTCGGAAACCTTAGCCTCAGGCGTTCGTTGCTTCACTCAAATTTTCAACATGGGTTTCTGTGACCCCACCTTATGAACAGTGGCGGTATCAGTTCGCTAGCCGAAAGCTGATTTCGCATTGCGACTATGCCATTTGGCACCACAGGTGCGAAACACATTGAACAGGATGAAAAATGACAGCTGTACTATTCATGGGGAGGTTCAAAAATGGCAATGTTGAAAATCTGCAGTGAAAATATTAAAAAAACTGGTGAAGTCACGGTGTGCGTGAAAATGCGCAATGCAATTAGTTTGGGGATTTTTTTACAACAGATTGTCAACACAGGGATTTTAGAACCTCCGCTCATGAACAGTGTCACTGTGATTTTCTTATCTGTCCCGAACAGTGATTTCCCACAGCGACCACACATTTCTGCGCTGGAAGTACGAAAACACATTTCGGCCATGGTGTGAAAAATGACAGCTGTACTGTTCATAAGGAAGTGTGGAAAAATGCCAGTGGTGAAGAAAATCCGTACTGAAAATATTAGAAATCCAAGAACTTACGAGGGTGCGCGGAAACTGCGCACTGGTCGCTTGTAACACAGTCATTTTATGGACTTTTTTCACCAAATTTTTAACATAGCCATTTTAACATCTCTGCTCATGAATAATGTCACTGTGATTTTCTTAATCTGTCCCAAACATTGATTTCGCACACCGACTGTGCTATTATCGCTACATGGGTGGAAACACGCTTTGGGCAAGATGTGAAAAATGACAGCTGTACTGCTCATAAGGAGGTATGGTAAAATGGCAATGTTGAAAATCTGGAGTGAAAATATTGAAAATTCGTAAATTTACGAGCGTGTGTACGAACAGCGCAACGCATGCTCGTAAAACAGTCATTTTGGGGAATTGTTTCACCAAATTTTCAACATACAGACTGTTGCTACGCTGGGTCGGCTCCAGCGTGGCACCTAACTCTGTTTGGGGGCGCAGCAGAGCCGACGGGGATTGGGCATCCCATCGGCCATACAGTGTGTACGCTTGGGAGGCGAGCACGCAACATGCCGGTGTGTGTGTGTGTGTGAGTGAGAAGCGCGATGAGCATGTGATATCTTATCGCTGCTCACTGAAGCGTAGCTCTCCCTTTGAACTGTATGGCACTGTATTTTCAACTGCTGTCACAGATAGCTGCAGCATTCATTAGCGAACTGCGGTCGTTAACGCAAACACACTGACTGAATTGGAAGACAGGGAGCCACACCTCGAAAACTCGGGATGATGGCACTATGTTTCTTGCACATGCGTGCAAGCAAACATAAAAATGACATTTTAACTTTTGGTGCTCATAATTGTGTTTCTGTAAGGCCTAGTATTTAGCTGTATGTTTGAAATGACGTACCCAAGTGAACAATTAACTATAAACTGCAGCCAGAGAATTGAACATAAACTATCTCAAGTGAGGTGTGAAATTGTCTCACTGTCCACTTGTCGTATGAGTGGGCGAGTCTGTGGTGCACAGGGCCCCAGCATATATAAGTAGTACCCTCCCAGTACAGTGGGAGTGTACTGACTTCCATGAGTAGCTGGGGCATGCCCAGCTTAGGGCTGTCATGAAAGCAACAGAGAATAAGGAGCTCAGGAAAAGGATGAGACACCCCATTAACCCAAGAGAAAATTCCCCTATAGGGCCTGGCCCTTTGACGTCAGCAGTCATGACGACTTATGAATCACTGTAATCACTCTTAGCCCCCACGCCCCCCGAAGCGAACTCGTGGTATTAAACTGTCTGAGAAACAACGCATTAAATCACGTCTATATGTTGACTGTCATTCCCTTCCTAATTTTTAGGAACGTGGTGGTTACTCAGGCTGGGACCATGGGCCCAGGGTGGCCCATCAGGAGCGGCCATACCCCTCCGGAGAAGCCAATCCTCCTGCTCCCTCTCAGTCTGGAACATTTACACTAATACAGTGCAATCGCTTAGGGTGTGTGACCCTCAATCTGCAGCCTGTGATATAAAAAGGTCCCCAGAGGTACAAGTCAGGCCCCAGTGATGACTTCTGTCTAAGAAGGGGTCATTCCTGGAGCACTGGCAGTGGAGCACAATGCTTGAGAGGTGTAAAGATCCCCCCTCCATCACTCAAGCGACTGGCCAACTTAATTGATTTTGCCATGCTGACATTCACCGTGGGGAGCAGCCCAGTGGACCCCCCGCCCCACCTCCCCCAGGAAAGCGTAGAGACATGGATTCACCGTTCTTCCCCCAGGGCACCAGGCACCAAGAACTTACAGTCCCAGCCTCAACCTTGTGGATACAATGTCTAGTGACAGTCTCCCTCCGACCCTACCCCCAGCATCACCATCCCTCATCCCACACCCAGACATTTAGAGCATTTTTCCCTTTTGAATTGCATCATACTTCAAGCATGTTCACCATCATCTCCCCAGGAGCAGGGCTCCTGTGTCAGAAAGCGGAGGAGGAAGTCCGAGAAGTGCTTCATTTCTAGATGGGACTACTCCAGCGATCAGTGTGAATAATTCTCCGGGCGATAGATCAGACCCCACATGGGATCCACAGTCCAGGGCAAGATCTACGGATGCAGTCTCGATCAAAGAACAAAAGGGGGGTCAGCAGCGAACCATGCCAACAAGCGGAAGCCAGACTGCATCGGAAACTGGGGGAATAATCAGGACAGAAAGATCAACCGACCTGTTTGTGAGCCCTCTTCAGGTGGTTGATGCATCAGGTTGGTGGAGTTGGTGACATCTTCTCTCAGATCGAGGCCTCTCGTTAACTGCAGAGGATCATCATACTCGCGCAGCAGAGCCGAGGGCGATCTGATCACAGATTTGTCAGGGCTAGCTCCTGGGAAGATTCGGGGCAGATAACTCCTTTCTGGGGCATGGAACACACGGAGGCAAGTAGGTCCTGATCCAACTTTTCTTTATTCAATGGTGGGATAGGAATACAAGGGACTCAAGAAACTGTAGGGCAGCCAACAGATCAGGAAATATTTTAACCCCATTCTCCATGTCCACCTTCAGCCGAGCAGGGAAAAAGAACCTGGGCCTTAACAGATTTTGCTTTCAACTGTTTCACTATCAGCCACAAAGCTCTTCGGGCTTCCTGGACCAAGGATGTATGGTTATTGTCTATAGAGATCCTTTGGCTCTGGTAGTTTAGGGGTCCTTGTTGCCAAGCACGACGAAATACTTCCTTCTTTACATCTGTAAGAGGTGAAGCGGGCTATCAGGGATCGTGGCCTAGCATCTGGATTGCATGGCTTAGGTCCAAGAAACTGGTGTGCTCGGTCCATCGAGATATCGAGCTCCTCCAGAAGGGATAGCAGTTTGTGCAGCAAATCTTGTAGGAATGCAGCAGTATCTTTATACTTGTCCTCTGCACCCTCGAGTACCCCATAGACGTGGATATTTTGGCACCTACTCCTGCCCTCCAAGTCGTCCATCCGATGGGTTAGTTCTCTGTCCCTTGCTAGAAGGCAAAGCAAGAGTCAGTCATGTCTGTCAGTTTGTTCAGCTGTTTGAGTTAGGCAGAGTTCAAACTGTTCAGTTTTATGATCTATCCGATTGATATCAGAGCAAAGCTCAGACAGATTTTGGTCTATTTTCTGTACTGTTTGAGACATTTGCATTATAGTTTTTGCAAGTTCTGCCAGAATCCCCGCACCACATTGAGCCGACATCTGAGGACCATCCGCAGCCTTGCGGTCCTCTACAGCATCCTGCTGTTCCACCTGCAGTAGCTCTTTTAATTTTTGGACAGGAGTGTTCGGAGGTCTCCCAGCCTTCATCCTAGTAGCTTTAGCTGGGGAAGGCATTAGTTTTGGCTGTGATGTAGTTCAATTTTAGTTGCGACAGGGTAGGAGCTGCAGGGCTAGGCAGCCATCAGTTCGCTGACGTCACCAGAAGTCCACTTGTTGCTGTTCTTGTTCATTATTATATTACTGCTTCTATAGAGTGATGTAGTTAGCACTATGCACTTATATAGTGCCCCAAAGTTGGGGGCACAACAGAAATAAATAGAGTGCCCCAGTATGGGTGGGCCCCAGTACAGTGTAGGCTGGACAGGGGTAATGTACACAGGTCCCTTGTTAGAGTGTTCCCCCTATGCCAGGCAGGAACTGCTGTGGGAAAAAAAGTTTTGTTTTGCTGTCCCTGGCTGCCTGCTCTGTTCTGCAACCCCAAGGAAAGCTGCATGAGCCAGGGGCATCATTCAAAGTCCAGGCCAGGCTGAACTGTTGGAGGGTTGCTAGGGACGCAGTGTACTGAATGCTGGAGTTGGGCAGTTGAGTTGTGGCCATGGAAGCAGATGGTCGGTGCTGCCGTCCTTTGGGCAAAGAAGAACCCAAAGGGAGTGCTCTCAGGCACTCCAGAAGAAAAAGATGCCCACTCATGGAGAGATGGAGAGAAGGGACACAGGTAAGAAAGTGTAGTTCAAGGGCTTTCCTGTGGTCCGCCTCTCGTCCCTCGATGCAGGTGTCTGGTCCATGAGTGTGCGGCGGTCCCAGTGCTGCAGCCCTTAATCAGTTCCCATTCTGTGGTGTGGGCTATGTTTTGCCCCATTTTTTGTTTTCAATTTTAAAGTAAAGTTATCCAGTCCCTCTGTGGCAGCTGTGTCCAAGAGCCACATCCTCCATGTGTGAGAGAGAGAGCGCAAGGACCATCGAGTGTCGTAAGGTCCTGCAAGCCCCCCCAGTCGCCCGGCGTAGTGCCTGCCTCCAGTCGGGAGCCTCCCTCTGCCAGAAGCACCTCCCAAAGCAGATTCCTTCACCCCAGGCTGGGGCAGGGAGTAGAAGCAGCAGCAGCAGCACTAGGAGCAAAGTGCTGACCACCAGCAAGTTAAAATAAATAAATAAAAAGTGTGGCCTTAGGGAAAGACGGCCAAAAGAGCCGAGAGGGATGGGTTGCAGGACCCAACATTTAAATATTTTAATATTAATTTTGGGCATAGCGATGCCCAAAAGGAGGGGCCCTGCATAGAGACCCTTGGTAAAAGATTTAAATATTTACAAGGGGGCAGAACCAAGGCAGAAAGGCCCTGACTGCATATTAAAGGGTTATTTAAGGAAGCAATGCCCAAGGGGAATTAAGGGGGCAATGCAAGACCCATTGTATCGGAAGCCCAGCAAGTATACGCCTGGGGATTTAAAGGGGCCAGCATAGTAGGCCCACTACTTAAAAGGGCTAGGCAAACCCTGTAATTTAGAGGGACCCAGCTAAAGCTAATTGGAAGAAGGGCTAGCAACCCAGGTGCCCCGCACTTTCCTCAGTACACCCTTGTTCCCAAGCCACTAGAAAGGGGGTTCAGCATCACAAGAAGTGGGAAATTGGCTTAAAGGGCCCCTGGTGAATTTTGGTGCTTTGGGGACAGCGACTGCAGTTGGATTGGTGGGGAAGTTATTTATTTATTTTTTTAAATATATCCCAACTTCGGACCATCTATAGAAGCGGCTGAGGAAAAAGCTGGCTAGCGGCTCTCTAATTGGGCTAACATTGGGGCAAGAGAGCAATCGGGGCATTCTGGACTGGCAATACGCCCAAGACTGTACCCGAACTGTGTTACTTGCCTGAAAAACTGTGTTCATTGCCTGAAAACTACCTGAATTGTATTTATTGCCTGAAAACTGCTGGAACTGTGCAGTTGCCCCAAAGTTGTCCAACTGCCCCTGAAACTGTGCAATTGCCCCAGGTGGCAGTTACACCACAGTGTGCCAGCATCTTGTACTAAGTGAATTCCTGGATCAGTCTTCAGCAGCCTTGGAAGGGCGTTCAGCAAATGAATTCGGAACCAGTCTGCAGTAAGATTTTCTGAACATCCTCATCCACGGCCGTACCCTGCAACATCACATTTGTTGTTTTCTGCTAGTCCCAGTGTCAGCCTGGCCCAGTGTGAGATTCTGCCATCTGTTTCTCTTTTCCTTCTTCATCACCACCGCTTTTCAAGATCTTCTGTTCCAGTTTCTCTAAACCAACATCCCGTTTATTGTTTTACATTTATCTTTGGCCCGTCTGCCATTGGCACCCAAAACTCTGTCATCCTCTCGACATCTGAAGACTTCCTCATCTTGGTTCTCAATATCCATGGGGTCCCCATTACCTTCTGCATCTTTCGCTGCGAGTCCACCAGTGGACTGTGGCAGGGGTTCTCCTGCATGCTCAGTACCGGCAGTCCACAAGAGGGCTGTCGCAGGGTGGTCTGCATCTGTTGTTTCATCCCGGCTGTCTGCCAGAGGACTGTGGCCGGATTCTTGCATTTGTTCTTCATTCTCGGTGGCCCACCAGTGGGTTTTTAGCCGAGGAATCCTTTGAGTTTTGTTCTCTGTTTCCAGCAACCCAGGAGAGGTGGGTATAGCCGATGAACCTATGGCCTGTTTAGAAAATCTCTCCACATCCCATTAGTCCCACAGAAATTCTCTTCAGCCAAGCCAGTTTGGCAAGCCCACTTGTTCCCCTTTTCAAGAATCTTCCTTTGTTTCACCTTCCTTCCTGCACAAATCGTCCATCATACAACAAAAACTCTGCTAGTTGTGCACGAACTGCAAATTGTGTTATTTTAGACTCTTACGATAGCTTATTGCAAAAGTTCTTGTTTCTAGAGTACTCCAAAGGTAGCCCCATGAGGGCAGAGGTGTACCTCAGAGTTGGGGTAGAGTGCTCATACAACCTGTATAGTTATTTGTACAGTATTAAGAGTTTACAGTACATTTAGAGTTTACGTTATAGTTACATGAGATTACTGCTCAGATAATCATAATGCTGCCCGTACTCCCTGTCATTTTTACTGTTGGTGTTTTCTTTATGACCGTGTCCTCCTTCCCTCCTGTCTAATAAACATCTTCATTTCATCAGACCTCTGAACGATTCCTACCTCATCTTGTTGGGTGCCTCCATCTACCCATCTAGGAATGAGGTCGCCCCATCACAACACCTGCTGGGGAGTGACACTGGTGCTGGTAGTAAGACAGACATCCACCTCGCAGAGTGAAGAACCGAGAAATCTACCTGAGCACCACCAGCACAGTTACACTTATGTTTTGTATTTATTTCAGTCTTGGAATTAATACCTTTGAGCCAAAGGCTCTTTACATAGACTCCATGGCATATCAGAGAACAGAAAATTGAAATTACAGTACCTACCATAATTCTTGATCTTCTTGGGCAGTTTCCACCACTCAATCACACTAATGGGATCTACACTGGAGGCGCTAGGACCCAGCGGTAGCAAATTTTTTCAAGAGGGTGGCGCCAGAGGTGGAGCATAGAAGCAAGCATCAAGCTGTGGCTCTTAGTAAAGACTCTCTCGGCATCGACCCTCCAACCGCCTCAGTACCTTTTTCCCCAAGGAGGTGTGGCGTAACTAACCTAGCAGGACTAACCTAACAAATCGGACATAGGATTGTCCGAATAACCCGTGTGAGAAGGGTCAACAATAGAGTCTTCACAGCACAGCCACTGCGGGAGTGAAGACCAAAAACAGAGGCATGAGCTCGGGGGATGGTGGGTGGGCATGTGAATGAGGGGTGGAGACTTCGTCCAAGAAGATAAAGAATTACGGTAGGTATGGAATTTCCATATCTTCCTGGACATAAAGTCTCCACCACTCATTCACACTAATGAGAGAGTACAGAGCTAATAATCCCCCGAGACGGGCAGCAGGAAAACTAAGAGCTCACATACTTAGGACAGAAGTCCGTTAAGAATAGTCCTACCAAACGACAGATGTCGTCTGGCATGGACATCCAAAGCATATGTTAGCAGTATACTAAGGCTCCATTTAGCGCGTTGCAAATATCTGCAATGGGCATGTTCATGATTTCCGCCAGAGATGCGCGACTGCCCTAGTAGAGTGAGAGTACACTCTGCCTTTCAGCTTAATCTGTGCCATAGAATAGCAGTGGCGGAGACAAGCTACCAGCCACGCTGAAATGCACCTAATAGCGACAGGTTGACCCAGCCGGTCTCACTGAAGGAAACAAACAGTTGTTGAGCCTTGCGAATTTCTTTTGTTTGATCCAGATGGAATCCGAGTACTCTCAACATCCAAAGAATGAAGTGCGTTCCCCTTCATTCTGAAAGTTAGCAAAGCAAGTAGGCAGGACTAAAGGTTGGTTTAGATGAAATTCTGAGACTACCTTACGGAGAAACTTAGAGCGAGTCCTAAGAACTACTTTGTCCTTGTGAAATACAGTGTACAGGGGCGAAAAACACGTGAAGTCTGTGACCAGAGCGTGTATTTCAGAAACTCCACAGGCCAAAGTGATGGCCACCAGTAAGGCCATTTTCCAAGTGAGGAACTTCAACTTGCAGGTAGCTAGAGGCTCGAAAGGTTTCCGAGTGAGCATGGCTAGCACAAGGTTAATGTCCCAGGCTGCGACTGGACGTCTGATAGGAGTTCTGGTATGCAGAATACCCTTAAGAAACATGTTAACTACAGGTAACTGAGCCAGAGACAAGGAATGTACCAGCTCATGATAAGCTGAATTGGCACACAGATGAACTTTGACTGTAGAGTACTGCAGGCCTGAATATGAGAGGTCTAAAAGGTACTCCAAGACTATCTGGTGGGCAGGAAAAAGGGTTCCAAGAGGATTTTGCACACCAGAGAGAGAAATGCTTCCATTTGGTTGTGTAGGTTTTTCTAGTGGCTGGCTTACGTGCAGCCAAGAGAATATCTGAAACCCTACGGGAGACATTGAACCTATTCACCTCTTATCTCTTCAGGAGCCAAGCATGAAGGTGAAGCGCCTTAAGATTGGGATGGACCACAGGAACCTGGGTCAGAGGGTTCGTCTGAAGGGGAAGTGCCTTCGGGGGGGTTTCCGACAGACTGTTGAGCAGCGGGAACCATATCTGTCAAGGCCAGAAAGGAGCAATGAGAATCATTTTGTCCCCCTGAGACTCAAATTTGAGAAGTACCCTCTGAATTAGGGGAAGAGGAGGAAAGGCGTATAGAAAGCGTTTTGTCCACTACAGCCTGAACGCATCCTGACAGAAAATGCCAGGTCCTGGATTTCTGGAGCAGAAGAGAGGCAGTTTTGTGCTGAGTGTTGATGCAAAAAAGTCCAGGTCTGGAGTTCCCCACTCTTTGAAGAGTGACTGAGCGACGGCTGAGTCGAGAGACCACTCGTGAGGCTCTGTCTCCATTCTGCTGAGACGGTCTGTCAGTTTGTTCTGCACTCCTGGCAGGTAAACCACGTGGATTAGAGCCTTGTGCTCCAGGCACTATTCCCACACTCTCATAGTTTCCTTGCATAAATCGGTAAGAGTGTGCACCGCCCTGCTTGTTGATGTAATACATCACTGCTTTGCTGTCCGTTTGAAGGAGAATGTTCTTGTAACAGAGTACGTCCTTCAAGGCCCGGACTGCATAGAGGACGGCTCTAAGTTCCAGGATGTTTATGTGAAGCTGGGACTTGTCCTGAGTCCACGTGCTTTAGGTGTGGAGATCCTGGCAGTGAGCTCCCCACCCCATCAGGGATGCGTCCATGGTAATGGAGATCTGATGATCCAGAGGAGCAAAGGAATACCCTTCCAGAAGGTTGTCCTCCTGCGACCACCAGGTGAGTGACCTCTTTAGAGGTTCTGTCACCTTGATGGGAAAGGACTGAGGGTGAGTGGTTGGGGACCACTGAATACTGAGCACGTGCTAGGGGTACAGTGAACACCGAGGATGCCATGAGACCCAGCATGCGTTGCATCGAGATCACTTGAACCGAGCTGTTTTCTCTGATGTGCTGGGCCATCTGTAGAATACTGCTCCTTCTGTTCTCAGGGAGAAAAGCCTTCACACAGGAGGTGTCCTCCAGAAGAGTTCCTATGAAGAGGGTTTCTGGAGGGCTGCAACTGCGATTTGTTGAGATGTAGCAGGACTCCCATAGATGTGAGGAAGTCTGAAGCCGTGGCTACAGCGTCCAGAGTTTCTTGTCTGGAAGGACTTCCAAGAGCCAGTCATTCAGATATAGGAACACCTGAATTCTGATTTTCCTGAGATGTGCTGTGAGAATTGCACAACACTTTGTAAAACTTGGTGCTGAGGACAGCCGAAAGGGCAGGACTCTGAACTGATAATGTTGACTCAACGCCACAAACTTTAGGTATTTGTGGAGCTTTGGATGTATAAGAATGTGTTGGTAGGCATCCTGCATGTCCAGGAAGGCTAGCCAATCGTGTTGATGAAGCAAAGGTAGAAGGGTACCTAGAGATATCATCTTGAACTTCTCCTTGTGAAGGAATTTGTTTAACTTTCTGAGATTCAGAATGTGGCACATGCCGCCAGTTTTCTTCGGAACCAGAAAGTAATGGGAGTAGAATCCTGTGTTTCGCTGATCCAGCAGAACTACTTCTACTGCCCTGCTGCTCATAAGGCCTTGTACCTTGGAAGCAAGAAGGTCTGATTGTACTGTCGACAGCCTGGGCTGTTGTGTGGGGTGGATGATCCGGAGAGGTTTCTGAAAGATTGAGCGAGTACCCCTTGCGGATTATCCAGAGGACCCATTTGTCTGATGTTATAGATTTCCACTGGTTGTAGAACCGAGTCAGATATCCTCCCACCGCTAAGGAAGAGTCCCCCTCGGATAGTTGAAGCGGGACCTGGGCCAGAAACTCAGAAGGTGGCACTCGGCGCTTTGGGGCCTTGTGCCTTCTGCTGCATTTTCTTTTGTGGCTGAGGGTTGAGGTTTTTGTTAAAACCTCCTCTGCCTTTGCCCCGAAAGGACTGACAGTTGTGAAACTGACGCTCATTGGCACCCCCCAACCCCAAGAGGAGGTGGGTGTGGGTCAAGCTGTCTTAATGGCTGACCTAGTCTTCTGTGTGGCCTCCAGAGCTTGCTCCACCTGTGGCCCGAACAAATACATACCGAAGGGTAAAGCCATGACCTGCTGCTGGACATCATTCGTGAAGCCTGAAGTACGTAGCCAAGAGTGGCGATGGGTACAAATGCCCACCGCCGCCCGGGAAGCAGTATCGAAAGCATCCACTGCAGCTTTAACCTGTTGGTTATTGGACTCTATACCCCTGGTAATGGTCTGAAGTAGCTCTGAATTGGTTTCCAACTCAGGCAGAGCTTCTACCATTTGTTTGAGAAAATGCCAAAGGACATACTCATATTGAGAAAAATAGCCCTGGTAGCTGGCAATACGCATACCCGGGGTGGAGGCAGCAAAGACTCTCTTACCTAAGGTGTCAGTCTTGCGAGATTGATTATTTATAGGCCGGGCTGTAAATGCCTGTGGGAGGACGGCCTTATCATTCTCTGCTAAGACTACAATGGGATCAGCAAAGGCTTGTGAGGCCAATATGGGTCGATCCTTGGGAGGAGCATTCCTCCTATCTATGGACTTAGCCACGGAAGGGATGAGAGCAGGATTGTTCCATACCATCTGAGAGAAGGTCTCGAACGATGGTTGTACCAGAGGAGTTAAATCCATATGGATCTCCGGGACATGTAAGTATTGGAGTCTTAAAAGCTTCCCAGGATCGATTTCTGTAGTCTGGAGAGAAAGAGTGGAATTAAAATTTTTCAGCAGAGATTTAAAGGAAAGGTCTTCGACCACAGGCTGTGCAGCAGGATTGATCACTGCTCCTTCAACATCATCATCACCCAGTCGAAGATCTGGGTCAGGCTCAAAATCATCTCCTGAGAGTCCGGGGGCTGTATGGATAGGAAAGGAATGAAAATCAGAAGGAAAAATAGAAGAGGAAAGAATCGGAATCAAAAAGCCTTGGAGGCTGGATGGTGCCACACCAAGCATCGGCGACAACGAAGAACATGGCGCCGAACACAAGGAAGTCGGCGCCATCGGAAACAGACCAGTACCTGGCACCGACATAGGCCACGGTGCCGAAGGAGCCCACAGTGCCACAGACAGTGCCAACAGAGCCCTTGGCGCCACGGATGGCGCCAGAGGTACCAGTGCTAAGGGCGGTGATGACAGGCCCCCCAACGGCGCCAAGAGAGTCTTGGCACTGCGGATGGCGCCAAGCGCGTCCCAAGGTTATGAAAATGAAAATTACGTGCTTACCGTAATTCTTGATCTTCTCTTGTATCTTCACCATTCATTACTGCTTGGGTTGGTGCCAGAGGCGCCGCTACACGCTACTGGAGGTTCTTTTTTTTTTTAACTCGGTTCTCAACGGCGCCGCCTCGAGAGTGACATATTGGCGTCATGCGCGAGGGGCGGCCGTTAGGTGCCGCAGACCTCCTCTATCTCAGTTCTGGTAGCCGGAGAGGCGAAATAAAGGGTAAGAAAAAAGGAAAGCGAGGCAAGAGAGCTGAGGGACAGAAAAAGGAAAGGATATAAACTGAGAAAGGAATAAGCCGGTAGAGAATCAACAGAGAAGAAGGATTCCTACCCTAAGGGACCGCAGGGCCTCCTTTCTGGGGCAGCTCTAGGGAGGAACAGAGAGAGGAAGAGAAAGTAGAAGAAGAAGAAAAGAGGCATGTTGAGAGGGAGAACAGTGCCCATCGAGCATTGGTTGAGAGGCTTAGCAGCTAGGAGTAACAAGGAGCAAGAATCCCAGTTGCTAGGACTGAGGGAGGTTCAACCAACCACCTGAACAGATCGAATGAAGGCAGACTCTCTGAACTCTCGACATGCCAAGTCCCTTCATCCTAGCTGAGGGCTCAGGAGACTGCCCGGCAGAACCTGTTCGGGTAGGCGCCCAACCAGGAAGGGGACTAAGTCCCTTAGCACCCTGTTAATTGCTAACACAGTAGTGTATGGGAAAGACTATGCCTTCTCAAAGGCAGTTTTGTATGAAAGATAGAGTGGAACTCGATCAGACTCCTAAGGCAAGGCAAGCGGGCTCAGAGCTGACAAGTCCAATCAGCTACAGCTCAAAATAATACCTGCCAGGAGATTCTAGACTTCACCAAGGCCAAGTCAGAGCATGGCCTCTTAGGCTGTGAAACTGCATAACCTGAAGAAGGTATTTTAGGAATCACACCCTAAGGGCGGTCAGAAAGAGTTCCCTCAGAATTTAGATAAAGGAACACCGTGTTCGTTCCTCTTTACCTTGAGGAAAAAAGGGAGACCATTCATTAAGAATGGAAAACAGAAAGTTTTTTATTTTTTTTTTTTTGGCATAAAGGCCAAAAGAAGGAAGAGGAACGAGACGGGAGGGGGAGACGCCACAGAAGGAGGCCACTGAGGGGAAGGTGGGTGGGTATCAGTAATGAATGGTGAAGATACAAGAGAAGATCAAGAATTACAGTAGGTACATAATTTTCATATCTTCCCATGTCAATCTTCACCATTCATTACTGCTTGGGTGAGTACCAAGCCCCCTAAAAAAGGGGAGTAGAACCCTGAGGAACAGACCCCAGCCTTCTGCTGGTGAGAAACAGAAGGGAAGACCCTGGGCTAATCCAGAGAGAAGCCTATGTGGGAGAAGAGCTAGGAGGTGCCCCCCGAGGACAGGGAGACGGAGGAAGCCCCTGCAGTAATCTCCTAGCTCTGGAGGAAAAAAGACGGGTCCCCCGGAAGGCGGAGCGAATCACCCTACGCCGGGCCAGGGGTGACAACCTTGATAGACGAAGCCATGCCGTCCGCCTAATGCAGATCGCTGTCCCCGAAAGCCTGGAAGCCACCTCACTGGCGTCATAAGATGCCCTCGCTTGGTGTCCTGCCAGCTCCAGGCCTATAGCGAAGAGGGCAATAGCCTGTCTGATTTGCTCCGTATCAGGCATTGATGCTAAGAGCTGAGAGCATTGACCACAGATGCCTACTGTGAGCAGCGTGGTGAGCCTGATGTGGCGCAATACAAGCCATCGCCCACGAGAGGAAGAACACTCTCTCGCCCCCACGGTCGATTGTAGGGAATCCGAATCGGTGGACAGTCGTGCGCCAGGCGGCGGCGCCCGGAAGGAGTCTCTAGGTATGCCAAACCCGAGGACAGGTTGGGAAGAGTACCCAGGGATTCCGAAAGGGCACAATACCTACGTCGACAGTCTGCCGGGGCTGGAGAAGGGGTGGCTGGCGACTGCCAGGAACGGATAGACGCCTCCTGGAAGGGGATAGGCCAGGAAGGTACCACCAGGTGCTGGGCGCTGAATTCTCCAAGGAATTCGCGTGTCTCCCGTTGGTATTGTCTCGCCTAACGTAGGAGATTCGAAGATCACTCACCATCCTCGAAAGGAATTGCTGATATTCAGTGAAATCAGCATCTGAGGAGATATGAACAGGTTCCTCTCCTCAGAGGAGGGAGACGAGGATGATGGAGAGCTGGAGTGTCCAGAAGATTCCTGTGGCGGTGGGAGAGGTGAAAGACCCGCTCATGCATATACCTGACATATGGGGAAGAGCACGAGAACCTCTGAACTGCTCCCAGGATACAGAGCCCGTGGGACCCGACATGGCCCTGGAAGAGCGGGGTGGCTGCAGAGGCACTGGAGATGGGCACCTATGAAGAGGCAACTGACCTCTGCTAGGGCTCTGAAATCCGGAGAACGGAGCCCGAGCTGGCGGGATTCCGGACAACAGACCAGGTCGCAAAACGGAACTCTGGGGATGCGAAACCTGGAAGAGCCCAGAAGGGGATTCTCCCCTGTGACGAACCAGGGACTGCACGGATCCAGAAGGGCAGTCCGCAGCAATGCCACTGGAGGGGACCTCGGGGTCCAAGAGGGAAAGGTGGGGCCCAGCGCCACGGCTCTGAGCCACCCCGCGACCTGGCGATGACCATCCCCCCGCCGACCCCCCTCAGACTCAGAGAGCGCCCCCTCCCTGACTCCAGCGTTCTCCCACACCGAGAGGCGGTAACAGCACCCAGAAGGGTAGGACCCGGGGCCACCCCTAGCCCGAGGGCCCTCAGGGGAGGACGGGAGCGGGGACAGTGGGAGGGGCCCACTGTGCCGCCCAGCACCACGTGCCACCGAGGACCCCAACTCCGAAGAGTCAGGTTGCCAGGATGGGTCCACGTCTGAGTCATCGACCTCCGAAGAGGAAGAGACCAGCTGAACCACGATGCTGGCAACCCCAGGAGTCCCCGGAGAAACGGCGCTGCGAACGGCGCCGGTGCCAGAGACAGCATCGGACGACCCTGGCCCACCCACACCTGCTAGGCCCGCCCCGCCCCCTGCGGCGTCAGTTAGCCCACACGTGCCGCCCGCCGAACCCAACCCCGGGCGCCGCCGAGCGCAAACCGGCCACGGGCACCGAAGGCCAGACCGGGCACCGAGGGTCCACGGTGCCAGGCCCAGCAGGCACAGGCCTCGACACTGGGAGCTTTTCCTCCGAGGAGGTGACTCACGAGAGGTGTCTCGCCGCGGCCCGGGAGGACCATGACGCTCCTCCGACACCGCGAAAGAAGCTTCCTCTTCGGCAAGAGAAGAGAAGAAGCCTCCTCCTCCACGGACTGTATAGGCCGGGAGGACCCAGAGAATGGCCTACCTGGAATCCCTGGGCGGCGCCGTCCCAGGTCGGTGGGGCCTTGCCGATCTTGAATCGCCGCGACTTGAGGACACGACGGTCCATGGAGAAACAGGCATTGCAGCGTCCATGTCGTGGTTGGGTCCCAGGCAGCGGAGACAGACATCATGCTGGTCGAGATGGAAACCCGGCCACAGGAGCACCGGCCGCGATAGGGACGGCCGCGCCTGACTCACGCTTTGCCCCGAACCTGACATGATGCGAACTAAACAAGGCAAAAACAGTAATAAAGCACTTGTGCCGTCGATAGAAAATAAAGAACGGTCTTACCGGTATCTGACGTCGGCGAGTCACTGAAGAAAACGAGGTCTTGAGCGAATAGTTATACTACCGCGCAGCAGGTGCAGCCTCGACAGCGGAGAAACAGAACTGAAATAGAGGAGGAGTCTGCGGCACCTAACGGCCGCCCCTCGCGCATGACGCAATACGTCACTCTCGAGGGCGGCGCCGTTGGAGCCAATTTTTTAAAAAAAACTCCCGTAGCGGGTGCGCGCCTCCAGCACTAACCCAAGCAGTAATGAATGGTGAAGATTGACAAGGGAAGATCTGCAATTTGAGGGAAAAGAAGGAAAATTGGCAGGAAATAGAGGCATCAGTGTGGACAGCCTACGCCGCAGCCATGTGAGGGAGGAAAACACCTGAGCAATGGAGTTGACAGCACCGACGAAGGCGCCGTGCGACTAGGAAGGTCCAACTGCCCTACCCGCTCCCTTGAACGGCCCGAAGGCCTCGGAGTGACCGGGTCAGGGAGCTGGATCAACCTCCAAGCCCACTGCTCCATAAGAGCAGCCCACTGGTGAAACTGCTCATCGTAAGCCCCTCCAATAGGCGGGTGGGCTCTGATGTCGGCCACCGGAGACTGAAACTGGCGACTCAGAGAAGAGGAGACCGGCGCCTGGCCCCAATGACCGACCGCTGACGCGCATACATACCAGAAGGTGACCTCGAGTGATGCCTTCTCTTTTTCGACTTGTGTGCAGTAGAAGAGCTCGAGGCCCAATGGTGCCGAGAATGGGACAGTTTCCTTTTATGCTTTGGAGGACGCCCATCTCCCTGAGCACTGGACCGTCCGTTGTCAGACCCACCTCCAGAGAGGCGGTGGACGGACAAGCCGGCTGACTGAACAGCTTTCATATGAAGTCTCCCTACCATCACCTGACCTGCTCATGGTCGACTCCGTCAATGGAGGGCTGAAGACTTCTTTCTTATAATCAATAAAATTAAATCTAATCAGTACTTGTTTTAGAAAATGAATTACAAAACAATAAACTGAAAACTATGCTGTAGTTTGAAGTTTGACTCCCAGCAGGCGAGCGATGTCGTCACTGAAGTACACTCGATGGCAGGAAAAAAGGAACTGAGGCGGTTGGAGGGTCGATGCCGAGGTAGTCTACCGCACGAGCCATGGCTCGCTTTGCCATTTCCTTGCGACTCCACCTCTGGCGCCGCCCCTCTTGAAAAGTTTGCTCCCGCTGGATCCTAGTGCCTCTGGCATAGATCCCATTAGTGTGAATGAGTGGCGGAGACTTTATGTCCAAGAAGATCAAACAGTATAGTGAGAAAATACATAGTGATCCTAGGAGTAAAGGTAAACAATAAAATAAGCACATATGGATTAAAGTTATAAAAACAGGTATTTTGCAAACATACAGCGGCTAGGAGTAAGCTTAACTAGCAGGGAAAGGCATTAGGGTTGGGATCTGACTACAGGAACAAAAAAGATGCAACCAAGTAGCATTGTCAGAGACAAAACAAGGGAAAGGCAACGACTAGGGACATGGTCTTACAGGATAGACAGAAGCTAAGGGCTAGGGCCTAACAATGTTCCTGAGCGGGGGTTGCTAGGAGGGGAATATCAGCAGACAAACGTGGGCTGTGTCATTCAGTATAAGAGGGCACTCCAGTGGGGCACTGAGTGCAGGAACTGATGATGCCCTCTATAGAGCAGCAAGCAGAGTCTGATGCTGGGACTGGTTAATGGGGACCTCAGGAAGGCAGCTGCAGTTATAGGGTAGTGTAAGGGTATGATGGGATGGTAGGGTGGGGTGGGGTCTTGGGCGAAGGAGGAAACAGGCCCAAGTTATTTTATGCATGGCAGTCACAGGAGGCATTGGCTACTAGTGCTTGGCGAAGTTTCTTTTTGAAGGAGCCCAGTGTTTGGTCTTTGGTAACATCACAGTGGAGTGAATTATACCACAATGCTGCTCTGTATGCTAAGGAGTGTTGCCCTTGGGTGGTATGGCAGTGAAGCAATATAAACGCATGGTTCAAGGTGCATCTAGTATGCCGGGTGTGGTTTGGTGACCTAAACATTGACTGTACACCAGGAGGCAAGAGACCGAGGGAGGCCTTTTTCACTATTAGGCATGATTGATAGGATAGTACGTACTGCTACTGCCCCCCCCCCCCATGGTCCTGCTTATACTAGTGCCGCTGCCCTGTTTCTTGTGCACTGCATATTCATGTGCAATCTTGTTTTCCCTACCGTAGCATCACTTTCCCATTATCTGTATTCCTCTGGCATCTGTTTGTTGCCAGAGGTCTTCCTTTTACTACTGCTGCTTGCTAGGTTTCCTGTGTACTGCTTCAAATTGTAACATTTAATTTCACCATGTGGGGAAAGCACAAAAAAAAGGAAAGAAGGAAGAAAAGCATGGATGGCCAGCATGATGACACTGATCCCTACTTGCAATACCCGCACCAGGCTCGTGGAGCACTTCCCGTCCAAAGATCCGTTTCATGGCCTCTGGGCCATCCCTGCCACAGGGGGAATGCTGTGGGGAAGATGGCTGAGTGACAGTAAGTCCATAAGTGGACAGGGTGACAGGGCTTGGGGGGGGGTGTCAGTCTCTGATGATGGGACCACCCTGGGGTGGCATAAACTAACTTCATCTTGTGAGCTCTGGTTTACCCTGTTTGTGGCATCATAGTACCATCATCTGTATAGTCATGCCACTGCACAGAAACATAGAAATTGACAGCAGATAAGGACCGCTAGGCCCATCTAGTCTGTCCATTTTCCTGCCTACTGTAAAAACCGCAGACCCTACTTGATTCCAGCTTCATCTCTTCGTTCCTATTGCTAGGGTTCGCCTATGCCTGTCCCATGCATGCTTGAATCCCCACTGTGTTAGGCCCCACCACCTCCACTGGAAGTCTATTCCACCTTTCTGTGAAGAATCCACATGCTACCCCTATAGTCTACCCCTTCCAACCTCATGTCATGCCCCCCTCATTCCTGGACATCTCCTTTTCTGAAAGATGCTAGCCTCCGGTACCCTATTTATGCCTTTTAGATATTTGTAGGTTTCTATCATATCTCCCCTGTCTCTCCTCTCCTCTCCTCCAGGGTATACATACTGAGGTCTCCCAGTCTCTCCTCATATAACTTTTGTTGCCCTTCTTTGAACTGCCTCCACCCTGTCTACATCCTTACGGAGATGTGGCCTCCAGAACTGGACACTGTATTCCAAATGAGGCCTCACCAATGATGTGTACAGTGGCATGCTGCCCTTTAGCTCTTCCAGGTCCTGAACAATTGGACTCTGCTCATCACATGCTCTTACTGGGCAAACCAAAATAAAGAAGTAGATATCCCCGCCAAACTTTGTATGTTCCTCTGTACTCTGGCTCCCCCACCAGTGTGACTTATGTCACCCAGCTGTTGCTGAAAAAACAGAGCTGACGCAGATGGTCGTGCTCTGAATGACCACTCCCGGCCATCTCCGGGGGGTCTCTTGCCCCGAAACCGGGGAACCAATCCCTGGCCACCTCCACCCAAGGTGCTACTGTGGGACGGTGGTGGCCAATGGCCTTTGCCCTGGCACCAGAGCAGCCCAGGGAAGGGTGGGGCACAGGCCAGCTTCTAAAGTCCAGACAGCAAGGAAATCTGCCTCTTGCTGTCTGGACATCGCCTCAGGACAAAATCGATCTCCCAAGACCACTACAAGGTAGGCTTGGGGAGCTTGGGGCCTGCTAGGCCTTATTTGCTTTTGGGTGGTGGCCGGCTGGGCACCCGCTGGCTTGGGGGGGGGTTCTCAGCCCCTTCCAGCCCCTTGTTAAAAAACACCCCAGGTCGCAGAAACGGAGCAACCCCAATGGGAACAGATTGCATTCTGGTGGTTCCCAATGGCTGCTCCATGCTCCCAACATCCCCCCAGCCCTTCCTCTTCGCTCCCTCTCTCTGACCTCCAGGCACAGGCTGCGAGCCCTGGTGCAGTAACAGGCAGGGCTGTCAGCCTAAACCTCACGGTGGCAATCACAAGTCCCCCCTACCCCAAAAAAATTAACATACTAAAATCAAACAGATTATATTTCCACGTTTTCCCAGCAGGTTAGGTGCAGGTAGCTGCTGACATAGCGTTGGGTTGCAAGTGCCACGACCCCCACCTTCTCAGGCAGAGTCCTGCCACGGCCTCCTCACCTGGTTCCAGCTTGGCTTCCTCTGCTTGTGGCTGCTCCCAGATAGCGCTCTTTGGTGGGCTCCTCACCGGTGGCCACTCCTCAGTCACCCCTCCCGCTCTGTCCTCTCTTCTGGATGGCCATGCAGCACAGTCCCGGGTCAGACTGGGGCCAGCATCTCGCTCCATGCAGCTCCAGCTCGGGGAGGATTTGCTGCCTTGCAGCACTGTAGAGTTCCCTGCAGAGCATGCATGGGTTTCTCGTCACTCCATCTCGGTGACAGGGGATGGGGCTGTCAGGGATCACACAGCTCGGGGGCTTCCGGATGACATTTTGGCTGCTGGGCTCTTCCCTTTAATGCCGGCCATGGGAGGCCCTGTTGTTCTCCTGGGTCAGGGATCCCGCCGGATCTCGCGGGAGCCTGGTCGGGGGGGATCTCACGTACGATTCCAGCATCACCATGTTGCCAGGGGGACCAACAGGGATATGGAGAGGTTTCTCATCTTGTAGGCTCTCGTGAGATCAGAGCAGCCATCTTGCCTGGGGGTGTCTATCCTCTTTTCCCTTTATAACACAGAAGGCTGTTTTTCGGGCTGGTTTTCAGCCTTTACAAAACAAAAAAAAAATTAAGAAGCAAGCTTTCAGTTATTTAGTAGCTCTGAGTTTGGGATAGCGATGCTTGCACATTTGTCTGTTTCCTGTTGTTCGAACTTTCTTCTTTTACTGTTTTGGGGGTCCCTTCCAAGGGACTGGGGTGGACTAAGGGGCAGGCTTGCAGGTTGCTGTTGGTAGGGATGGACGTGGCTGGGGCCTGACTCTGCAACAAGGCTGGCAGGCCATCTTTGCTGGCAGGCAACACTCTCCGGGGGACTCCTTGCGGGGGAGGGTAAAAAAAAGCAGCTTTCTTTTCTGGGGTTTTCAAGACCCATAAAAGGAACCCTTTTCAAGCATCCAGACTTTTACTTTGAAGGCTCCAAATTCTATTAGTTTAGGGAGCAACACAGTAGCGGGAAGATTTTAGGAGTGGCATAATCAACAGATGTTTTTGGTTTTCCATATTCTTCAAAACGACCTACCCGCCACCGTAACACGAGCAGCATGAGTTCAGGTGACAGGCCTGTGGATCAGGGGAATGAGGAGGTATTGGCCTCTGGGACTCCAGTTCACAGGGAGTTGCCAGCTGGAGTTTAAGGAGGAGCTGCAGTGGCTGGTGGAGCTGGGGGCCCCAGCTGGCTGCAAGTGGCGTTGAAAGATTCCTGGTCAGGAGGCAGACCCAGCACATCACGCCCAAGCAAGCATGCTAGAAGACCCACAGCTAAGATGGTGGAGGCCTTGGCAGCAGCAGACCGGAGGAGGACAGCAGGAGTTCAGAGGCAAGGATGACAATGCATGGTCCAGAAGTCATCAACGCTCGACCCCAGTCAGACACAGCCAGAAGGGAGAGAGAGCCACTAGAGGCTCAGGGATGCGAACACAGTGCCCCATTTGGCTGGGAGGGTGAGTATATCGGCATCACAGCTTTCAAGGGCACCCCGGTGGTAAGTCGGGAGCCAGAGCACAACAGTCTGTGGGGAGCTTCTTGGCTTGGATAGAGAAAGGGGGCACCGGGAGTCAGGGTTGGGACCTGTCCACGGCTGGGCGCCGGGAGCTTCTGCCAAGAGGCTCCATGCTGGGCACATATTACAAAAGGCAAAAGGTTTTCACAGGGCTCCCCAGCCCAAGTCTAGGGGCCCCTCACAGGGGGTCCCTCCCACAAGCTCTGGGGCACCGCTACCAGGCACTGCCGGCAATTTACCACAGGGCTGGTGGCCAATGCCACTCTCTTGGTTCTCCCAGTGCTTCTTGGGGGGGCACTGGGGGGCACAGCGTCAGTAGTACAGGGCAGGGGGGTACAGGTTCGGACCTACCTCCAGTGGCAGGGGTGGCCTTTGCCCCCTTGGGGGAGTCAGCAGTTTTTTGGCAGGGGTAACATAACCAATAACATGGCAGTTGCCCAACCACTTCCTCCCAATTCTGGTACTTCCAGGGCTCAACAGTAATCTGAAGGGATGGGTGGACAGCGTGGCCACCCCAGTGCCACGGTGGCGAGGACAGCAGGGGCAAACAATGCAATCCACATCCCTGCACCAGGCCACATTGACCAAGGGGTTCACCAGCTGTGGGGGTTGCCTGCACAGGTGGAGGTCACCGCACACCTCGGGGCTAACCAGATGCTACCTGCCGGGCCAGAAGCGGCTCCTGCTCCAAGGGCTGAGGCCACCCCTTCCAGAGCCATGACGCAGCAGGTCGAACACTGGGTGTACGTGGGAGCGGACAACCCCATGGATATCCACTTGTCCCCTACATTCAAGGAAAAGTTTTGCAAAGGAGAGTATATTGAGATATTTGAGCTCCTGCGAGAACTTCCGATGTGGATGATAAGGATAGGGTCAAGCACGAAAAGTTAAAGTGACCGAAGGTACCCCACACATTTGACAGTTGGTCAGCGGCTTTTGATATATTCATGTCAATCTACTCCGGGAAGTCTCAGCATAAGATCATTCAGCTGCTCAAATGTGGAGACAACATCAAAACCGCTCATTTGGCTTATGAGGGTAATGGATGGCTACGATATGATGTGCTTTTCCTCATGCATTTTGTCCGAACCCCGGACATGCGATTGGACAGGACAGATCAAGACCTATGGTTCAGGCATATGACAAGGGACAAGCCCACCAATGTGGCTTACACGGCGAGTGGCCATACAGTGCCAAAAAAAAAAACTAGGTTGGCGAAAGGATGGGTACTTGCAGACAATTTAACACCAGGAAATGTTTAAGACTTCTGCAAGTTTAGACATGAATGCAGTACTTGTGGGAAGCAAAAGCCAGTGCCGCCAAGGGGTAAGAGCGAGGAAGGGACAGTTCCCTATTCGACAGAAAACATTGGGGCAGACCCGCCAAGAAGGCAGGCAAAGACCCCCATAAAAATTGAGAACATTATCCCCTGGCTGGACCAATACTACCACAGAAAAGACACGCAGTATCTGTTACAAGGTTTCACATCTGGGTTCCACATCCCTTACACAGGGCCACAGCGGCACGTAATCCTAAATCAGCATACACTTTACAACAGGTGGTGGCATCCAAGATTGCCAAGGAGGTGGAGGTGGAGGAGGGTAGGGTGGGCGGCCCTTTCACACCACCGCTGAACCACTTGGGCATCTCTCCCCTTTGCGTGGTTCCCTGACAAGACATCAGGAGAGTACAGGTTGATTCACCACCTATCTTACCCCAAAGGGTCTTCTGTTAATGATTTCATCAGCACAGAGGACAGTGTAGTGTCCTATACATCTGATACAGCGGTCCGGCTCACTCAACAGGCCAGCAAGTGGGCACTCTTGGCAAAATGTGACATAAAGTCGGCCTTCCACCTGCTGCCCGTCAGATCATGACCTGCTGGTAAATTTTATTATGACATGGCCATGCCCATGGGCTGCTCAGTTTCCTGCGCAGCTTTCGAGGCTTTCAGTAGGTTCCTGGACTGGGCTGCCGGACAGCATTGCGGTTCCAGCAAGATAACTCACTACCTGGATGACTTCCTCTTCATCAGCTCGCCAGGTTCTGATGAATGCGGCACCATGCTACGCACCTTCTTGGAGCTGAAGGGTTGGTTCAGTGTGTCCTTGGCACACAAGAAGATCGAGGGCCCAGTAACTCGGCTTACCTACCTGGGAATTGAGTTGGATTCTGCGGAGATGGTGTCATGGCTCCCTGGCGAGAAGGTGGGGAGGCTTAGTCACTTAGTGGGGAAGTAAAGGCTATGAACAAGGTCAACCTTAAAACACTGCAGTCCCTCATCGGCCACCTACATTTCGCATGCAAGACCATAGCACCTGGGAGACCTTTCATTAGGCGGTTAGCATGGGCAACGAGACAGGCTCTCCCCCCATATAACCATATCCGGGTGTCAGAGGAAATGAAGTCGGACCTGGCAGTCTGGGACCTTTTCCTCCGAGATTTTAATGGGATATCAGTCTGGCAGGCAGGGTCCCCATTCAGCCATGACTGTCAAATGGTCACGGATGCAACCAGGAGCACAGGATACAGGGGCTTTCTTCCAAGGCTCCTGGTTCGCCGGCCCCTGGGAAGTCAGCTGGAGGCAGGCATCACTGCTCCAGAATATCACCCTGTTGGAATTTTTTTCCATTGTGGCAGCAGTTTTTGTATGTGGGAACAGACTTAAGGATAAAAGGGTGCTTTTCCAGTCAGATAACCAAGGGATGGTTCACATAATCACTCAGTCATCAAATTCCAAGGAAGTGATAAGCTCCTGACGGTATTTGTCCTCGGGTGCCTACAGCTTAATATCCTATTCAGAGTAAAACATGTACCCGAGGAAGGAAATGTAATTGTGGGTGCTCTGTCTCGTTTGCAATTTCAGCACTTCAGGCAGATGGCCCCAACTGCGGAGAGCTCACCAGCACAGGTGCTAACTTTTCTCTGCAGGTGGCGATCCAAGAATGGCAGATATGGAGCAACATTTCTGGCCCCAGCAACATGGTGTAAGTATGGGGCTCACACAAAAACCTTCTAGGGTTCCTGTGGGGTCAGGGCTAAGAGTTGTAAGTCATTACAACACCCCTACTCATTCAACAGTTCGTGCACCACATGGTCGAAAAAAACAAGGCACCATCTTACATACGTTGTCACTTATCAGTACTAGCATTCAACACTAAATGCATGGCCTCCAGGATGTAACGGGAACTTTTATCATCCGAAAGATGGCTGAAGGTTGGGCAAGGATAAGGGGCCGAGGTAGGACAAAGGAAGCCTACAGACAGTGGCTTGCTGGGGGACATAATGGGGTCCTGCCTTGCATCTGTTGGTCTAAGCATGAGTCTATGCTGTTCAAGGCACTCTTTATGTATATTTTCTTTGGGACGTTTAGAGTATCAGAGTTGGTGGAGAATGACAGTATATCGCTGGGGCATAACTTGCAATGGGGGGATGTGACAGTCAAACAATATACTGGAGCTGCTGTTACACCACTAGGGCCTTCAAGGGCTATCAGGCTCCACAGGGCAGAGGGGCTGGTTTCCTGCCCCTGGAGCACAATAGTTGCATACATGGGACAGAGAGAAAGGGGAGCTCAAGGGGCTTTCTTTTCACGCGATACCAGTTTGCGTCAGTCCTAGAAAAAGGAATTAGGGCCACCGGCAGGGACCCTCAATTCTTTAATATGCACTCGTTCAGAATTGGGGCGGCCACAGAGGCGACTAGGCTAGGCTGTGAAGGGGAAAAAGATACAAGCTATCAGCAGATGGCGGTCCTCAGCCTACAGAGGCTATGTAAGGCCCCAGGGGGACAAAAGAACGGCAACGCAGGGCATGACTCAGAGTGCCCATTTCTAACATGTTGATTTCTTTTACAGGTGCCCTGCCCACACCCAAAATGTTTTACCTGGTGGGCCACTCCTTTATCAAAAGGGCACGAACTTGGGCGGCACATCAAGACCAAAGGGATCAACTTGGCATTCTGGCAGAGAAGGCCACAGTCCCATAGTGCGGAATAGGGGCATGCAGTGAGCCGACCCAAGATCGACTCTTAAAAACTTAAGACTTACTGGTCTGCCCACCACAGGGTTTGGTTGTGCATTTGTGGGGTTATGATCTGGGTTGCCTGTCCTCCGTTGATATCACGTGGGATATGATGACGGATCTCCACTGGATCCTTCAGTACATGCCCGCCCCTAGCCTGGCCTGGTCCAGGATAGCACCTTAGGGTGACTTTGGGGGAGGGGGTCTGTCAGGCCTTTGTGGAAAGTGCATAACGAGGTGAACTTAGAGATCTCTCATTTCTGCCACAACTGGGGAATCACAGTACTTGGGCATTGGGACATTTACCTGTATTATGAGGCCTTTTTTGTTCAGATGGTGTTCATCTGTCTGACGTGGGTCAGGCACTTTTTAATATTGGCATCCAGAATATGCTAGAAGCTTGGCTCTAGAGTGTTCCCTCGGGGGCACTGGTGGGAGATGCGCACCATGTGCGTATCTTGTGACGGATGATTCGGTTGACAGTTATTATTAGGGGTTATTTAGGTGGTTAGGAGGTGGCCCGGTGAGGGCTTACTCTGACGAAGATCACAAAAAGTGGGGCAGAGCAGAACCGCAGTGGGCATCGTCCATGCAGTGTGGCCCATTGAGGGCCGCACAGCACGGCTGGCGCCTAGTGGGGCTGCTCCGTCAAGCCATGCTCGTCAGAGGACTGACCGACCCTGTGGGGGTCGGTCAGGTTCGTTTGGCCTTGGGCTGGCTTTGGTACCTTTCTGCCGAATGCGTCTGATGCCCCCTAGGGAATACTCTGATTTTATATATAGCGTTTGTGTAACCTGAATTTATTGAATACTCTGTATTATGCATGATATGTGGATTACTGTAATTTTGTATTCATTTATAATGTCGAGTAAATCGGCGTTTTTTGCCAAAACATCTTAACCCAAGTGTGTGTGTGTGTGTGTGTGTGTGTGTGTGTGTGTGAGTGTGAGTGTGTGTGTGTCTTATTGGGGATTGGGAAGGTTCTTCGGGGCGATGGGAACGCCCACAACCTCTGTCCCAAAAACAACATCTTCATTACAGATGGACTCTTATCTGAAAATTCACAAGTCTGGCTTTTACCACATGCAGTAAAAAGGGTTCCCCAAATACCACTGTATTGGCAGACATGGAGAGGTAAGTGATCTCTACCTCTACAGCAGGGAAACTATGGATCTCGTGTTACAAAACGACAAACCCAGCTGCAGCCAAACAGTATCAAATACTCACTGTGTGACTTTGGGCAAGTCACTTAACCTCCCACTGCTCCAGTCCACCAAGCGGAAGAAATGGGTGGAAGCAGGACCCCACTGAAAATGAGGTGTTGCATCTCATCTGGGTTATTCTGGGTAAAGAAACTGTAGATGAAGAAAAGGCCCCCACCCTCAATCAACTGTGAGAAATACATGCGAAAGAGAATCACACTACTTTAAATCCATGTGAAAAAGAACCATGCTACTTTAAGTCAAAATCCAAATCGTGCCATCTCTTGGTTCAAACTGCATGTCCCTGGGTCTCGTCTCTACCCCCCTTCAGCTTTCACTAACTCTTACAATGAAAGTGAAAAGCAATCCCATCCAATTAGGGGAGAATAAATGGCTCATCTGGGATGAATGGAGTTGGAATAACAAAGGGCCAACAAGAGAGCAATAAACCGGGAAGCGCGGGGGGTGGGGGGGGAGAGACAACACAGAGAAACAATCCTTTGGAATCCCAATTGGGACTTGCTTCAGCATCATCTAAAGGTGGGAAAAAAAAAACAAAAAAAAAAACAGATTAGAATACACTCGGGACAAGTTAGCAGCCAGCAGTGATAGTCCTGCATTAGCCGCTTCAGAACCTTTTTCCCTTATCCTTTGTTTCTACTACTCCAGGCACCATTTGGAGGATGTAGCTGTGCACGCTGATCTTCAGTTTACGCTGTAATGTAACATCATCTTTGTACAATATTATAGGAAAAAACTACATTAGGAAACGTGGCTGTAGGTTTTCTAAAACCCTAACGCCTATGTGACCCAAGATCAAATTATAGGTTCTGAGCCATGTCCCACAAGTGTTCTGCTTCCTGTAGGGCCCACAGGATCAGTCCGAACATTCTTTGCACAGGCCGTATGCAAAGCACAGGATCAGTCTGAACATTCTTTGCACAGGGCTCCAGACCAGCAGCTTGAAGCAGCACAGCTGTGTAGCACGGCACCAGACCTGTAGCTTGTCCTTGGGTCACAAGGCTAGGGGAAGGGGTGGGTGTTGTGGATCAAACCCCAAGCCACATTTCCTCCTTTGTAGCTCTGTAACCCTTAATATGCTTTAACAGTTTTTTTTTTTTTTTTTTTTTACAATGAATTTTCTTAGTTTCTGATAGAGCCATAACTCGCTTTGGACATGGCCATCGGCACCCTGTACAACACAGAAGGCGAGTTCCACCTTACTTTGCAAGGGACCCAAAAACCAAGCAGGAGATGATACCGAGCTTTCTTATTCTTTTGTTCATGTATTAAGTGTATGCACAAAATGCAAGCAAGGTTTTTTGTTTTTGTTTTTTTTATTGTGTTAGACCAGTTTTCAAGTTTGGCTGCTTTAAACATTTTGATTGTGTCAGCCTTGGAACATATTTCATGACAGTTTTTATAATTCCCCCAATTAACTCACAAACCAAAGGAAAAAAACATGTTTTTCTATTTTTTGGTCATGTTCGAACTATTTTTATTTATTTAAAATTATTCTAACCAGGATAACCCCACAAGATACATCATCTCATTTTCATGGGGGGGTCCCAGGGAGGACAGAAGCAGTCAGGAGGTTAACATTTAACCTGGTAGAATTAGGGAGCGGCTGCTACTTGTCTGCTCAAAATTTCTGAATAAATGCAAGTTAGTTTCATCCTACAACCTAGTGTGACATTTTCTGGACTTCTGGAAAACACTGGCCCGGCTCTCCAACCCTGTAAGTACTTTTTTGCGAGTGGCACAGATTGTAACCTGCAAATGTCTCTACTAAATTACGGAGAATAAAAAGCTCAGACAACTTTAATTTGCATTAACTGCTGGGTTACAATAACATTATATTTGTGATGCAGAATGGATTTTTGGATCACAAAGAAAAACCTGGAGATCAGATTGGGGAAACATTGTTCAAGTGGCGAATCAGCAAGATTATATTTTAACTGAAAGTGTTCCAGGAGACCTCTAAAATGCATCAGAACACACACAAAAAAATGTCCCCGTCATTTGTTGAAGATTTCTGTCCCCCCACCAAGCTACATCAAAGGCACTTGAGCCACCTCCGGTTCTACGCACAAGCAGAAGTAAAGTACAGTATGGGGGTCTGTTTGGCAAAGAGAAGGCTGCTGTGGTGGGGGGGGGAGAAAGGTGGTTCCAGAGATTAGGCAGGCTGTAAGGGAGCTAACCAGAGTTCATCTTGCACCTTGTAAGGAACAGATACACAAGCTGGGAGCGCAGACACAATCAGCAGAACTGGTGGCAGGAACTAGTAACTAATTTTTTAGGCACCTAGAAAGTTGACATACATAGTATGTAAAACTGAACAGCAAAGTGCAAAAAGCAGGGTACACTGACAGTAAGGCAGGTGCTGTTATCGAAAACCAGATACCAGAAAAGAATCAAGTTAGCACTCCAGTCTGGGTAGAATAATGTAGGCTGTTTATTACAAATGCCAAGAAAAATGTCCACAAATTACCACAAGATAACTCTTCATCAGGGCAATTATTTTGCCTTATTTTTTTCCCCCAGATGCAGGGAGCGTCTTCAGTCTAGTGAAGTCTGTGTAGGCGCTTGTACAGGACACAAGGATGGGTTTGGGGCAAGCAGCTGAACACAATATGGCTGCATTAGGTCAAATCTTTTGCGAGCCGTGCTCCTAACCAACTATACTCCCATCTGGCATCTCCTCTCTGGGCACCACTGGTCCATTTAAAAAAATGCTAAGATGTCAACTAGTTGCGGATTCCAGCTGCGACTGCTTCCTATAACCCCACCCTTTTATTACTACCTGACCAAAAATCCGCCCTCCCACTCTCCCTCCTATCCTACCCCCACTTCCCTACTCTATCCCTCTGCCGACTACACTGACCCTTATCTTTTCTCTTCATTATTCTTATTCTCACCCAATGACACCCTCTGGGTATATAATTCTCTCTCCTGCCCTGTAACTCATCCCTACTGAACATCTGTTGGGCTGTGCCCCTTGAATTAAAGAAGGATCTCCTCGTACACTGCTTAGTTTTACACTATGCTATTTGTATTGCCTAAGTCTACTGTTTCGCTTAAAGTTTTACCTTGTTAAATCTGCTCTCCTGAAATCTTGAAACTGTTTGTTTTACTGTTGTCCATCTCGGAGGTGGAACCTATGTAATGAGCTTGTCCTCAAAAGGTGTTAATCCAAGATTACAATAAATAAAATAAAATAAATAAATGTGGCAGAGCGACTTGAACAAGGAGTCCTCTTTTGACACATCTATTACTACACTAAATAATCACTCAGGAGCTGCCGTCACCCCCCTTCACTAAACTCAAATTTGAAAAATGATGCCTGGGAGTTGCTATCTGCTGCACCTTAAAACACCGGCAACCTGGCCCCACACTCGTGCAGTAGTGGGTGGTTGGAGGGGCTGTTCTTCAGATGAGACATTAAACTGAGGTCCTTTCTACCCATTTTCAGTGGTTGTCCATGTGAAACGTATAGTAAGGTCACAGATTTTCCATCCATGTGAAAGGTATAGCAAGGTCACTGATTTTCTATCCATGTGAAACGTATAGCAAGGTCACCGATTTTCTGTCCATGTGAAAGGTATAGTAAGGTCACCGATTTTCTGTCCATGTGAAACGATAGTAAGGTCACTGATTTTCTATCCATGTGAAACGATAGTAAGGTCACTGATTTTCTATCCATGTGAAAGGTACAGTAAGGTCACCGATTTTCTGTCCATGGTGAAACGTATAATAAGGTCACCGATTTTCTATCCATGTGAAACGTATAGCAAGGTCACCGATTTTCTGTCCATATGAAAGGTATAGTAAGGTCACTGATTTTCTGTCCATGTGAAAGGTACAGTAAGGTCGCTGATTTTAAGGACATTGATTTTCCATCCACATGAAAGGTACAGTAAGGTCGTTGATCTTCCATCCAGGCAAAACATATAGCAAGGTCACTGATTTCTATCCACATGAAAGGTATAGTAATGTCACTGAATTTCCATCCATGCGAAAGGTATAGTAAGGTCACTGATTTTTCCATCAAAACTTCAGCATTTTGTGTCAATGCATAATTTTTATTTATTTATTTCAAACTAGGGATTACAATACCTTTGAGCGAGGCTCTCATAAAGGTTCCACGTCAGAGTGTACAACAGTCATCATTTTTAGTTACACATATATAGTCATCGACTTACAGACATGTAATAACCAGTACAAAGACATGAGCTATGAGCAAGACAAGGAAGGGGGTGGGTGGTGAGGGAAGTGAGGGTAGGAGATCGGGGGGAAGGAGGTGCAGGGACAAAGGGAGTGCAGGCGGTGGTTGGGGTGGGGGCATTAGTGGGGTGAGGTGGCGAGGTGGAGACAGTGCAGCAGGGGGCCTTGTCGGGAATATGCCAGGTAAGGTGCTAGGGGTGCAAAGACTGATTGTAAGTGCTGGGTGCTGGGGCATTTGCAGCTGGAATGGTGGAAATGTTAAGATGGGCAATCTGCAGGATACAAGCAGTGAGACGCAAGCTTGGACTTGAAGAGGCCGAGTGTTGGAGCGGTTGCTAATGTAATGTAATATAATGTAAAAAAAAAAAAAGTCATCCTACTTGGGATGGCCTCAGGTGCTCCACCTTCCACATCCAAACAGGAACATCTGCCTCCACCTCTTGGGAATAGCCATATATGCCTCCGCTTCCCATGCTGAACCAAGCTATCTGCCTCCATCCACTTCCTGGGAAAGGCCACGGGTGTCTCTGCCCCCCCCCCGTCCAATGAGGGCCATCTGCCTCCACCCACCACCTCCAACCAGGGCTGTGGGCTTCCAGCTCCTGGGAATGGCCTCAGGTGCCTCTGCCAGGAATGGCCTCAGGTGCCTCCATCCTGCCCCATGATGGCAGTCTGTCTCCACCTCCTAGGAAGGGCCGCAGGTATCTCCATAGCCCATGTCCAACAATGGCTGTCTGCCTCCACCCCCCCATGTCCATTAAGGGCTATCTGCTTCCACCTACTGGAGACAGCCTTGTGTGCCACTGCCCCCCAATTTCAACCAGGGCTGCCTACCTTCACCAACTGGGGATGATCTCATGTGGTTTGCACGCCACCCCCCCTCACGCATCACACTAAGGTTACCTGCTTCAGCCTCCCTGTGGATGGTCTCCGAGGTGTCACCGCCCCTTACTGCTGGTACCTGTATCTTAGGAGCAGCCTGCCTAGCCTGAAAGGCAGGGCCCTGCCATGGTGGGGGAAGGGGGCATAACAGCCATGGGAGGGAGTGCCATGAAGATGGGCTGTACTGCAGCATCACTGGGTCCCGGGAGGGGGCAGCAGCTTGTATGGACTAGAAAAGGTATTACCTTGGTGGGCAGAGGTCCAGTCCAGTTGAGACTACTCAACGACAAATGGGAAGAAAACGAGATAAAAGAACAGCTCATTATCAGCACAGTCCTTCCAATGCATCATACATTCTCCAGTTCAAAATCCCAGGAGCCAGAATACATTTCCTTTTCTTCGATGGTTACGCCAAATATTCCTGTCCAACAGAAAACAGTGCACTAATCAAACCAAATCAGCTGGTCTCCAGTGGCTAGCAATGTCCCTTTGCAAAATGTGATCTACGGATCAAAAAGCTTGCCCCATCTCTGAATTAAAACCTGCAGATGGCTGCAAACGGCAAACGACTATTCCATGCAGGGAAAAAGCATCAAAATCACTGCACTGACCCTGCAAATGCACTTTCAAAATCACTGCCGAGTACTGAGAAAACTCAGCTTACTTTAGTAAATGAAGCATCAATCACCACTGCAAGCTGAGCTTCTGTAAACCCCATAGTAAGAGGCTGAAGAATCTGACAATTTGTTTGAGCCTGTTTTTGCTAGGGCAGCTGGGGATCCACAAGTGTACTGTTTTTTTTTTTTCCCCCTCGATAGCTTATTAAAGCAACTTTCTCTGTCATTTGCATACAAAACAGAGTATTTTGCCAGAATGGGACTTTTTAAAATTGTGTGTGAAAGCTCTTAAAAATCTGCAGTGAGACCCCAAACTTCTTAAATAAATGACTGGCAGGCATGCAGCAGTGAAATCTCTCTTCTGACTGCACAGCCATTTGTAATGTTTTCCCCCACTAGGCATTAAAATGCTATTTGCAGCCAAGCAAACCCCCCCAGCAAAACAACAAATATGCTTTGTATTTCTTTGAAGCCTCACCAAAAAAAAAAAAAAACTAGTTTAAAAAGCCATGCATGCTAATGTTCACCCGCACAATTTTTAAAAGGTCAGGCTTACAGCAGACAGTTGTAAAGGAGCTGTCCTCTCTAAAGAAGTCTTAACTATCCAGGCAAAGATGTAAAAAAAAAACTCCAGAGAGGAAAAACTAACATTGTCACTAGGATATCAAGAAACCATGGTGAAGGACTAGCAACAGCTTGGCCACGGCGAATGAGTAGTCGGAATCAAGTCAAGTGGCCCTTTATCATGCAATGTTGTATGTGCGATTCAAATGCACTGGACGATTGTTGAAATGATGTAGACAAATTGACTCAAATTAGTTTAGCATGGGCCATGCAAAGTTTAAGCCTGCGGAGTACTGCCTCGTAGCAACAGCATATAGCACCTGACATTTAAAAAATTAAAACAAACAAACAAAAAAAAAAAAAATAGCAGAGAGGGACCAGGAAGAAGTGTGCCCTAACTGACCAAAACTAGAATCAAACCCCCTACCTCCACCCCCAACACACAAGTTATTTTACAATAAAACTGGTTCATTATATAGCTGAAGTTACAACAGTAAGCAAGGAAAAGAAAAAAAGCAGATAAATGTCCACAGCATTGTGAAAGATGATAAAAGGGGAGTACTTGTCTGTAATTATGCCGGTTGATGCTCCCTTAATCCCCCGATTGTTATTTAATGACAAATAAATCCCCAAAGACCTGAGAAAAGATTTAAAAGGATTTCGAGATTTTTCGCTCTGCCTTCAGTCAAACTGTCCTAATTCCTACAAACCCAATTCCCCAGGGGCCCTTATGACACCCACGGACCACCGGGAGCGAGATGCTTATTCTAGTTACAGTAATCTAATTACACCCAGCCTTCAATTCACAGCTGGCCTCCGCCGTTAGGAATTGGCGAGACCTCTAGCCTTGGTCTAGAATACAGACTTTAATCTCTTTAACTCAAGTACTCAGCAAGAGAAGGAATGCAGCCCCCACATTTACCAACACTTAGAGAAAAAGAAACAAAACACTTCAACAGACGCAGGACTTAACCTCAAGCTACCTGCAAAAAGTGAAGCCATAAATAAATTCAGCACAGATATTTTGTTTTACTTACTTCAGTTTCATAGGAGTTCCATTCTTTATTTTGCACACGGCTGCTGCACAGGAATGCATTTTGGCCTAGTGGTTAGAATGTGTATCTGTGAACCTGGGTTTGAATCCCACTACTGCCACTTACTGTGTGACCCTGGACAAGTCACTTAAAGGGGGCTGGAAATATCTGTTAAATTTGCAGTGGTTTTGCAATGTTTTCAGAAATGATACCCATATCACCACTAGCCATATTTAACTGTACCAGAACAAAAGCTGATCGGGGGGGGGGGGAAATCACCTGTGTTCAGTATTATCTTTTTTATGGACAACATTCTATACTGTCCTCTTCATGGGACCAGGAATTTGGAGCTTTGACTGTTTCGCTGCATGGATGCAGAAGTCTCAGCACTGCTCTGATGGTTCACCAGCTCATGGTTAGAGTTTTTAATCTATGCAGTGACACAGTCAAAATTCCGTATTCCTGGTTCCATGAACAGAACTGCAACAGAATGATAGCCATAAAAAAAAAAAATATATAAAACACAGTTTTCACAGCAACATTTACTCAGGTATTTGAATATAGATCACATTAGGGATATTAATATACCATCTTGAAAATAGGAACATTACAAGCAGATTTGACCCCCCCCACCCCTGTTTAAATCTGTCTGCCTGACTACAAAGGACGGCAACATTCTCTACTCCTGCCCTCTCCTGGATTGAAAAGTGCTTTGGGATACAGTCTGTAAGAAAGATGCCATATAAAATCAAAATCATTTTCTTTTTCTGTTGTAACTGGGTAGGGCCCACTAGACACAAGTGCCTGTTTTCAGGGGCAACCCAGAGCACTGCGGAAGGTTAAGTGATTCTCTCAGAGTCCCACAGTATACAAGTGGAGGTTGTGGGAATCAGTCCTGAGTCTATTACATGTACCAAGCTCACTCACTGTTTGTTACTCTAACCTCTGTGCAGTGACTGTGGGTCAGCAGTCTTCTGGGAGCCTTTCTGGAGGCTGCGGTGCTTTCCCATCTGCAGGCACCTCTCTGGGCTGAGGGTGGAGGTTGCTCGTCTCCAGGCCGAGTTTGGCCAGGATTCAGGGGACCTTCTTCCCTGCCCAGGGACCACCAAGTCCATCCCTACTGCCTCAACAGTTGCCAAGGAAGAGGAGCAGATGGACGACGGTGGGCTCAGGGAGGGTTAGGACGGTGGGGAAGAGACACATCTCTCTTATGGTTCCACTCAATAACTATGCTCCTCTTGCAGGGTAGAACTGCCCCAGAGAGGCACCCGCATTGGTAACCAAAGAGTATGTTGAATCCTCCATGGCGGAGACCCTGTGGGGAGGGGGGAGGCAGAGGACCTCAGAGGAGGAGGAGGAGGAAGCAACTTCTGGTGGGGGGCTATCATCAGGTGGCTAGACTTGGGGCCAAGAGCGGAGGGAGTGAGGAGGTCAAGCACTACCCTCTGCCACAGCTTGGAGGGATGGACAGCGCATCCTACAGATTGCTGGGGCAGCAGGTTGGGAGGGTGAGCTAGACATCATTGTCCACCTGGGGATGAATGACCTGGCAAGTGGTGAGACTAGGGTAATGCAGGAGCAGTTTAGGGAGCTGGGGAGGAGTCTTGGACAGGTGACATGCTCTGTAACCTTTTCAGAGGTGTTACCCGTCGAGGGCAGGGGGAGAACAGGGTACACTGCACCAAGAGATTCAACGCATGGCTGAAGGACTGGTGCAGAGCAGAGGGATTTGGCTTAATTGGGGACTGGGGTTCCACCTGGAGGGATGCTGGCCTGTACAGGGGCGATGACCTGCATCTATCGGGGATGGGGTGCTGAGAACCAGGATCCTCAGTGAAAAGTTTAAATGTTTCATCAGCCAACATTTGAACTAGCCAAGGGGGTGGCGGAAAAAAAGCTGGGTGAAGCAAACAGCCTCCTCCCCCACAAAATGAAACAAACAGCAGAGAGGACTCGATGGTTGAGAAATCACTAAAGATAACGAAAACCAATATAGATAAAAATGCAGAGAAAAGGCAGACTGGGAGTAAGGGCAAGAGGGGTATGGAAAAAAGACATGGGGATAGGAGGGTAGTTTTTAGGAGAAGAGACAGTAAAAACTGGAAGGCCATGTGCATCAATGCCCACAGTCTGGGAGGCAAAATCCCAGACCTAGTGGCCCTGATAGCTGAGGCAGACCTGGACACTGTCGCTGTTACCAAGACATGGTTCATGGGGAACCATGACTGGGATATGACAATACCAGGTTATACTCTATTCAGGACAGACAGGATGGGTAAAAAGGAAGGTGGAGTGGCTATCTACGTCAGGGAAGGAATTAAGGCAACTGAGGTACAGGGAATGCGGGGAGAGGCGGAGGCACTGTGGAGCACCCTGGAGATGGGAAATGGCACTGCCATTCGCACTGGTATGATCTACAGACCTCCCACACTAGGGGAAGAGCTGGACTGGGTACTTGCAGAAGCCATCCACAGAATGACAACTAAAGGGGAGGGTGCTGCTGGTAGGAGACTTCAATCTGCCAGATGTGGATTGGAGCAACCAGGCTGCAGCCTCAGCCAGGAACAGAGACGTACTGGAAGTCATGCAGGGGGTGTGCCTAAGAGCTAGTGACGGAGTAACTTTAGACCTGGTACTCACCAACGGGGATAGAATTACAGACGTAGAAGTGGGGAGCCATCTGGGATCAAGCAATCACAGTACGGTGTGGTTCAATGTGAGAACAGCAAAAGAGTCAAACCATATATAAGCAATGGTCTTGGATTTCAGGTGGGCTGACTTTGCAAAGATGGGGGAATGTCTTAGGAAATCACTGGCAGAGAAGGAGAGAAAAGAGGGGGTGGAGGAACAGCAGGAGAATCTGAAGGAGCCATAGCAGAGGTAATGAAGCCATTGATTAGCAAGAAAGCAAAACAAAGCTAAAGAAAAAATCCACTATGGTTTTCAAAGGAAGTGGCAGAGAAGGTACGGGCTAAAAGGGTGGCATTCAGGAGGTACAAGGAAACACAGAGGGAAGACGACAGGGAACTGTGTCTGAAAAAGCAGAGGAGGTGGGAAAGCAGTCAGGGACACAAAGGTGCAAACAGAAAAAAAAAATAGCCCAGGCAATAAAAAAGGGACAAGAACTTTTCAGGTATGTTAGTGAAAGAAAAAGACTAAGAGTCGGATTTTGAGACTTAAAAAAAAAAAATGGTGAGGAAAGTGTGCAGAGGGACCAAAAAGCAGAAATCCTGAACAAGTATTTTGTTCAGTATTCACAGAAAAAGGAGAAGGCAGGGACCAAAGTTAGGTGATGGAAGCACCACTGGGAGGGAGGAGGTGGACACAATTCCATTTAAGGAGGAGGAGTCTATTAAAGGAACATGCTAATCTGAAAGTGGGCAAGGTAATGGGGCCAGACGGATACATCCCAGAGTATTAAGAGAACTCGGGAGGTGCTGGCAGCACCACTGACAGCCCTGTTCAACAGTTCACTGGAAACAGGTGTGGTACCAGAGGACTGGAGGGGGGTTAATGTAGTCCCTCTCCACAAAAGTGGAAGCAGGGAGGAGGCTGGAAATTACAGGCCAGTCAGACTGACCTCAGTGATGGGGAAACTAATGGAATCACTACTAAAAGAAAGGTCTGTGATATATCTTGAATCCAATGGAGCACAGGATCAGAGGCAGCATGGATTCACAGTGGGAAGATCTTGTCAAATCTGATAGATTTCTTTGACTGGGTGACTAGGGAGGTGGATCAGGGAGGGGCGGTGGATGTGGCTTACCTGGATTTCAGCAAGGCCTTAGACACCGTCCCACATAGGAGGCTAGTAAACAAGCCGGGCAGCCTGGGAGTGGGACCCAGGGTGGTAAACTGGGTCAAAAACTGGCTGAGTGATAGGAGACAGAGGGTGGTGATGAACGCAGTTCAATCCAAAGAGAGGGGGTGACCAGCGGGGTCCTGTAGGGATCAGTGCTTGGACCAGTCCTCTTTAGCGTCTTCATAAGTGACACTGCAGAGGGCTGGATAGGAAGGTGCTCTCTTTGCAGGCGACACAAGATCTGCAACAGGGTTTACACTCCAGGAGAGAGAAAATGAGAAGGGACCTAAGCAAGCTTGAGGGTGGTCAAGGGTGTGGCAGCAAAATTCAACATAAGAGTGCAAGATCATGCACTTGGGTACATGATTGAGGTGCTAACGGCCACCAAGCAGGAAAAGGACCTGGGAGTAATCATATCTGATGATCTAAAGGTTACCAAATAATGTGAGAAGGCTGTGAGGAGAGCCAGTGGAATGATGGGGTGCATAGGGAGATAGCTCTAGCAGAAGGAAGGAGGTGGTGATGCCACTGTATAGAACATTGGTGACACCTCAGCTAGAGTACTGTGTCAATTCTGGAGGCCACATTTCCGGAAGGACATAGGGTAGAAGCAGCTCAGAGAAGGGCAACAAAATGGTGCAGAACCACCAAAAGTCATATAAGGTAGACTAGAGGATCTCAATATGTATTTCCAGGAGAAAGAGGAGAGAAAGAGGATAAGATAGAAGACATTCAAACACCTCAAAGAGTTGTAAATAAGGTACAGAAGGTAGTGCTTTCAAAAAAAAAAAATAGATGTTCTCGACATGATATAAAGATAGAGGGTTAGACTTAGGGGTAATGTGAGAAAGTGTTTTTTCACAGAAAGGGTGGAGGATCTATGGAACAGCCTCCCGGCAGAGGTTGTAGAGGTAAAAACAGTAGGGGAATTCAAAAACGCATGGGACAGACAAATGAACTCTAGCGATAGGAAAAGAGAGGGTAAGCCACAGATCATTTAGGCTCTGCGGTATATGAAACAGGTAGGGAAAATGGGCAGACTAGGGCCAAGCGGTCCTCATCTGCCATCAAATTCTATACTTCTAGTCTATACTGCAAGCTCAACTCTCTTTTCCTCATGGCATCAAATCAAATAATACAGCAGGATGATATAAACCAAATAAATTCATTCAATACTTGCTGTTTATTCACAGAAAACCAGAAAAAGATCATACAGTTGAAGAAGAAAAGTTACATTAGCTCTCAGCCAGGCCGACTACTTCACACATCGCTTTGTTTCAGATTAGTTAAGCAGGAAAGCCCATGTACAATGCAACATCTTGGGTTCCACAACTGTATTTTCCTGAAGTGCTTTTTATAACACTTTTTAAAAACAAGAAAGGAAGCACTGCAGTATCCCTAATTCATATTTGCTTTCCCTTGTTCATTCCCTCGCGCTTCCTTTCTCTTTTTTTGTTTTTAATCTCTCTGGTCTGTAAAACCAGCTCTGTATGTATCTCCCCCCTCCCCTCACCAAAGACATCATCAGCTGCGATGCGTCAGTGGCTCCTGGCACCGACACTGCTACTTGCATGAAAATGCCACACAGCCTCAATGTGCTCAGTTTTCTCTCACAACGCAACCTGTGCAAGTAGTGGTATAAACAACGAAAGCCACGGACTGACTGCAACTGTCCTTAGAAGGGCAAAAAAAGCTACGGGATGGGGGGGCTACCGAGCTGGTTTTATTATATACAAGCACAGAAAACAAGGAGAGAGAGAGAGAGATTTATTATTTATTGGTTTTTAATAACCAGGTAGGCCCACCGGAACCAAAGAGTCCCATTTCCAGGGGCAACCAAGAATTAGTTACACAGAGAAATCCCATCATTTATTTATTTATGTATTTATTTATCAAGTCTAGGATTAGAAATACCTTTGAGCCAAGGCTCTTTTACAAAGGTACGACGTCAGAGAAATACAAATTATGGGGAACATCAAGACAGACATTACAACAACGTGGACATTGCAAACAGATTGCAGATTAATACAATTCAAGTGTACGAACAGTATGAACATAGTGCCTATACAGAAAGACCAGAGAGCAAGCACTAAGAACTGGGAATGAGGTATGGTCTTCCTACAAATTAACATGTTTGCACAGCATAATTATTGCCTCCTTTTATAAAATGGGCCATGAAAATCCCATAACATCATTGGTCAAAAACACATCAAAACAGCTGATAATTTTCTGATAACTGCACACCTCACCTGAACTACAATATAAGTGGGATACACACTCCAGAGTGTGCTGTCGTAAGGGAATAATGTAGGTCTGGGGTGACTGCTGTACTCCACTACACCTCATGTGTAATAACCACCCGAGGTGTGCATTATTACCTTATAACTGTGCATCCTGACATATGTTATCCCTTAGATAAAAAGTGTGGAGAGGCAGACATGCTGGACCTAGTGACCTTCACAACCTCAAATTACTATGCTGCTACTGCACTGCCTCCATTCCCCTTAAATGCACTGTGTCCTTAGAAACCTAGAGATATGGTTAGAAGGGGTGGAGCTAGCAGCCAAACAGGAGAGCTGCTCTAGAGCGTGGCTCTGCATCTCCAGCATCAAAACTGGTAAAAACACGCATTAAACAAGTGAACTTCTAAAGTAATACGAACATACAAAATGCCAGCAGATTAGGCCATGAGGTCTATCGTGTCTGCTCGAGATGCAGTTCACAGTTTGATAACTGCTGCTGCCCACCCCTTCCATCCTTCCCCTGATTTCCATTCTAGAGTCCCCTGGTCTCTACCCACCCTACCTGTACCCTGCCCATGTCCAGGGACCAGTCCTGTTCAATGTCTTCATTACACACATTATGGAAGGGCTAGAAGGAAAGGTCTGCCTGTTTCAGATGACACCAACATCTGTAACAGACTGAATACTCCAGAGTGGTGGAGAAAATAAGCAGGGACATGGAGAGGCTTGAAAAATGGTCTGAGGTGGCAACTGAGGTTTAATGCAAAGAGCGCAAAATAATGCAGCTGAGAAGAGGGAACCCTGGGACAGCTACAGGATGGGAGGAGCGGAGGTGCTGTCAATCACCAAGGAAGACAGGGACCTAGAGTGATCAGTTTTGGTGACCTAAAGGTGTCAAAACAGAGCATAAATGTTGTGAGGAGGGCCAGTGGCATGCTGGGATGCATAGGCAGAGATATGACTAGCAGAAGGAGTTAGGTGGTGATGCCATTGCATAATGCACTAGTTAGTCTCACCCACAGTAACAAAATTCTGGAGGTCAGAACCACAGGTTGACATTGACAGGTGCTCCACAGAAGGGCAACCAAGATGGTACATGGCATGCAACACAGAACATATCAGGAGAGATCAAAGGACCTCAATATGCACTCACTGGAGGAAAGGAGGGAGCAGGAGGACAAGACAGACACGTTCAAGTACCTCAAGGGCATAAACAAGGTGCAGGGGCAGACATCTTCCAATGTAGGAGTAGTATAAGAATTAGGGAGCATGATATGAAATTGGATGGGAGTAGATTAAGAGGAAATGTGAGAAATGTTTTCTTCACAGAGAGGGTGGTGGTCACATAGAATAGTGTGCTATAAGAGGTGGTGGCAGCAAGCAAGGCAGATGGTGGTAGTAAATGGGATCCAATCCATGGAGAGGGGAGTGACCAGCAAGGTACCTCAGGGATCCATCCTGGGACTAGCCCTGTTCAATGTCTTCATTAGTGACATTGCGGAAGGACTACAAGGAAAGGTCTGCCTGCAGATGACACCAAGATCTGTAACAGAGTGGATACTGAAGAAGGGGTGGACAAAATGAGGGGGGACTAGGAGAGGCTTGAAAAATGGTCTGAGGAGTGGCAACCAAGGTTCAATGCAAAGAAGTACAAAATAATGCACCTTAGAAGAGGGAACCCTGGGGAGAGTCACAGTATGTGGGAGCGTGACATGCTGGGGTGCATAGACAGAGGTATCACTAGCAGGAGGTGGGGGCATATAAACTATGGGGAGAGCTACAGGATTGGGGGGGGGGGTGCTGGCAGCCACCAAAGAACAAAGAGACCTGCCGGTTATTATTTCAGATGACCTGAAAATGTCAAAGCAGAGTACAAAGGCAGTGGGGAAGGCCATTGGCATGCTGGGGTGCATAGGCAGAAGGAGGGATACAGTGATGTCGTTATATAAGACCCTGGTCAGGCCACAAATGCAGCACTGCATGTAGTTCTGGAGGCCGCACTTTGAAAGGACATAAATAGGCTGCAGATGGTCCAGAGAGGGTGACTAACATGGTGCAGGGCTTGCACCACAAAATCTATGACCAGAAATGAAGGGACCTCAAAATGTACTGGCTAGAGGACAGGAGGTGGAGAGGAAACATGATAGAGACATTCAGGTACCTCAAGGGTATAAACAATGTGCAGGGGAGACATTTTCCAATACAAGAGGAGTATGACAACGAGGGGCATGACATGAAATTGGAAAGTGGCAGGCTAAGAAGAATCTGAGGACGTTTTTCTTCACAGAGAGGTGGTGGATGTATGAAATGGTCTGCCACAGGAGGTCATGGTACCAAGCACTGTGGTTGGATTTAAACATACATGAGACAGGCATGGGAGAACCATAGAGGTAAAGCTGAGGAGGGTCAGAAGACGTAGTCACGTATATGGCTTACGGGCAGACTGGATAAGCCAATCGGTCCTTACCTGCTGACAATGTTTGAATCTCTGGCGACCATGTTCACAGAGCCACTCAACACAGGAGTGGAGCCAGAGGACTGGAGAAGGGCACATGTGGTCCCTATACACGAATCTGGCAGTAGAGAGGAGGCAGGGAACTACAAGCCACTCAGCCTCACATCAGTAGTGGGGAAGATCATGGAGGCACTGTTTAAAGAAAGGACAGTGGAACATTTAGAAGCCATCTGTGCCCAGAACTCAAGGTAGCATGGATTCACAGCAGATAGGTTGTGTCAGACAAATCTGACAGATTTCTTTGACTGGGTGACGGAGGAAGTAAATGGGGGGTGGGGAGGGTGGATGTCGCCTACCTCAGTTTCAGCAAGGGCTTCGACATCATCCCACATAAGAGGCTTATTAACGAGATTTGTAGTCTGAGCATGAGAGACAAGGTGGTGAACTGGGTTAGGAACTGGCTAACAGACAGGAGACAGAGGGTGGGGGTAAATGGCGTACAATCTGGGGACAGGGGGTGACTAGTGGGGTACCACAGAGATCAGTCCTTGGGCCCATCCTGTTCAATGTCTTCATTAGTGACATTGTACAGGGGCTGGAACGAAAGGTGTGCCTGTTTGCAGATGACACCAAGATCTCCTACAGAGTGGATACTCCAGAAGGGGTGAAAAAAAAAAAAATGAGAAAGGACCTAGGGAGGCTTGACAAATGATCTGATGAGTGGCAACTAAGGTTTAATTCAAAGAAGTGCAAAATAATGCACCTGGGCTACAGAAACCCTGGGGAGGGCTACAGGATGGGAGGGGAGTTGCTGACAGTCACCGATGAACAAAGGGAATTTGAGGTTATTTTCCATTACCTGAAAATGTCAAAGCAGAGTGCAAAGGTAGCGGGAGGCCAGTGGCATACTGGGGTGCATAGGAAATGGCAGGATTAGCTATCAAACCTGCTTGCTAACTAAAAAGAGCACTTCTCGGGCTCCTGTCTTCTGGTGTTACAAACTTACTCAACCCATCCTGCAGCTCCCAGCCAAGCGTATCTCAGTCAGCCAACTCTTCTCTGTCCCAAGATGCCGGACTACACAAGGGCAACGATCACTTGCACACAGAGCACCACTGTGGTTTAATGCACTGCCCAGAGAGATCTCTTCCTTACCAAAACTGGGACCATTTAAAGGCACTCGTCATCAGCATCTTACAGCTGACAGCTCCTGAGACTGTTTCAACTGACATGGCACTACCTCAGCAATAATGACACATCCTTGTGTACCTACTTCTCCCCTTTTCTCTGCGAATGACCACTTTCACCCTAACAGCTCTGCCTTATTTCCTGCCTCCTTCCCCGATCCTTCTTTCACCTCACCCCTCTCACCCTCCACCTTCTTTCCGCTGTTTATCTTCACTTACCTGAACTTTTGTTCACCCAAATCTAACTATACCTACTTGACAAAGCACCTTAGGCTGCCTCCTTTTATAGGTTATTTTTAATTTCCTACTAAGTGATAGTTTTAATTTTAGTTGCAATATTAATGCCATATTGTCATTTTAAATACTTTCTTGTCAGTATTTTATGTAATACCATCCGTTGTATGTCCATCACCCTTCCACTGACGTGGAACCTTTGTAAAAAGCGAGTTATGTGCTCAAAGGTATTGTAATCTGAGAATGAATAAATAAAATAGGCAGGGTATCACCAGCACAAGGAGGGAGGTAGTGATGCCTTTATAGAAAACCCTGATCAGGCATCACACGGAGTACTGTGTGCAGTTCTGGAGGCCGCACTGTCGAAAGGACATAAACAGATTGCACATGGTCCAGAGAAGGGCGACTAAGATGGTACATGGCTTGCACCACAAAATTTACGAGGAGAGATTTAGGCACCTGAATATGTACTCGCTGGAGGGGAGCAGGGAGAGAGGGGACATGATAGAAACATTCATGTACTTCAAGGGATAAACAAGGTGGGGGGGGGAGGAGACATCTTCCAATATAGAAGTACAAGAACGAGGGGGCATAACATAAAATTGGAAGGAGGTAGGTTAAGAAGGAATGTGAGGAAGTTCTTCTTCACAGAGGGGGTTGTGGATGCATGGAATGGTCTGCCACAGAAGGTAGTGGGAGCGAGCACTGTGGGTGGATTTAAACATGCATGGGACAGGCATAGGGGAACCACAGAGGTAAAATAGAGGGAAGGTCAGAAGCCGTAATCTAGTACAGGGCTTACAGGTAGACTGGATGGGCCTACTGGCCCTTATCTGCTGACAATTTCTATATTTCTATGCACTTCCACCTTCCACATCTACATACATATATGCATCTATGGAGGAATTGCAGCACAGGGTCCAATACTATCACACTATCTCAAAAAGTAAGGAAATTAATTGCAAAATACTTCATTAATGCATCAGTTAGGGTGAGTACTATAGCGGCAAAAGGAGGAAATGCATTAGGATTGATGCATTAATGAGATTTTTGCAATACACATGTCATATATATCTATATCACACACATACATATATATATATATATATATATATATATATATATATATATATATATATACATATACACACACACACACACACATATATATACATACACACACATATATATATATATATACACACACACATATATATATATATATATACACACACACACACACACACACACACACACACATATATATATATATATATATATATATATATATATATATATATATATATATACATACACACATATATATATAGCATTAAGCCACGGCGAGGTGTGCTCTAATGCTGGATTGATGCATGGGGCGGTGCATGCCGAGAGCTCCACCGCCCCCCATATCAACACATTAGAGCACCGACGGGAGTGGCTTTAACGTTTGGTAACATGGGCGGGTCGGGTGGAGGCATCTGAGCGGTCCCAGTGTGCGAGACAAACAGTGGCACACGGAGGGTCTGCGCGACCTGTCACCCTGTGCTCTGCTCTCACAGTGCGGTGCACACGCCTGGATAGGTACCGATCGCGGTCCTTACCTGCTGTCCCTGGAGTCACCCTTGGATGTGTGCAGCCAACTCTCTGTCGCACTCCTGTGCGACTTCGCTCGGCTGTTGCCGTATGAAAGGCAGGAGGTCACTCGGTGAGGAGTGTGAAGCGCCGGAGTCTCGCTGTGCATGCTAGGGGCTTCCCTTCCTCTTCCCTCCAGCACACTGCTCCAGTGGTGCGCTGCTCCAGGTCGGCTCTGCTGCTGCTCCTGGGTCTGGTTGGGGTCTCTATCGTGGACATCGCCCCATGAGTACTGCTCCCCGTGCCCGTTTCCGCCCAATGGATGACTCGAGGTGTTGGCGCTCCTCTCTCTCTGCTGAGCTTGGTCTCAGTGCTGCTGAGCAGGGGTCTGGACAGTGACGGTACTGCAGGCGGCACGGCATATCACGCTGGGTTAATGCCCGCTTCAGCTGCCATCGCGTACCTCCTCCACGCCTTACTGCAGCGCAAGATCACAGGCACACTATTGATGCCATGTTACAAATATATATATCTATATACACATACACACACATATATATATATATATATATATATATACACACACACACACATTTATATATTTATAAAATGGATGATGGCATCCTCCTCCAAATCCAGTGTTCTGACTGTATAAAACACATCACATGACCATGCGTATATCTGAGAGTGACCAGACACCTGCACTTTTACCCCCTAAAAACAATTTTACCATTTTATAAGATAGATAACCCACTCTAGGATGTGTAGTCACGCTCTGATATCCTTGCGCCTTGGGTGGTTGATGCACAAGGCGACGTATATCGCTGACCTCCAAGAAATGGGTTATTTATCCCATACATACATACACATATATACATATATACATATATACATATACATATACACACACACACACACACACACACACACACACACACACAGGCAGGCAGTGTGTGAAGCCAGAACCCCACAGGTCCCTGCTCCACTTATTCCTCCTTCGCTTCAGTCTCTGCTTTTTGTTCCAACATCTGGAGGGGATAAAAGAAATAAAGGCCAATCGGGTCAACCCCAACCTGCATTCAGTTTACACAGGAGGTGCATTAAAACTGAAATCAACACAAACTTGCGTTAGCCGGAAGAAAAAATTACTCACCGCAGTAATCTTTCTTCCATGGGGTCCTTAGCATCAGTAACTTTTTTGCACTTAGCTGGTTAGGTGCAATTGCCCCGGAGGTGTGCCTTTAAGAGAGATTTAATGAGCAGTGAGCTCAAGCCAATCAAAAGACAGGAGGGTGTGAACTGAGTGAGAGTTGTTGACTGCTTCAGATTTTTTCAAGGAAAACGAGGGCAAATGCCCCAAAAAGAATTAACAGGATTCAAAAACATGCAAATGTCAAAGGTGGAAACAGAAACAACAGCAACACGAGGTAAAACACATCAATAAGAAATGCAAATTTGGTAAAAGCGATGTAAGAGCCCTTCTCCAACAGATGAACCAGGGAGGAAGGGTGGGAGCTTACTAATGCTAAAGGACCCCATGGAAGAAAGAAGATTACTGCGGTGAGTAATTTTTTCTTCTTACTCCAGGAGTCCTTTAGCATCAGTTACTTTGAAGACTACCAAGCAGTACCAAGTGGGAGGCAGGTAGAGAACCTACTAAGGAAAGAGACTCTGCAGAACTGCCCTGTCAAATTTGGCATCAGATCTGGTCTGCACATCCAAACTGTAGTGTTTCACAAAGGTGTGCACAGATTTCCAGGTAGCTGCTTTGCAGACATCCAGTAGGGGAATGTCCCTTGCTGCTGCAAGCGAGGCTGCAGTGCCCCTAGTGGAATGGGCCCTGAGCCCCCACTGGAGGTTGTTGACCAGCGTTCTTATAGCAGAATCTAATACAAGAGACCAACCAATGAGAAACAGTTCTCTTGGTAGCTGGTCTTCCTCTGCCTACATCCCCATAGGTGAGGAACAACTGAGTGGAAGAGCCTCTGGACTGTCTAGTATGCTCTAGGTAGTGAAAGATGGCTCTTTTGACATCCAAGCTGTGGCGCTTTTGCTCGCCAGGAGTGGATGGCTCATGAAAAAACAGCAGAGTAATGGACTGGTTCAAATGAAACTCTGAAACCACCTTTGGCAGAAATTTCCTATTTGTCCTGAGCTCAACTTTATCGTTGTGAGGGGTGATGTAATTTGGCTCAGTGCACAGGACCTGTAGCTCTGAAATCCTCCTGGCAGATGTAATGGCTACCAGGAAGACGGTCTTCCAGGTTACAAACTTGATGTGGGCCGTGGACATAGGCTCGAAAGGTGGATTCATGAGCCCATCCATGCAAAGGTTCAAGCTCCAAGGAGGAACAGGCTCCCTGGTTGGAGGCTGGAGGTGCAAGAGGCCTTTGAAAAACTGTTTAAAAATATCATGGGAAAAAAAAAATGATTTCTTCTTTCCCACTGAAAGGTAGGCGGAAATTGCCGCCAGGTGTAGCTTGAGTGAAGATGGTTTCAAGCCTGATGCCTGTAGGTGCACCAGGTAGTCTAGCAGCTGAGGATCTGAAGCTGATAGGGTTCGACCTTTTCACTTCTGCACCAGAGGGTAAACCTTTCCATTTGGCTGCATAAGACTTCTTAGTGTTCGTTTTTAGCCATCCTCAGTATCTTAAGGACCTGTTCGGAGTACTGTGAGGATGGAAACTTTAATTCCTCAAGAACCAGGCTTTGAAGTGAAGAGGCGTATGTCTGGGTACTGCACTCCCATCTGAGGAAGAGTCAGCAGGGAGCCGAGTCGGGGGCAGGCGAATGGGCCTGTTGCAGGACATTGAGAGAAGGAGAGGGTACCAGGCTTGCCTGGGCCAGTCCAGAGCCACTAGGATCATGGATGCAGGCTGTTGCCTGAGTTTCAGCAAAACCCTGAATGTCAGGGGAAAAGGGAGGAAATGCGTATAGGAACCTCCCTGACCAGTCCAGGATCAGGGCATGTTCCCGGAACTGGGGGCCTGCAACAGTACTGAGGAAGCTGAAAATTGAGAAGAGAGGCAAACAGATCCATGTCTGGTGTACCCCACTGCCTGAACACTGAGGCTAGTACTTGCTTGTTCAGTGTCCATTCGCTCTGGCCTTGACTGATCTGCTTAGAGCATGCGCCAGAGTATTGAGTTTGCCTGGGAGGTGAATAGCTGAGAGGCTGACTCCCAGGGAGAAAGCTAGAGACCAGAGCTTCAGAGCTTCCAAACAGAGTATTCCTGATCTGGTACCACCCTGCTTGTTTATGTAGAACATTGCAGTGGTGCTGTCCGTTCAGATTTGAACTGCCTGCCCCTCTATACTGGGAGCAAAAGCTTTGAAGCTAGATTGACTGCTCTGAGTTCCAAGAGATTTATGAGCAACTGTGACTCTTCGAGTCCAGTTGCCACTTCTGAGCACTATCTAGATGAGCTCCCCAGCCCAACAGGGAGGAATCTGTGGTGATCACCTTTGTGGGAAGAGGAGCCTGAAGGGAACCCCTGCCTGAAAATTTGCAGGGTCCTTCCACCACAGCAAGTTTTGGAGGAACTGCTCCGACACCGGTATTAGCTTTGAAAATGTGTTGCTTCTCTGAGCCCAGCGAACTCTGAGGTAGGCTTGCAGGAGTCTCATCCTGTATCTGACCCCTGAGACTACTGCAGTCATAGAGGATATATGTCCCAGAAGTTTGAGGAAATGTCTTACTGGTCTTGGCTGTCCCTGGGCAAAAGAATCTGCCACTGAAAGGAAACTGAATTCTTTCCTGTGGGAGGAAAACATATCCTTTCTGAGTGTCCAGCTGGGCCCCTATGAAGGTGAGCACAGCTGGGGTGGGGGGGTCCGGGTTAGATTTCTTGAGATTTACCAGGAAACCAGAGACTCCAGAGTGCGTTCTGTGAGGAAAGAGATTCCTTGACTTGGCAAGAAGACTTTGCTACTATGAGCCAGTCGTCCAGATGGGGTAGAGAGCAACATCCAGTCTCCTGAGATGTGCTGCTACCACTGCAAGACACTTAGTAAAGACTCATGAGGCCGAGGACAGACCGAAGGGCATTGCGGTGAACCGATAGTGACCTGAAGGAAGTCTGAACCCGAGAAACTTCCTGTGAGATCTCCTTATGGGTATGTGGAGGTAGGCATCCTTTAAGTAGAGGGAGGATAGCCAGTCGCCCTGCTGTAAGGACTGTATGACCAGTGACAGAGTGACCATTTTGAATTTTTTTTTTTTCAGATGTTTGTTTAAATATCCGAGATCTAAGATAGGTCGCCACTCCCCAGTTTTCTTTTGTGTCAGAAAATACCTGGAGTAGAGGCCCTTGCCCTTCTCGTGGGTGGGGCCCCTCTCCACTGCTCGTAAGGCCAGGTTTTGTACCTCCATTTCCAACAGCGGTATCTGCGATGGCAACAGAGGTCTTGACACCTGGGTATGCTTGAGGTCTGGCAGCTGCTTGAACTGTAATGACAGACTCTTCTCCACTATCTCCAGCACCCACTTATCCGACGTGAGGGACCAGTGCTGAAGATAGTGAGAGAATCTGCCTCCAACTGGAAGCGGGAGGCGACCTGGACACTCACGTCAGGACTTCACTGAGAAGCAGATGGCTGGGTAGAGGTGGCTCTTCTTTGGCCCTTCTGCCCTGCCGTGAAAGACCCCTGTACTGGCTAAAGTCAGATTGGGGATAGGGATTATAAGGCCTAGGAACAAAACTTCTGCCCCTACACGCCCCTGGGGCCAGGATCTCTGAGGTGGGCGGGTTTAGGCTTGGATGAATGGCTCTGCCAGGAGAGGCCTTGTACTCAGACTTTTTTTTTTTTTTTAAAGACTATTTTATCCCGCCTTACTGCCCTCTCATCCTACTCCTTCAGACTTGATCATCCCTGGATTCCACCCACGGAATCTGCCCTAGAGTGCCCGGACTGACTCCTATATCTCTCCTACCTTGTTCCTTCTTTCGGAGTGCCTGCACATTGGGGTCTTGCCTGTGGTAGGTAGGTGGTCCTGGGGTCGGATCAGTCGTCATCGAGGTTGAGATGGTGTTTTCCATTTTCTCCCCTGTTGTCCCCTTTCTCCCTGAGGGCGTTGGCACATAGGACTGGCGTCCAGACAGATGGCGTGCTGATGCATGCCACTGTCAAAGTGCCCTCAATGTCTTCCCCTTCCTGACTCCGTAGAGCTGCCTATGCACCGGTGTCCGTGCTTCCACAGGCACTGGAACATCGAGTGCATGAAGCACCCCAGGATCCCGGCCCTGGAGAAGAAGAGCATCCGATGGGACGCTCAATCCTCCTCTCCCCTCCAACCACCGGCAACCTGAGTCCGTTCCTGAACCCGGGTCTCCAGCGTGGTGAGAGGTGTGGCATCCAGCGCCTCAACCCTCAGTGCCACCAGGCCGGCCTCATCGACCTTTATCATGTAGTCAGTGGTTCTGTAATCAAACAACATATTTTGATCACAGGGAAAATCCATGGCCTTGTTCTGAGTTTCTGTGGTCAGACTGGTTGTTCTAAGCCAGATGAAGTGTCTCAGAGATATGGCATGGGTCATCGCATTACAGGCTGCATCATTATTGTCATTTGCCATGTGGAATTGGTACATAGTAGCTTCCAAGGCAGTTTTTGACATATCCACCGGCTCCTGCACCATAGAATCGGATCCGTTGCAGGCGATAGCGTGGACAGATTTCCAAAGGGCTTTCCGATATTTGGCTGTGAATGCCATGTAAGAAGAAAGCCTGAGAAGCAGGAAAGCTGTGGCATATATTTTCTTTGCTATAAAGTCAATTTTTTTGGAATTCTTGTCAGGGGGGAAAAAGGACGACAAGGAGACTCCAGCTTTCTCACAAGCTGCCTGCTGCACTATACTTTCATGGCCAGGGTGTGCTGACAGGAACTCGGTACCATTTTAGACAATTTATATTTTCTCTCAAGCCACTTAGCAACCCCTAGTACTGAAGTGGGGTGCTGAAGCACCTCCATGGTATTTTTTCTAAATGCATTATAGATAGGGACGACCAGGGTCTTTGAGGATGAAAGACCCTTCATCTCCCTATAATCTTCATCGACATCCTGGTTGGGCTCCCTCGTAGGGAGGTCCAGGGTATCCAGCATATTTTGTATAAATGTAAACATACAGGAAGGATCCTCGTGGTCACCAGGGGATCCTCAAGGTGAGGGTCCAGGGACTCCCGGGGCTCAAGGCCCTCAAAATCCATGTCAGGGGCATCATAAAACTGATCATCATCTGCGTCACCCTCACAGTTTACAGAACAGAGAACTGTGGAAGAGTGCTTGCTAGCCCCAGTAAATTGAGGACCCATCTTTTGAAGGTTCTGAAACAGTTGCCATGCTTTTTCCATATCTTGCACTGATGGAAGAACCTGTGCAGTTTGTTTTGTTTTTTCTGTATGCTTTAAGCTGCCTGTTGTCTCTACTAGCTTTCCCAGGAGCAGCAGGGAGCATATCTGTCTTGACAGAGTTTCTTTTTAGCCACTTCATCAGAGGCTTGATCAAGCTTCTTTTTTTCGTCACTCTTATTTTTCAATTTGTGAGGAACTTCATCTTTGGAAGCTTTATTCGAGGGCGGAGGTAAAAAAAAAAAAAAAAAAAAACCCAAGGCAACTGTCCCTAATTCGACTGTTCCCTCAAGAATTTAGCCAAAAATGAAGGAAACCATCGAAAATAAACACCTGCGATAAAATTAGGCTTTAAAGTAAAATAGGCGCAGTACAAATAAAGTCTAAATAGTGCTGTTGCGCTAAAAATAAAAAATGTGCACAGCGCTAATGAAAAAGTAAAATTTTTCACTCAGCACACTAAAGGAAATAATTTATGAGGAAAACTTTACCCAGATAAGCACTAGGAGGCTGTCAACAAGGAAAGTTGGGAGACACCTCAGAGGCAATATTGCTCAGTCCAGCGGAGCAAAAAATTCTGAAGCAATTGACAGCTGTCACTCAGTTCACACCCCTCCTGTCTTTTGACTGGCTGGCCCTATGCTCATTAAATCTCTCTTAAAGGCACACCTCCTGGGCAATTGCACCTAGTCAGCTAAGTGCAAAAAAGTTACTGATGCTAAAGGACTCCTGGGGTAAGAAGAAATGGCAACAGACAAAGTCAAGGGCAGCGATGGAGGATCGAAGCCATTTATCTGGAATTCGGAGAAAAAGGAGTTTATGGGCAGGACTGGCAGCAGTATAAGTCCTAATTTTTTTTTTTATTTTTTTTTTTTAGTTGTTTAACCAGGAGTAGCACACTAAGCTGAAAGCTTTTTCACAGGAGTGACCTGGGAGCACATGGAAGAGACTTGCTCAGGGTCACACAGTATGCAAGTGGAAGCTGTGGGATTCAAACCCAGGTCTGGTCTGCTGGATGTCACCAGATTTGCAGCTCAGAGCCTTAAGCCACTGCGCTATACTGCCTCCCCAAACTCTGCTTTTGGCAACTTAGCCACCACACTCTCTCTCCCCCAGTCCTCACTCCTCTGCCCCCCCAGGCTTCTACATTAGCAGCAGTGCCTTACACTTATTAGGCGGCTCCTGCAGCCACCGCCTCTCTCTCCCCGTGCCTTGCTCCTCTGACCCACCTCCCCAGGTTTCCACATTATACGCTGCTGCTTTGCCTGGCATCTTCTGCTGCCCGAGGCGCAAGCTATCTCCCTGGCCCTCACTCCTCAAATCCACCCCAGGTACTACAATAGCCACGGTGCGACTTTACTTATTGGTGGCTACTGCTGCCAGCTGCACTCTCTCCCGGGGTCCCTCGCACCTATGAACCCCCCCCAAGGTTTCTCGTCGCTGCAGTGCTGACGCAGTAGCAGCCTGCCACCTGCGCACTCAGCTCTCTCCCCAGTCCTCGCTCCTCTGAACCCCCAGGCTTCTACAATAGCTGCAGCGTGGCTTTACTTATTAGCAGCTTTTGCCGTCCTGGCACACCCCTCCTCTCCTGGTCCTCCTCCTCGGCCCCCCCAGGCTTCACATTAGCATGGTCTTGGATCTACTTATTGGCAGCTCCTGCCCCGTGCACTTTCTCTCCCGGTCCACTAAGGCCAGCGGGAGCAGCTTCTCTGACTAGCAGCTCATTTCTGTATTTACGGTGCAGCTTCCACCATGCAGCACCCACCACTCTCACTGCTGCCTCCTCGCTCCTCTGAAGCCAGTACCAGTACCAAATACCACTGCAAATACCTTTAAGTGAATGTTCGACATTGAGAAATGCTTGTTTATTTAGTAATCCAACTGATGTGGTACTAAAAAGCTGGAAAAGCCGAGGCCGGACTTTGCAGCTGCACAGACTGAACACCAGATGGTGAACTCTGAGTTCTTTTTTCTTTTCTGTACATAAATGTTACTGTTTAAGTTATGGCCTTGTTAAACAGCTTACTGATTGTAACACTGTCTACTATGTTTTTGTACTTAATGACGTGGAACCTTTGTAAAGGAGCCTTGGCTCAAAGGTATTAATTCCTAGAACAATAAACTTCAAACTCTGAGGGGTGAGGAAGGACGTGATATTAACTGCAGAAACGATCTGCCTTAAAATGTTTTAAACTAAAATAACTGATCTTTACCTACAATATGAGCTTGTAAAAGTAGCTCATCAAATGAATGATTTAAAAATATTTAGATTTCGTGGAAGACTGCAGGAATTATTTTGTATACATGGGTTTGCATAACTGTTTGCATTTACTAAGTAGACAGCATAGCTGACAGCCAGTGGCCCCAGCATTCTGCTCAAAGATGGCGACGGCCTCATGACCGGTTTCAGGCATTCTCAGACTGTAGGGAAGGAGGGACTTTGCAGGTGAGCCATCTGGGTGATCGCGGTGCAGAGCCAAGCTGCGGTTTCCCCTCAACTGTTCATCCTTAGTACCGGTTCGAGGCAAGCTTTCTCAGAGGTCTGCTTGTGTTTAAAGCAACTCGGTACACAACTGAATTGACTATTATAATGGGGGACTAGTAGCAATCTTGTTTTAAATGTTTTATGTTCCCGTAATGATGTGGAGACAGGGTTTTTGTTCGCATACACCATTTAAAACTGATGGTGTATACTACATATGCTTTTCCTTTCCCTTTCTGGATCTTAGGCCAAAAGTATGATGGCAAAAGTGTATCAAGGGGAATCGATTGTGAATATTTTCCTCCTTTCGTAAGCCCAGTGTCATGCTGCGCTGGCTCATCTAATGGACTGTATTTGGCACATTATTGCTTGGACAATGACATGCAGATTTCTCCCCACAACAGAAACAGACAAAGCAAAAAATGACCGCTTGGCCCACCCAGTCTGCCCATCTCCCTACCTACTGCATAGGCTGCAGATCCTAGTTAACCAACAGCCTGCTTCCTCCTACCTCCCACTACAATTGACTTATGTCTGTCCCATGCATTGTTAAATTCCCCCACTATTTTTGACCCCATGACCTCCTCAGGAAAGTCGTTCCATGCATCCACCACACTCCAAAAAAGACTTCCTCATGTTGCCCCTGAACCGTACCCCCTCTATCTTCAAATTGTGCCCCCTTGTTCTTGCACATCTCTTTTTCTGAAAGATGCCACCCTCTTGGACTTTGTTGATTCCCTTGAGGTACTTGAAAGTTTCTATCGTGTTTCCCCCCCCTTTCCTCAAGGGTATACATATTAACCTCCTTTAGTATCTCTTCGTATGGCTTCTGGTGCATGAGGTAACAGCTTGCTGTATGAAACGTTCTCCAACACCTACATGTAGTATAATGTACTATGGGGTCTTGCAGCTATGCACCTTGTTTTAATTTGTATTTGTTTACATAAAATAGATAAAATAAAGTTTCAATCAATCAATCAAAATCTTTATTTATTCAGCGAACATCATTGAGCACAGCTCATTTACAAGATGGACCTGAGTGGTCATAACAAAATAAGGTTACAAATTTTACACAAAAACATGGTACTGAATGAACACAGATACAAAGATTTATGAATGAGACACATATAAAAATATTTACATATATACAAGGCAAAATGACATTGGACCTAGATCATATTAAAAGGAAAGAAACAAACAGTATTGTAGGGATAAAGCTAGGGTAATGGGACTTGGGGGGGCATTTTTGTACAAAGTAAGTTGGAGAACAAGCTAGAAGAACAATAAAGAAATGGGGGTAGTATAAAAAGGGGTAGGGGAAGAAGGGGGTGTGAGAGGACTAGGCCTTATGGAAGCAGTTGCATGATTCTGGGAAAAGACTAGTGTACAATTTTTTGAAGGATGTTAAAGGAATGAGGGTATCCAATTTCAAGGTCTTTTGAAGAGAATTCCAGATAAGTGCTAGGGAATAGCTGATTGCAGCCCTTCCATACCGGGCGCAGGTGATAGGAATCTTCAGCATGATGAGTTTATTGATCCTTAGGGTGTAAGGCCTGGATGTGATCCGGTTGTAACAATCTGAGATGTAGGAAGGGAGTTTGTTTGTCAGAGCTTTGTAGATCCAGACAGCAGCATTTTTGTTTCTTCTATGTTGTAGGATGTCCAACTGACTGCATTGTAGAGAGAGCAATGATGGGTGCTGGAGGGAAGATCTGTAATGAATCTAATAGCTCTATGATACAAGGTGTCTAATTTATTTAAATGGGAGAGGGAACAGTGACCATAAAGGAAGTCAGCATAGTCAATGAGGGATAGGAATGATGCCAGGATTAGCCTTTGTTTGGAATCTCTGGTCGGGTAGTGTTTGATCCTATAAAATAGGCCAAGTCTTTGTCTAAGTTTTTTCAGGAGCTCTTCAATGTGGCTAGTATAGACAAGTTTATTGTCAATCCAGACTCCAAGATATTTGAATTTATCCACAAATTCCAGATTTTCACCAAGGATGGTAGATAATTGTGGGAGGGTGAATGATGGGACAGTGGAAGAGCAGCTCTTGGTGGCAAAGAACATAGCTTTCGTTTTCTTGGCATTTAGTAGTAATTTCTTTTCTAGTAAGTTGTGCTGTAGGAGGGAGAACTCAGACTGTAAAGCTCACAGGCTTTTGATGGTGAGGATTACTGACATATAGTGCAGTATCATCTGCAAAGAGGTGAATATTTGATTGTGAGAGATTGGAGTCAATATTGTTGATGTAAATGGCAAAGAGGATGGGGCCAGGATGGAACCTTCGTGTACACCTCTTAGGGAGTGGTTTAGAGGTAGATAGGTTACCTTCATTTTTACCAGTTGTATTCTTCCAGAGAGATAGCATCTGAACCATTTAAGAGAGAGTGAGTCAAGGCCTATGGAGGTCAGAGAGGAGATTAGTAGTTCATGGTCCACAGTGTCAAAGGCTTTGCTTAGATCCAGGAACACAGCACAGGTGTTATTCTTTTTGTCTAAGGCAGTCTGCCAATCATTTGTAACTTTTGCTAAGGCAGAGATGGTGCTGTGCATAGATCTAAACCCAGATTGAGCTGGGTTAAGGAGATTATTGGAATCAAGGTAGGCACTTAACTGAAAGTTCACTAACTTTCAAGCATTTTGGACAGTACTGGTAAGATGGAAATGGGCCTATAGTTGTTGAGGTCCATGGGATCACCTGCCTTAAGTAGTGGAAACACTTGAGCTGTCTTCCATATTGAGGGATAGAACCAGTGGCTAGGGACAGATTGAAGAGGTGAGTGGGGGCAGCTAAGGCATGCAATGCTACTTTTAAGTAAGAGGATCCAGGAGTCTGCACCTCGCTTTTAGTTGCATCTAGTTGGAATAGTAGGTCTTCTACTTCTTTAAGAGATTGATTTGAAGGAGAATGTGGAAGCAGCCTTTTGTCCCTCAGTAGAATGTAAGTTTAGTGATGACCTCATTAGGTTTGCAGGTGAGGAATAAAGCTAGGCCAGCTGTAGTGAAATGATCGTTGAAGGCATTTAAGATTTCTTGCTTGTCAGTGATTTCAACACTATTTAGGTGCACTTTGGGTGGTAAGACAGGGGTAGAAGCTTGACCTAGGATCCCTTTATGGTACCCCAGAACCTGGAAGGGTTCTGATAGGAGAGCATCCAATTCAGCGGTGTAGAAGGCAGCCTTGGCATTTCTCACTTGTTTTGTGCAGGAGTTTCTGGCTTTTCTGAATTGAAGCCAGTCATTTGGATCCTTGGTCTTTCTTGCCCTTTTCCAGAGTTTATCTCTGGCAAGCAGTTGGTTAAGGTCAGCAGAGAACCAGCGACAAGATTTGAGTTTGGTTCTGACACTGGTGAGGGGTGCATGTATATTGAGGGCACTTATGATAATATCACTTAAAACCTGAAGAGCTGAGAAAGTTTGAGATGGTTGAAGTCAAGACTGTGAGGGGATTAAAATGTGGATGGAACAGGTATAAGGGAAAAGTAGGGCCCACAGGCAGATGAGGGAAACAGATACTTGGAGGGAGAAAACGATCTGCCACTAATGATACCTGATCTCCAAATCCAGCCTGGCGTTAGGCCTAGCATTGAGTTAGGTAAGAAAATGGGCAGCATGGATGGACCTCTGTGTCACTACTCACTCCTGCAGCTGCTCCTAATACTGGTCCCTGGACTGCTGCCCACCACCACCCCCCCTCTGCTCCTCCTTCACCCTGCACCTACACTAGTGCAGTCTCCTCTTCACCCTCCACAATCAACCACCTTAGGTCCCTCCCTGAACTCAGTAACGCCTCTGCACATTGCAAATGTTATCTTCCAGCACTTACTGTATTGTAATTGTAAATGCAGTGATCCTCCAGCACTTTATTGTATAGGTACGTATTCTACTTTCTGCAATCCTTGTCTTGCACAATTGTTATTTACTATGTTTATTTTCCTATTATAGTATTATTAGTTTTCCTTATTGTTCTTACTTCCTCCTCATAGAAACATAGACTTTGACGGCAGATAATGACCGCTTGGCCCACCTAATCTGCCCATTTCCCTACCTAGAGGATAAGCTGCAGATCCTATTTAACCAACAGCCTATTTCTTCCTACCCCCCCACCAAAAATTGCCTTATGTCTGTTCCATGCATTCTTCAATTCTCCCACAGTTTTAGACCCCACAACCTCCTCAGGAAGGCTGTTCCATGCGTCCACCACCCTCTCTGTGAAAAAATACTTCCTCACATTGCCCCTGAGCCGTCCCCCATCTATCATCAAATTGTATCCCCTTGTTCTTGCACATCTCTTTTTCCTGAAAGATGCTACCCTCTTGGACTTTGTTGATTCCACTGAGGTACTTAAAAGTTTCTATCATGTCCCCCCTCTCCCTCCTTTCCTCAAGGGTATACATATTAAGCTCTGTTAGCCTCTCCTCGTATGGCTTCTCTTGCAGACCCTGCACCATTTTAGTTGCCCTCCTCTGAACTGCCTCCATCCTGTCTATATCCTTGCGGAGATGGGGTCTCCAGAACTGGACGCAGTACTCCAGATGGGGTCTCACCAACTGTCTGTACAGGGGGATAACAACTTCCTGTTTTCTGCTGGTGATGCCTCTCCCTATACATCCCAGTATCCCCCCAGCCCTCCCTACCACCTTCTCACATTGCTTGCCAACCTTAAGGTCATCCAATATGATTACCCCCAGGTCCCTTTCCATTTTTGTTGTTGTTATTACCTCCCCCCATTGTGTAATCTTCCCCTGGGTTTTTATTTCCCAGGTGCATTACTTTGCACCTCTCTGCATTGAATCCAAGCTGCCATATTTCTGACCATTCCTCCAACCTTGCCAAGTCCCTTCTCATCCTTTCCACACCTCCTTGTGTATCAGCCCTGTTGCAGATCTTTGTGTCATCTGCAAAGAGGCATACTTTTCCTTCCAGTTCCTCTGCAATGTCACTTATAAAGACATTAAAAAGGACTGGACCCAGTACTAAACCCTGCAGTACCCCACTAGTAACCCCTCTTCTTCAGAGTGGACTCCATTTGCCATTTGCAATTACCTTCTATGTCCTGTTGTTCAGCCAATGTTTTACTCCAGGCTACCACCCTGGGACCCACTCCAAGGCTGGTTAATTTGACTACTAATCTTTTGGCTGGGACTGTGTGAAATGCCTTGCTAAAGTCTAGGTAGGCCATGTCCACAGCCCCTCCCTGGTCCTCCTCCAAGGACACGTCTGGAAACGGAGCGGTTACCAGCTCAGTCCGTCTTTCCTGGTGAATCTTTTGAAGCAAATAATACTGCCCAAATCTATGCTTCTATGGTGACATCAATGACTGCCGTGGCTCTCTGCTGCCATCTGCTGGATAAAAAACAAATTATAAAAAAAACAATAACAGCTCCTCGTCAATGTAGTAGGAAAAGAAAAGACAGACACAGGTCAAAATGTTTTGCAGATACTAGCCTACAGAGGTAGTTGCCTTAAAAGTCCACTGGCCCCATGGATATTCCACTGGCTCAACCAGTGTACTTACTGAAATGTTACCCACACAAATAGAAGCCAGCAGAGCTAGTCAATAAAAATAAATTTTTACTGTCCCAATACAAAAGAAATCTACAAGCATTTGGCTTGTGGGCCAGTGTCAATTTCAAACTGTGAAAGAAAAGAAATGTTGCTTTATATATTACGTTTTGTACAAACTGTTATCCTAAAGTACTTTACAATGCTGGACAGGGAGGGAAAAATGTTGCTGCCATTCAGTGTACAGTTAGATTCAAACACTGAGAGAATACAAATAAAATAATAGATAGAGGGCTGTGTATTACAAGGTCTAATACCATCCACAGGTTCTGGGGGCATGGAACCTTGAGAGCAAAGCTCAAAGCTCAAGAGGTTCCCATGTCCCCAGAACCTCAGATGGTATTACACATGAATAATACAGTCCCTAAATGTTATTTTTATAATATATGTATCCCACAGAAAAGAGCGCAGCTTTGAATTCTTTTGCCATTATCCTCTAAGAGCAGCCGCTCGACCACTGCACTCTACATTGAATCGCTCTAACCTCTCTCTCTCCATGGTCCTCAACTGCTGCTCGTTCCACAGTAGCTCCTGTCGTCAGCTTCGCTCTGCAACTGTACCTGTTAATTGTTTTCAGAGCTGCACAGTGAAGGCAGGATCAACCAGATAATGCTTTAAATGTTTAGAAAAAAAAAAAGCGCCGAAACTATAACAGCTAGAAATCACTCTCACTAAGCGAGGGACAGCCTCACAAAGTCTCACATGTTGCAGTGTTCCATAATGATCTCAGTGACCACTGTATCACTGCATGTGTGAGGGGCTTCATCAAAGCAAATACACTGCCCAGATTTGTACTAAAAAGAAATCTCCGCAAACTTAACCCTGACAACTTCTTGGCAGGCCCGAGTCTCATAAATTGGCAGAAATTCTTCCTGGCACTTGCGATCATGGAAGCCTGTAACCAAAGAGAAGTCATACACACAAATACCCCATTAGTCAGGATAAGAATACAGAAAAGGAACTGTCCCTGGTTCACTAGAGACTTAAAACTAGCATTGCAAGCTAGAGACAAGCTTTGGGCAAGGGCAAGTAAAGCTAAGCTTGCGCCCAATTGGGCAGCTTTCTGGGCAGCAAACAACAGTTGCACAATACTTGTAAGGTCTGCAAAATGGAGTATTTCCAGAATACACTGAACTCATCCAATCAAAATGCCTCCAAGTTTGTAAACTCTCCGTGACATCGAAGGCCATAGCTCCTCTCCATCTTATCCTTTAAAAGTAGTTTCCCATGGGGCCACTATCACAGACAAGAGCCTTATAACAACTGCCTTAAATGACCATTTTGCTACTGCCGGGTTAGCTTTTGACACTTCCCCAGCTAGAAACTTCCTTCCTGCGCCCACCGCTGATGGACCAGACCGAACAGCTCAAGCAGACTCCCAGCATGGGAGCATGTTCCACTTCAATCCTATATCCTACAAACAGGTAGAGGATCTGCTGATCTCCCTGGACACCAAAAAAAAAAAAGTGCAGGTGCTAATGGAGTCGAACCCCTATTCCTGAAACTACGCTTTCGCTATCTCACAACACCGATCACACACTTCTTCAATAAGTCGCTTGCCCAAAGGGAATTTCCCACACCCTGGAAGATTGCCCATATTATATCCCTCTTTAAAATCAGGGAACACCTGTGACCTTAATAACTATCGCCCCATATCCCTCCTTCCCATCTTATCCAAACTTCTAGAGAAATTGGTTAATTCACAGCTCAGAGAACACCTGGAATCTTCAGTTCTCCTCAACCTTTACAATTGGGCTTCCGGCCACACAATAGCACAGTCTCAGCACCAGCAAAGTTACCAATGACTGGCAACCCGCCCTTGACAACAAACAATACGTATGCACAGTTTTCTTAGATCTTAGTAAGATAGTTGGTACTGTTGACCATGATATACCCCTGAACAATCTAAATAACCTCGGACTAGACCCTACTGCCATGCGCTGGTTTTCCACTTACCTTTCAAATAGGCAACAACAAATTAAAGCACTGGGTGATCTCTCCCCTCTTAAACCCCTGACCAGGGAGTACACCAGGGCTGCTTACTTGGGCCCTTATTGTTTCTAATCTATATTAACAACATCAGTGCAAATGTCACCAATGCTAGCATACATCTTTTTGGTGATGATACCGTACTATACGTATCCGTCCCTTCCCTTGCTACGGCCTGCGCCGATCTATAAGATGACTTCAACCGGCTCCAGCTAAACTTATTCCATCTCAAACTGTTGCTAAATGCAAAAAAGACGAAGGTCATGCTCTTCTCCCCCCGTACTCAAGCAGCCAAAGCCCGCCCCCCCCCCTTCTCCTGCCAGCCCCATCAATTAGTAACCTTGCTAAATGAACCACCTGAAGTGGTGGATAGGTTCAAATATCTAGGTTTCTGGATAGACCACCAGCTTTCCTTCACAAAACACTTGGAAGAGCTGCTCAAAACAAAAAAAAAAAAAAAAAAGAGACTGAACTTTTCTTTAGAAATAAATGCCTACTTATGCATGATGCCAGGAAAAAACTGGCACAAACCACTTGCATCCCTCTCCTCGATTATGCTGACCTTATATATTGCCACAGCATGGTTCTGCTCGTAAAAGACTAGATGTGCTCTATCGTAGAGCCATAAGGTTCATAACGAACGCTCCAGCCAGAACACGCCACTGCATGCTCTATGCACAAATTGGCTGGTCCTCGCTTTCCAACAGAAGATTAATAAATGCTCTGCTGTGGATCTACAGAGCCATCATGGGCAAACTCCCTCATCACATTACTGACCTATTTAACCAGTCCTCCAGTACCTACTCACTGAGGCGGCATTCCTACCTTCAGCTGGAGACACCTAGGGTCACTTCGCGTTATGGTGAAGCTGCTATTGGACATTCCCTCCCTTCACTATGGAACAACTTTCAGTGCCCATTTAAACTAGTCTCTGCCATCTGTATGGGGCATTCAAATCTCTCTTAGACAAAGCTATCCAAGAAAAATGCAACTGTCACTCCTAACCCTGCCTCTATCCATCTTCTTCACCCCCTCTCAACTCAGCCCCTTTTTCCCTTCTAAACCATCTTTCCCAAAACCCTACCCTCATCTACCAAATATTTCAATGCTTGTGTGATGTACTACTACTCATGTTGTTCTCCTCTGAATGTTGCACTCATTGCACAATGCTCTCTATGTAGTCAGTGCGACTCTGTAACTGACTGTATGTGTAACGTACTGCTACCTATGTTCTCCTCCGAATGTTGCACTCATTGCACAATGCTCTCTATGTAGTCAGTACAATTCTGTAACTGACTGTATGTGTAATGTACTGCTACCTGTGTTGTTCTCCTCTGAATGTTGCACTTATTGTACAATGCTCTCTCTTTAGTTAGTATGACTCTAAACTTATTTGTTGTAAACTGTCAGTCTGTATAATCCTGTCTGTCCAGGACCTCCTTGAAAATGAGCCTGCTCAATGGACTTTCTCCTAGAGAAATAAAAAAAGTTTCAAAACTGTTCTGCCCTCCAGCACTTAAAAAGCGGCCAATGGTAAGGCAAGCTTTGATCAGTAGGTCGTGTCCATGGAAGGCGTACTGAGCACCATAGCATCCAGCCCTAGAGTCCGTAGACATCATGAGAAACAGCTGTGTTTCTGTGATAATACTATCCTTCAGAGCTCCGAACAATAGTATTATGGCATAGAAACGACAGTATTATTGCTGTGCAAGTGTGGTATTGTTGAAATTTTTTTGTATACTTTAGTGTACTATTATTTTTACAAATCTATATATTATACAGGAGTTAAGCACCACTATTTAAAATAATAATGAGCAAGAAACATGCACTACTCTGGGAAACAAATTGTTTAGTTGCCATATTGGTCCTTGTGAGAACAGATCCAGAAGCAAATGGTTTGTATTAAATCAGCGATCAATCAAATAATAGGGTCCTATTAGTTGATGAGATCACTTGATTTAATAAAATCTCAACTATAAAGGGTATAAAATAGGTGGAAATATAGGCCCCATAAGAGACAATGGGGCGTCCTCATGCAGCCTCGTTTTTGAACATTACAAAACAGGGCTCGTGGAGCCATTGGGGGCGTGGTTTTAGGCCCGGAAATCAGTCCTTTTGCTGCATGCAAAATAAGAATTTAAGAGTGCTATAATTTTTAATCAACATGGAATTTTTTAGGCCAAACATCCTGAGAAGACTACTGAAAAAGTCGGTCATCGACCAGGCTGTGGCAGGAACCTGCTGTTTAAAGGGACACACTCAACTCCCTTACGGTTCAAATTCGCCCCCCAATTATTTATTTTTCCATCTGGAGCCCCGGCAGGCGGCTGTAGCCCTCCTTGCTGAGGGACTCACTCTCGTACTCCGCTGCTCCTGCCAACCCCAGAAATTCCCCGCGACTTACCCCCCATGACGGGCTAGGAGGAGGGTGGTGGCTTCTGCCCGAGACCCAATCCAGAAACCGGGGCAACCCTCGATGGCGGCTCATCACCAGAGCCTGCCAGGCTCTTTTTCCACCATTTTCCCGTCCGCTTCCCTACCAAAGCAAGGGCTTGGTATGTGCCTCCTGACCCATACTGCCCCCCCAGCCATTGCCAGAGGGCAGTCAACGAGCGGGAAGATAACCCCCTGACAGTACAGCAGTCCTCTGGACGCTCAATCCACTCTCGCTCCTGGTCGCCAGCGTGGCACGAGGTGTAGTGACCAGCGCCTCAACCTCCAGCGCCACCAAACCGGCTCAAATTTGCACTTATTTAAAAAAAAAAAAAAAAAAAAAACATTTTCTGATTATCCACCTTCTGTAGAATTTCCTGCTGTGGCTCGTTTGGTCTGCATATGCTTCCTTTTTCTTAATAAAAGTGAAGAACCGAGTGTACGCCATACTGGTATTATATAAAAACCTGTTGGTTTACAGTCGACTCCTATAGCATCCTTCCTCCACCTTGGGAACACACCACTTCTTGACGCACTCCAGTCACTGTGATTACAGCAGGCAGTGACTGCACTGCAGCATCATAAGTGGTCAGACTGTGTGAGAGGGTTTCTAAGGTTTAGGAAGTTTACAGTAAGTGGAGTTGAAGGATTTATTTAGTAGCGTTTGGTAACAGGGTAAGTGCATTAGGCAACAATCCAACCTATTTTCAAGCACGACCCGGGAGAGTATAGTTTGAAATAAAAATGTGATTTCTGTTAATTACACTAACACCATTTTTTTTTTAATCTAACAAACAAGATGCAGATAAAAACAAACCAACAACACCTACAGCAGGTGAGAGATTGTAGCGTTTGTTTTTCAGCTCGGAAATATATGATGCCAAAAAGGTTGACCGTGTCCCTGGGAACAGGGGACACAAAGCCATTTCTGTGCTGCTCAGTGATGCCTACATTGAGAAGGTTTGTGGTTCCCTCTAGTGGTACATCCAGTTACAGCATTTATTTTATTTAGTTAATTTTGCATGCCACATTTAAGGTGTACTAGTAAGCACCACCCAGTTTTCAAGGAGGTTCCAGTTTGTTTTGTTTTGTTACAGTAGTAGAGGCAATGTAGGTTACACAAGTTACACTGCTCACAATATAAAGTCTCAAGTACATCATCTGAATTATTGCAACACAAATCTTGTCCAACATGAATGCATGTCATTAGGGTTGGGCAGCAATCCATCCCACCACCCCCACCATTCCCACTACCACCAAGATGAGAGATGGATCACAAGTTCAGACCCCACTACAGAAGACTCAGTGTGTGACCTTGGACAAGTCACTTAACCACGCAGTGTTCTGCAGATGTGTAGACATGGGACCTCACAAAAAATGAGACTCTGCATCTCAGTTGGGCTATCCAAGGAAAATAAATCAAAATAAATTATTAGAGCCTTCTTCCCCTCAAATCGCCAACCCCACAGGCACCCAACTACACCCATACAGATCCCTTCACTACCAACACCCACCTGCTCTCCACAGGATGCATTAGAAATCTAAAATCTGTCACCTGCCACTCCTGGCTGCTCTCACTTAGAAAGGTGCGGGGTGAGCCAGCCAGCAGCACAGCGGTAGCGCTACCACTCACAAGACAGGTGACCCAGGTTCGAGAATGATGCTGGCTCATCAAGGGCCGACTGGGGGCAGGAGGATTGAGCATCCCAGAGAGTGTTCAACTAGGGCAAACAGCACAATTTCATGGCAGGGAGGTCCCACACAAAAACCTAGTAGATTTCTTTGATTGGGTCACCAAGACTAGATTGGGGGGCAGAGGATGTGGTATACCTAGATTTCAGTAAGGCCTTTGACTCCGTTCCACACAGGAGACTGGTCTACAAAATTGAGTCCATGGGAGTTGGGCACAAAGTAACATGCAGGGTTAGAAACTGATTGAATGGTAGGACACAAGAGGGTTTCAGTTAATGGCACACTGTCCGAAGAGGGTGAGGTTACCAGCGGGGTGCCACAGGGCTCGGTCCTGGAGCTGATCCTTTTCAACATATTCATTAGCGACACAGCTGATGGACTGGAAGGAAAAGTATGTCTGTTTGCAGATGACACTAATGCAAAGCCATGCACCTAGGAAAGTCTAACCCAGGGAAAACATACTCAATGGGAGGAGAGCTTCTGGCAGCTACCAGGCAAGAGCGAGATCTGAGGGTTATCATCTCAGATGACCTAAAGGTTTTATTTATTTATTTATTTGTACATCGGTTTACAACCTTTGAGCCAGAGGCTCATTTCCAAGGGTACCTCGTCACATTGAGGACAGACAAAACAACTTTAGATTACAGCACAAAAGTCACTGACTTACAGTTACACAGAATGGTTTCACACATTTATACAATTTAGTAGCAATTACAATGCTACAGCTGAGGCACATGCTGGTAAATAACAGAGGCAAGATGCAGCGGGAGAAGTGGGGGGTGAGGTGCCGCCCAGTGGGCGTTGTCAAGTGTGGAGAGATCGAGGCCACATTTAGAGAGAGGAACAGCTGCGAGTGTTAAACAGGTAGCTCCGAAGGGCAGTTTTGAAGTTGGAGATTGGGGGGGCATTGGAGATGGGAGCAGGGAGAGAGTTAAACAAGGATGGAGCTCTGCAGCAGACGGACCTCTGACCATGGGTGGTCCTGGATCTGGGGACCAGTAGAGTGGTCTTGATGGAGGTTGGGTTGTGATAGTGGGTTGGGTGTGGCAGATGGAGGCTGTCACCCGGGAGAGTGAGCCAGTAGAGTTTTTGTGAGAAGGCAGATTTGATAGCGTAGCCGTTCATCTAGGTTAAGTAGTTTTGCCTCGTCATAGAGTTGACAAGTATGTGTGAGCCTGGGAGCACCAGTAATCAGCCTGCAGGCCAGCTAACAATGCGAAAAGGCAGCACTGAAAGCTAGTGGCATCTTGGGATGCACAGGGAGAGGCATCACAAACAGAAGGCAGAAGGTGATCATGCCTCTGTATAGGTCCCTGGTAAGGCCCTCGCATGGAATTCCTACATCCAGTTTTGGAGGCCACACCTCTGGAGGGATATGGATAAACTGGAGACAGTACAGAGAAGAGCAACAAAATGGTGCAGCGTGCAGGCCTGCATCAAAATTATATGAGGCAGGACTAAGTGAACTCAACTTATTCTCCTAGAGAACAGTGTAGAAACTGGAGATTATAATAAAAACATTTAAATATCTGAAGGAAAAAACAAGGTACAAGTGCAAAACTACTTTCAGGTGAAGGATTTTAACAGGACAAGAGAGCATGACCTTCGCTTAGAGGAGGAAGATACAAGTCCAACATGAAGAAGTTCTTCATAGAATGTGTGGTTGAACCTTGGAACAACCTGCCTGAAGGGATGGTGGGGGCAAAGTCAGTGGGTGAATTCAAGAGAGCATGGGACAGACATTGCAGGATACTCAAGCAATCAAGCAGTACAGAGACGGTTAAGTGTGGGGGGGGTAGGAAACCACGGGCAGACTAGATGGATCACATGACCCCATCTGCCAGCAATTTCTATATTTCTATGTTACATTCGATGTGCACACAAGTGGAATGTACTCTACAATACCTGGCGGCAGCTGCTGTATTCCACCACTGGTATTGTATTACCAATACTGCCATGCCCAAGCCCCAGTGCAGTTGACAGTACAAACCTTTATCTGTATAGGTGCCCACCCCTGGTATTGCTCTGTTTTTCCTGCAATTCCCCCTCCCATCAGTAATGACCTTCCTCGCCCATATTGTGTGACACCAGGGTGCCCAATCCCCTGTGCCAGTATCTGTGAAGAAAAAACATTCACGCGTTTTTTTTTTTTTTTCATTCACCTGCAAATGAGAAAACTGTCCATCGATGTCTGTTCACTGCCAAGAGCCCGCTTTCCCACCCACCCAACACCCCCTACACACATACCCCCTCACTCACCTAGCCTGATCCACTGAAGTTAAGTCTTTTCTCAATCGCTGAGTATCTTGCTACTCTGCAGCCAGACTGTGAAATGAGCAGATACAAGGTAGGTGTGCTTAATGTAATTTCAATGTGTTTTGTACTTTTACTCATAACTTGGGTAATTTTTAAATATTTTTGCATGAAACTTTCAACATGGTCTTTTTGTTTGACCCCACCTTATAAAAAAGGATTTACAATTTTCAAATTCTGCCCAACTGGTGATTTCACAGTCACTCCATGAAATCACCTTTTGGACAGGGTTTGAAAAAAATCTCACATAACAGGTTCATGAGGTGGGTTTATAAAAAGCCTATGTTTACAATTTGGGGTGAAAATATAAAAACAATGTTATGAATGAACACTGCATTTTTTTTTTTTTTTTTTTTTTTTTAATGTTCACTCATAACTTTGCTATTTTTCAAAAATGTTTCCCCCAGACTTTCAACATAGCCCTTTTTCAACCCCACCTGATGAACACGACAGTTGTCATTTCATTTTTCAAATCCAGCCCAAAACATTTTTGCACTTGTATGAAATCACATTTGGACAGTATTTAAAACAGACACCAGTCATGTTCAGAAACTGGGTGGGGAAGGTCATAAAAAGATGGTGCTAGCAATTTTGGGTCACAATGTATAAAAGTAAATAAATTAAAAAAAAAATTATACTAAAAAACATGTGCAGGGCCAGCCCTTGACCCCATCAGAAGCGTCCCATGCTAGTGAGCTGAGTTTAGTGGTGAACTCAGTGAACCAGCTGGATGGCTTGAGGATGGGGGATGGTGCTGTGTGGCACCACTCCTAGCTGAGGAGGGATGGTGCAGTGTTATCCTGCACTGGTAACAAGTAACCATGTAGTGAAGAGGTTCTTCTCTTGACACGGGCCCAGAGTGCCATGTACCTTTGCATCTGTGGCTGCACAGGACGCACGGGCCCTCCTTCTGCAGCCAGATGGACTGTTCCTTGGGGTAGGGCCTGAAAAGCCCTGTGTATCAGGATCTGTAGCCGCATGAAAAACACAGAGCCTGGAGGCCTGCACTCTGCAACCCACAGCCAGTCATTTTGATACCTGTGTTGCTGTAGGGCCCTGCATGCACAATGCCACATGTACTCTTCACTTGGTGCAAGGCCCAGAGGGCCTGTACATCTTCAACTGTTCACACAGGTCCCAAAAGAGACCTGCATGAATGACGATACAATTACACTATCACAGAAAGAAAGGAAAAACTCTTTCCAAAAAACTATGTTAATACAAAACATTAGGGTTGAAGAATACAAAACAAACAAAGTAAACATCAAAGTCTGGAGTCTCGGGACTCTTGGTAAACTGGTGGTGTGGTGTTCCTTGGTGTTGTCAACCTTAATGCTCACCCCCTCCCCTGAATATACAAACTTATACATCGTCTCTTACTTTACGCACAGCCCTGGTGAGCCTACCTCCGAACACTATAAAATCCAACATAGTAACCACTGTGCACAAATCTGTGAACTAATACTAACACTTTCTGATACTCCCTGCTTTGTCCGCTCCCTCCAGGTCACAACTGGAAACAAGCTCCATTTTACGTGTGCCTATCCAGTCACTAACTTTTAAATAAACAAACCTACCCCTTCCCCCATACTAGTCGACTTCCCTTATTATGAGAGAAGTCCCTCGTGTTAAAATACAGAATTGTTCCACCCTACCGATATGAAAAAAGTGTTACCCACACAGATAAGGTGCTATAAACTCTGACTTTAAAAACAAACATTCATAGTTGGGCAATAGCGTAGAAATGAAAATTATGTACCTACCATAATTATGATTTTTCTGTGTATCTTCATCACAATTGGGTTCATGGCGAGGTCATGACCCATGAGAATTTTTTTTGGTAGGTGGGCCGTGCACCATCAGCGCCGCCCTCGGGGCCAACGCATTGGCGTGGCGCTTGTGGGTTAGCCGTTAGGCGCTGTCGACTCTGCCTGCCTGCCAGTTCTGAGTCGCTGGAGAGGTAAGAGGAAGGGAGTGGAGGGTGGGACAAGGAAGTCCAAAGGACAGGAAAAAGGAAAAGATATAAAACTAAAAGGAGAAATAACGACTGAGAGGACAGAAAGAGAGAAGTCAGGAACTAAAGGGACTGGGAGGGGCCCCAATCTCTGGAAATAGAGGAGGGAGGTAGGATGGGGTAAAGAATTTAGACGGTAGGAAGAGAGGGGAAAGGGTAAACACATCCCAGACCCTGGTCTGTCTCCAGATTGTATAGGAACTGCAAGGAGTAGCCAAAGGCTGCTTGCCAGAATTCAAGGCACAGAATAGCTGGCAAAAACTCCATATGAGCAGAGTCGGCTATTCTGGAAGAAGGACAGGGCACAGAGAATTAACACCCTCTCAAGGAAAGATTTTGGTGAAAAAGGAAAAGGTTTCGTTTTGTTTGTTTTTGGTAAAAAAATGGCAGTCCAAAGGACAAGGAAAAATACAATGGACGGGAAAAAGGAGGAGGAGAGAATGGAGGGCAACTGCCTACTCCCACCCCACAGGGGTGGAGCTAATGCACTGGAGAAGGAGTGCCCCCCCATGCTGACCACTCTCCCCAGTACCTTATCCCCCTATGTGCCCCTGTTCACCCCACTCCTAAGAGAAGGGGGGGGAGGTTGGGCACAGAGAGGGAGGTGAACCCAGAGACTGGGGCCCCAGGGGGATGGAGGGCGGGATTGTGATGGATGGTGAAGATACATAGAAAGATCATAATTATGGTAAGTACGTAATTTCATATCTTATCCTGTCAATCTTCACCATTCATCACATTAAGCAGTGTGAGCCCTCCCGAAGGGTTTCTTACACCCTAAGGGACAAAGTCCCTAGCTCTCAGTGGGTGACACACTAAGAGGGAGAACCTTCAGGGCCTGGGGAGGCCCGAGAGTGGGGAGAGTGAGATGGGGACACCCCGCAGGGGGAAGGAAGTTGTCCCGACAAACACCGTCTCGCTCTACGGGAGAAGAGATAGGTTCTCTGGTGAGCGGAGTTAATCACCCTACGCCAGGCCAAGGGTGACAACGAGAAAGACGCAGCCATGCCATCCGCCTAGTGCAGATCGCTGTCCCTACAACCCTGGTAGCTACCTCGTTGGCATCATAGGATGCACTCGCTTGGTGCCTTGCTAGCTCCAGGCCACATGCAGAGAGTGCAATGGCTTGTCTGGTTTGCTCCGTGTCAGGCAACGAGGCTAGGAGTTGACTTAGCCTGGACCACAAGAACCTGTCATAGGCTGCATAGTGGGCCTGATGTGCAGAAATGGAAAGCAACAACTGTGCCGAGTAGAAAGCCCTCCTACCCCAGAAGTCAAAACTCGAGAATCTTGATCTGGGGCCGTCACGGAAAGGGTGCAAAGCCCATCAGAAGTGTCCAACTGCGTCAATCCAGACTGCGGATGAGGCATGGAACCTGGAGACTCGGGGGCACAATACCACTGGCAGAGATCCCTAGGGGCAGGAGCTCGGAGAAGGGCCTCTGCCAGGGCGCAACAACGCCTCCCAAAAAGGGAGCAGGCCGGGGGCACCTGAGGGTGGCCTCGCTTAAATCACCTAGAAAGCGCCGCCGAGTGCTCTGGATTGCTTACAGTGGAAGGGGTGAGGTTCAAGTCCTCCAAACATCCTCATGAGGAAACGCCGACACTCAGCGAGATCAGCAGCTGGAGAGATGTGGACAGAAGGTCTCACCCCCAGAAGAGGGGATGGAGAGTTGAGGGCACCGACTGCTCAGAGGGCAGCTGCTTGGGGGGAGGTTGAAAAACTTGTCTGTCCATTGCCCTAACGTAAGCTGGGAACCGAGCAGCCACAGCCCTGGACTGCTCTCAGGAGAGAGGCCCGCTAGAACCAAGGATGCCTGGAAGCGCAGGAGAATGTGGCAGAGGGATGGGGACAGAGCCGAGAAGAGATGTTGGCTGACCTCCGCCTGGGATAAGGAGCGGACCAAGAGCACCCGAAGAAGAGAGTGCTCCGGAAGACTCCACGGCCGACCGCTGAACCACCATTTCGGTACTGCCTTGACTGCGCCCGGAAGAATCCCCCCTGTGAGGCGACCAGGGCCGTATAGGTCCAGAAGAACGGTCCCCCTACCTCAAAAGAATGGGTCCTCTCAAAGAGACCGAGGAGGAAGAGGGAGATCCCGCACTAAGGACTTCTTCCAGAGCCAGGGTGGGCCCCAGAAAAGGTCGCAGTGCAGACCCCATGCCCCGACCGGAGTCCGAAAGAGCCCTCCCCGAGAGGGACAGCCTAGGTAGCTGACAGCCCTGACCAGCACCCAAGGGAGCTATCCAGGGCACAGCACCCTCCCCTTCCCTCCCGTAGAAGCCCCGATCGGCCCCAAAGTCGGCTGAGCCAGGCACACCACAGGCGGGGTACCACTGCTGAGGGGTCAGTGAACCCACCAAGACTGGGCTGCAGAGCAACGGTGGCCTGTACCACTGCCCACTGGTCAGCACCCTGACCCCAGTCTCAGCAGCCACCGACCCCACCTCAGAAGGGGTCTGACTCCGCTTGTCGAGGACACTACAGGGCTGCCCACATCAACAGTCAACCCCAAGGAGTCAGACTGCTCGTCTGACTCAGAGCCTGACTCCGCCTCTGAAGAGGTGGGAGGCCGAGGCCCTATGCCAGACCATAGAAGGGCGCCCAGTGCCATCCCTGCCAAATGGGGTGCCGGTTCGAGACCACACCCAAGCCAGTGCCAGTGCCCCCACAGCACCGAAGGAGCAGTATCCGCGGAGGACACGGCTCCGGCCCAACAGCCCAGAGTCAGAACCAGTCTACGGCGCCATCTGGCCCCGAGGACAAGGATGGCACCGACGACAGCTCAGATAGTGCCATCAGCGCCGCCCCACTCCATGGCACTGTGAACGGCACCGAGGGCAGGGGCAGTGCCAACAACGGTGCCGACAGCAGAATCCGACGCCCCCACGGCGCTGAGTCCCGAGGTGGACACAGCGCTGTGCTCAAACTCGGTGCAGTGAAAGGCGCCGAGGCGAGAAGACAACAAAGACAGCGCCATAGAGACTCCCACGGTGCTGCTAGCAGTATCAGCGCCGACAGCAGCCACGGCGAACGGCGCCGAGGGCAGGGGTGGTGCCAACAACGGCTCCAACAGCAAAATCCAACACCCCATGGAGCCTAGTCTCGAGGCAGACACGGCGAGATGCTCAACCTCGGCGCCGTGACATAGACGGCGCCGTTGAGACTCCCACGGTGCCGCTAGCAGTATCAGTGCCACATACGGCGCCGACAGCAGCCACAGCGCCAAGTGACAAATCGGTGCCAACAACGGCTCTGTCAGAGCCCACGGCACCGCGAACAGCGCCGAGGCCAATGGCGCCGACCGACAGCATCGAGGACGGCGCTGACCCGGGCCTTGCGAACCGTGGGTCTGACACCGGGGGAGCCTTCACCCCGAAGGGGCGATTGCTTTGGCGGTGCCTCCCGCCGCCCCCGGAAGAAGCAGGACGGGCCTCCTGCACCGCGGAAGGAGTCCAGGCAACAGCCAGGCTACTAGCCGAGGCCCTCCTCCTCGGTCCATGTAGAACTGGGAGGGGACCCGAGGAAAGGCCGAGAGTACGGGTTTGGCCCGACGAGGTGCGCACCCAACCCCGAAAGTCGGGCGGAGCTCACCCCACTTTCCACGCTAGCCTCATGACCCGCAGTCCATGGAGAAACAGTCGACGCAAGAATCCATGTCATTAAGCAGACCAAGACGCGCGAGGCAACAGTCGTGTTGGTCAGTGACGGAAAATTTACGGCCACAAGGGCACCGTCGCATGGGAGGCCGTCCCGTCTTCGAAGTCTTCTTGCCCTCCGACCAAGACATGACCTACGAGGGGAAGAAAAAAAAAAAAACACCAAAAACAGACTCGATGTCGCCAAGAATAAAAATAAATGGAAAGATGGACTGGTTAGACCACACCTTGAGTAGTGTGTACAGTACTGGAGACTGCACTTGAAGAGGGACATACAGCTCCTGGAGAGAGTACAGAGAGGGCAACTAAGATGATACGAGGGCTAGGGGATTTGACGTATGAGGACAGACTTGAGGAGCTCTGCCCGTTTTCATTGGAGAGAGGAGAGAGAGAGGGGGGACATGACTGAGGTCTTCAAGTACCTCAAGGAATAAATAGGGTAAACATGGAGGGGATCTTTAGACTAAAGCAGGGAGGTATCACCAGAGGGCATGGTTTGAAGGTGGAAGGGTGAGGGGGACAAGAGGAGGAGGTTTTTCACTGAGAGGGTGGTGGACCCTTGGAATGCACTGCCTGGCGAGCTGGTTCAGAGATCCACAGTGGAGGGCTTCAAGAGAGGGTGGGACAGACACAGAAAGTGGATGTATCAGATGATGGCCTGGCCCAGGGAGGGTGGGAATGGATGATAGGGGTTTCTGGAACACAAGGGGGGGGGGCTCGGCACCCAACTAGGGATCTGCGGTTCAAGCAGACTCGATAGACCATAAGGCCTAATCTGCTGGCAAATAGTATGTTAGTATCTTACCAAGCGACGTTGAGTAAGGCAACTAGAACCAGCAGGAAAGGAGCCGACGGACTGCGGCACGGAGTAATAATAGGCTGAGGACGAAACTGCGTAAGCGGTAGGCCTCAAGTTCTGCAGAGCTTCCACATGAGGTGACCTCGATGGCGGAGGCGAAGAACTGGCAGGCAGGCGGAGTCGACAGCGCCTAACAGCTAACCCGCAAGCACCACGTAATGTGTCGGCCTCGAGGGCGGCGCCAATAGTGCATCGGCTCCACCTACCAAATAAATAAATAAATAAGCTTCCATGGGGTCATGACCTCCGGCCATGAACCCAAATGTGATGAATGGTGAAGACTGACACAGATAAGATTACCGCATACACCTAGGAAGCTTTCCGTAAAAGCTTCCTGAATACAGTGCTGCTTTGGTCACATGCCTTAATAAGTCGGGGCTTTGCCCCCCCCTTTTTTTTTCTTTTCTTTTATTAAAACAGGGTGGTGTGGGGGCAAACCCTAACCCAAATAAACTAATAAAAAGTAAAAGAATGGGCAACTGTACCAAATGGCGTAACTTGAGCTATACACTAACAGTGTAGGTCCTAGGTGTACCCAGTATTCTATGCTATCTGATGATATGAAAATATGCAATAGGGCGAACACCCCGGGGGGGGGTGGAGGACATAAGGGAGGACTTAAAGACGCTCGAAAAATGGTCTGGGACGTGGCAGCTGAAATTTAATGCCAAGAAGTGCTTTGTGATGCATTTGTGGAGTAGGAACAGAAGAGCAGGGTACACCCTAGGTGGGGAGGAAATCAAAGTAACAGAACAGGAGAGGGATCTGGGGATCATAGTCTCCTTGAACCTTAAGGTAGGAATCCAATGTAACAGGGTGGCGGGAAAGGCAAATGGAATGTTGGCATGCATGGGCAGGGCATTATTAGTAGGAGGAGATAATAGCCCTTTACAAAAGCCATGGTGAGGCCACACCTGAAGTATGGAGTTCAGTTCTGGAGGCCACATCTCCACAAGGATATAGATACGTTGGAGAGGGTTCAGAGAAGGGCATCCAAGATGGTGCAGGCAGGGTATGCAGGGAAAGTCATACGAGCAGAGGTGTAAGGAGCTGGATCTGTACATGCTGGAGACAAGGAGGGAAGTGGGAGACATGATAGAAACTTTTAAATATGTAAAGGGGCTCAATAAAGTGGAAGAGGGTTTACTTAAGAGGAAGGAGGCGGTCAGAACTAGAGAGCACAGCCTCAGACTGCAAGGAGAAAGATACAGGGGCAGTGTGAAAAGGCGTTTCTTCACAGAGAGGGCAGTGGAGCCCTGGAACAGACTACCAGACAGCGTGGTGGGGGGTAAATCAGTGGAAGAATTCAAGAAGGCATGGGACAAGCATATGGGGCTGAGCATCGGGAGGAGGGCAGGAGCAGGTAGAGAGGGGGAAGTGCAGGGGGGGAAAAAAGGGCAGACTAGATGGGCCAGTATGGTCTTTTTCTGCCGTCACGCTTCTATGATTGTATCACCCATAGTAGTACCTGATACAAAATCAAAATTAAACTTTGCACAAATACGGTCACTAACTTCCATACTGACCTTAGCTTATACATTCATGTTGGTGTGACTCACATTTTGAGGGCCAGTGTTCCACACTTCCTACGTTTGAGTTTGTGCCCCACATTCCTAAGGCCAGCATCCCACATTTGAAGGGTCAACCATATTTTTTGAGGGGCAGTGTCCTACATGGTCAGGGCTACTGCCACATATTTTCAGGAGCAATGTTCCTATTTCCCTACATTTTGAAAGACAATGTCACACATTTAGTAATTTAAAAAAAATGTATACTCCTATGCTCCCAATCACCCCTCAAAACATCTTAGTGTGACACTGAAGATGGGATGGTGGGGTACCTTTCAAGCCCCCCGCAGTCCTTGTTCTGTTGGAAGACATCTCCTGGATTTGGGAATAGTCAGGTACTCTGCAGCAGCAACCTGGAATGGGACCACACGAGAAACAGAGGCAGGTCAGATATTTTAATAATGTCAGTGGCACCAACACCATACCCATCCCGTTTTTCTCCCCCCGGACCGGAGGAGAGCTCACCAGAGTGCGCACCAAGCCTGCAGTCCGTTTCCGCGTCGCCTGTTGTCAGTCTGCCAGTTCTGTTGTTGAGTGGACGTATCCTGTGATCCCGGTCCCGGTTCAGTTGCAGTGTCCCAGCTAACCGGCAATGAGCATCGACCGCCGGGCTCGACCCGCCTCCCCTCACCACAGCAACCTGAAGTAGCGTCTCTCTCGTGGAAAGTACGTCACATACACACCAACCCGCTTACCGAATTCAAAGTTGGGGGCAGGGGATTGTGTGAAGAAGACTTTCCCAGGCTACTTAACTGTACGTGGCACCCCTGCTTCTCAACCTTTCATCCCCAAAAGTGGAACATTGCCGAGCAACATGTGGGGCTACTGCATCAAATCTTGAAGTCTGACGCTCATAACACTAGTGGGAAAATATGCGTTCGTGTTCGCAAACGTCGTTGTATGTTAAGCAAGGCTTTTCACATTCCTTGTTTGGATAAAAGCTATGAAAGTGGAGATATTATTCTCTCAGTGTAAAAAAAATGAATTCGCGAGGTAAATGAGGAACTATTACTTGTACTGTGTTGACATTTTAAGCAATAAACCGCGACAGGGTGTTAGTGATGCTGGGTTTACCCACGCCTGGCGTGGTTCGGCGGCCGAGTGACCAAATTATCCAGGTTTGGGTAAATACCAGCTTATAAAATGGGTAAATAAATCAAGCACAGTGATTGGCTAGTTACCCGTGCATGAAATATGTTCCATGCATGGGTAAAAAAAAAAGGACGGCAGTAAAAAGGCTAAAATCAGTAAGCCTTAGAAAGTTGGCATTTAAAAATGCCGCCATTGTTGTTTCCTCGCTAAAAGCACTCTCTCTCCTGCTCACTTAGCGCTTCATGCGCCGCAGTCTCATGGTCTGAGCAGGTTGTCTGCCCCGCTGTCGGCAGAGCTGGCCACTGGGGAGTCGGGTGGGCTCGCTCATGATGACATGGGGCGCGGGCGGTGTGACCTGGGGGGGGGAGAGCGGCGCTAGGCGGTCATCAGCATGCGAGAAAGTATTGTGTGAGAATAGAGAACCTGGGGGGCGAGCCGACTGCTGCCGCGGTGAGTTATACCAGCTCACTGCAACTGTGCTTAGTACTCAAAGCCTTCAGTTCAACAAAAGTGACTTTTAATTTACAGCTCTGAAGTAGCGGTGAGCACAGAGTGAGACAAACGGTCCGTGGGTAACACTACAGGAACAGGTAGCTGGGGGGGGAGACGGATCGAACACTCACCGATGCTGTTAGGGACCCGTATCACTGCAGCGCTGTTTTCTCCTCAGGTGAGCAAACTCCAATGAACATTCAAATGCTTCTGCTCCATCTGAACGCAGGGAATTCAGCGACGGGGGCTGAGGCTGCTGCTTCCCGGTAACCAATCGGGTCCCTGACCCCCCAAAAAAAAACATCCCTAGGGCTATGAACCAACCACATCATACTGTGATGGGCAGAAGGACTATTTGATCATAAATCCACATAAACAAATGTGTTTTCAATAGAAAAAATGAATTTTTTCTAAGTGTTAAAATTTAAAAGAAAGAGACAATTTTATAAGCGCAATAAGACACTCCCAGGTGTGTGCATGGAACAGATTTTACTGCCGCGAGTAGGCTAAAGGACTCAGCCAAGGCCTCAGGCTCACACGCCTCTGCCATGCTAAAATCTGTTCCATGCACCTGTCGGTCTTATTGTCATCGCCAACACCCTGGAGTGGTTTATTTAAGCATTATATAATGTTCCTGTTCATTTACTGTAAGATAAAATAAAAAATATAGTTTTGTTAGTTGTAATTGATTTTATTGCGCATAAAAAACAGTTCCTTTTTGCTGCTGGGTAAAAATAGTGCCTCACGTATGTTTCAGGAAGGAGAACAGCGTCGGAGGGTTTAGTTTTTTTTTTTTTATTGAAACCTTATTCTCATACAAGTGACTTATTGAATGAGCTGCGCAGCAGACTCCAAGACAGATTCTGTGACCGTTACTTTAGTGTGTCTAAACTTAAGACGGTGATAGCGTGGTTGCTGCCACAGCACTGAAGCCACGGGAGGTTTCTGATGAGTACCTGCATCCGTATTGTTTAATTAGTATTTTGGAAAGACCTTTGAGCGTGAGCTCTTTTACAAAGGTTCCACGTCAGGGTGGACAATGCACATATTCAGTGGTTACAGAGGCCTGATCATTGGGCATTAAAGACACGGGGAACCATGACTGGGATGTCCAACATACCGGAGCACAGTCTACAGAAGGGACAGGGAGGGAAAGAGGAGGTGGAGTAGCTCTATACATAAGGGAAGGGATCAAAGCTACAGAACTAAAAAGTAAAGGGGGAGGACAAGAGGCACTCTGGGTCACCTTGGAGACAGGGAATGGCATCACAATCTGCACAGGGTTGTATACAGACCCCATCTCAAGGGGAGGAAATGGACAAGAAAATGATAGAGGACATTCTCAAAATGGCTGAAAAGGGGAGATACTGTTAATGGGGGACCTGAATATGCCAGATGTTAACTGGATGACATATGCTGCAGCCACATCCAAGAGCAGGTCATTCTGATGTACTTGTAAGCAGACAACAGACAGCTAGTGTTGGAACTCACTCGGGAGGAAGCAATACTAGACCTAGTACTCTCAAATGGAGAGAGGATCACAAATTTAGAAGTCGGTAGACATCTGGGAACAAGCGACCACTGCACAGTGTGCTTCACAATAAGCACAACCATGGAGACAAGCCATACAAACAAGCATACTGGACTTTAGAAGGGCTGACTTTGGCAAAATGGGTGAATACCTGAGGAATACACTGGCAAATGGGCAAAAAGGAGGGGGTGGAAGAACAATGGAGAAAAATCAAAACTGCCATCATAAAGGCAACAAGCCTTTGTGTGAAACAGATAAAGAAAACAAAGTGGAGTAAAAACCACTATGGTTCTCAAAAGAGTGGCAGGGAAGGTTAAGGAGAAAAAGGCTGCATTCAAAAAGTGTAAGGCATCACAAGAAGGAGCACTGACAGGGAACTGTATCAATTAAAGCAGAAAGAAGTGGGAAGGCAGTCAGAATAGCAAAGCCCAAACTGAGGAAAAAATAGCCAAGTCAGTTAGAAGTGGGGATAAAACCTTATAGGTACATTAGGGAGCATAGAAAGGTTAAGGGAGGAATAGTGAAGATTAATAAGGGAGAGGGAGGTGAGCAGAGGAGACAGTGAAAAGGCAGAGATACTGAATGAATACTTTTGCTCAGTATTCACAAAAGATGAGGAGGAGTTACCTAAACCAGACAATAGAAGCACTCTGGGTAGGGGGTTGACACCAGTCCATTTACAGAAGAAAGAGTCCTGAAAGAACTCCTAAAACTCAAGGTGGACAAAGCAATGGGGCCTGATGGGATTCTCACCAGAATCCTAAAGAACTAAGGGAGGACCTAGTGACACCACTGACCACACTTTTAACAAATCATGGGAGGATGGGGTGGTACCTGAGGACTGGAGGAGGGCAGATGTGATTCCCTTCACAAAGTGGGAGCACGGCAGAAGCAGGAAACTACAGACCTGTAAGTTTGACCTCAGTGGTAGGGAAAATGATGGAATCACTTCTGAAAGAAAGAATTGTTGAGTACCTAGAGGCCAGCGGGGCACAGGACCCAAAACAGCATGGATTTACAGCAGGAAGGTTATGTCAGACGAATCTAATAGATTCCTTTGACTGGGTGACCAAAGTAATAGACCAGGGAGGGGCTTTGGATATGGCCTACCTAGACTTTAGCAAGGCATTTGACACAGTCCCGCACAAAAGATTAATAATCAAGTTAGCCAGCTTGGCAGTGGGTCCCAGGGTGGTAGCCTGGGTTGCAAACTGGCTGCACAACAGGACACAGAAGGTAATAGTGAGTGGCACACATTCCGAAGAAAGGGGGGCCACTAGTGGAGTACCTCAGGGCTCAGTACTGGGTCCAGTCCTCTTTAACATCTTTATAGGTGACATTGCAGAGGATCTGAGGAAAGGTATGCCTCTTGCAGATGATACAAAGATCTGTAACAGAGTTGATACACAAGGGGTAGAAAGGATGAGAAGGGACTTGGCAAGGTTGGAGGAATGGTCAGACATATGGCAACTTAGATTCAATGCAAAGAAGTGCAAAGTAATGCACCTGGGAAACAAAACCCAAGAGAAGAGTACACAATAGCAGGGAGGTACTAACAACAACAAAATGGAGCGGGACTTGGGGTAGTCATATCGGATGATCTAAAGGTAGGTAAGCAATGTGAGAAGTCAGTGAGGAGAGCCGGGGATACTGGGATGCATAGGAAGGGGCTCACAAGTAGAAAAGGGAAGTGGTTATCCTCTGTATAGACAGTTGGTGAGACCCCATCTGGAGTGCTGTGTGCAGTTTTGGAGACCTCATCTACGCAAGGACATAGACAGGATGGAAGCAGTCCAGAGAGGGCAACTAAAATGGTTCAGGGTCTGCATCAGAAATCATATGAAGAGAGACTGAGAGAGCTTAATATGTATACCCTTGATGAAAGGAGGGATGGGGACATGATAGAAACGTTCAAGTACCTCAAGGGAATCAACATAGTCCAGGAGGGTAGCATCTTTCAGAAAAAGAGATGTGTAAGAACAAGGGGACACAATTTAAAGATAGAGGGGGGGACGGCTCAGGGGTAATGTGAGGAAATCTTTTTTCACGGAGAGAGTGGTGGATGCGTGGAACTGCCTTCCTGGGGAGGTTGTTGGGGCTAAAACAGTGCAATTCAAACATGCATGGGACAGACACAAGGCAATTGTAGTGGGGGGTGGCAGGAAGTAGGCTGTTGGTTAACTAGAATCTGCAGCTTATCCAGTAGGTAGGGAAATGGGCAGACTGGGTGGGCCAAGTGGTCCTTATCTGCCGTCAAAGTCTATGTTTCTAAAGAGCGATTACATGACAATTAGACAAACAGGAGAAAAAAAAACTGAGCAGGTGTAATTGAATACTAAGCTATTTCTAATTGGTTTCCCTGGGTAGCACACCCCTGGAAACCTCCAAATCCATTGATAGACTATGGCAGAGTAACTGCATAGAGTTTAACGCTATCCCAGATGGCGAGAGGTGGGGTGACTGTGAAACAAGGGGGAACTGGGTTTGAAACCAACCACAGAGAGAGAGAGGTGGGGGATAGTGAAACAGGGGCAGAGGCCGCTCCTAGAGGTTTTGGCAGGTATGGTGTGGGGGGAGGGTTTGGGAGGCAGTACAAGTGCGTTTAAAGAGGACTGCTTGCTTACTAAGCCCTTGATTAGGCTGGAATGGAGGCAGGGTTCTCAAGGTAGCCCTGCTGGGTGTTACCTTGGGGGTAGGCCTGTATCAAGTGTGGCCTGAGAAGCAGGTGCATTTTGAGTTAATCACGTTGTGATTTTTTTTTTTAATCTGTAAGGAATTCTGAAGTGGAAAAGTGTTTTTGCAAAATTAGGATATGTTTTACTTGGTCCATATGGTGTAAACCACTTGTTTATGAAAGTCAACCGAGCAGTTGTTGGAGATGACGTAAGGGAGCCAAATTCACGGTCAGAGGTGAACTGGGCAGAAGTGGTTGCAGGGCCAGGGGGAATAATTTCACAGTACCAGACTGTTTTAGGTCAGAATTGGTTTTGAGAGTGTTGCTTTGTAGGAGTTTTAGTTTTGAATTTTGTGTGGTGCAGTGGTACCTGTGCAAGACTGCTGTTTACCGATGTTTAAAGATGGCGGGTTTTTCGTGGTTGGGGGTCACAGTGATTCAAGAGATGAGGCTGACTGGCACATTTTGCGTTGGTAATGCTGAATTTTACAATGCTGCAAAGGTGCCAGTCAACCAATCAGATGTCTTGTTTTTAAAGCCCCATTGAATAATCATAGGTATGTCATAAAGCATGGGTGTCATTTAGAGGTAAGCCAGGAGTTGCAGTCGAGACACTTATGATTTCTTTGCGACCCCCTGTGATGGCCACTGCAACCCATAGGCCCCTCTAAAGCAAGGTTTCTCTAGCATTTATTTATTAGATGCTGTATATGGGTCCCACAAAATGACGGATGAGATTTCTAACAGTGTCGTCCTTACAAAACAATTAGAAGTAGTTGTAGATATAATATTTAATTTGTGATGGAAGAAGGGTTTTGCCCCCCTAAAACTAGATGATTGGATGTATGTGGGGGAAGGGTGTGCGGGGGCACAGTCCCCTGATCTGTGGAAATCTTGTCTACCATTTTGACGGGATCCATAAGCTGCAGCCACTCCAAAATGTGGGTGGAAGAGCTTTACAACTCCTCTGATTCTGCTGAAATTATGCCACTGTAACAGAGTATGGCAAGTTGGCAATCTCCCATACCCCACAGTGATGCCAACTCCTACACTTCTCCTCACCATCTCTCTTCTGGTGATCTTTCGCTCTCAGACAGCAGAGGATCTAGTATGTATTGTACATGCCAAGGAGAAGAAGGGATATTCTGTAAGCAATAAGACACAACATGGTGTTGGTTGTTTGTGATAATCGCATGTCTAGGTGCGTGGTACGGCACAAGGCCAAGTGGCCTTCCGCACCTAGGCATGCGGTTATCATAGATTATACAATGGCAATAAAAAATCCTGGAACCTGATTGGCTGTCTGCTTTTGGCAGCAGTGAGGTTATCTGAGCACAACCTCACTGTATTGATTTGTTGCTCCATTGTTTGCATCTTCTCTTCAGAAACAAAGATATATTGGCACACTAAAAATCTAGTAAAAACATTTTTAAATTTTTTTTATTTTGTATAACAATGAACCATTGTATAATAGCAATAATGCACTCCAGGGTGTGGGTTGTGCTAGGATAACTTCATTTCTGGGACGTTGGACGTACTCGGCCTGTTGCCTCGTGCCCAACCACCCAGGCGTGAGGTTATCCCAACACAACCCACACCCTGTCATGCATTATTGCTTAAATAACCAACACCCTAGAGTGTCTTATTGCGCTTATAAAGTGGGTAACAATTAGGAAAAAGCGACACTGACAAGTAATTTGAATTTAAACAATTTTTAAACATTTTTTAAAATAAAGAATAGAGAATTAGTTAAAAGAGGGAGATAAAATAGTCCCTAACTATACTTTTGGGATGGTCTAAATAACAACTCGGTCAGAACCATATGATGCACTGCTTTTTAAGGGTGTCCCAAATAACAGAAAAAAAAAAACCTCCCCTTACTCTTTATGCCAAAATGAGCCGCAGAAATGTGCAAGCTGACAATCATGGCACCAGCATGAATGACTTGCTGCTGTCAGCTTGAACATTCGTGCAGCTCCTTTGTTCTGTCTGTCACTTACCAAACTTGTTGGCTGTCTACTGTTACTGTATATTGGAAGAAAAATAAATCACGCCAGAATTGAGCACTGCAAACATTTTTACTGTAAGATATCATGTAATTTAACAACTAACCTTTTTTTTTCCTTGTTGATGCAATTTTACAACAGGAGGCCGCAGATCCCCAGTCTGTAAGTTGTGTCCACCGGGAGTCTCAGCAGTCACTGTACCACCACCTACCTGCATGCCCATCTGCCCATACTTTTACTGATACAAGCATAGCAGGATGTCTGATGAGGCTATTTTGTTTAAACCAGAGTTCAATCTGCTTTGTCAGCTCTACCGGGATGCGTTATAAACTACTGGAACAACTGTTTTTTGGGGGTTTTTTTTTGGTTCTTTCACAATGCCTCTTCTATGGACATCATTCAGAGCAGTGCTGGTTCCGGTGTAATGCAAAATTAATAATACCCTTGCTACACCAGCCCCCTCTTTTACATGGACACGATGGATTTAATGTTGAGGCGGCACAACTTTAGAAAAAAACAAGTATCTTCTACAGACATTGCTCGGCATGGAGCTGGTTCCGGTGAGACGCATCATCACTATTTCCATAGCTACACCGGCCCACTCTTGCAGATAGACGTGTTTCTTTGTTTTGTATTTATTTTAATTACCACAACAAATGGCGATACTTGAGAATCGCTTTCTGTCTGGTTTGAATGAAATCACCTTTTCGGTCAGGCCATTATAATTATGACTGTAGCAGCTACGTCAGCTGACCAGGTGGGTGGGGATACACTGACTTGGAGATTACAGTGGATAAAACTGACAGACTGAGAATCTGGGGCCTCCTGTTTTAAAATTGTATCGGCACAAAAATAAAAGGTTAATAGTGATTGTACATGAACTGTTACTGCCTGATTTTACCCTGTGCTCAATTCTATTGTGTATTTTTTTTCCAATATATAGTTACTGGATATATTATGGGCTGCTGCAGTTTAAGGTCATGCACACATTTTTAACTGTACCAACATGGCTACTATGCATTCTGTTGTAGAGTGCAAAAAAGCAGTCATTCCAGTTTAACCTGTTTACCGGTTGCCGAAAGGGTTCCCAAGCCAATCGTTGTCACTCCTTATACCACTGGATTCCGAACCCTTTCCACCAATCAGAATGCATGATATTCTCTACCCATTTTATAATGACATTTAAAGCACACACTGGAAGCTGGAAGGGACATGAGTGCTGCCTACTATGTACTCTCTGCTTGCTAGTACTATCAATTAACCCTTAGACTGCCAACACAGACTGTACTGGAGTTCTGGACAGATATATCAGTATGCAGCAATGTTTGGTAGTGCCAGCTCTGACTGGTCTTCACAGCCTTTACTTATGTTATTCTTCTATGCAGTCAGCCTGGCCCTGTAACTTACAGTCACCACACTGTGTGCCTGACAGAAAGCTACATTGTCTTGTTCAGTGGAACTAACCCACCCATCTGAGATATCACCCCTAACTATGACCTCGGCCCCCATGCATTATCGTTTTTTTTTTCTAATTTTAAGTTTATTGACAGTTTGTAGGTATCTTAAGTACATTAGTCAGATAATTTAATACAAACCAAGTTTGCCATTAAAATATATTACTCTACATCACAGCGGGTTTCAAGCTTATTATGCCACAGTGCTGATAATTCCATTAAACCTCTTTCAGACTTCTGGGTACCAAGTTAAAAGAAGGAGGAATTATTTTTCTAAATCAATTGGTTTTTTTTTAAAAGGGGAGTACTCTGTCTATATTTCTCCCTCTGCTTGCCTCCAAATCTCCCACCTAGTCCATCTTTGAGTATAAAGCGAGGCCCTGTGGTTTATTTTAAAAGTGAGTTCCTCTAGTTCAGCTATACTCTGGACTACTGATATCTATTCTTGTTTCTTGGGTGGGGGATTAAGCCAAGATCTGGTGATGGCCTTATGAGCTGCGGTAATCAGAATCGCCCAGAGGTACATGGAGTCAGGACCCTTATGTCTACGGTGGAGCCCCCAGAACCGCCTCCATTCAGTCAAGTGGCTGACCAGAAGAAAGAATCTCCCTATAGCTTTGGTGGTCTCCGTCCAAAACCTCTGCAGTTTCGGGCAGGCCCAGAAAATATGGAAATAGTCTGCTGCCTCCACCCCACAGGCCCTCCAGCAGTGAGCCGAGTGTTCCGGGTTCCTCTTATTTAATGTTTTGGGAGTAAGAAAGAATCAGACCCTGACCCTCCAGGAAAATTCTTGCCAAAGGGGGGACCGGTCGTCTTTTTAGCTACATTAAAGATGGGCCCCCAGTCAGGAATCGGGGAGTCAGAGTTAGCTTCCTCCTGCCATCTTGTCTTGATTCTGGTTAGTGGGTCAATTTTCACTGTCGCTAAATATTTTTAAAGGTGGGAGATCATACCTCTCTTGTCAGTCGTGGTTTTAATCTTTTGGATGGTCGACAGAAGGGGAACAGCCCTGGACGGCTCCACCTCTTTCTTTTGGAGAGATACAATCTACGTTCTAGGCTGGAGGAACCTAAAATGGTCTGAGTTTCTCAAGCCAAACATATTCTTAAAAGAAACAAAGTCCAGAATCGTGTCTCCTTGCATGAATTGACCCAAATATTCTAATCCGGCTTTACCCCTGTCTATATGTGAGGTCTAGGCGGTTTGGAGAAAGTCCTGGCCCAAGCTAGGCTTTTTAGAGGCCATACAGAGGATTGTAATTTGTATTTTGCCAGAGCCTATGGACGGCGGATAGTATCCCTACAGTATGTAGCTTGGGGTGGGGTGTCCGTGGGATGGTAGAGGTGTTACCATTCGGTCCTCAAGGGGTAACCTCCCAACCCCCTCCTCCTCACCCCTCTCCATTTCCCTCCATCCAGTGGTGGAGTTAGGACTGACCCATTGTAGTGCATTTTTCAGTTGGACTACCAAAAATTAATCCTCCAGCTCCGGGAGGGATCTGCCTCCTCTATCCCGATGGGCCTGCAGGATTTTTAGATTTATTCAGGGTCTTTTGTTGTTCTATATAAATTTAGAGATCATTTTATGCCAAGTGTGGAAGTTTGATTTATGTATATGTAGTGGTAAACATTGAAATAGATACAAGAATTTAGGTAGTACATTCATTGTTATGGCATGGATTCTGGAATGCATGGGCATATTAGTCAGGGACCATCTTTCCATGTCCCTTTTTAGGGAATCGGTCAGGGGAGAGTAATTTGTTTTAAATAGTTTGGAAAAGTGTTTAGTGATATTTACCCCCAGGTATCTCATTCTATCAGCAGACCAATTCAGGGGTAGAAGTAGGTGGGTTTCCTCACTGGGGTTAAAGAAGAAGCTTAGAACTTCTGTTTTAGTTTTATTTAAGGAGTATCCCGAATGTTTCTCAAACTCTTCTAGTATGGGCCATATCTGCCCTATGGACCGGTGTGGTTAGGTAAGGCACAACAAAACATCATCTACGTGCAACAAAATTTTTCTGAATGCCACCCACCTCAATCCTGTCACCTCCAGCCTCCTCCACAGCCTCAGCCAGGGGCTCGTATAGAGGGCAAACAAGGGGAAGGGGCCCCTGCCGAGTACCCCTGCCCAGCTTGAATCTATTTGAGAGCCCACCGTTCACCCTGACATATGCCTGTGGACCTGTGTATAGGGACCTTATGATGTCTATAAATGTTTTAGGGAATGCCCTGTGTTCCAATACCGCAAACAAGAAGTCCCATGAGATCGTATCAAAGGCCTTTTCGATGTCCAAACTCATCAGGCATGCTGGGGTGTGGGAACACTGAATTTTATCTGTCATATTCAAGGCAGTGCGTACCCGTCTGGGGCCTGCCGACCCACAACAAAAGCCAGATTGGTCTGTATGGATCAGGCCAGGAAGGATGGAATTTAACTAGGAGGCAATGATCAAGGTAAATATCTTGTAGTTATGGTTAAGCAGGGATATAGGACGGTACGATTTGCACCTTGTTGGGTCCTTTCCCTCCTTATGTAAGATGGTTATGGTGGCATACTGCCAGAAGGTTCGGGCAAACCCTCCGTCAGACCAAATATTTGAGAAGACTTTGAGGAGTAGAGGAGCTGTTTCTAAGGCAAAGGTTTTGTTGAATTCAGCTCCATACCCATCCAGGCCTGGGCATTTTGCTGACTTAAGCTTCTTGGTTGTAGAAAGTATCTCCTGTTGTGTGATGGGCCTAGTCAGCATCCTTACCGAGTCCGGCGAAAGTGAAGGGAGGGGGATGGAGCCCAGGTAGCCCTGCTTATCTTGAATAGAGGTTTCTTCATTTGGGCCATACAAGTTACAGTAGTATTCGACGAATGCCTCCACTATCTGTGAGGCCTGTCTGACCAGTTGGCCCAACCGAGGGGATATTATTTTGGTTTTTGTGGCTTTTGCAGCGTGCTGTCGCAGCCTGAAGGCCAGGAGTTTGGTACCCCTAGGACCTCCCTCGTAATATCTTTGTTTTAAGTAAAACAGGGCCTTTTCTACCTCTGCTTTCTGAATGTTTTGTAGTTGGTTCTTGCAAGCCGTCAGCTCCCTACCTCGAGCCTCCTCCCACTTAATATTTTGGGCACATTCTAGTTCCTTAATCTGTGTCAGTAATTCTTGTTGTTTCTGCTTCATTAATTGTTTCTTATGGGAGGCTATCGATATCAATTTACCTCTAAGTAAGGCTTTAATAGTGTCCCACAAGATTTGTGGAGAGGTCTTTTGTCTGCTATTCTCTTCTAGGGTTATCTTCAGATGCTTCTTAAGCTCATCCACTACCCTTTTATCCTGGAGGAGAGAGATGTTCAGTCTCCAGTGTGTAATGCGCTTGGGCAGTCCCAACTCCACCTCCAGGTAAACTGGGCTATGGTTGGAGAGAATAGTCATACTCACCCAAATGGAGGGGAAACTATGCAAATCCCTAGAAAATGTGAAAAGCATGTCTAATCTAGAGAATATCCGGAACCTTGGAGAGAAGCAAGTGTACTCTCTTGCTCTGGGATATTTCTCTCTCCAGATGTCAACCAGGCCCATCTGTTCCAGCAGCAATTTTAGGGAGCGAGCTTTAGCCACGTCCAACTTAGGTATTTGGGATGTTGTGTCCAAAGCCCTATTCAAAACTATATTCCATTCCCCTCCCAGTATTAACAGCCCTTTAGCCCTCTCTGCCACCAAATAAAGGAGGGTCGAATAAACCCTGACCGAGGACCCTGGAGGGATATAAACATTGGCCATAGTAACTTGGGTGTCTTGAATAGTCCCCATAACTATGAGGTACCTCGCTTCAGGATCCTCCATTACCTCCGGTTGCTGAAAGTGAAGGCTTTCCGAGAGGAGAACCACCACCCCCCTCTTTCTGCCCACTGGCAGAGACGAGTGATAGACCTGAGGAAAGGTCTTCAATTTAAGGTTCTGGGCCTCAAGAGGGGAAAAGTGTGTCTCCTTTAGGAACACACCATCGCACCTTTGGGATGCTATGAATTGTTGAATCCTCCTCCTTTTAATAGGGCTCGATGATCCATTTATGTTAAGTGACATGAATTTCGTAGCTTGATTAGCCATTTTCCATACAACTTAAATCAATTACCATTTTCTTAAACACTGACTTTCTGGACTTTTGCAATTTAACATTATAATTACCCTGCAAAGCATCAAACTTTTTAATATAAACATCAACAAACTTCAAAACATTCATTATAACAAATAAATAGTAGAACTGTTGCTCTGGCCTCATCCAGCTTTGAGCCAAGAGCTGAATTAGGTGCAGGCTAGCCACTGCCGAGACTTCTCCCAACCAGGCAGCCCAAAATCTACTGATTAGACTTCCAAGGGAATGCTGAGCGGTGGTCGTCAGCTGAAGGGTGTCTGATTGCACAGACCAAGGCAGGGAGCTCAATAGTGCAATGAGTGTACCCTGCGGGCCCCAGGAATATCCATGGGAAACGCCCCCCTTCCAGTTGTCAATAGTCGTCCGAGTAGGCACTTTCTCCCCATCCCCCACCTCTTATGAATTGAATTCAGAGCATCCGTTTTGCCTGCCTTAATCTCGAGTCTTAAGAGTATATGCCCTCGGCAACCCGAGACCCCCTTCCCTCTAACTCTCAGGCACAGAACTCACGGGTACTCCTTGGCGTGGATGCCTCCAAGAAAGCCTCCATGAGAGGGAAGTCCCCCCCCAATTCTGGGATGTGTTGATATCTAAAAGTCAGCCCTGGGTGTCAGGTCCTCAGTAACAACTCCGACAGGTGGTGAGAGGGGCAAGCCAAACCCAGGCCACACAGTCCAGGCCCCAGAAGGGGTGGAGCCGCCCGTGGAGCCACCATCGCTACAGCGACCAAGGGGAAATATCCCCGTTCAAAGTACGTACCCCAATCGGGTGGGCCCCCCATTCGCCACCCCTCCTCCAGCACTATCTCACAGCTATCCCCCCCCAGGTCCCGCCCTGCCAGCACCCCTGGGACTGATGGGTCCAGGCAGGACAAGGCCTGCCCTATGCCAGAGTTCCAGAACCTTAGCCCAGTAAGCCAGCCAAGGCCAGGTGTAGTTCGCAACCCTGGGGAACCAAAGAGACCACTCTGCCACATGAATGCCCCTTCCCAACTTCACAGCAAGCGTTTGGGCGGGGTAGGTGGAAGAGTCCAGGGCTCCCAATACATAGGGGGCCCTCATGGAATCTTCGAGGGGACACTCACCTATCCTTCATCATGACAGGGCCGGCTTACAGAAGGGGAGACATCAAACCAGTGTGTGCCCCATGAGCCCAATTGAGAAATTCCCCCACCCGCATGCTATGGGGGTATGTGCAACCCCCATAAAGCCAGGGATCAAGCCAAGAGGTGGCAGCCATTGCAGGTGCCGAAAGGTCTATCGTGACGAATTTGAACTCTCGGGGAACTCCCCACACCTCTGGGACCCGGCTTAGGCCCATCCCTGTCTTCTCATACACCCCCATCTGAGAGTCATGTGAGTTCAACGTTAATCGAACTTACCGAGTCTCACCCCCCCCCCACCGAAATCCAGGAGCCTCAAAGGCTTCAGCCCTCCCTACCACTCGCAGGTTGCCAGTGAATATTAAAATTAACTTGACTGTCTAATCATCTGCAGCCTGTATCATTACATCTCAAAATTCTTTCCCCAGAATATACACCTTAGCGTCTCCCCCCCCCCTCCACAAACCCAGTTCGTATTTAAGATAATTTTAAGCACTTTTCTAATAGTGGTAGAGGGTGGGGTAAGAGAATGGGTCCAGTTGCAGTAAATGTCTAACCAGTTATTCCTTTTGCTGTGAGCAGCATAGCTGCAGGGGAATGTGCGTAGTACACACTGCGACCCCTATAGCTCTGATGTCCGAGGGAAGGCGTGTTCCACAAAGCGGAATAGAGTGGGAGCTCAGGGGATAGTGGCTACTGGGCCAAAGAGACTCAGAAACAATCCATTTAATTAGTAACTACAGTCTTCTCCTGGGAACTTCTTCATGTGTCCACTGATCGCGATGGGCCCCTTCGCCTGCCTCTTCAGCCACAGTCACTGATTTCGGATGTGGAGCTCCTTTGTTTATCAGCGAGGGATCCCTGAGTTTCCGGAGCACAGCACCAATGTCTGCGCGGAGAGAGGTCTGTGGCATCTGCTGGGAGGACCCCTTTTTAATTGTCCCTTTCTGCGCCACGGACCACGCGGATGCCAGGAGGTCCCGTTCCAGCCTTTCCTTCAACAATGGGGGGGGGGTGCTAGCTCCCAGTTCTTCGAGGTATGGCACAGCTGTCAGGAGGTCCTTAAAGACTCTGGTTCCTTGGTCAATGGTTATCTTCAGCCTCGCAGGGTACAGAATTTGAATTTTAATATTTTTTGCTCTAACTGCTTTGCTATGGGCCATATCATTTTTTCGAGCCTCCTGAACCCCCCCAATGTATGATCGTTGTCGATCATATCTTATGGCCAATGGCCATCATATCGCGGTGGGCCTTGTCGCCAGGCTCACCGCACACCTCTTCTTACTGGTATAGGAAGTGAATCGGGCTATAAAGGATCTGGGCCTAGCTTCAGGGTTGCTTGGTTTGGGGCCCAGAGACGGTGGCCGTGGTCCAACCTCAAGTCGAGATCCTCCGGGAGGTCAAGGACTTTTAAGGAGATCTAGTATGAATTCGATGGTGTCTGCTGCTCTGTCCTCCGAGCCCTCTGGGACCCCATATATCCTGACGTTCTGTTGCCTGCTTCTGCCTTCCAGATCATCGAGGCAATGGGTAAGCTCCCGGTCCCTCACCAAAAGGTAAATCAGCAATCTATCATGCCTGTCTGCCTGTTCCGAGACTGCGGAGAGGCATAGTTCCATTTGCTCAGTTTTATGGTCAATTCGATTAAGGTCAGCACGTAATTCGGATAGAGTCCGATCAATCTTTGTGATCGTGCGAGCTGTTTGTATGATGGTTTCGACCAGATCATCTCCTCGGAGACTCCCATGCTGTGCGGCCTGCTGTTTCTCTCCGGTGGCCTATCCCTCCTCGTTGCTTTCTGCGTCATCTTTCTGTAACGTCGCTTTAAGCTTCTGGGCTGGGGTTAAATGTAGTTTCCCCAGTTTATTGCGGCATTGTTTGGCCGGGGATGCCATTGTTTGTCGGGCGATTAACTTAGATTTTAAACGGTGGGGAGCGGAGCGGTCAAATCAAGCTGCCATAATGGGCGCTGATGTCACCGGAAGTCCCCATGCATTGTTGACAAAAGATGTTGCCATTTCTAACTGCAGTGTCTAAATTATTGCTTATTGTTTATTATAACTGTCATTTTTTTCTTTTTCAGTTGTTTAACCAGGGTAGCACACTAAGCTGAAACTTTTTACAGGAAGCGACCTGGGAGCACAAGGAAGTTAAGTGACTTGCTCAGGGTCACACAGTATGCAGGTGGAAGCTGTGGATTCAAACTCAGGTCTGGTCTGCTGGATGTCACCAGATTTGCAGCTCAGAGCCTTAAACCACTGCGCTGTACTGCCTCAAAACATACCCCTGGGAGATTTGATCTCACGACCCTTTGTACTAGAGGCAGATGCTTAGCACACTACACCACAAACTCTGCCTAATTTTGAATGTAACCCCCCTACAAATGGGGGTTCCCAAAAGTCTTCCTTGGGTGTGCTTAAACGCCCACTGCCGGGCAGCTGTTCTGTGTCTTTTCGGAATTACAAAAATGTTAGCATATGAGTGCACTGTTAGCCTCCATGCCTGTCTCTTTTAAGGGCTGTTTATCTCATAGAAATAATCAATCTGGGTAGGGGTCAAGTAATTTCAGGCTTGAGTCCGCCTGGGCTGCAGGTTTATCACTGCCATTGCTATTTGCACAGAGGAAGCTCTGATAGGAGATGTAACTTTGCTGAGTATCTGCATTGAAAATAATGATATTGTAGTTTGTCTAACCTGCTTTTTTTGCAGCACGGCATTTCTGTGATGTACCACCATCTTGGTTCTGGACTGCCAATCTGTACCAATCAGTACCTTTGGGAGCTCTAAATGGAGCCTGCCCCCAAGGGTTTTGTGGGAGTAAATTTCTGTAGGAATTTTAGTTTTCACCCTTTGGCGCCTAAATGGACCTGGAGGGGGGAGCTCAAGCTGTGACAGACAGATGGAGCAACGAACCAAATCTTTTGGATCATTAGGAAGCCCTGGTGCTGCCTACAGCAGAAGTCAGTGTGGAGTAAGAGTTGAGAGAGTGAGGAGCTTGAGCAATTCGAGCAGCTGCTCCTGCGTAGTGCACAGGGAAAGTCGGCAGGAAGGCTGTGTCTGGCCTGCTTACTACCATCTTTTTAAAGTGAAGAGACTTAATCCGACCATCGGACTTTATCTGAATTTGTGACCTTCATTCCGAATTGTGACTAATTTCACCTGAAGAGGACTGAAGACTTGCTTTTGTGCGATCGGCCTATCAGGACTTTCACCACAACCGCAGAGCATACAGTTTGCACAGGGACACTGAATCGCAACCCGGACTGTCATCCGAACTGCGGTATTTGTCTGCCTTTACTATAAGTGTGCTGAATGTGAACAGTGGGTCGCAGTTTGGTTCCCCATTTTGCTGAATGTGTCACACTTGCTGGAAGCTGTGTCCAGCAACCTTACTGGACTGCATCCGAAATGTTCTCCCAGTCTGGGCCTTTCCACCTTAGCCCAGACATCTGCTCGCACTGCAGAGAAAGATCTAACGAGAGGCCTGCCTGGAGATTCGGCTCCCTGATCAACAACACCAAACAAGATCGATCACCACGTCGCATCGGTGTGGGCTCTGCTTCTCCTGTCCATCCAGCTTTTCATCTTGAGGTCTCCATTTCATCCATCCTGCACCCAATTTTGGGTAGTGTGAGTAAAACCAGGGTAGCTCCCTGCAACCCAGCTAACAATCACAGTGTGTCATCTGATTTAATTGTTGTTAAGCTTTTGTGGACTGAACCATCCAGCTCCGGATTACAAATTGTGGGTTACAGTGCATGCATGCATGTTTTTTTCCATCACAGGGCTCCAACCAGCTGCAACGCCGGCCTACCCCGAGGAACACTTCAGGCTAGCCTGTAGTTCCAACTAGGTACCCAGAGTGTGTGTGACTGTGTTCCAGGGAACTTTGAGTGCGTGCCTTATAGCCAGGCTCAATCAGATCTAAAATCAGTCACCAGATTACTGCCCCTCCTTGTTCCATCCCCAATAAATCATATCTGAATATTTTTGCAGTTAAACTGTGTGTGGTGTACCTCTGTGTAAAAGTACTGCATCAACATTGTTTCATTGTTACAGGTCCTGTTTTCAGGGGTCTCAGGGCATCCCAGCTGATCATAGCCCTGGTGGTAAGTGGTTGCAAGGAGGGATTCACTGTGTGTTGCAAAGTGTGTTGGTGTGGGGTAGCTGCAAGCAGCCCAGGCCACTAGGGGTGAGAGGGTATCAGTGTCCTGGAGGGCTGTACCCAGGGCAGTCACATTGCCAACAACCATGTCCTCCAGGTGGATGCACCCGTTTTGAGAGCCTAGGCCCCTCAACCCGCAGGCTACTGTGCAGGCAGGGGTAGTAACACTCGGAGTAGCACCACCTAGGGGTTACATGAATAATTGTCTGTACTTATTAATAGTGAGGCTTAATAAAGGGAAGGGGGTGGGCAGAGGGTGACTGTGAAAAGGCAGAGATACTAAACAAATATTTTTGCTCAGTATTTACAAATGAAGAGGGGGAGGTACCTAAAACAAACAACAGAAACACTCTGGATACAGAAGTTGATACCAGCCCATTTACAGAAGAAAGGGTTCTGAAAGAACTCTTAAAACTGAAGGTGGACAAAGCAATGGGGCCTGATGGGATTCATCCCAGAATTCTAAAAAAACTAAGGGTAGAATTAGTGACACCACTGACTACCCTTTTTAACAAATCATGGGAGGATGGAGTGGTACCCGAGGACTGGAGGAGGACAGATGTGATTCCCCTTCACAAAAGTGGGAGCAGGGCAGAAGCAATAAACTACAGACCTGTTAGTTTAACCTCAGTGATAGGGAAAATGATGGAATCACTTCTGAAGGAAAGAATTGTCAGGTATCTAGAGGCCAGAGGGCATGGGACCCAAGGCAGCATGGATTCACAGTGGGAAGGTCATGCCAGACAGAATCTGATAGATTTCTTTAACTGGGTGACCAAAGTAGTAGATCAGGGAGGGCTGTGGACATGGCCTGCCTAGACTTTAAGCAAGGCATTTGACACAGTCCCACACAAAAGATTAATATACAAGTTAGCCAGCCTGGGAGTGGGTCCCAAGATGACAGCCTGGGTAAGAATTGGCTGGAGAATAGGACACAGAGTAATAATAAATGGAGTCCTCTGAGGAAAGGGGTTACTAGTGGGGTACCGCGGAGTTCACAGTAGGATCGGTCCTCTTCAATGTCTTTATAAGCGACATTGCAGAGGGACCGGAAGGAAAAAGTATGTCTCTTTGCAGATGACACAAAGATCTGCAACAAAGTTGATGCACAAGGTGGGGTGGAAAGAATGAGAAGGGACTTGGCAAGGTTAGAGGAATGGTCAAATGTATGGCAGCTTAGATTCAATGCTAAGAAGGTAAGGTAATGCACCTGGGAAACAAAAACCCAGGGGAAGAGTACACAATGGGGGGTGAGATACTAACAACAACAAAAATGGAAAGGGACCTGGGGGTAGTCATATCAGATGACCTAAAGGTGGGCAAGCAATGTGAGAGGGCAGCAAAGAGGGCTGGGGGGACACTGGGATGCATAGGGAGAGGTATCACCAGTAGAAAACAGGAAGTTATTATCCCTCTGTACAGACAGCTGGTGAGACCCCATCTGGAGTACTGCGTGCAGTTCTGGAGACCCAATCTTCACAAAGACATAGACAGGATGAAGCTGTCAGAGAGGGCAACTAAAATGGTGCAGGGTCTGCACCGGAATACATATGAAGAAGAGACTAAAGGAGCTTAATATGTATAGCCTTGAGGAAGTGGGGGAACAATTGAAGATGGGGCTCAGAGGTAATTTAAGAGTATTTTTTCACAGAGAGGTTGTGGATGCATGGAGCGGCCTTCGGAGGAGGTTGTGGAGTCAAAACCAGTGGTGGAATTCAAGCATGCATGGGACAGTCATAAGGCAATTCTAGGGGGTGGGGGTAGGAAGAAGTAGGCTGCTGGTTAACTAGGATCTGCAGCTTATCCATTAGGTAGGGAAATGGGCAGACTGGGTGGGCCAAGTGGTCCTTATCTGCCGTCAAATTCTATGTTTTTATGTAACAAACTTTGTATCTCAGGAAGCCATTGTAAAGAGCCGGCCCAGTGGCTCTGAGGGTTGAGACGCTGGACACCACATCTGGTGCCACGCCGTCGACCTGGGTTTGGGAACGAGCCCTGGTCAGCAGGGGAGAGAGAGGATTGAGCATCCGGAGGACTGCTCTCCTCTCTCGGGAAGGGAAGGATTTCCGTACCGCTCATCAATCTCCCTCTGGCGGTGTCTGGAAGGAGATGCAGATTGGGAGGCACATAGCCAACATTCATCATTGGTGGGGAGGGGGGGGCAGAGGAAACAATGGAGCTGACAGGCTCCATGATGACCCCCCCAGCGCCCGTCTGGCTCCCTGAATGTCTGGATTTCTGTTTGGGGATGGGAGAAAGCGGCACCCTTCACCTTGGCCTGCTGGCCGGGGGCCTAGTGGGATTGCAGGGGATGTTGGGCGGGGGGGAACGTGGGGGCCAGAGACCCAGTCTTTCTGAGGGGAGAGACCGAGCCACCTGCCTGGCTCCCGGAGCGATAAATAAATAATAGGGAAAAAAGCCATTGTAAATAAATATAAGTTCAGTTGGTTTGTACCACCTCTCCTGTTTTTTGATAAAATCTTGAAAAGACAGTACCTCAACATACTGCATTCACATCGAGTGGTTGCTATTTCTAACTGAACTAAAGGTTGCAAGGGTGGAGGTAGAGAAGAACTAAACATTTGACTACAAGCTTGTATTTTCTTTAAAGATATATTTTATCCCCAGCACTCATGTTATTGTTCAGTCCCTATTGTCTTTTAACAGGGCCTGACCCTCTGTTTGTAAATGTAACCCCTCATCTAGGGGTATGCATATCATAAAAAAATGGGAAGGGACTGTACAGTAGTATTGCTCAGATAGTACTTTTGTCAGTCCTACCACTCACTATCTGTCAGATTGTGCTGGTATCCTACCTAGGATCCTACCAGAAATCCTACCAAAGACAGATGTAGGATCCAGGGTCAGATAGCAGTGGATCCTAGTTAGGATCCAGGAATCCCAAGGTCAGATAGCGATGGATCCTAGTTAGGATCCAGGGATCCTAGGTCAGATCCAGGGATCCTAGGTCAGGTAGAATTCGGGGTCAGATAGTGATGGATCCTAAGTCAGATCCAGGGATCCTAGGTCAAACAGGATCCAAGCTGGATCAGGTGCTAGGATCCACAGGCTCCACAACATTTGTTGCTAGGATCCACAACATTTGTAGGATCCATGCACTGGATCCTGGAGGGTAGGATCCATGGTCAGATAGCACTGCTATCCTGCCACAGCAACTGTCTGGCCAAATGGGAGGTATCTGTTGGTATTCTAGTTTCTAGGATACTATCTGAGCAACACTACTGTACAAACAATAACTATCACTTACTTGACCTCCCAGGACTTGGGATGACCTCTGGAGCACCTAGATGCTTTCGAGCCAGAGTTACAATTCAAAGGGTTTAACAACAAACCAGTCGCCAAACAGTAAATGGAGGTCCACATAAAATATAAAGCCTAATCAGGATCCTTTTATTTCATCTCAAAGCTCATGAACTGCTTTTCCATGAGGAACTGTTGTAACAGTCTCTGTTCTGATCTTAAAAGTCCATCCTAGGTACACATTTCAATTCATTTGTCCCCAAAAGGCACTTCAGCTTACCCATAGGGGTGGCAGTTTGTAATATCTCCAACCTGCTTTCAATTCTTGGTACACAGTTCACAGCAGTCCAACATTAATTTAGGGGCTGCAAGCAACCCAGTGGGGCACACATTCGCTTTCTCTCACATTACCCCACCAGAGGCATCAGTCTGTTTTCTCGCCCATAAAACGGGTCTCTCCAACTGTGCTGGTTTATGGTAAGGATATGCTCACAGACATAAATCATAACCATAGGGACAGGTATTTCATATTTTAAACAACCAGTGGTTACCTCAGGCCACAGAATCATAGAAATCTGATGGTAGAAAAGGACCCCAACGGCCCATCGAGTCTGCCCCTTCTTCCCACTACTCATCTCTTTTTCTACGGGCTCTCCCCTTCCCCTACTTACCAACCCCATATGTCTGTCCCATGCCCTCTTGAATCCCTCCACAGTTTTAGCCCCCACCACCACCTCTGGTAGTTTGTTCCAGGCCACCACCACCCTCTCCATGAAGAATTGCCCCCTCACATTGCATTTATATCTTCCTCCCTCCCTCCAATCTTAGGCTATGTCTTCTAGTTTTAGCCCCCTCCTTCCTTTTAAAAAAAGCTCTACTCCTTCACGTTATTGATCCCCTTCATGTACTTACAAGTTTCAATCTTGTCCCCCTCCCCTTCTGGTCTCCAATGAGTACAGATCCAATTCCCTACACCTCTGCTCATATGACTTCCCCTACATACTGTGCACCATCTTGGTTGCCCTTCTCTGAACCCTCTCTATCCTATCTATGCCCTTGCGTAGGTGCTGTCTCCAGAACTGGACCCCATACTCCAGGTATGGTCTCACCATGGCTTTGTAAGGAGGCAACAGTACCTCCCTCCTTCTGCTAGTTATGCCCCTCCCAATGCATGCCAACATTCCATTTGCCTTCCCCACAGCTTTGCTGCATTGGCTACCTACCTTAAGGTTGCTTGATATTATAATCCCCAGATCCCTCTCCTGTTCTGTTTTTTTTTTTTTTCCCCACCCCCACCCCCACCAGTGTAAGCTGCATGCGTGTTTCGCCCCAGGTACATCACAGCACACTTTTTGGCATTGAATTTCAGTTGCCAAGTTTCCAACCACCCCTTCAGAATCTTCAGGTTTTGCCTCATGGCCTCCACTCCCCCTTGGGTGTCCATATTATTCATATTCATTTCAGATATTCATAGCATCTGCAAATAGGTACACCCTTCACTCCAGCCTGTCCGCTGTATCACTGATGTAATTATTAAAAAGGTAGGGTCCCTGTACTGACCCCTGGGGCATCCCACTTGTCTCCCTCCTCACCCTGGAGTTTACTACCACTCTCTGGCTTCTGCCCGCCAACCAGTTTTCCGCCCACTTAATTATTTTCTGTCCCACCCCTAAGCTTTCCAGCTTATTTACTAGCCTTCTGTGAGAGATGGTGCTGAAGGACTTACGGAAGTCCAGATAGGCTACGTCCACCGCTCCTCCCTGGTCAACCACCTGTGTCACCCAGTTGAAGAACTCTATTAGGTTTATCTGGCATGACCTCTCATTTGTGAAGCCATGCTGCCTATCGTCCTGCAGGCTACTATCTACCAGGTAGTTCACCACCCTTTTCTTTATTAGTGCCTCCATCACCTTACCCACCACCGAGGTGAGGCTGACCGGGTGATAATTCTCTGGCACCTCATTACTGCCCCCTTGTGCAGTGGCACCACATCTGCCCTCCTCCAGTTCCTTGGCACCCACCTTGTATCCTGGGACAAGTTAAACCGTCTCATTGGGGGGGGGCGTGGCAACTTTTGGGAGCTCCGTTGGAAGCAGTTAATTAACTTAAAAATCCTGCTTTTAAAAGTTTTGAAGAATTCAAACATTAGCAGATACGTGTAGAAGACGTCGAGTGGAGCACACAGATATCAGATTCATAAGGTTAAATGGAAAGGATTTTGACAATGGGGAGAACTAACAGGACGGCGGGACAAGGTGGAGAAGGAACCCAACAGAGAGAGCAGCTGCCGGGTGGTAGCAAGGCCTTGCAAATGCAGGGACCTGATGAAGCCCCTCCGTAGCCCAACAACACCACACTGCTAAAAGCAATTCAGACAATCGATCGACAGACGGAGGAATTTCAGACTCAAATGAAAGTGTTGGACAGCAAGATAGATATTCTGTCTGAAGACACTGCAAAAGCCACACAGTCAGCCGAAGGAGCAATCACGGTCACCACAGGTCTAACCCAAGAAACCATACTCCTCCGAAAACGGCTGGAAAACCTTGAAAATTCTGCAAGGGAAAAAAAATGTTCAAATACTGCATCTACCCGAAGGCTCTGAAGGTGACAACTTGTCACTTTTTCATCAGGAATGGATCCCTGGTCTCTATCAAACTGGATTACACCTCGAGATCCCCGATCATGCTCTCAGATGAACTCACCCCTGCCAAGAACTGTTTTGATTGTCTTAAATTCTGCAATGGAGCCAGACAAATTGTTGCTGATGGCAAAACAAAAAGGGCCCTCAGAGTGACAAAACAGCAAAATTCATCAGTTTCCTGCCTTAAGTTATGAAACAAGGCAACGCCGTAAAGGCTTTGACAGAATCCGCAGTCGGTTGAGACAACTAGGGGTCCACCACACTCTATTCATGCCTGCCAGTTTGAAGATTTCTTGCGGAGGTAAAATGTACCAGTTCTCTGATCCCAAAGAGGTGGCAAAACTGCTGAAGAGAGTGGAGAAAGAGTTTCAAAGAGGGACCAACACTGCTGAAGAAGAGAGTCAGGAAGACAATTAAACTTACGGATATTTCCAAGTCAGTTTGCTCACTTGGGGGAGGTATGTACTGTCTACAAACATTGAATGGACTGTGCTGAAATAAACAACTTGAGTTGACAGAACAGTAACCCAAATCCAGCACTGAACTGTTTATGGTTTATTTAGATCTAGGATTACAATTACTTTTGAACCAAGGCTCTTTTACAAAGGTTCCACGTCAGGAGAGTACATACATGTTAAACAAGGGCATACAACATTAAATAGAGCATACAACCATGTTCATCAGTTCAGGTATGGCATCACGGTAAATAGGATACATGAATAACATACTGTACAAGGAATCATTTCAGAAACCTAGAAGAAATCAGAGAGGAAGGGTGAGAGTATAGGGGGGTGGCAGATGAAAAAGAGACTAGAGCAGCTCACGGCATTGCCAAAGAACATCGGGGGGGGGTTGATCTCGATGAGGAAGGGGGAAGTTAGGGGTGGCAGTCACATGAGCTGGAGGCCGTGAGATGATGATGGAGGCTTGATTTGAATATGCCCAGTGAAGAGGTGAAGGTGATGTGAGTGCTGAGGGCATTCATCCAGCTGGGTGCATGGTGTGCAAAGGATCTTTGGCCCAGAGTGATGCAGCATCGGGGGACCTGTAGAAGCTGACACTCAGACCCTCTGGTGTTACAAGGATTAGTGTTTGGGCGCAGGAGGGCTTGGACATTAGGTGGAGTAAGGCCCAAAGTAGTTTTTTTCGCCATCAAGCAGGTAAGGTACTTTATGCGGTTAGCAAGTTGAAGCCATCCCTTTTGAGCGTAAAGCTCACATGTATGTGTGAGTCGGTGAGATCCAGTAAGCAGTCAACAGGCCTTGTTTAGGGAAGGCGTTATGCACCTGAGAGTGGTAGTAGAGGCAGAGCCATAGATTATGAGGCCGTAGTCTATGACGGAGACCACAGAGCTCTGGATAGCAATCTTCAGTGCTGCCTGGGTAAGATGCTGTCTATTTCAGTAGAGAATTGCAATGTGTGAGTTTACCACTCTGGCAACACTATCAATGTGAGTTCCATAAGATAGGCAAGGGTCAAGTGAGATTGCAAGGTATTTGAAAGATGACACTTGTTCGAGGGTGTTACCAACACTTGTGTTGATATCAAGGGGGTATCGCCTGCGTTTGTTTTGCGAGCTGCAGAAAAGCATAGATTTAGTCTTTTTGTGGTTTAGAACCAGTTTATGTTTTGCGAACCAGTTTTCAACAGCGGAGAAAGCAATACTTACTTAATCCATTCCATCAGTCTTCTCCACTGCTAAACTCAACTATTTTTTCTCTTTTCCTTTTCGTACTCCCCCAGACCATGCCTCTCCTCGACCACCTGCTCCTGCCTCTTCTTACTCTCTCATTCCTTCAATGGTGCCGACGCATGGTACGCTCTCTAAAAGTAAGTGCATCACCTTCCCCCTCAATCTCGATGCACTCATTTTTGGTGCTAACCAAACATTTTTACCATGCTGCGCCAAACGGAGCTGAGATGGGTGAGATCGAGCTAGTCTACCGAGTAGTGATATCACTTGCAGCCCAGCAAGTTGTCTGACTCTTGTATTTCATCTGCTGGGCTGTGATGGGTGTGAACCTGAAGTCTTTTCATGTTTAAAAGTCTAAAAGTTTATGGTTTCAACAGTTTCCTGTATTACTACTATCTTTCCTGTGTTACTACTATCTCTAAATATATTCTGAGTGGCTTCTCAAAGTGTAAAATAATTGTTTGAGTTTGAGACAAAATTTGGATAGTGTCTGCCGAGTCTGAAAAACCTAAGTATAATGAAGCAGGTTTTTTTCTTACTGTTTGATGTAATCAAATGTTTCCCCACAGTTATCTGTGGACTAAGAGCTCTCCTAAGATAGCCAGTGATAGAAGTATACATATTGTATGTTCTGGGGGATTTAACCCTTCTGCTCAATAATAGGGTGCAAGATGTAGGGTTAAGATATGTGTATCCCCTCTCATGTTTGCATATGTCCATTACTATATATCCATATAGGTTTTACAAGTACATTCTGCTTTGAAGGAAACCCCCACATGATGTAACAGAGTTTGGGGTATAGTAACTAAGTACAGTAACTGTAATGCTGATGTATTCTCTGTAATATGTCAGAGTATTTAAAGTGTATAATGCCTATCAATGTAAAAACATGGTTGTGTTGCTTTACAGTAAAGCTTAAAATAAAGTTTAAAAAAACTGCAAACAGTCTCGTCAGTGGGGCAGCCAGCTCTTCCCTCAGTTCCCAGAGTACCCTCAGGTGCAAGCCATCCAACCCCATTGCTTTGTCCACCTTTAACCTGCCTAGTTCCTCCCTAACCCTGTCTATGCTGAACAGGCTAGGATCCACCTTTTTGTCTTCTCTACCCCTCCCCCTCAGCTCGGGTCCCCTACCCCCCGCTCTGTGAGACCGAGGCAGAAGTAGCTATTCAGCACCTCTGCTTTTCAAGGTCTCCCTCCCCTCAACGTACTATCCCTGCCTTGCCTTCCTTCCCCCACATACCCCAAAAGTTTCATCTCCCCTTTTGGCCTGCCTAGCTATTTTCTCCACCGTGTCAGCTTTAGCCCTCCTTATCTTCGGATGCTTCGGATATACTGTATAAAGATAAACTAGGCGATGAGCCCATTTAATTGTCTCCAATACCATAGTGGGTAAATTAGTTGGTTTCATTCATGAGGAATTTATCAAGCCTAGTTTTGAAAGATTCAAAAGATGGGGCCATCACTATGTTGCTGGGTAGCGTATTCCAAACTCTTGGTGCCTTATAACGCTTGACAGAATTTGTTCTAGGTATTAATAATCTGCCCTGATATAAGCCTTCCTGTCCTCTTTCCTTTGTGTCATCTTATATTCCCTGAATGCCCTCTTTCTTTCCCTGACCGCCTCTGCCACCTCTCTTGTAAACCAGAGTGGTCTCCTCCTTTTTTTGTTCTTCCTCACCTTCTTAATGCAAATTTCACTGGCTTTCAATACCCCTCCTTTGACAGTTCCCCATAGCTCCTTCACATCCCCTATATCCCCCTTTCCTGCCATTTCTTCCCTAAATAGCCTCCTCATTCTGTTAAAGTCCGTTCTCCTGAAGTCCATAACCCTTGTGCTGGTCCTATTTGACTCCCACCACGTCCTTACCCTGAACCTTACAGTGCTGTGAACACTTGTACCTACACCATGACCCACCACCACCTCTTCCGAACTTTCCCCATTTGTGAGGACCACATCCAGCAGGTTATCTCCCCTAGTGGGCTCCCTAACCAGCTGTTGTATGAATACATCCTGTAGCGCCTCTAGGATCCTCCTGCTCCTAGCTGATACTGCAGCTGAAATCTCCCAGTCCACATCGGGGAGGTTTAGGTCCCTCACTAGCAGACGCTCCCCTGTTGAGAGCCATCTGTGTAACTGTCTGCATCAGCTGTCTGTCCCCTTCCTCCCCTTGCATAGGTCTGTATACCATCCCCACCCTCAGTGATTCTCCAGTCCATTTATCCAGTGTGACCGACAGGAGCTCTGTCTCTCCTCCTCCTCCTGACCTTGCATTGCTCTAATGTCGTCATTGATGTATAATGCCACCTTCCCACTCCTTTCCTGTCCTGTCCCTCCTAAACAGTCTGTAGCCTGGGATAACTGTCTCCCAGGTATGATGTTCTGTCCACCAGGTCTCACTTACTACTACTATGTCAAGACTGTCATCCCCCATGATGGCCTCCAAGTCCACCATTTTGTTCCCAAAACTCCTGGCATTGGCTGATAATCCTTTCCACCATGTACCCCCCCTTGCTGCCCTCCCCCTTCAGTCTTCCCTTGTTCATGCTTTTTTCCAGCATTCTATATCCATCCTGGGGGGGGAGAACTGGTAGCCTCCCATCTCTCTTGTCTCCTTGAGTGGTCTTTTTCTTAACCCCCCCCAAATTCAGTTTAAATTATACTTTTTTTTTGATAGTCTCCCATAACTTAATCTTTAGTATTGCTGATCCCTCTTTGTTCAGATGCAGTCTGTCCAGGGTAAATAGGCTCTTGTCCTGCCATGTTGATCCCCAGTCCCCCACTAACCCAAATCCCATCTGTTTGCACCAACCCGCCAGCCATTGATTGAATTCCTCAATCCTCTGCTTCCTTGATGTGCTTGCTCTTGGCATGGACTGTACCTCCGAGAAAGCAATAGAATGGAACCCCATACTACTGCAAGTACAAGTAAGTAGTCCAGTCCACCATAGTGTGCCCACAACCCAGGACCATGCATGGCAGGGGGCATTTCACACCACAACACTGTCTGGGGAGAGGCCCTGCCTACCTCCTCTAGACCTGGTACCAGGCACCCACTACCTGCCTCTCTGCATCAGACAAACTGCAGGGGCCCTATCCATTGGGTGTACATTACTACACCGTGAGATCTGCACCCACTCAGGGAATTGGAACCTTACTGCAGGGGGTCACTACTGGGTGCCTAGACAGCCTCTCTGCTCAGATTGAAATACATTTCACCTTATATTTACAGTCTGTTCTCCTTGTTTCTCTCTCTGTCTTGTAGCAAAATTCCCCCTCAGCTTTCCCTTTCTCTTCTGTTCTGGGGTCAGCCCCCGCGGGGGTCAGCACACCCCTCCATGGGGACATCTGTCAGCATCAGTCACCACAAATTCCTGTCGAAGTAAAGTTGATCTCACTCTCTGGAACAGTACTTCACAGAAAGGAGCACTGCCACACCTTGCTAGCCATACGTCTCTCCAGAATGATGCAGTCTGCTTCAGCTCTCCAGCCTCAGCAGTTGGCCACTCCCTTTGGAACACTGGCACAGTTCTGCTGGATCAGCCTCCAAAGCAGCCGGGCATTAATCCTTTGTGGTAGGGATGCCCACAGAATACGCTGTACATTCTCTAGTAATCCTAAATAAAGAGCTGGGCTCCGGGGGGGGGGGGCTTGATAAAGTTAAGGGTCAGTCTGGAAAACCCAGGAGTCATAAATCTGCTGGACGTGTCTTTGCACTACATCATCTGACTCTTCATTGCTCTCATCCGACCTTTCACTATACAGGGTCAGTACTGGAACAACTTATTTTTGTGCCTCAAACCCCTTCAAAATGCCATTTGGGGACGTCACCAGGGGCTGAATGCAAACCATGCAGTCTGTGGTGTAGCTAGACAATAACATTTGTAACATTGTTTTACTAGCCCAAGATCTAGTGCAAACTGACCAGAACTAGTGCAGCTAACTTTCTACTTATCCGTCTTGACTGGTGTAGGTTTTTCACGGCTGTTAATGAAGTTAAAAAAGTCCCAACTTTAGCAGGCTCTAGTCCTCATGCTAATCTCAAATCTTTGATGGTGAACCGTGACAAGGCATGGAAGTGTCACAAACAGTCCACCCTGCCTGCTGACCTTCTGACCTATAAACAACTAAGGAACAAATGCAAGCACCCCTCTAAGATGGCAAAGAGAGACTTTAAGTGTCTCCAGCAATCCACTCTTGCCAACCCTCGGTCATTCTGGTCCCACATCAATGACCTGCTAAAGGGCAGCAAATCCCCCTTCCCTGGCCCTATTGAGATCAATGGCCTTATGACTGATGACTGTCATGAAATTGCCGCAACCTTCAACAGTTACTTCACCAGTCTCGAGGATTACAAGTCTAACCTTAATCCTACCTCTACTATGTCCCCCTGCTCAGAGACACTTTGCCCTGCATGGCCTCTCTTCCACCTGCGTCTAGTTAAGGTCAAAGAGGTACTTCCACTTTTAAAGCACATCAAAGTCAAAGGCCCTGGAGGACCTGATGGCATATGCCCTATACTACTAAAGGCGGCAGCACCAGCCATCGCTGTACCTATTACATGACTAATTAACATCACTGCTTGAAGGCACTGTACCCAATATCTGGAAATGGGCCGTTGTTGCTCCTATCCCCAAAGGGAGTCCCAGGGAATCCATCGGTAACTACAGGCCTATTTCGCTGCTTCGTGCTCTGGCCAAGATTCAGAAAAGGCTTGTATACTGTCAGCTCCAGGACTACCTGGAGGCTAACCGATTACTAGCCCCTATCCACCATGGCTTTAGGCAAAATCACGGCACTGACACAGCCCTCATAAAATTTACAGTTGATGTGCTGGGAGCCATGGACAAAGGGCTCCCCACAGGTGCTGTTTGCATTGATCTCTCAAAGGCCTTTGATCTTGTAGACCACAAGCTCCTGCTATCCAAACTGGCCTCCTTTCGCCTGGATCAGCATTCCCTTTCCTGGTTCACCTACTATCTATCCGGCCGCTCCCAGCAGGTCAGATGGCGCAGTGTGACCTCAGATCCACTCCCCCTAAACGAGGGGGTGCCTCAGGGTTCTATTCTTGGCCCCCTCCTCTTCTCGCTATTTGTTAATGACCGTAACTCCCACTGTGATGGCAGCTTGGTCATTCAATACGCTGACGATGCTGTAATATACTGGTCCTCATGCAACCCTTTGATCTGGGACCCCATCTACAAGCTGACTTTGCTGAGTTAAGAGACCTAGCTTACAGAAAATAAACTGGTCTTAAACACCTCAAAAACCAAGGCAACACTATTTGGTCAGAGAAACCTTGGCCCAGATAGGAATGCCTTACTCCCTCTGACTTCAACCTCAGGCAACTGCATTGAGGTTGTGAGTTCCCTCAAATACCTGAGGCTAACCCTGGATCAGGGGTTCACCCTAAAGTCTCACTTAGACCAAGTAACCAAAATGGTGCACTGCAAACTGGGCCTTCTGTACCGCCTGAATGACCAGCTCATCCCTGAGTCAAGAATCACCATGGCCAACAGTCTCCTCCTTCCTACGCTGACCTTTGCTGCCCCTATACTCCAGGAGTTGGCCAAACAGGAAATGAGCAGGCTACAGGTTCTTTACAACAAAGTAACTCGCGTCTCAGTCTCACAAATGAAGGCACCACTGCGATGCCCTTGCTTCTCTACAATGGCCCTCCCTGAGCAGTGCTTCAGTACCCTGCTTTGTCACGCCTACAATCTCCTACACTGCAAAGCCCCAGATAGTCTGTCCAGTCTCCTGGTCCCCAAGCGCCCAGTGTGTACCCTTCATACCTCTGGGCGTCACCTACTAGAGAAACCTAAGGTTCAAACCACTGCTGGCAGCAAGTCCTTTGCCATGTCTGCCCCTGTCCTATGGAACAAGCTTCCCACCCACCTTCAAGAAGCCTCCTCCCTTGGAACTTTCCATAAGGGACTCCGTGCTCACTTACTAGAAGTGAGCATCTGCTCCTATCAATTTATTCATGACAAATTGGGTTTACAACCTTTGAGTCGGAGACTCATTTACAAAGGCACCTCGTTGTGGGGGGGGCAGATATCAAGACAGTTATTACAGTGCAGATTAAAACAGAGGATAACATTACAAGTGCAGTAAAAGGAACATTTAACAAAGATATACTTAGGTTGCATAATGTAGTAGTTTGTATGTTACTTAGGTTACATAATGTCACGAAATAAAGGGGTGTACCCAATCTCAAACACTAGGTCCCTGTCAGCCTAGGTAATGACTACCATATTAAGCATCACCTTTCCCCTGTACTGCTACCCATGACTCTTTTTGTAATAGTCCTCTCTAGAGTGTACTACTGCTACCTTGTACATTATGTAACTGTCTTCACCTGTAACTAATTTTGCTGCAATGTCTGTACTATTTCTGTACTTGAATTTCTTGCTGTTGTGCTGATGTACTGTGTTCAGTCCATTTTTGTACCTGTATCCTCTGTAACTAATTCAGGGTCACCCCTGAAAAAGGGACCTTTGGGGCTCAGTGGACCTACCCGGTTACCAAAATTGAATGAATGGATAAATACATCTCTCTGTGTTCCAGATGACCAGCTGTGATTAATAGTTCATTAAGAGTTGCAATCATCTAGCAGTACAAGAGGGTGATCCCACAAAAGACTCAATGTGAGTCATTGTCACTCCACTGTTAGGAATTTCAGCTAGTGCAAAGGGTATGATCAAGGGTAGAAGCTGTTAAGTCACTAGCTTCTCGTTTTCTTAATGTGTTTCTGCCTGATGATTTGTCCCACATTATTAAGACTAATGCTCCTCATTTCCCTACATTTTCAGTGTCTGTATCCAACATTTCAGTGACAAAATGCTAAGCGGTATACATGGTCTGCTCTGCAGGTGGTGGGTTTTATCCCAACCTCACCATAGCTGCTCCCTCTCCCCTCCACATTTCTAAACTCTGTACTTTTCCTGGATACCACGGCAGACCAGACTCTGACATGACCATCCATAGATGCACAGCTGCCATTACTGGCAAGTGCAGAGGACTTCAGCTCTTTAAAATGGACCATGCCAGCCAAGGCCATCCATACAATCCAACCCAGCATGTCATTTCATCCTAAAAACAAAGCTTTAGAGCAAATAGGGTACAAAAATAAACCTTAATAAAATATATAATTTGGAAAGTTCACATAGGCATTCCTGGGGTGCTTGCTGTGGATCATCCTGTATAGAAACAGAGGTAGTATAGTGCCATACCTGTGTACTGTTTCCCCTGGCCTGATAAAAGGACAATGTTTAAAAAAAGGTCTATTATTCTTGGAGCAGAATATGTTAAAATCAATACTTTTAAAAATAAACGTCATAAAATGTTGTTTCCCAAGCCCCTTAGGTTTGTGTAGCCCCCTCCCCAAAGAAGTCCTAGATGTGCTTGTGGCTCACTTGACACTGTACAAAAACTTCCAGAAGTGCTGGTCTCCAGTTGATTGCAGGGTGGGGGCTGAAAGTGTCTTTTCCTGCCTGAATCTGTCCATCATTGCCCCGTGGGTGGTGGTGAGGAGCATGATGGTTGCTATTGTGATGAGGTGCTATTGTGTGTGTAGTTAGGACTGCTTGACTGAACATTTGCTGTTGTGGTATCTTCTGGTTCGGTGGGGGTGGGGGTGGGGGCAGAAAGAGGAAGAGAGGAGGCCATGGTACAGAACAATGAGGGGCACACTGTGTGTCATGGCACTGCAGTCTTTTTTTCTGCTGTGGCATGAAGCAATGTGGGAGCAGGATAAATGTGCAATAATCAGAGTATTTCTTGGCTTGCATTTTTTCCTGTATAAATGATCAAAATTGACCATTATAATTATGGACTAGTGCAACCATGTGTGAGCTAATGCAATTGTGAATCACCTTGTCCTGCTTGCTAGTGCATAAAAAAGGTTAAGGTTAGCCCCTGCTTATGACTTACATGATAGATAGATTGATACTTTATTTATTTATTTTGCTTACTCTTTCTCCTGGCTCCTGGTTGGCACCATCCATCCGCGCTTCCTATCTCTGGCCACCGTCTGGTCTGCCCCCAGCCTCTTTAGGGCCCTCACCTTCTTCCCCCATGCACCCCCCCGGTGCCGTGGCGAGGGCCCCATCTCTCCTGCCAGGTCCGGATCAGTTCAGTGATGCCCCGAGCCTGGGGCGCCCATTGGATGGCCATCAAGCCACCATGACCAAGGGAGCCTTTTTTTCCCATTTTTTCCCCCTCTGGGGGGCACACTGCAGTGACACCTGCAACATGGTCATGCACGCTCCCGTGCACATCACATCAGGCATCTGTCGTGCTCCCACCCCTTGTAGTTGTGGCTCCGTGTCACCGACCCCCAGCCTCTGCTAGGGGTCAGGCTACACCGGTCACAGGTTCCCCCCTTCCCGGAGATGGAGAGCAGTCCGTTGGATGCTCGATCCATTTCCTCCCTTCTGACCCACGGCTACCCATGCTTGCTCCCGAACACGGTTCGCCGGCACGAGGTGTGACGACCAGCATCTCAACCCTCAGCACCACCGGGCCGAGATACTTTATTTATAAAGCGCCCCTTCCCAGAGGCTCAGAGCGCTGTACAAAGTAAAACAAAATATAACAATAAAGCATTCAATAGCATCATTTTATGTCGCATTTACAGAGCATATACAAATTAAAAGCACAATGTATATAATAACATAATAAAACAGTCAGCAAAGCAGATAAGTATTTCTTATTATGTCAGCTCAAATGCTTGATTAAATAAAAATGTCTTGAGCCCCTCTTACAGGCTTTCACCGAGGAGGCCTCTCTCAAATATTCTGGGAGTGAATTACACAAGGCTGGTGTGGTAACAGAAAAGGCACAATCTCCAAATTGCTGCAGTCTGGTCCTGGGGACCACCAAGAGGCCACCCTCGGAAGAATGGAGCAGGCGCGTCAGGCAGTGAGGAACTAGGAGGTCTTGCAGATAGTCTAGTCCCCGGCTGTGTAGGGCTTTGTAGTTAATAATCCGACCTTGAACGCAATCCTCTACCTTATCGGCAACCAGTGCAGCCCACGGAGAATCAGCATAAAATGTTCAAATCTAGGTGCAACAGTTAATAACCTGACCACCGCATTCTGTACCAGCTGCAGACGGTGGAGAATGCCTCCCAAAAGCCTGAGGCGCAAGATATTACAGTAGTCCAATCTCGACGTGACAAAGGCATGTATCAGTGGCAAGGTCATCAGATAGTATCAGGGAATGGATCCGGGCAATGTTCCTCAAATGGTAAAACCCACTCTGGACGACGGCTGACACTGGAGCATCAAGTGTCAAACCGTCTTCAAGAACCACACCCAGATCCCTAACCTGTTTGATGAACAGCCTGTTGTAAACTTGATGAGTGTGTCTGATTTGTACGGACCATTTTAGAACTGTATAATGAAGTTGGTATTCTTGTTAAGTCCTTACATCATTGGCACAATGCATCCTAAGGAACTCTGAGGTTGAAAGGGACATAAACTACATCATAGAGTAAAAGGGAACCATTATAACTAGTAACACCCTTTGTGTTTATTAAAAGACACAGACTGAACTAGAACAGAATGGGAACCACAATATTTAATAACTACTGTACTTTCTACTGGAAAATGCGACTTACAGTATCAGTGCACTTCTCCATACCACCACCGAAACTTCAACTCCTCCCTGCAGCCTGTTACCCAATCAGAAGCTGCTGATGTCACGGTAAACTGGGTCATGTGCTTCACATATAATTAACAGAAAAGTTGATCATTTGAGGAGCTTATCCCATTTGCCCACACTGGTGTTCTGACTTCTGTTCAACTGGGGTTAATGGAGGAACATGCTGAGGTGGAGGCCTGGGTAACAGTTCACAACCCTGATGTGTAGGTATTACCGAGACATGGCTTAAACCTACTATCTTACCACATGAAGTAGCTCTGGTTGGATACTCCTGTTTCAGACAGGATAGGTTGGGTAAAAAAAGGAGGTGGCATTCTCATTTATGTCAGATCCAGCACTGCAGCCTCAGAAGTAGTTTATCCTACCACTATCCCTCCCCTTGCTGAATGCACCTTTCTTACCTTAATACTGGGAGATGTCACAAATCTTCTCATAGGATGCATCTATCTCCCCCCTAAAGATGCTAATAACATCCTCCCCCTCATTCATATCCTCCATTTCTGACCTCCTTAGCCACAATCTTATACTGTGTGGTGATTTCAACATCAGTTGGTTGAACCAAAACAATAACATAGCTCATTCGACATTAGCTGACTCCAACCTTGCGCAATATATCTCTGAACCTATGAGGTTAAATACCAAATCAGGTAAACACTCCTTATTGGACTGGGTAGTTTCCAGTTGCCCGCACAGGGTGCAGTCTGTTAGTGTACTCTCTGATTGTATTAGCGATCAGTCTTCAATTTTTTGCTTATGGAGTAACAAATGCCCAAAACCTCCCCCCAAAATTACTGAATCTAGAAATATGTCACTCTTTGACTCATCAGCCTTTCAGTCTTCACTCTCTTCTGCTGACTTGGGTCCCATAAAAGCGCTACCAGATGTCGACCAGGCCTTAGATTACTTTATTCACACACTTTCAACTATAATAAACAGGCATGCTCCACGCATAAAAAGGAGGTCCAAAGGTCAGAAAGCTCCGTGGCTAAACAAGGACTTGAGACATCTCATGCTCCATCAAGATTCAGCTTGGAAAAACTTCAAGAAAAGAGGTAACCCCTCAGATTGGAAAACCTTCAGGCAACTTCGAAACTCCTGCAAGAGTAAGCTCTGTAGTGTCGAGTGCAAGTATTACAGCTCTCTGCAAATTGATCATCTCAGTAACCCAAAGGCATTCTGGAAGCAAGTCAACACTTTAATTAAAGGTAACTCCCCGGCATCACCAGTACGGTACATGCTGTCGGTACTATCCTATCTGACCCCTTATCTATCGCAAATGGTTTAAACCATTTCTTCACAGACCACACCAACTATACCTCACACTTTGCCCCTACCCTATTTTTTACCCTACGTTCTCCCCTCACAGGCAGCTTCCTTCGCGCCCTGAGTTTCACCTCAGATTAGCAACCCATAAAGAAGTGTTGCGGCTACTATCAAAGCTTGAAGAAAGATAGTTCCCCTGGCCTTGATTCATTAGAACCTCGTTTCTAAAACTAGGGTCTTCAGTCCTTGCTGCCCCCATTTGTGATCTAACAAATAAATCTCTTATTACTGGATGTGTGCTAGCAAAATGGAACGTGGTGATAGTCATGCCGCTACATAAGGGCAGTACATTGACGGCTGAAAACTTCAGACCCATATCCATCCTCTGTCCATTAGCAAAAACTCAAGTACGGATAATTTTCAACCAACTTCAATCTTACCTAGAATGTCATCACCTCCAATCTGATTGTCAGCATGGTTTCCAAAAAAATTACAGTACCCTCACTGTCCTTACCAAGGTCACCTCAGATGTTCTCGGCTCACTAAACAAAGGCGTTTTTACAGGGGCCATATTTGTAGATCTTACTAAAGCCTTCAACTTAGTAAACCATAGCCTTCTTTTGCACGAGCTACACTCCTGGGGTAAGGACTAACTATCACTTTCCTGGTTCCATAATTACCTTTTCTGCCGCTCTCAAGGAGTAAAGTGGTCTGGGGCTCTCTCTTCATTTAACACTATAACACATGACATTCCACAAGGATCAATCCAGGGGCCTCTTTTATTTTCTCTATTCATAAACAAACTACCCCTAAATTGCAGTGGGTCCCAGGTGCAACTTTAGGTGGATGGCACTGTTTTATACCGGTCTGCCTGCGATACCAAATGGCTTAACCATAACTTGGAATCGGACTTCCATTCACTTGAAAAATGGTTCTTTCAAAATCACCTAATCCTCAATACCAAAAAAAATCAATGTTATTTTTTAACCCCTCTGCAAGAGCTACCCCCATGGGTACTCTTCATATTCAATCCATTACAGGGGAAACCCTTGAATCAGTGCAGTCTTTCAAATATTTGGGTATACTTCTAGACCCCTCCCTCTCTTTAGATCAGCATGTACAGTAACTCTGACTACTAAAAAACGTAACCAGAAACTCAGATTGCTTTACCGTTTTCATCCCCTGCTCTCTCTTAAGCCTCCTGTCATAAGATTGTCACCTTCTTCCTCCTCCTCTTACTCTTCTATGGAGCTCCTATAATGCTCGCAGCCAAGACTACCATACTCTCCCATCTGAGAATGCTATACTACAGAGTGGGACGATTGCTTTTAGGTGTCAACTCAGCCTTATCATCAAACTACAAGAGGTATTAAAGTCCACTGGGCTGGCCTGACTATGACCAATAGATTCAGTTCTCTTCCCTCTGCTTTATCTACAAACTTACCTTCCTCTTCTCCCCCCTGCCTAAGTGACCTACTGGCACTTAAAACCTCTCCTTGTTCCCTTAGGTCATCCTCAGCCCCTCCGCTCACCACTCCCTAACCCCTTCTGGCTATCAGAGAATGTTCTTTTGCATACTCCACCCCAAGCATCTGGAATGCACTCCCTGTATCTACTCTCTCCCTCTCCTCTCTCACTGTGTTCAAATGCTCCCCCTCTGTGCACCTATTGTGACCTAGACCTTGTACTTGTTATGGCTAATTCCTTGAAGCTCACAGTTGTAATCTAAGAATACTGCCATTTATTGTCTTTTGCTGCTATGCCACTTGTCTATTACCTATGCCTACTTTTGTTTTGAATCAGGTACCGCAGTCAGATGTATTGGGCTGGGCATTTTTCCATACTATAGGTTCTCCAGCTACTGCATAACAGTGTTGTCTAAGTAGCACATTATGCTGAGGTATGCACTGGGGATATTCACTTAACATGGCTCTCTCTGTTCATGATGTTCAAATGTTTATTTACTGTGCAAATATTACTCACATACCTAGTATATAGTATAGTATTTCCTGTATATATTTTTATTAGTATACATGAACACACAAATTTGCCAGCAGAAATAGGCCACCTAGTCTATCAAGTCTGCTCGAGTGTGCAGCTAGCACCCTCACCTTATTTATTTAGTTAGTTTTTGTTGACCAGGAAGGAGGACTAGATAATTTGTTACCTATTTTCAGCCTCATCCTGGGGGGGAAGGGGATACAGATTGCAGCTGCCCAGCCTATCCCCTTCCCAATTACCCCCCCTCACCTTGTCCCATCCCTTTTTGGAACTACCCACTGTCTTACAAGCTACCACCTCCTCCAGTACAGCATTCCACTCTGCCACAATCCTCTCAGTGAAAAAATGTCTCCTCATTTCCGTCCTAAATCTTCCCCCCTCCAATCTAAGGCCATGCTCTGTCGTGTCCCTCTCCCTCCTCAGCTTGAGTATCCCTTCAGTGCCTGCCTTGTTTATCCCCTTTATGTACTTAAAGGTCTCAATTATTTCCCCCCCGGTCCCTTCTATCCTCCAAGGAGTACTGTACATGTTCAACTCTCTCAGCCTCTCCTCGTATGGTCTAGTATTTCCTGTATGTATATATTTTTGTCTCATTTATTTTGAACATTCTGTGATATATGTTTGTTGCACTGTACTGTTGTCCCAGGTTGCCCCTGAAAAAGGGACTGTACTGTCTCAGTGGGACTACCCGGTTACCAAAATTCAAATAAATAATAAGCACAAAGATGCTGCTTAAAGTAGCGGTTTATGTTATGGTGAAAATACTGTACCTATATTCTTATTCCATTTTAGTTAACCTTTATCTGCTGTCTTATAGGAGGTCCCGTTCCCCAATTTGAGTCTGCAGTAGCATTTGTTTTAAATTTGAAATCATTAATGGTTAGCATAATTTATAAATGGCTGCCACAACAATGTCCTCAATATTCTCAGCTATATTCAAATACCCGAAGTTTACCTTGTGACTCAGATGAACTTGCATGCAAAGGACACTGCTTCGTGACCTGATGGGGCACTGGGGACATCTGGGGTAACTCTGGACTGCAAAACAGTCAGCACTAAGAGTCTCACACCCAGGTGTGGGGCTGCTCCCAATTGGTACTTTGTGTGCAAAAACATTTTTTTACGACTGTTTATTGCAGTAAAGTAGATTGTATCAGGCTGAGTCTGTTGATTTCCAAGCTGACATGTTCTGTAACTACAAATCCCAGAAACCCCTGTAGCTTACATCAGAGGAGGGCTGCAGCAAGGGGAGATTCAATAGCCTGCAGTGCATTTTAGAGTCTGTATAAGCTCTGGGGCCAGATATTCAATTATGGGAAAAGCGGAGCGCAAGCCAGCCCAGTGGCACTAAGTGTTGAGGCACTGGACACCTTATCTCGCGTCATGCCTGTGACCCGGGTTCAGGAATGACCTCGGGTCATCGAAGACCTGGCACGGGGGTGGTGGGAGGGAGTAGGACTGAGCAGCCAAAAAGCAGCTGTCCTCTCCTCTCCTGGGGTGGTCGTTGCGCCCCGTAGTTCCACTCCCACCAGGTGGAGGTCTGGTGGGTAGCATAGGCAGGAGGGGCAGCAGCGTAGTGGGAGGGTGCCCTGGGGCGTGGCTCCAAACATGCTCACACACCCGGGGTCAGGGATGGGGAGAAAAAGCCTACAAAAAATGTATATAGAGAAAAGAAAAAAAAGCAAAGTGCAAAGGTTTGTACTGCCTTTGTGCCTGACCTGGAGGTTGCTGTATTCAGTCAAATAGTGCACTGGCACTATCTGACTGCATATAGGACCATGTCGGCACAGCACTAAGGCAAGTAGAGCTACCCTGACATGGACCAGGGCTGCATGCAGCCCATAAGGAACTGTGCCCCCAGACCAGATAGCACGGAAGCCACAGCAAGATATTGAGCTGCAAGTGCAGAATTAACCCATTAGGCATGCAAGACACTGAAGGAGCCTATGCATGCCCATTATAGGCTGATTTGCATGAGGCACTAGCAGGTTTCGCGACCGTCCCAGGCCCCCCACCACATCAGGCATATTGAGTGCCCCCCGCCCCATGCAGACGTCCTCCCTAGTGTCTCAGTGGCACCTTCCCACCCTCCAATTGCTCATCCCTGTAACTGATGTGATGTCCCTAGTGTCTAGTGGCACCCCCCCACCCTCCGATCGCCCATCCCTGTACTAGTCTTGTGTTCCCTGACATCTAGTGGCACCCCCACCCTCTGATTGCACATCCCTATCATATTCATCTTTTCCCTGGCATCTAATGGCACCCCTGCCCTGTGATGCCCTGTCCCTGTAACCTAAGTGTTGGCCCTGGTTTACAGTGGTACCCTCTACCTGCAGATCTCCATCACGGTATAGGTATTGTTGGCCCTGGTGTCTAGTGGCACCCCCGCCCTCTGCTCCCATGGCCCGTCATGCTTAGTCCCTGGTGCCTTGTGGTACCCCCACCCACCGAGTACCCATCTTGCTGCCACCTTTTCATCTCAGAGGGTCCGATACAGCGACTGGCACAGCCGTCCTCTCACCTCCTCAGCTGGCTGCTGTATGGGATGAGGGAGCACATGTACGGGGGTAGCCACCGGACCACTAGGGACTCATTTCAAAACATGTGAATGGGCAATCGGGGGGGTGGGGGACCATTAGTCAATAGGGTATATTTAAGATAGCTCAGAGGAGTGACGGAGGGGGGTCGGAGGAATCATTGGACCAGCAGGGAATATTAAGGACAGCTCAGAGGAGTGATGGGGAGTTGGGGCACACTGGACAACCAGGGAATATTAAAGACCGCTCAGAGGAGCTATTGGAGAGTGGGGGGATGTACTGGGCTACTAGGAAATATTAAGGCCAGCTCAGAGGAGCGATCAGGGGAAGGGGACACACTAGACCACCAGGGAATATTATGGACAGCTCGGAGGGGCAGTTGGGGTGGGGGGGACACTGCACTATTGGGAAATATTATAGACAGCTTGGAGGATAGATGAGAGATTGGAGAATGGGGGAACACACTGGACCACCAGGGAATATAAAAGGGAACAGGAACTGATCACTTATGTGCAGCATTCAGTGCAGTTCCCTTCATGGAACCAAGAATTTGGAGTTTTGACTATGTCACTTCATGGTTTCAGAAATGTGAGCATGAACTTATCAGTACAGTGCCCACGGTTCCGAAACCATGAAGTGACATAGTCAAAACTCCAAATTCTTGGTTCCATGAAAGGAACTGCACAGAATGTTGCCCGTACAAAGAAAACAATACAAAACACAACAGACAGCTTCAGCTTTTATTCAGGCATAGTTAAATAGGGATCTTTTAGAGGTATGAATATAATTTATGAAACTAGAGACATTTCAAACAGCTGCACATAAGTAATTAATTCTTGTCCCCTTTAAGGACAGCTTAGCGGAGCAATCGGGCGGGGGGGGGTTACTGAGCTACCAGGGAACATTAACAACAGCTTTGGGAGTGATCAGGGGTGGGGAGACCACTATGCCACCAGAGCTTACTGTTTCCTCCTCGTACATGGTGCTAAGGGGCTGCTGCACCCTATGCAAGTGAGCCCATAATATTCATGCATATGGCCCCCTAGTGCCTTGCATGCCCAGTGGGTTCACTTGCATGTTCAGACAGGATATAGCAGGGGTCTTGGCACTATCCTGTTTCGGGTAGCGCTATTCCCTGTGGACTATATACAGTTCAGATCGGTTGTCATGGCAGCCAAGTTTCACTTAGTGCTGTGCTGACATGGCTTGATATTCAGTTGGAGATTGCCACTCTCTCAACTGAATATTGCAGCAGTTTAGGGGAGGGCAGGAGGAAGTGCAGCGCAAACATTTGCATTATGCTTGTGCATTTGTCTTAAAATGGGGCCACTGATCTGAGCTTAAAATCTCTTGAGCTTGTAAAATCTCTAACATGCACTACAGGTTACTTCATCTCCCACTGGTGCAGCCCTGCTCAGATAGCTGCAGGAGATTCTGGGATATGTGGTTACAGAAAATGTCAGCATGGAAGGCAGCAGAATCAGTCTGATACAGTTTACTGCAACAAACAGCAAGTAAAAAAAATGTTTTTGCACACAAAGTGCAAATTGGGACCGGCCCCACACTTGGGCGCAGGGCGCTTAGAACTGACTTTTCCCCTTTAAGCCTAGCATAGAGAGTGTAAAATAAAATGGGGCATCATATCAAGGGATTTGGAATCAGAAATAACAGCACGATTCAACATCGTGGGTTTCAAAGGAGCGCAGTGTAGTCAGGCACATCTTCACCATGTGTGACATCATGAGGTTCCAAAACTGGTGTCAGTAATAGTATAGCATCAATATAGGGCTCACTGAGTCAGGGATATCTCTGGAATGCTGTTAGCTACAGGTATGTCCACTACCGCAAAGAAAAGCTTTTGATAGGCTTTCAAACTATGAGAAATCCTGTTCTTAACTGTTCCCCCTTTAATAAAACTACAGTAAATGGTTTTCCCATTGAAATGTTTTTAGCCTTTAAATAAGCAAATTTAAAAAAAGGAAAAATGAAATGAAATAGCTTGGAGAAGCTATCCGTTAGTCTTCTCAGATTCTAATTTTTTTATGTTTGAAAAAAGGCACGTCAATACACACTAATGTTTCTGTGCACAGATGAAACAGCTGAAGAAATGAGACTGCAAGGCTGAACTCAGGTGTTTCCTCCTTTTAGGCAAATGACACTGTTATCTGTAGAACAAGACGCTCTGGTTTAACGGCATGTATGTCTCAAAAAAATGTGCCTCTTGTTCACATACACCTGAGCTCTGCAGAGCAAGGCAACATTTGCTACTTAGAAACCAGATGTTCCAGGCTAGTACACGGATTGAATACACTGGGGACAAATTGAAGGCATACTCGGTTTCCCCGGCCTTTTCTGAGGTCCTCCCTGTGTTGGGTAGAGGGGCATGGAAAGGATAGGGTAATGAAGGAAGAGACTGAGGAATTTAATGGGTGATTGAAGGGATGGTGCCATTTTGTGGTAGACTGGAGGGGCTTCTGGGACAGGAGACTCTTCAAGGGGGACAGAGAGGGCACCAGTGTGCTTGGCAGAAGTTTTTTTTTTTTTATTTTAGTCTTTGGTAACGGGGTAAGGCCCACTAGGCACAAGTGCCTGTTTTCAGGGGCGACCAGGGAGCACTGAGCGGTTAAGTGTCTTGCTCAGAGTCACACAGTATGCAAGTGGAGGCTGTGAGAATCAAACTCAGGTCTGGTCTGCTGGATGTACCAAGCTCGTTCACACCTCGTTCCTCTAACCTCTAGGCTATACTGCCAGCCCCCCAGCTTCATGTCTATGTAGTTAGTTGGACATTTAAACTGAGAGGGGAAGGGGGAGACTGAGGCTGGGTGAACCACAGAGGGCAGAGAACAAAAAGGTGAACCTACCTAGTACTGCCCCAGAAATGGGATACTGGAGCAGTGGGGAGGAAAGCAGCAAAGCAGGTGTAACCCCCAGGTGGCGCTATCCCAAGGGCTACTACCGCTGCCTGCTTGACTACGGACAGGTTGAGGGGCCTAGGCTCTGCGACGGGTGCCTCCACCCAGAGGTCAGGGGTTGTAGTGGTTAGACTAACTTGAAACCAGCCCTCTGGGACACCGTGACCCCCTTTGGTTCCCTCTAGTGGCTCACACAGTGCACAGGAGTTACAGTCCCAATATCCCACATGTACACACTGTTCACTCATAAAATGCCACTTACCCTCGAGAATGATTCTAAGGCTCATCTCTGAGGACCCCCTGTAAAATAAGGTTAATCAACATACACAAACCAATACAATGCTTGGTATGTAGGTATTGACACTTCAGACAGTTTAAAGTTCAACAACATCAAATCTGGTTTATTTAGGGGGAGTGAAACACGGGTGGGGGAGATCAGGTTAATTGTCAGAATCAAATCACAGTACTGTGCACACATACAGGGTCTGAAAAGTCACACTCTGGGTACCCAGGTTGGTGGGGGCTAGCCAGGTCTGTTGCCCGGCAGGTGCAGATGGATGGGGCCCTGTAGAAGAAAATATATGCACAACACCTAATTGTAATCCGGAGCTGGATGGCTCAGTCCATGAAGAGTGAAACAATAAGAATTAGGTGACACACTTGTGATTGATAACAGGCTGCAGGGGAACACCCTGATTTGTAATCACAATACCCAAGTTGAGAACCAGATGGTGGATATTCTCTGGATTGCCAGAAGCAGCAAGGCATGGAGACAGGGTCCTTGTGGCTGGACCCCTAGACAGTTGATAGCCCACTGATTTAGTCCGAGACATGCTGGGGTTCGCTCCCAGCTTCACCACACAGCACACAGTACAGGGGACACGAAACAGCGATTCCTCACAAGCTCCACGCACATTCATATTTAAAAGGAAAGTACTATACCAGGCAGGCTGCTCCTCGATCCAGATCACAATTACTGCAAGATGCTCGGAAGCACGCACAGCAACTTCAGTTCCTGAAAGACCGAGCGCGATTCAGCAACATCTCCAGTCTTCTACAGGGTGAGCCTGGCTTCCACTTTTCAGTCTTCCTTCCTCTCAGAAAACTCGGATTCAGTCCGACTAATGCTGACGACGGCAGCAGGCCGACTTCAAGGCCTCACACGTGCTTCCTGCGCGAACTGTGCACCGCAGAAAAATACAGAGCTCCTACTCCTTTCACAGGCAACAACGATCTGACTCTCCAGCTTCAGTACAGGGCATTTCCCTTAGGTTCCAACAAGTCCAGTTGGTGGATTCGGCTGTCAATCACTCCAGAGTTCCCTCTGTTGGTGTAAAAAGGCGCCGAGGTCCAAACTACACTTCCCAGAATCACTAGCTACACATTCCCCCTGTAAACCAGCTCCAGAGAGAGTCCAAATTCTGGTTGGTTCAAACAGTCTTCATTTTAGAGCTCCCCTAAACCCAATTGGCCCAGCACAGCAATTTAGATCCAAAATGGAGGGGCAACACACAAGAGTCCCAGCTGCAATAAAGGCAGGTTAGACAAACTACAATTTTACTAATGCTTTAAATGATTACAGGTAAACAGTTACATCTTTCAGATGGGCTCACTTTGCACTTCCAGCGATCGCAAAATGGAGCGATTACTCCACAGCTCAGGCGGGATTCGAACAGGGAAACACCAACCCCCCTGAAAAAGCATTAATTATGTCTGCAAGCAGACAGTTCTTAAAGAGACAGTATGTGGAGGCTCTACCAGCACTCACAGTGCCATTCTAATGGCTTAAATGCTGAATGCCAGTAGGCAGGGGGAACACTTAGGCAAGCTCCTAGGAGGCTTTTTAGGAACCGCCATTTATAGGGGGGGTTACACCCTTCCTGGCCTTAAAAGAACTTGACGTCTGCGTCAAGTAGGTACCCTTATAACACTTTAAAGAAGACTACTAAATACATTTACACCACTAACAGTTAGGTTTGCATTCTTTAAACCACAGTCATATGTTAACTCTTGGTCATATGCACTTATTCTGTATTTCACAGCTTCCTACATGTTACCACATTATACATACAATGACATTTTAAAATCAGGTCATTACTTCCTGTGCATGAAACTTGAAAAGAGGGGGCCCTTCCCTATCAACTACCTTGGGGCTGGATGGAGCAGGGGCACCAGGCTTAGAGGGCAGGACAAGTAATCTGGAGTTAGCACCTATGCTCAGTTTGGGCAATGAGCTCGGGGTCACACACACACCCTTATGGACTACATTGAGAGGCAAATCCACAGGCCTCCCAGGGGAATCATAGCTTCAAACAGCATGAAGTCTTGCTGTATTCTGACTGTTGCAGTTAGGTCCTGCCTTTCAACTGCCCGGAGAACAAAGAGTTAACTTTCCATGGTCAGCATGGAACATTCAACGCAAGCTCGGTTGAAGCCCCTGTCTGCTGTTGTTTAAACTCCAACCGTCAGATTCTTTACTCCGCTTCACCGAACAGTCGTCCGGAGATTTCTCCTTTGCTCGGTTCAAAAAAGTCAGTGAAAGTGTCGTTTTTTGCTCAGTTTCTACCGAATTTCTGCTACCGAATCTGTCAGTTTAAGTTTCTGTCTGTGGTACCGTGAGTACTAGATAGATTTTACATTTAGTTTCTGTGTGGAACTTGTAAATTTCGGATTGGTTCGGCTGAACCGATCAGTTTAGTTTAAAAAAGTTTGTAAATTTACTTAGAGGCCCGGATATTCAAACTGCGCCATTCTGAGGCGCAAGCCCTTGCGCTGCTCAAAATAGTTGCGCAGGGCTGTGGCCGGGGCGATATTCAAAGGAGTTGCGCTATTGAGCAACTCCTTTGAATATCACCCCCAGCCACAGCCACTGTGCATGGCGCAGTGGAACTTGCGCCACCGCAAGTTGTCAGAGTTGAGCATTAAACTTGCGTTGGCGCAAGTACCATTGCGCCATGTGCAAATTTCCGATATTCAAAAGGTGACATGCAAATGGGGCCATAATTCATGCAAAGCGCAGGGGCCATTTGCATCTGATTATAGCCCCATTTGCATCTCATTAGCATGTAGCGCCCGATCCCGAGGATTCTGCGCTTGGCGCCTCTGCCAGGCAGCAGCGGTCGGGGACCGACGAGACCCGCAGCCCGATCAAGGGCATAACGTGAAACAACCCTCCCGCCCACACATCTCCCAATGCCCGATCGCGGGCAGAACGTATCATGACAACACCCCCGCCCAAACAGCTCCCAGTGCCCGATTATGACAGAACGTGAAACAACCCCTCCCCAGTGCCCGATCAAGGGCAGAAAGTAAAAAGACCCCCAACCCAAATATCTCCCTGGTGGTCCAGTGGACCGTAATGCCCGATCGCGGGCAGAATGTCCAGTGGCAACCCCCAAACATCTCCCTGGTGTCTAGTGTCCCCACCCACCCACCCACGAAGCCCCACCACCCGCTCCCCGGCGGCGGCGGGTGGCAGCATCCACCCGCCTGCCGCCCGCGCTACCCGCCGACTGGCTGTCCGGTAGGGCTGCCGCCCATTGGTGCAGAGCTAGAGCCAATGGGCGCAGCCCATACCGTACATGACAGTCCAAATTTGTGAATGAACCCAGTGTGTCCGTATCGGTTCTAAAAAAAACGGATTTTATTACATTTTTTTCCAAGACCCGTAACACGGTCAGAACCTGATTGGGGAGCCTTGCCTGGCAGATTGCCGAAAAAAGGGTAAGTTCTGGATAGGATTGGAGGCTGCTGCCTGTGATAAGGCAAATATTCCCTTGGCATCACACCACCCAGATAAGGACTCCAGGAGGACTGATGCCATGGCAAAGAAGCAGTACGTGGCAGCATCTTTGGGACTCAGTCAGGCTAACTATATGGCCTACACAGCTAGATACCAGAAGTCCAGATGGGACACTGTGCTGGCTCTGGCTAAACAGGCCCCTGACCAGCTTGCCAAGGAGCTGGAGCAGGTGGCTGCAGATGGGATTGAGGCATCCAAGGTGCAATTTCATGCTGCTGTGGACTCCAATGATGTTTCATCTAGAGTCATGGCTACATCTGTGGCCCTTCGGAGGATTGCTTGGTTCAGATGTACTAGCCTATCACAGAATACCCAGGCTAAGGCCATGGATTTCCCTGTCAATGGTAATTCTCTGTTTGGGGAGCAGACAGAGAACTACATGAAAAAGATGGATGAGTACAGGACCACCTACAGGAGTGCTCAGTCCAAAGAAAGGCAAGCCACTCCTCAAAGGCAGCAGTCCAGGGGCAGGGGCAGGCCTTTTCAAAGGCCTTTTTACCAAGCCCAGGCCTCTTCTTCTTCCTATGCTCAGAGGGGGTTCTTCAGAGGGAGAGGCAGATGGGGAATGAGCAGGCCTGCTTCCACCCCTCAGCCTAAAGCCCCTGCCAAGCAGACACCCTGATGGGTCTGCCCGGGCCGATTCTCCAATACCTGTAGAGGGCAGGTTGGCTTACTTTGTCCAGGACTGGAAGTCTCTGACATCAGACAAGTGGGTCCTGGAAGTAGTAAGCCAGGGACTGGTTTTCAGCTTCAAAAAGTTTCCCAAGATGAGAACCAGATCCTTTCCACCTGCAAATCCATCAGAGACCCTTGCCCTAGAGGCAGAGGTTTCTTCCCCCCTGGCTGTCAGAGCCATAGAGAGGGTTCCTACCCTACCCTACACAAGGGCAAAGGATTGTACTCAAGGTACTTCCTAACCCCCCAAAAAACAGGAGAATGGCGGCCCATCCTGGATCTAAGATATCTGAACAAGCACCTTTTAAAACCAAAGTTCAAAATGGTGACTCTGGGAATAATTCTGTCCTCTCTAAGGCCAAGGGACTGGCTAGCCTCCCTGGACCTCAAAGATGCCTATTTTCACATTCCCATCAGGTGCTCCCACAGAAAATACCTCAGGTTTGAGTTGCCCTCAGGCCACTATCAGTTCAGAGCAATGCCCTTTGGCCTAACATCACCCCCAAGGGTGTTCACAAAGTGCCTGGCAGTAGTGGTTGCTTTTCTAAGGAGAAAAAAGATCTCCATCTTTCCATACTTGGACGACTGGCTCATAGTGGGTCAGTCTCCAGACAAAATCAAGTCATGTCTGCAAATAACTCAGCAAGTGCTCACTTCCATAGGATCCTCCTCAACCTTCCAAAGTCAGTTCTTGAGCCAGTACAGCTCCTCACCTTCATAGGGGCGGAGCTGGATACAATCAGGGCAAGAGCCTTCCTTCCCCTGGACAGGGTAAGGACCCTTATGGAACTGGCCTCTTCATTCACCCTTCAGGTGTCTCGACCAGCAAGGCATTTCCTGCAGCTTCTGGGCCACATGGCAGCCTCTACAGCAGTGGTCCAGGGAGCAAGATTTCAGATGAGGGACATTCAGTTCCACTTAAGAGCCTTCTGGTCCCAAAGAAAGGATTCCTTTACCAAACTAGTCCCAGTGACTCGAACCCTGATCCAGGCTTTGCAATGGTGGCAGGATCAGGACAATTTTAGACAAGGAGTTCCTTTTGTCACTCAATCTTATTCAGTGATACTCACCACAGATGCCTCCCTGCTGGGCTGGGGAGCCCACCTGGGGGATCTTACCACCCATGGGCTGTGGTCACCTCAAGAATCTCTGCTTCACATCAATCTCTTGGAACTCAGAGTAGTGTTTCTGGCACTGCAAGCCTTTTCCAAATCTGTACAGAACAAGGTGGTCCAGATCAGAACAGACAATACCACCACAATGTGGTACATCAACAAGCAAGGAGGCACTCGGTCTATGGCCTTGTGCACAGAAGCAATGAAGTTGTGGTCCCTGGCCTATTCCCTGCAAACCTCTCTGATAGCAGTTCACCTCCCAAGGAAGGACAATGTCCTAGCAGATGCTCTCAGCAGGATATCCCAGGGCCATCACGAATGGACCCTAGATCTCCTAGTTTTGAAAGTGATTTTCTCGAGACGGGGCACTCCAGAGATAGATTATTTTGCAGCCCCAGACAATCACCAACTTCCTCTCTTTTGTTGCAGACCCCCAGTCTTGGGCTCAGTCCCCCTGGATGCTCTGATTCTGAATTGGGAAGGTAAATTTTTGTAGGCTTTTCCCCTCTTCCTTCTCCTGTTCAAAGTGTTAGTCAAGATCAGGTCACAGCCATGCAAAGTGATTCTGATTGCTCCAGACTGGGCCACACAGCCCTGGTACCCCCTGTTGCTGTCCTTAGCAGTCCACCTTCCCCTGTCTCTTCCCAGGAATTACAACCTGTTGACATCCTCCCAGGGGAGGATTTGGTATCCCAACCTCAAGTCTCTCAACCTCAAGGCATGGCTCTTGAAGAGCTAGAGTTTGCTGATCTGCACCTTTCTCAAGGGGTTCTGGATATCCTTAAGGCTTCTTGAAAGCCTTCCATCAGAAAGACTTACAACTCCAAATGGAAAGGGTTCACTATTTGGTGCGCTAATAAGCATATTTCTCTAGAATCTGCAGGGTTGCCTACAGTTCTGGACTATATGGTCCATCTTAATGGCTTAGGACTTAGGCCAGCTACACTTAAAGTGCATTTGGCAGCTGTTTCTGCCTTCTTGTCAGTAGGCAAGCCCTCTCCTCTGTCAGCCCATCCTGTGTTTTGTAAGTTCTTCAAGGGATTGCTGCACACCAATCCCCCCTTTAGGGACCCTGCTCCTGCTTGGGACCTTAATGTTTGCATTGCTCAGCTTATGCATCCCCCCCTTTGAGCCTTTGTCCTCTGCAGAACTTAAGTACTTGACTTGGAAAACTGTGTTTTTGGTAGCCATTACCTCTGCCAGGCGTATCAGTGAATTGCAAGCCCTGTCAGTGGAGCCTGATTTCATCTCTTTCCATAGAGATAAAGTGGTCCTAAGAACTAACAGGAAGTTTTTGCCTAAGGTGGTTTCGGATTTCCACCTTAATCAGTCTATGTCTCTCCCTGTTTTCTTCACTGACCATTCCTCCTCTGGAGAGAGGAGGCTGCACAGCTTGGATGTTAAAAGGGCCCTCAGCTACTACATAGAGCGCATCAAGGGTCACAGGTTTGAGTCCCTCCAGTTGTTCCTCACATATGGAGAGGTCGGTAAGGGCAAACCTGCCACTAAGAGATCTATTGCCAGGTGGATTGTCTCTTGTATACAATTCTGCTATGAAAAACTTGGTAGAACCCCACCCTCAGGCCTGAGGGCTCACTCTATTAGAGGTACAGCTGCTTCCCTGGCTGCTGCCAGGGATATTTCTATCTTAGAAATTTGTCAAGCAGCCACCTGGAAAACAGTCCATACATTCACCAAGCATTACTCTCAGGATATCCAGGCTAGAAATGATGCTAGGTTTGGCACAGCAGTACTCCAGAGCCTATTCTCAAAGTAGGTTCTGTCCCTCCTCCATGGAAGTACTGCTTGGTAGTCTGCATTAGTCGAATATAGCAAGACTTCATGTTGTTTGAAGAAAAATTACTCACCTTAGTAATGTTGTTTCTTCTAATGGAGTCTTGCTGTATTCTGACCTCTCCCTGCCTCCCTCTCAGAACCTGGTTTTGGAAGTGGGTGGCAGGAGCAGTGTTGGCACCCTAGGGGTGCCCCTTTTTCACCCTTCTTTACTTTGGGTGTGTCTTGTGTTGTGTTTTTTGGGTTTCCTGACTTGAGTCTTTGCTTTGAAACCAAAAAACCCTTTTTAATAAATTTAGTTGCCAGTTGGCTAGTGTGAGTTTTACAGTTTCCACACAGAACTTCTAGCGAGTATTGCTTGTAAAGATCTGATGGTTGGAGTTTAAACAACAGCAGACAGGGGCTTCAACCGAGCTCGCGCTGAACGTTCCATGCTGGCCATGGAAAGTTAACTCATTGTTCTCCGGGGCAGTTGAAAGGCAGGACCGAACTGCAATAGTCAGAATACAGCAAGACTCCATTAGAAGAAACAACATTACTAAGGTGAGTAATTTTTTCTTAACCGCACCACAGGCTTCACAGCTCGACCAGTCCTTCTAGGGGGAACCGTGACTGTCTCTGTGTTTTTATCCCCGCTTTCAGCAGTGTCTTCACTTGTCCGAGAAACTTTCATTGGGGTAGAGAGGCTAGAACTGGGGGCACTTTCAGCTCCAGGAGTTGCAATCTCTGAGTCCATAACACTGGGCTCACATGTGGAGTTTTCTGACACTGGCAGTGAACTATCAGGCCACTCAACACACTCTTCTTGTTCTGATATATCACCAGTCTGTCCCAATTCATCATTTTCCTCCTCTGAAAACTCATACAGTTTAACCATACACAGGGATTCCAAGTCATCCGACTTGATACTTTGCACTTCACTTTCTGGGAGCATTGGCTCCAGGGACAAAGCTGGGGGCTTAGACAGTCCAGAAGGCCTAACTTCCTCTCCATAATTGACTAGGGGTTGCCCTGAAACAATTGACTCAGTTCGTAAGTGGGGTAGTACCCAAAGTTGACCTCACTGTCCTCTGACATGGAATGACAGTCATTTTCAACTGGAACCTGCTGTAGAGAACACTTTAACTCAGCATCTATAGGTGCAGACTTTATTTGCCTTTGCTTAGCAGCAGCTCTAGTCACTGCTACAGAGGGAGCACTTTCTGGGGGCCCAGACTCGCTCAAAATTTGTCTAATGGGCAATAAGTGATTTCTATGCATTGTTTTAACATCTTTTGAATTATTCTCAGGCCTTACTTTGTACACAGGCAGATCATCTAGTTTGCCTACCACAATGTGGGGGAGATGGTGCCACCTATCAGCAACCTTGTTTGCCATGTGATCCCGGATTTCTTAGCAACACCCAATCTCCCTCCTGGAGTTCCAGTGCTTTTACTTTTTTATCATACCTTTCCTTGTTGGCCAGATTTTGTTTGGCAGCCATGGTTTGAGCCAGTTGGTACGCATGATTTAGTTGGGCTTTAAACTTTTGCACATACTGTAAATGGTTATCAGCTCGAAACCCATCAGGAGAAACTCCAAAATAAACATCTACCGGTAGTCGGGCTTCTCTTCCAAACATCAGGCGATAGGGGAGAACCCAGTGGCATCACTTTTGGTGCAGTTGTAGGCATGTACCAGGGTGCTAATTTGTTGGCTCCATCAGAGTGGTGGACCAAGGGGGAGCAGTTGATGTCGCCTACCTTGACTTCAGCAAAGCTTTTGACACTGTTCCACATAGAAGATTGATAAATAAGCTAGGTAGGCTCGGGGTGGGTCAGAAGTTGGTCAACTGGGTGGCAAACTGGTTGACTGGCAGAAAACAGAGAGTGGTGGTAAATGGTATACAGTCAGAAGAGATGCAGGTCACAAGTAGGGTACCTCAGGGATCAGTCCTGGGGCCAGTCCTATTCAACATCTTCATTAGTGACCTAGCAGATGGACTAGAGGGTAAGGCTTGTCTGTTTGCAGATGACACCAAGATCTGCAACAGAGTAGATGATCCAGATGGGGTGGGCAGAATGAGAAGAGATCTGGATAAACTAGCAGAATGGTCAGAAGAGTGGCAACTGGGATTTAATGCAAAGAAGTGCAAAATCATGCACATAGGGAAGAGAAACCCTGAAGCCACTTATAGGCTGGGAGGGGAGTTGCTAGCAGTCACAAAGGAAGAAAGAGACTTGGGCATCATCATCACTGATGACCTGAAATCATCCAAGCAGACCTCTAAAGCAGTAGGGAAGGCTAGGGGGTGTTAGGGTGTATTAGTAGGGTATCACAAGTCGTAAGAGGGTAATAATCCCTCTGTACAAGACATTAGTTAGGCCCCATCTGGAGTACTATGCAGTATTGGAGGCCACACCTTCACAAGGACATTAACCAAATTGAGGCAGTCCAGAGAAGGGCAACCAAAATGGTGCAGGGACTGCATCAGAAGACATATGAGGACAGATTAGCGAGCTCAATATGTATACCCTTGAGCAAAGGAGGAGAGAGGTGATATGATCGAGACATTTAAACACCTTAAGGGCATAAACAAGGTGAAAGAGTCTAACATGTTTAAATATAAGAAAAATAGCAGGACAAGAGGACACAGCATGAGATTAGAGGAGACCGATTAAGGGGAATGTGGAAATTCTTTTTCACAGAAAGGGTGGTAGATGCATGGAATGGCTTACCACAAGAAGTAGTAGCTATGAATACAGTGCAGGGCTTCAAACAGGCATGGGATAGGCATAAGGGAGCAATACAAATGACTATGAATAGATAGGTCACTGACATAGCAAAGGCCGATGGCACATTTATAAGGTAGAAAAAGAAATGGGCAGACTGGATGGGCCTTGCGGTCCTTATCTGCCGTCAACTTCTATGTTTCTATGTTTCTATGTTTCATCTAGGCTTGTCCTTTGGATGGAGGGTGCCTAGCATATCTAGCAAAGTGTGGTTGAAACGTTCAGGCTGTGGGTCCCCCTTGGGGTGGTAAGGGGTGGCTCTGGACTTTCGAACTCCCCACAGAGAAAACATCTCTTTGATCAGATGACTCTCAAAGTCCCTCCCTTGATTAGAATGGATTCTTTGTTGCGTCCCATAGTGAACAAAAAAAATTTCTATAAGTACTTTGGCCACAGTGGATGCCTTCTGGTCCTTGGTGGGGAAAGCTTGGGCATATCTTGTAAAATGGTCAGTGACCACCAGCACATTACTGTTATTTCTTTGATCTGGCTCCAAACTCAGAAAGTCAATATAGACCAGCTCCATGGGGGCACTGGTGGTACTGTTAACTAGGGGGGCAGCCCTCTGGGGCAAAGCTTTCCTCTGTAGACAGCAACTACAAGTTTGGATGTGTTGCTCCACATCAGCCCCCATCTTAGGCCAGTAGAATCTGGATCTTACCAAGTCAAGTGTTCTGTCTATGCCAAGGTGCCCCATGTGGTTGTGTAGGGACCTCAGCACCAAGTTTCGAAAGGCAGTGGGCAAAACTAGCTGCTGTTTGTCTAATTGTCCCCCTCTGTCCACTGTTTCCCTGTATAACAGGTGAATAATCAGCTTCAACTTAGGACCTTCCTTGTATAACAATGCAGTTCTTAAATCAGTGGAACGTAACTTGGATACATCTCTCACTGCATAGAGGGCTTCTAAAGCTGATTTAATCATAGGATCTCAGGATTGAGCCCGCTGAAGACTGTCATTGTCTAACTGAGGCAAAGCACCGATGTCTAACGCAGAGAAGTGATAATAAGCAGCAGTTATGCAATTTTCAGAGGGCCCGAAACAGTCCATTAAACAGTTCACTGTGTCTGGGACCACTTGCTCCTCTCGGTCAAACTTCTGGCAGAGTGCTCGAATATCAGGTTCTGACAGTCTGACCCAATCATTTCAAGAAACAGGCCTCCGGGAGAGAGTATCAGCATCTGTGTGGTTCAGGCCTGCTCTGTATTCGACAGCATAGTCGTTTGTGGATAATGCAGAGAGCCACCTATGGCCAGTATCATCCAACTTAGCTGAAGTCTGCACATAGGTCAAGGGATTGTTGTCAGTTTTTACCATTATCTTAGCCCCATACAAGTATTCGTGGAATTGGTCCACAATGGCCCACTTCAAAGCTAGGAACTCTAACTTATGTACAGGATAGTTCTTTTCGGAAGGAGTCAGGCTTCTGCTGGCAAAAACCACTGGTCTCAGGCCATTCTCGTGCTCCTGGTACAACACAGCCCCTTACCCTTGCAGCTAGCATCAGTGTGTAGGACATAAGGCTTTGCTGGATCTGCATAGGCCAGGACAGGAGCGTGGGTAAGCTGATATATAATCTAATGAAAAGCAGCTTCACAATCAGGTGTCCATCTGGCTCCAAATACTTCATTAGGACAGAAATACACTCTCTCAGTCTCAGGGGAAGTTGACCTTTCGTATTTTTTGTAGGTTGGAGGGTGCCCTTGAGTAAGATTAAGTAAAGGACGGATCACTCTTGAATAGTCCTTGATGAAATGGCGATAGTAGCCACAGAAGCCCAGGAATCTTTGCAGTTCTTTTAGATTGTGGGGAGGTGGTCAGGGCCTCAACTTTACTTGGGTCTGTCTCTATTCCCTCAGTGGAGACTATGTGGCCCACATACTTTACAGATGTTTGGAAGAATTGACATTTGTCGATGGACAGTTTCAGGCCAAAGTCTTCCAGTTGGTCCAACACCTTGAACAATCTACTCTCATGTTCCTCCAGCGAGCTGCCAAACACAATAACATCATCCAAGTACACCAGGCACTCTAATAGGTTCAAGTCCCCCACTGCACGCTCCATCAGTCGTTGAAAAGTGGCTGGGGCACCTGAAATCCCTTGAGGCATCCTCATGAACTCATAGAAACCCAGCGGACAGATAAAGGCTGTCTTTTCACGGTCTTCTGGGGCCATCGGGATCTGGTAGTACCCGCTGTGAAGATCCAGCACAGAAAACCACTTGCTACCGTTCAGGCAGTCCAAAGCGTCCTGAATGCGGGGCATTATACACTGATCAGGGATAGTCCACTGGTTTGAAGTGAGATAATCCATGCACATCCTTACTGACCCATTGTTTTTTCTCACTACCACGATGGGGGAAGCATAGGGGCTTCTGGATTCTTGTATTACACCAGCAGCTAGCATCTCTTGCAGATGCCGTCTCACATAATCTATGTTAGCAGGTGCCAGGCGTCGAGACCTCTCACGAAATAGCCTGTCATCATGCAGCCGGATATGGTGCTCAGCTCCTTTCACGCATCCTACGTCCCATTCCTTTAAAGAAAACACCTGGTCTCTCTGGGCAAGCTTCTCACTGATCCTCACTTTCCATTCAGCTGGCAAGGGGGAGTCACCAAAATCAAACAAGTCAGGCGTTACTCTATCATTCTTCCCCAAACTCTTGTTACTGGGTAGCACTGCAGTATCTGCACAATGCACATTAGCCAGGGTGCAGCCTCTATTTACTCGAATCTCTCTGTCAGACACATTATGAACTTGAACCATTACCCGTCTGGGATAAGCATGGGCTCTAGCAGGCAAAATACTAGGCCTGACCAGCAGTCCCTCTGGCAATTTTCCACCAACTGGTGCATCCAGCATTAATATTTTATTCTTGACATCCTTTCTGATATGGACCTCTCCCTGTAAGGTACACTGCGCATTTGGTGCCAGGATCAGAGACTCAGGATCCTTTTTCCAGACAACTCCAACCGGTTCCTCTGGTTCCACTTTGCCAGCATCTCTTTGGGCATTGTAGGCCCTCCTGATCAAGGCCGGAATTATTAGAGCTCTACCAGTCCGGGACCCCTGTTTTTCATAACACAACTGTGCCAGTCATCCAAACATATGTGCATTAGTCCAAATTAGTAAAGGAACCCCATCATACAGTCCAGTAGGGGGACACACTAGGGCTAAGGTCTCCACTTGCTCTGCCACTCTAGCCACAAAGGTGGGAAAGGACAACCAAATTCAGATATAGCCGGAGTAGGGTTAGGCCTTCTCACTTAAACCCCAGACATGTAGTCCTTCCAATGGTTGTAGGGGTACAACAGACAAATGCTTCTGATACCAATCCTGGAACATAATTGTCACTTGGGAGCCACTGTCTAACACAGCCCTTGTAGGCACTCCATTCACTTTTACAATGGTCTCCATGGAGGGACCCACCGCTTCAGACCATTCTGGTGGCACTGATCTGGATGTCGATTGGGCATTGGCCCTGGTGGCATAACTTTTCCGAGTGGCTCCCCCTGGTGGCCAGGCATAGGTTCTGTGATGCAAGGCCACTAGCATATTGGTAACTTTTTTCAAGTTCTCTGGCAAGCGACAAGCTGACTGAAAATGCCCATCCTCCCCACAACGGTAGCAGAACTTAAGGTCTCTAGTCTCCTTGGAGGATGAGGGGTCTCTTTTCTGTTGGGGCACCTCTACAGCCCTGCGGGGCTCTTCTTGGACTGGGGGCTTATACCTTTGGGCTTCTGGATCTCCACTTCAAATGGGGGTGAGGGCAGTCCTTTGCAGCTCCCCCACCATCTCTCTCAATTCTCTTAGTTCTGTTAGCAGGTTACCCTCAGTCCTGGTCTCAGGGGAAACAACATGCACTCCCACTCCACTTTTGGGCTCAGGGGGAGCCTGATACAGATCTGGTTCTCTGTATGCCTCAGTCAGTTCCTTAATTAAACCTCTCAACTGTTGAGCCTCATCTAGCTCACTCTTTTCAGGGGTCTGACAAGTGTTCACTGCCCCAGCACAGGGTTCCCAGCCCTCTTCATCAGTTTCAATCTCACGGATCTCTCTCATCAAATGGCAGTACTCTGGAGGACTGGCCCTTCTGTCTTGCAGCTTGAGCTTCAGTATTATTATGCTACCATTTACTCTCGAGACTGATTCTGAGGCTCGTCTGAGAACCCCCTGTAAAATAAGGTTAATCAATATACACAAACCAATACAATGCTTGATATATAGGTACTGACACTTCAGACAGTTTAAAGTTCAACAACATCAAATCTGGTTTATTTAGGGGAAATGAAACACGGGTGGGGGAGATCAGGTTAATTGGCAGAATCAAATCACAGTACTGTGCACACATACGGGGTCTGAAAAGTCACACTCTGGGTACCCAGGTTAGGGGGGGCTAGCCAGGTCCATTGCCTGGGGTTGGCCGGCAGTCGCAGATGGATGGGGCCCTGTAGAAGAAAATATTTGCACAGCACCCAATTGTAATCCAGAGCCGGATGGCTCAGTCCATGAAGAGTGAAACAATAGGAATTAAGTGACACACTTGTGATTGATAACAGGCTGCAGGGGAACACCCTGATTTGTATTCACAATACCCAAGTTGAGAACTGGGTGGTGGATATTCTCTGGATTGCCAGAAGCAGCAAGGCATGGAGACAGAGTCCTTGTGGCTAGACCCTAGACAGTTGATAGCCCACGGATTTAGTCCGAGACATGCTGGGGTTCGCTCCCAGCTTCAGCACACAGTACAAGGGATATGAAATAGCGATTCCCCACACGCTCCGTGCACATTCATATGTAAAAGGAAAGTACTATACCAGGCAGGCTGCTCTTCGATCTCGATCGCAATTACTGCAAGATACCCAGGAGCATGCACAGCAACTTCAGTTCCTGACAGACCGAGTGCGATTCAGCAATATCTCCAGTCTTCTACAGGGTGAGCCTGGCTTCCATTTTTCAGTCTTCCTTCCTTCCTCTCAGAAAACTCAGATTCAGTCCGATTAACACTTACAACGGCAGCAGGCCGACTTCAAGGCCTCACACGCGCTTCCCGCGCGAACTGTACACCACAGAAAAATACAGAGCTCCTACTCCTTTCACAAGCAACAATGATCTGACTCTCCAGCTTCAGTACAGGGCATTTCCCTTAGGTTCCAACAAGTCCAGTTGGTGGATTCGGCTATCAGTCACTCCAGAGCTCCCTCTGTTGGTGCAAAAAAGGCACCAAGGTCCAGACTACACTTCCCAGAATCACTAGCTATACATTCCCCTTGTAAACCAGCTCCAGAGAGAGTCCAAATTCAGGTTGGTCCAAGCAGTCTCCATTTTAGAGCTCCCCTAAACCCAATTGGCCCAGCACAGCAGTTTAGGTCCAAAATGGAGGGGCAACACACACAGAGAGTCCCAGCTGCAATAAAGACAGGTTAGACAAACTACAATTTTACTAATGCTTTAAATGATTACAGGCAAACAGTTACATCTTGCAGATGGGCTCCCTTTGCGCTTCCAGCGACCGTAAAATGGAGTGATTACTCCGCAGCTCAGGCGGGATTCGAGCAGGGAAACACCAACCCCCCCGGAAAAGCAGTAATTATGTCTGCAAGCAGACAGCTCTTAAAGAGACAGTATGTGGAGGCTCTACCAGCACTCACAGTGCCATTCTAACGACTTAAACGCTAAACGCCAGTAGGCAGGGGGAACACTTAGGCAAGCTCCTTGGATACTTTTTAGGAACCCCCATTTATAGGGGGGTTACACAGTGATCCATAATAAGTTAAGGAAGGGTGCCGGGGAAGGGGGGGCTAATGAAGCCAACATAACCATTGTCAACAAATTGCCCTGGGTGGAGATATCCAGACTAGATCAGATTACTATAAATTACTGGAGGCTGCAATTTTTAGACACAAAGCACATTTGCTTGACCTGGAAGGACACTACTTCTTTATTCAGCTGTGAGCGAAATTCTATATTGCACTTGATATCTGCAACAAACGTGCACTTTTGCTTAATTCTGTGGGAGGTGAAACTAACTACCCTTGGTAATTGCTTTTTATTCACATATTTATTTAGTGTTTAACCAAGAAGGGGCTTGCAAACTCTGTTTATCTTGTTAGTAACTTCAGAAGGATTTAAATACTGCATTTGGGTAGATCCTTGGAGGTAGCTAGATTGTCTACTAGGATTTTCTGACAGTCAAACTATTTTTAAATAAATTACAGGTGGCTGAGGAGTTGAAAAAGGAGCTTGCAAACTCTGCTTATCTTGGAAGTAACTTCACAAGTGTTTGAATGCTGCATTTTGGTTGTCCCTTGGGGGTAGCTGGATTGACTACTAGGATTTTGGGACAGAAACTATTTTTAAATAATTTACTGGTGCGTAGGAGTTTGTGATAGTTAAACTATTTTTAAATAAGTTACTGTGGTTAATGAGTTGTCATAGAAAAACCTGCAGTGTGAAACAGGAAAAGACAGTCTTTCAAGCAACAGAGGGAGGTGGATCTAGGTTTATGTTTGTTTGTTACAATTCTTAACATTTTCAGTGCAGGAAGAGTTTAAAGCACAGCTGACTTATTTTGGTGCTGACAGCTTTCAGAGCACAAACCACCAGGCCTGTTTTGGGGCTGGGGAGGTTTACCTGTGTCTGACTTGGATGTGTGGATTTTTCTCTGTTTGATTAGCAGAGTATTTTCTCTGTCAAATTGTTGTGTAGGGCATCTTGCTGACAGGAAGGCACTCATCGCAGCAGTGGGTCAGAGCTTTTAGCTGATTGTTTTGTGAGGACACAGTTTAGGCCCAAATCCTTCCCACCCCCTCACCCCACCCACCCCTGGAAATAGTTCCTTTATACCTGGGGTTCTGACATCATTTCCTGAAGAGTGCAAGGTGCATATCACTGTCATATCCTCTCTAGTACACTGCACTGACAATATAAGCATACACATTGTATAATATATATATATATATATATATAAAACAAACCAATCACACACACACACACACACACACACAAAAAAAAAATAAATGTGGGGAGTAGTGCAGTGTAATGGCTGTGGGGCAGCAGTCTTCCGGGAGTCTTTCTGGAGGCTGAGATGCTGCCCTATTTGCAGACAACTCTCTGCCCTGAGGGAGGAAGTTGCCCGTCTTCAGGCCACACTGGACAGTAGTAAGGGGACCTTCCCCCAGGCCACACTGGATGGTAGGAAGGGAACCTCCCCCATCCAGGGAGCACCAGAGCCACCACCACTACCTCAGAGGTTGCAGAAAGCACAGCAGTTGGACCACAGTGGGCTCAGGGAGTGAGGATGGTGGAACAGAGGCACACCCAGTCAGTTGTTCCACACCACAATCCATACACCATTCTGGGGGAGCAGAGCTCCCCTATGGATGCACCCACAGAGGAGACTAAGGAGGCTGAGGACAACTGTCACAAGGGAGGCCCACAGGAAGGAGGCAGAGGACACCACAAGGAAAGGAAGGAAGCAGCTCCTGGTGGGGGACTCAATTATTAGGGGGATAGAACTGGGGGGAGCAGGGAAAACTGAAGTAAGGTGCCTGCCTGGTGCCATGGCTTGGAGAGACAGGAAGCGCATCCTCAAGATCACGAGAACAGCTGCATGGGAGTCTGAGCTGGACGTCATTGTCCACCTAGGGACAAATGACTTGGCTAATCATGAGATTGCAGCAGTGCAGAAGGACTTTGTAGAATTGAGGAGGGGCCTAAGACAAGTAGCACACACAATATCCTTCTCTGAGGTGCTGCCTGTCAATGGCATGAGTGAGGCGAGGGTACTTTGCACCACGCAGTTTAATGAATGGTTAAAAAAATGGTGTGGAGCACAGGGGTTTGGCTTCATTGAGGACTGGGGTTCCACCTGGTGGGACACCAGCCTATACTGGCAGGATGGTCTGCATCTCTCCAGGAAGGGAACAAGTTTTTTGAACAATCAGTTTAAATGCTTCATTGGCAAGCTTTTAAACTAGTCAAGGGGGGAGGCACTGATAAGCAGCAGGAAAATCCCAGCCTCTCCCTACAAAACAGGGTACTAAATGAGAAAAAGACCGAGGTAGACAAGTCAGTGGGGGATGCTGCAAAAGAAGGTAAAGCCATCAAAAAATGGAGAGCAATGAGTACCAATGCCCGTAGTCTGAGTAACAAGCTTCCTGAATTAGTGGCCTCGATGGAGGAGGAACATCTGGATATTGTGGCAGTCACAGAAACATGGTACACACAAAACCATGACTGGGACATAAACATACCAGGATACACTATCTTCAGGAAGAACAGGGAGGGTAAAAGAGGAGGAGGAGTAGCTCTTTACATAAGGGAAGGAATCAAAGCAACAGAACAAAAGGGAAAACAGGGAGGAGAAGAAGCACTGTGGGTAAATTTGGAGACTGGCAATGGCACCACAATCCGCACAGGGGTTGTATACAGACCCCCTTCTCAGGGGGAGGAAATGGACAAGGAAATGATAGAAAGTATACTTAGAATGGCAGAAAAAGGGGAGATATTGCTGATGGGTGATCTGAATATGCCAGATGTTAACTGGAGTGCAGTTGCAGCAGCCACTTCAAAGAGTGGGGTTATTCTAGATGCCCTACAGGGGGCAGGCCTTAGACAGCTAGTATTGGAGCCCACTCGAGAGGGAGCAATCATAGATCTGGTTCTCTCAAATGGAGATGAAGAGAGGATCACAGATGTAGAAGTGGGTAGCCATCTGGGAACTAGCGACCATCGAACAGTATAGTTCACAATAAACACAGCAATAGAGTCAAGCCATACAAAGGCAAAAGTACTGGACTTTAGGAGGGCTGACTTTGCCAAAATGGATGAGTGCCTAAGGAATGCACTAGCAAATGGGCAGGAAGGAGGGGTGGAAGAACAATGGGGAAAAATAAAAAACTGCCATCACAGAGGTAACAAGCCTTTGTGTGAAGCAACAAAATGAAACGATGTAAGAAACCACTATGGTTCTCAAAGGAAGTGGCAGTGAAGGTTCAAGAGAAAGAGAAAGCATTCAGGAAGTACAAGGAATCACAGAAGGAGCAGGACAGAGAACTGTATCAGTTAAAGCAAAAGGAAGCTGGGAAGGCAGTCAGAACAGCAAAGGCCCAAACCGAGGAAAAGATAGCTAACTCAGTTAAGAAGGGGGATAAAACCTTTTATAGGTACATTAGGGAGCGAAGGAAGACCAAGGGAGGGTTAGTGAGGCTTAATAAAGAGGAGGGAGGAGGGTGGGCAGAGGGTGACTGTGAAAAGGCAGAGATATTAAACAAATATTTTGCTCAGTATTTACAAAGGAAGTGGGGAGGTACCTAAAACAAACAGTAGAAACACTCTGGATACAGAAGTTGATACCAGCCCATTTACAGAAGAAAGGGTTCTGAAAGAACTCTTAAAACTGAAGGTGGACAAAGCAATGGGGCCTGATGGGATTCATCCCAGAATTCTAAAAGAACTAAGGGTAGAACTAGTGACACCACTGACTACCCTGTTTAACAAATCATGGGAGGATGGGGTGGTACCCGAGGACTGGAGAAGGGCAGATGTGATTCCCCTTCACAAAAGTGGGAGCAAGGCAGAAGCAGAAAACTACAGACCTGTTAGTTTAACCTCAGTGGTAGGGAAAATGATGGAATCACTTCTGAAGGAAATAATTGCTGAGTATCTAGAGGCCAGAGGGGCACAGGACCCAAGGCAGCATGGATTCACAGCGGGAAGGTCATGCCAGACAAATCTGATAGATTTCTTTGACTGGGTGACCAAAGTAGTAGATCAGGGAGGGGCTGTGGACATGGCCTACCTAGACTTTAGCAAAGCATTTGCCACAGTCCCACACAAAAGATTAATATACAAGTTAGCCAGCCTGGGAGTGGGTCCCAAGATGACAGCCTGTGTAAAGAATTGGCTGGAGAACAGGACACAGAGAGTAATAGTAAATGGAGTCCACTCGGATGAAAGGAGGGTTACTAGTGGGGTACCGCAGGGTTCAGTATTAGGACCAGTCCTCTTCAATGTCTTTATAAGCGACATTGCAGAGGGACTGGAAGGAAAAGTATGTCTCTTTGCAGATGACACAAAGATCTGCAACAGAGTTGATGCACAAGGTGGGGTGGAAAGGATGAGAAGGGACTTGGCAAGGTTAGAGGAATGGTCAAATGTATGGCAGCTTAGATTCAATGCTAAGAAGTGCAAGGTAATGCACCTGGGAAACAAAAACCCAGGGGAAGAGTACACAATGGGGGGTGAGATACTAACAACAACAAAAATAGAAAGGGACCGGGGGTAGTCATATCAGATGACCTAAAGGTGGGCAAGCAATGTGAGAGAGCAGCAAGGAGGGCTGGGGGGATACTGGGATGCATAGGGAGAGGCATCACCAGTAGAAAACAGGAAGTTATTATCCCTCTGTACAGACAGCTGGTGAGACCCCATCTGGAGTACTGCGTGCAGTTCTGGAGACCCAATCTCCGCAAAGACATAGACAGGATGGAGGCTGTCCAGAGGAGGGCAACTAAAATGGTGCAGGGTCTGCACCGGAAGACATATGAAGAGACTTAGGAGCTGAATATGTATAGCCTCGAGAGAAAGGAGGAGAGGGGGACATGATAGAAACTTTCAAGTACCTCAAGGGAATCAACAAAGTCCAAGAGGGTAGCATCTTTCAAAAAGAGGTGTGCAAGAACAACGGGGCAGAATTTGGAGATAGAAGGGGGCGGCTCCAGAGGTAATTTAAGAGTATTTTTCACAGAGGGTTGTGGATGCATGGAGCGGCCTTCCGGAGGAGGTTGTGGAGTCAAAAACAGTGGTGGAATTCAAGCATGCATGGGACAGTCATAAGGCAATTCTAGAGGGTGGGGGTAGGAAGAAGTAGGCTGCTGGTTAACTAGGATCTGCAGCTTATCCATTGGGTAGGGAAATGGGCAGACTGGGTGGGCCAAGCAGTGCTTATCTGCTGTCAAAATCTATGCTTCTATGTTTCTATGTAACAGAAAGCAGAAAAAACAGGATGCTAAGGGGGGGCAAAGGCAGAGGAGCTCACAATAGAGGGAATTACACAGGTACAAGCTGGAAGTCTGTCTGCCCAAATACCAGGAGTCTAGGGAAAATAATTAGTGACCTCTAAGCAGTGGTGGTGGATGCAGGATTAATGTTGTAGCTATTTCAGAAACATGGGCCACCAGGAATCATGACTGGGGTTTGGCAGTACCAAGGTATGCCATGTATAGGAGAGGCCGAGGTAAGGGAAAATGAAGTGGGGTAGCCCTCAATATCAAGGAAGGCACAGAGGCAGTAGAGGACGGGTCCATCAGGGGAGGAAATGGGGAGACAGAATTGCTGTGGGTGCAGCTCACAACAGCATCAGGGAAGAAGCTGCACATGGGGGTGATCAATAGACCACCAGAACACAGAGACAAGGAATATAGGGAACTTGGGGCAGAAATTGAGATGGGAGCTGCAGAGGGGGTGGTAGTGGTTGTGGGGGATCTCAGTCTACCAGACATAGATTAGGATATTCTAGCAGCTAAGAGAACCAGAAGTCAGGCTGTACCGCATATGTTGCAGGACTGGCTGCTGCAGCTGGTCAGGGAACCTACAAGACAGGCTGCCATTTTTGAGGTGGTACTTACCAACCTAGAAATGGTAAGTGAAGTGCGGTTTGGGGAACCAATGGGGTACAGCAACCATAACACCATATGGTTTAGACTGGCCATGGGTATCAGTATACCCTCGTCAGAAGCTGTGGTTCTAGTTTTCAGATGAACAGACTTTGATCAGATGAGGGCATTAGTCAAGGGCAAGTTAGCTGGGGTGGACAAAATCAAAGAGGTGGAGGAAAGATGGGGAGACATTAATGGGACCATTCTCAAAGAAATGAAACAATGCTTGGGAACGGTTACCAGGGGTAACAGGCACAAGAGGCAGGGTTTGACCTTAACATTGTTTTACTAGCCCTGAACCTAGTGCAAATTGTCCAGGGCTAGTGCAGCTAACCCTGTACTTGTCCGTCTTGACTAGTGCAGGTTTTTCATGGCTGTTAATGAAGCTGAAAAAAGTCATAACTTTAGCAGGCTTTAGTCCTCATGCTACTCTCCCTCAGTGTTCCAGGTGGCCTGGTGTGATTAGCAGCTCATTAACAGCTGCAATTATCTGGCAGTTCAAGAGGGGATCCAACAAAAGGCTCCATGTGAGTCATTATCACTCAATTGTTAGGACATTCAGCTAGTGTGCATGCTGTGATCAAGGGTAGAGTGTTAAGTCACTAGCTTACAGTTTGCTGAACTTGTCTTTGATTTGTCCCACAATATTAAGACGAGTGTGCTTCATTTCCCAACCTTTTGGGTCCTGTATCCAACACTGCAGTGACAGAATGCTATGACGTATACACTGTCTGCCCAGCAAGGTGGTCTGTCAACTCTATACTTTCTCTTGAGAGTACTGCAGACTAGGCTCTGAAGTGACCCATATAATAGACCCATAGCTGCCATTCCTGACTGGTGTAGGGTTCACAGCTCCTCTTAATGGATCACACCAGTCTATGACATCCATGCAGTCCCACCCTTATACCATCTAGCGTGTCATTTCATCCTAAAAACAATGCTTTGGAGCATGTATCGTACAAAGCAAAACCTTAGTAAAATATATAATTTGAAAGGTTACAAATAGGTATTCCTGGTGTACACAGATCATCCTATATAGAAAGAGAGATAGTACAGCATCATGCCTGTATACTGCTCCCCTTTAACTGATGAAAGGACACTGTTATGAAAAATCTGTTTTTGTTAGGGCAGACCAAGTTAAATCAATTTTTGTGTTCCTGGTATATATACACATATGTCAAAATTTCTTACATCCCAAGCCTGCTGTGTTTGTTTAACTGTCTCCAAAGAAATCCTAGAACTTCCCCTGGCTCACTTCACAGTCTAAGAAAACATCCAGAAATGCAGTTCTCGTTAATCACAGGGTGGGGGATGAGAGTGTCGTTCTCCGCCTGATTCTATACATTGCCCTGCACGTCAGGGTGGGACTGTGGTGAAGTGCATGATATTGGCTATTGTGTGTGCAGAGCTATAACTGCCTGATTGAACATTTGCTATTATGGTATTCTCTGGTTTGGCAGGGAAGGGGTGAAGAAAGAGGAAACAAGGGGCACATGGTAACAAAACAATGGGGGTACACACTGTGTGTGATTGGACTGCAGTCTTTTTTTTTTTTTTGCTGGGGCAGGAAGCAATGTGAGAGCAGGATAACTATGCAATAATCAGATTATTTCTTGGCTTGCATTTTCCCTGTATAACCGATCAAAACTGACCATTATTACTGTGGGCTAGTGCAACCACCTGTCGGCTAGTGCAATTTTTAATCAACTTGTCCAGTTGGCTAGTGCAAAAAAAAGTTAAGGTTGACCCCTGACAAGAGGTCAGTCTGATTCTCTAAAGTGGTTCTCTAAGGTCAGGGAGGAGGCAGTGAGGGCCAAAAAATCGGCCTTCATTAGCCACAAGGAGAAACAGGAATGATGAATGATGCAAATACCAGGTAAAGATGAAGAAAACAGGCTGCTGAAAGGGGTATCCCAGAAATGGGACAGGTGGTAATTACAGGAGAATGGGTTAGAAAAGGACTTGCAGCTCTGAAAATAGACAAGGCTCCAGGGCCAGATGGGATGCACCCAAGAGTGCTCAGCAAATTGGCCGAACCCCTGGTGAGGCTATTCAATAGCCCACCACAATCAGAGGTGGTTCTGAGTGATTGGAGGAGAGCGGACGTGGTGCTGCTCTACAACAGAGGGCACAGAGAGGAACCTGGAAATTACAGGCCCATCAGTCTTACCTCCATTTTAGGTAAACTGATGGAGACACTAGTCAAAGAGATCCTAATGGACTACCTGGAGAGAAATGGGCTCCAGGATAGTATGCAGCATGGATTCATGGCAAGGAAGGAGGTATTGTCCAGGGTGGTGGATAAGGGACAAGCAGTTGGACTCTGTGCCACACAAAAGGTTGTTGAAGAAATTAGAAGAGCTGGGAGCAGCAAAAGACCTAGGTAAATGATTGGGAAGTTGGTTGGGGGGAGACATCAAAGGGTGGTGGTAAATGGAGTCAAATTGGGGGAAAGGAGGTCGCAAGTGGTGTCCCGCAGGTGTCATTCCTGGGTCCAGTCCTTTTCAATATGTTCATTAGCGACACAGGTGAAGGGATACAGGGCAAGATGTGTCTCTTCATGGATGACAGTAAGCTCTGTGGCAGGGTAGAAAGTGAGGAAGGGGTTAGGGAATTGCAGAGGGACCTGCAAAGGTTGGAGAGGTGGTGCAAGGTGTGGCTGTTGAAATTCAAATCCAAAATGTGCAAGGTGATGCACATAAGGAACAAGAACACCAGGAAGGAATACTAGATGGGAGGGGTTAGGCTGGCTATTACTTCAAAGGAAAGGGAGCAACAACCTTTTGTGTGGCACAGAGTCAAACTGCTTGTCCCTTATCCACCACCCTGGACAATACCTCCTTCCTTGCCATGAATCCATGAAACACATTTTCTGGAGCTGGAAGGACACTACTTTCTTCAACTGCGAGCTGTGTGAGAAATTCTGTATTGCACTTGATATCTGCAACAAACGTGCACTTTTGCTTAATTCTGTGGGAGGTGAAACTAACCACCCTTGGTAATTACTTTTTATTCACATTTATTTAGTGTTTAACCAAGAAGGGGCTTGTAAACTCTGTTTATCTTGTTAGTAACTTCAGAAGGATTTAAATACTGCATTTGGGTAGGTCCTTGGAGGTAGCTAGATTGTCTACTAGGATTTGCTGACAGTTAAACTATTTTTAAATGAATTACAGTTGGCTGAGGAGTTGAAAAGAAACTTGCAAACTCTGCTTATCTTGGAAGTAACCTCATAAGTGTTTGAATACTGCATTCTGGTTGTCCCTTGGGGGTAGCTGGATTGACTACTAGGATTTTGGGACAGAAACTATTTTAAATAATTTACTGGTGCATAGGAGTTTGTGATAGTTAAACTCTTTTTAACAGAGTTACTGGGGTTAAGGAGTGGTCACAGAAAAACCTGCAGTGTGAAACAGGAAAAGACAGTCTTTCAAGCAACAGAGGGTGGTGTATCTAGGTTTACGTTTGTTTGCTACAATTCTTAAGATTTTCAGTGCAGGAAGAGTTTAAAGCACAGCTGACTTATTTTGGGGCTGACAGCTCTCGGAGCACAAACCACCAGGCCTGTTTTGGGGCTGGGAAGGTTTACCTGTGTCTGACTTGGATCTGTGGATTTTTCTCTGTTTGATTAGCAGGGTATTTCTCTATCAAATTGTTGTGTAGGGCATCTTGCTGACAGGAAGGCACTCATTGCAGCAGTGGGTCAGAGCTTTTAGCTGATTGTTTTGCGAGGCACAGTTTAGGCCCAACCCTTCCCACCCCTCACCCCACCCACCCCTGAAATAGTTCCTTTATACCTGGGGTTCTGACATCATTTCCTCAAGAGTGCAAGGTACATGTCACTGTCATATCCTCTCTAGCACACTGCACTGACAATATAAGCATACACATTGTATATTATAAATATATATTTCTATATTACAAACCAATCACACACAAAAAATAAAAACAAATGTGGGGAGTAGTGCAATGTAATGGCTGTGGGGCAGCAGTCTTCCGGGAGTCTTTCTGGAGGCTGAGATGCTGCCCTATTTGCAGACAACTCTCTGCCCTGAGGGAGGAAGTTGCCCGTCTTCAGGCCACACTGGACAGTAGTACGGGGACCTTCCCCCAGGCCACACTGGACAGTAGGAAGGAACCTCCCCATCCAGGGAGCACCACAGCCACCACCACTACCTCAGAGATTGCAAAGAAAACACAGCAGTTGGACCACAGTGGGCTCAGGAAGGGTGAGGATGGTGGAACGGAGGCACACCCAGTCAGTTGTTCCACACCACAATCCATACACCATTCTGGAGGAGCATAGCTCCCCTATGGATGCACCCACAGAGGAGACTAAGGAGGCTGAGGACAGCTGTCACAATGGAGGCCCACAGGAAGGAGGCAGAGGACACCACAAGGAAAGGAAGCAGCTCCTGGTGGGGGACTCAATTATCAGGGGGATAGAACTGGGAGGAGCTGGGAAAACTGAAGTAAGGTGCCTGCCTGGTGCCATGGCTTGGAGGGACAGGAAGCGCATCCTGAGGATCACGAGAACAGCTGCAAGGGATTCTGAGCTGGACGTAATTGTCCACCTAGGGACAAATGACTTGGCTCATCATGAGGTTAGAGCAGTGCAGAAGGACATTGCAGAGTTGGGGAGGGGCCTAAGACAAGTAGCACACACAGTATCCTTCTCAGAGGTGCTGCCTGTCAAAGGCATGGGTGAGGCGAGGGTAATTGGCATCATGCAGTTTAATGAATGGTTGAAAAAATGGTGCGGAGCACAGGGGTTTGGCTTCATTGGGGACTGGGGTTCCACCTGGAGGGACAACAGCCTATACTGGCAGGATGGTCTGCATCTTTCCAGGAAGGGAACAAGTCTTTTGAGCAATCGGTTTAAATGCTTCATTGGCAAGCTTTTAAACTAGTCAAAGGGGGAGGCACTGACAAGCAGCAGAAAAATCCCAGCCTCTCCCTACAAAACAGGGTACTAAATGAGAAAAAGACCAAGGTAGAACGGTCAGTGGGGGATGCTGCAACAGAAGGTAAAGCCATCAAAAAATGGAGAGCAATGAGTACCAATGCCCATAGTCTAGGTAACAAGCTTCCTGAATTAGTGGCCTTGATGGAGGAGGAACATCTGGATATTGTGGCAGTCACAGAAACATGGTACACACAAAACCATGACTGGGACGTAACATACCAGGATACACTATCTACAGGAGGGACAGGGAGGGTAAAGAGGAGAAGGAGTAGTTCTTTACATAAGGGAAGGAATAAAAGCAACAGAACAAAAGGGTAAACAGGAGGAGGAGAAGAAGCACTGTGGGTAAATTTGGAGACAGGCAATGGCACCACAATCCGCACAGGGGTTGTATACAGACACCCTTCTCGGGGGAGGAAATGGACAAGGAAATGATAGAAAGTATACTTAGAATGGAAGAAAAAGGGGAGATATTGCTGATGGGTGATCTGAATATGCCAGATCTTAACTGGAGTGCAGTTGCAGCTGCCACTTCCAAGAGTGCAGTTATTCTAGATGCCCTACAGGGGGCATGCCTTAGACAACTAGTACTGGAGCCCACTCATGAGGGAGCAATATTGGACTTGATACTCTCAAATGGAGATGGAGAGAGGATCACAGATGTAGAAGTGGGTAGTCATCTGGGAACTAGCGACCATCGAACAGTATGGTTCACAATAAACACAGTAATAGAGTCAAGCCATACAAAGACAAAAGTACTGGACTTTAGGAGGGCTGACTTTGCCATAATGGGTGAGTGCCTAAGGAATGCACTAGCAAATGGGCAGGAAGGAGGGTGGAAGAACAATTGGGAATAATAAAACTGCCATCACAGAGGTAACGAGCCTTTGTGAAGCAAATAAACAAAACAAGACGATGTAAGAAACCACTATGGTTCTCAAAGGAAGTGGCAGTGAAGGTTCAAGAGAAAAAAAGCATTCAGGAAGTTGAGAAATATAGAAGGAGCAGGACAGAGAACTGTATCAGTTAAAGCAAAAGAGGCTGGGAAGGCAGTCAGAACAGCAAAGGCCCAAACCGAGGAAAAGATAGCCAACTCAGTTAAGAAGGGGGATAAAACCTTTTATAGATACATCAGGGAGCGAAGGAAGACCAAGGGAGGGATAGTGAGGCTTAATAAAGGGGAGACAGGGTGGGCAGAGGGAGACTGTGAAAAGGCAGAGATACTAAACAAATATTTTTGCTCAGTATTTACAAAGGAAGAGGGGGAGGTACATAAAACAAACAGTAGTAACACTCTGGATACAGAAGTTGATACTGGCCCATTTACAGAAGAAAGGGTTCTGAAAGAACTCTTAAAACTGAAGGTGGACAAAGCAATGGGGCCTGATGGGATTCATCCCAGAATTCTAAAAGAACTAAGCATAGAACTAGTGACACCACTGACTACCCTTTTTAACAAATCATGGGAGGATGGGGTGGTACCCGAGGACTGGAGGAGGGCAGATGTGATTCCCCTTCACAAAAGTGGGAGCAAGGCAGAAGCAGGAAACTAGAGACCTGTTAGTTTAACCTCAGTGATAGGGAAAATGATGGAATCACTTCTAAAGGAAAGAATTGTCGAGTATCTAGAGGCCAGAGGGGCACAGGACCCTAGGCAGCATGGATTCACAGCGGAAGGTCATGCCAGACGAATCTGATAGATTTCTTTGACTGGGTGACCAAAGTAGTAGATCAGGGAGGGGCTGTGGACATGGCCTGCCCAGACTTTAGCAAGGCATTTGACACAGTCCCACACAAAGATTAATATACAAGTTAGCCAGCCTGGGAGTGGGTCCCAAGATGACAGCCTGGGTAAAGAATTGGCTGGAGAATAGGACACAGAGAGTTATAGTAAATGGAGTCCACTCAGAAGAAAGGAGAGTTACTAGTGGGGTACCGCAGGGTTCAGTATTAGGACCGGTCCTCTTCAATGTCTTTATAAGCGACATTGCAGAGGGACTGGAAGGAAAAGTATGTCTCTTTGCAGATGACACAAAGATCTGCAACAGAGTTGATGCACAAGGTGGGGTGGAAAGGATGAGAAGGGACTTGGCAAGGTTAGAGGAATGGTCAAATGTATGGCAGCTTAGATTCAATGCTAAGAAGTGCAAGGTAATGCACCTGGGAAACAAAAACCCAGGGGAAGAATACACAATGGGGGGTGAGATACTAACAACAACAAGAATGGAAAGGGACCTGGGGGTAGTCATATCAGATGACCTAAAGATGGGCAAGCAATGTGAGAGGGCAGCAAGGAGGGCTGGGGGGATACTGGGATGCATAGGGAGAGGCATCACCAGTAGAAAACAGGAAGTTATTATCCCTCTGTACAGACAGCTGGTGAGACCCCATCTGGAGTACTGTGTGCAGTTCTGGAGACCCAATCTCCACAAAGACATAGACAGGATGGAAGCTGTCAGGAGGGCACTAAAATGGTGCAGGGTCTGCACCAGAAGACATATGAAGAGAGACTTAAGGAGCTTAATATGTATAGCCTCGAGGAAAGGAGGGAGAGGGGGGACATGATAGAAACTTTCAAGTACCTCAAGGGAATCAACAAAGTCCAAGAGGGTAGCATCTTTCAAAAAAAGAGGTGTGCAAGAACAAGAGGGCACAATTTGAAGATAGAGGGGGGGCGGCTCAGAGGTAATTTAAGGAAGTATTTTTTCACAGAGAGGGTTGTGGATGCATGGAACGGCCTTCTGGAGGAGGTTGTGGAGTCAAAATCAGTGGTGAAATTCAAGCATGCATGGGTTAGTCATAAGGCAATTCTGGGGGGTTGGGGTAGGAAGAAGTAGGCTGCTGGTTAACTAGGATCTGCAGCTTATCCAGTAGGTAGGGAAATGGGCAGACTGGGTGGGCCAAGCGGTCCTTATCTGCTGTCAAATTCTATGTTTCTATGTATTATCATAAGCAACTCTCTAAGAAAAACTAGCCAATGTAACAAGGCCTACAGCAAGGCAGCCAGAATACTGGGGTGTATTGGAAGGGGTTTTGATAACAGGAGGAAAGAGATAATACTACCTCTCTATAGGTCACTGGTGAGAACCCATCTGGAGTACTGTGCCCAGTTTTGGAGTCCTCATCTGGGGAAAGGCAGAGATAGGCTAAAGGCAGTTCAGCATAGAACAACCCAAAATATAAAAAGATTCTCTGAAATACTCCATTCTCACTGGCTGTCAGCATTCCGAGTGCCTTACATTAATCTCTTACACTGTCATGTACAGCCTGATCACCATGGTGCATGAATTCCTTCTGTCAGCATTTCATCCTCTAGCACTGCTGAATGACTGGAATGACGCACTCTGATTCTGAATCAACATTCTGAAACGGTGGATGAAGCATTTTATTAAAAAGATCTTTCTATACTAGGAAAACATTCCAAAAGTACACTTCTAATACTTTTCTTCTGAAATCAGTTTTTAATAATAGCAATTAGACCCTTCCAGGAGTTAGATTAACAGTCAATCACCCCCTCGGGGCAGTATGGCACTCTGCTGCACCTCATGCCACATTACACCCCTAGAGGGTGATTAACAGACTGTTAATCTAACCCTTGGTCATGCCTTATTGCTTAATGATACAGGACCAACATGGCAGATCCAGTGAGGACTGGCTTAGGGCACTGTATATGTACACACTGGAGGCTAGAAGTGGAGGTGGGACGTAATAGAGATCTTAAAGATCCCGAAAGGAATAAACTGTGAGAAACTATTTAGCTGGCACGCAGGGTCAAAAACACGGGGACATGGATATAAGCTGGTGGAGGGGTGACTCTGGAGGGATGCGAGAAAGTTTAACTTTACCGAGAGAGTGGTTGAGTCATGGAGCAGCCTACCAGCAAAAGTGGTGGGCGCAAAAAAAGATTAATGGGTTCAGGTACGGCTGGGACAGAATGAGGGGCTTAATAGTTACTCAAGAGGGTAGCAGTAAGGCAGGGAGCAGGGGGGCAGAGGAAGGTGAAAACTCCATGTGGGTAATAGGTCACGGGATAGTTGGGATCTGTCAGTGCCAGTGGCTCACAGGTTGTACACACGCCTCTGAGGCTGGAAGATCAAAAGTTTGTGGGTTCAAGCCCCACACCAGGTACTCGGGGTAAAATCCCGGTGCAGACGCTGTAGTGTAGCATGAGGGGGAATGCTGCACTCCTGAGGTGCTGTCTTTCAGATGAGATGTTAAACCGAAATCACATCTGCTTGTTTTGGTGGCTGTTCAGGTGGATGTTAAACATCCCATGGCACTGCTCAGAAGGAGTAGGGGAATTTTATTAAATAAACAAACAGTAACAACAGAAATAAGCAAACAACAAATAAAGTTACATAATATTACACAAAGAACCTCCTTCCCCCTAACTGACGCTAAATACACATCCCATTGATCACCAAAATTCTCACAGCAATATCTAAACAGTAGAAAATAAACACAAAAACCTACTACTTAAACTTGAGTAGGGGAATTTTCCCGGTGTCCTGGCCAGCTTTCCCCCATTCACTAAAATACTACCAAGAGTTCAATCTGATTCAATTTCAGTTGGTTACCATCTGTATTTACCCCCGCTTCTGGGACAAGGCTGAAAATAGGCAGATTTGCCGAGCCCTCCTTTCCCAGTCAACAATAAATCAATATAGAATGCATACCCACATAAATAAATAGAGCAGGGTGAAACTGGGCAGACTGGATGGACCAATTGTCTTTTTCCACTGACATTGTCTACATTTCTGTGTAATAAAGCCTCGCTCTGGGATTCATGCAAGGTAGTCTAGTGTTTAGAGCACTGATTTATTTATTTAAAATGATTTTACCAGGTAAGCAATGCAGAGATGAGACGAGGCTCATTTTCAGATGCGACCTGGGGGCAGGAGTAAAGGTACAGTAGTGGGGAGGGGAGAGATAATAGGTAGGAATTAGTTGAAACACAGCCACAACATTAAAGAACAAACTAGCAAAATAGTGACACAAATCAATACATACATAACAAAACAAAAAGATATAGACGCGATTACAGTATTACAGTGTAAAACGTTACAGTCATGACACTGATCAGAGTGGGCACAGTCATTTCAGGCAAGAGTAGCAGAGGGCCATGTAAATACTGCACTTTGAGTCTGAACAGTTGAAGACTAAGGGGGACATATTCAGTGCCAGATAGTTGCATGCACAAAACAATGCGTCACGCAAAACAGATGTGCCAGCTGGCACTGTAGCAATATTCAAACAGTATGCACTATCAGCACAGAGCGCGCATCCTGTTTGAATATGGGACCTTGAATGCGAGGCACAAAGCAGACGCCTGCCAAGGTGGGCGCAGTGCATCCAGGGCCAGGACTGAACACCACCTATGGGGGAATGCGTGGTGCATACCTGAATGTGCCATTCCCCTAAGGGCGATATTCAGCTACAGTATGCTAAAGAGCTCATTGGGCATGCATGGTGCAAGGAGGCCCCATGCATGCTCATTATGGGCTCATTAACATAGTTGCGCCCAGCGGACTGTGCCAGGCCTGCCTCAACCCTGTCCCAAAAAACAGTGCCAGGACCAGTCCCCCTGTCAGCCATGGTAGTCCATTAGTAACCCCCCCTCACGTCCCCGACCCCCAAACAATGCACCATGCATGTTGGACCTCAGTTTCCATAGTTCAGTGGCTCCCCCACCCGGCTCCGATTCCTGTCCGTATGTGCATGACCCCCACCCAGCCCTGATTGACCCAGTTTCACAGTCGGTGGTTCGATGGCACCCCCACCGTTCCCCAAATCCAATGGCCCATGTAGTACAATAATGGAAAGTCCTGGTGGTTTAGTGGAGCTGCCCTCCCCATCCCTGGAACCCTGAACAACTGACCTGCTACCAACACCCCTGGTTGTCTAGTGGACCCTCCACGCAGAAATACAGTACCCTCCACCCAACCCCCAACGGCGATTGGCACAGTCGTCTGCACCTGCCAACGGCCAGCCACCGACTGAATAGCATGGGTGTGAGCACTGTAAATAGTATGCTCCCACCGATCGACCTATGGGAGCGTACTATGTACAGTATGAGCTCCTGTGCTATTTGGTCGGTGGCTGGCCGTGTATGGCTGAGGAGGGCTAGTTGCCGGAGGGGGTCAGGTGGAGGGTACTGTATTCCTGAGTGAGGGGTCACTAGACTACCAGAGGTGTTGGTGGCGGTTCAGTTGTTTAGGGTTCGGGGGTTGGGGAGGGCGGATCCACGAGACCACCAGGGTTTTCCATTATTGTACTACGTGGAGCACCCGGGATTTCGGAAACGGGTGGGGGGCACCACTAAACCACCAGGATATGTTGGTATGGTACAGCAATGGAGCGATCCAGTTGGGTTGGCGGGGAGCAAGGTCGGGGTGTCTGGTCTTGACAGGATGGGGGGCCACTATGTATTGGCACAGCATGCGGTTGGTGTTGCTATTGCGATCAGAGAGCTGGACTGGGTGGGGGGGGTACATCTGCACAGTGGTACTGGGATCGGGCTTAGTGCTATTGCACCTGGGGATCAGGCAAGTAGGGGGGTCCCTGCATTGTGGTCAGGGTAGGGGATGCACATGTTGTGTATGGGGATCAGGTACGGGGGGTTGCACAAACGATGGGGAGCGGGGCTGGGGGGGGTCCCTACTGTATGGTGATGGGTTAGGGTGGGCACTCCTCTACGCACGGGGATGTGGGAGTGGGTACCACTACATTACCAGGGCTGGCTGGCCGCAGTGTACCTATGTGCACTTTCACAGCCCGCCTGTGGGTGGAGGCCTGACTTAGGTCAGCTTTTTGCAGTGTATCTTTTGGCCACACATCTCTGGTCAGTGAGGGGCGCATTCCCTCTGGATATGCCGCTGTGCGGCTTAATTATGGGAACACCCCCTCCTCTCGCACGGCATACATTTCTGTTTCACCCTGGCCCATTCATTTGTGACTGGCACATCCCCCCATTCTGAATATTGTGCTGCCGTGCATTGTTGGGGTTGCATGTCGCTTCACCCTGTGCTGCTGGGTTGTGCCGCACAACAGCTTTGAATGTGGGGGCCTAGGTGAGTAAGTTAGGTCAGATGGCAGATTGTTCCTCAGTTGGGGAGGCCTATAGTTGATTGCAACATTCCCTGACTTCTTTTTATGCTGGGGCATATTCAGCCCATTGGCTAGCTGGGACCTTAAAGGAGCACTACACCCTCACATGGTGTGAATTTTTTTAACTTTATTGTATTATTCTTTTTATATATTTTCAGAAAATGAACAGACAAAATAAAGATACCTGAGTATAGGATGAGCTCATATAAGAAATATTACAAAAGGTAAAAATTATAAGCAGAATAAAATTTATCTGCAAAAAGGCTTGTTGCTTTGTGCTTGAGGTAGATAAGTGCATCCATGGCTGTACCTGTTACACCCTAACAAATTGGCTAGCCTACGTAGCAGAACAATATTTCAGACATGTCTGCTAGCAAAAGGCACTTCTTGGCCTATCCCCCCCACCTCCAGCCCTAACTCACTCCTTCCACCCTGTCATTAATCTCTACAACACAAGGAGCATTGCTAGGAATGCCCTTGAACTGCTTTTCCAGTAAGCTCAGCTGGACAAGTGATCATTTGCTGTCAGGGCTGCTGGCTGGTTAAATGAGCTGCCTGAAACCCTGCTTAACCTACCTAAGTTTGGCCAGTTCAGGAGATCTCTCTGCAGTCAGCTCTAACTGTTCAGTGCAACTGTAACCGCGTATCTTCCCAAACTGTGTCTCTCATGATGAATTGAACACGCTGATTCTGTGTCTGATATCTGGCTCTGCTGCTATGTACCACTTGTTTACTTGTTTTACACTGTTACTTGTCTTACTGTAAAATTGTATGTATTACTAGCCTGTACTGTATGTTAGGTACTTGTTTTGACTACATTCCCCAAGAATTTGCTTCAGGTATCTGTAATGTTTCCTTGTAACTCTGACTCTGACATGGAACCTCTGTAAATGAGCACTTCTGCTCAAAGGTACTCTCTGAGATGATCAATAAATAAGTAAATCTCCTCTGATCATTGTTTTTTTTTTACATAGTTTTACCCTCTGGTCACCGTCACTGAGACTCCCTCAGATGTATGGTTTGTCCCACCCAGCCTGAGATCCCCCCGTCCCAAGTCCCCCCGGTGCTCTGAAACCCCGGGACTCTTACCTGCAGTATATGCCCTCTGGCTTGCACTCCCCCCAGGGTGGGGCCACCACCACTACATTGGTGCTCCTTGAATCAAGCGTTGCATGCAGGTTGAAGGTCAGAGAATATTGGGGACTGGGTGGGTGGGATCCAGTGTTGGGTGTGGGGCCATCGTCATCATCTACTTGGGAGGCAGGGTGTTTCCTTGTTCACACATGAGCGTTATCCCCCCAGAGAGTGGATGCGCAATGACATCAGTGCGAGATGAACATGCTCCTGCATCCTTCTCGCAGATGTCCACCGACGCCTCCATCCCGTATGTGCGCGACCCCCGGCTGTTGTACCCCAAGTCTCCACTGGGAGTCACTGCTGCCAGGGAGTCATAAGCTCACCCTCCCCAAGAGGGGGAGAGCAGTCCTCCGGACACTCAATCCTCTCCTCCCTGGCAACTTGAGCCTGCTCCCAAGCCCAGGTCACAAGCATGGTGCGAGGTGTGGCATCCAGCGCCTCAACCCTCAGTGCCACTGGGCCAGCTCTATCCTCTTATCATTGTTATAGCATTACAGAGACTCCGTAAAGTCCATTTGAAGTCCACTGTTCTCAGTTTAGGCCACTGCATCATGACCATGGCAACCATCTGTTAACTTGTTGCTTACAAAGTCCATAGAACGAGCCCCTTTGGTCTAGATGACATCTCGGACCACTCACCCATTTTTTGCACTTGGGGCATCTCCCAGGCGAAAATACCCGGTAAAGTTATACAAATGAGGGACTTCTCAAAATTCCACTTGCCTGACTTTCTTGCTGACCTCGGCTCAATCGATTGGACCAGGGTTACCGCCTCCTTGGATCCAGATCAAGCACCGGGCGCTTTCTTAACCAGATACATCCCAGTACAAAACAAACACGCCCCCCTCACTAAAAGGAGGGTGTGGGGCACCGTCACCAAATGGCTCCATGGGGGCCTTTTCTCCCTAATGAAACTCAGGGACAAGTGCTGGGAAACCTACAAAGCATTCCACAGTGCAGACGACCTTATTGCCTATAGGCGCCTCAGGAACATCTGCAAAAAAGCCATCAGATCAGCCAAAAGTGAGTACTGCCGATCTGAACTACTCGCCTCAGCCAGCAACCCAAGGTGTTTTTGGCAGAACATTAGAAGCGCAGTGGGGGGCTCTACCCGAGTTCAAGTCACGGACTTCCAATCACACGGGCCAACTGCAACAACCCACACTATCTCCAATGCTTTTAACACAATGTTCTCCGAACACCCCCCGCGATCCTCGGCCCCGCCATTCCCACAGCCCCGAGCACATCTGTCTGCACCTTATCCCAGCCTGATCCTGCGACCCGGCCCTCCTTCTTCTTCTTACAACACGTGTCCACTGCTGAAACCCAGACGATGCTTGCCAACCTCTCCCCTCACTCTGGAGCAGGGCATGACAACCTGGAGCCAAAACTGCTTAGATTGGGTGCCCACCTACTTGCCGGGCCTATAACTCACATTTTCAACTCCTCTCTAACAGCTGGTGTCATTCCGAATCTCTGGAAGGTAGCCAAAATCACCCCTGTTCTCAAGCAAGGTAACCCCAAAGACCTCACTAACTACCGGCCCATTGCCATCCTGTCGGCCACCTCCAGACTCCTTGAGAAAGTTGTGGCCTGTCAGCTAAATGAGTATCTGCAGGTACACAACCTCCTCTCTCCAGCTCAGCATGGGTTCAGGAAGGGGCACAGCACGGCCACCACCCTCGCGGTAGTTACCTCGCATATTAGAACAGCTACTGACCAGGGCAACCCTCACAGGTGCGATCTTCGTGGATATCTCCAAGGCCTTTGACAGGGTAGACCACTCCCTCCTCAGCTCCACTCTCCTAGCCATTGGACTCTCTAACCCGGCCCATGCCTGGTTCCTCAACTACCTAACAGGTAGGAAGCAATATACCAATTTTAACCAGACTCATTCACATCTCACCACTGTCCAATGCGGGGTTCCCCAAGGGTCTGTCCTCGGTCCGATGCTCTTTTCCCTTTTCATCAATGAGCTGCCATCCATCCCCTCTCATGGTCTAATCACCTTGTACGCTGACGACCTTGTCATCCTGAACAGCGATCGTGATATTGATACCATCAACTCCAAACTAAACACCGACTTCAACCAGATCCAGTCCTGGCTGGTGGTACACAAGCTCACCACCAACCTTAAGAAAACACAGGCTATGCTGTTTGGCTCCCTCAGCAGAACAAACTCCTGCCCCGTCCCCCTTTTAATCCTTGGGGCTGATGGCCTGCCCCTGCAGACGGTTCCCGTAACCAAGTACCTTGGCGTTACGCTGGACCCCCAGCTGGACCTCTCCCTTCACGTCCAAAACATCTGTAAGGCTACGAATGCTAAGCTTAGTCTTGCCTACAGAGCAAAAAACTGCCTCACCCCAGCGGCTCGGGTGGCCCTTGCCAGGGGTGTTCTCCTCCCCTCCCTCTGCTATGCACTTGTGACCTTGCCTCTACGAAATCATACTCTGAAATGGGATACTGACCTACAACAGCATCTGCCACTTTGCCCTTTCTGCTCCTTCCCTTACACATCGCTGTGACCTCTACTCTCGCCTCGAGTGGCTCCCTCCGGAGAAGCACCGTGCTTTCGTAATAGGTAACTCCATCGACAACATCGTCAGGACATCCATCCCTGCTGCCTTTGCCCTTCCCCTCTACTCTGACGCTTCCACCCACCATCTTAGGTCAAGGGCTGCCCTCTCCTGCCCAGTTCCTAGGACACGCTCCCTTGCCGGTGACCGGGCTTTCACCAGCTATGCCCTGAAACTAAGGAACTCATTCCCAGTCCTTACACGGTCCACCCCTTCCCACAGTGGATTTAAAACCCTCCCTCTGGAACTTCCTGAAGGGCCCCTCCGCTTGCCCTTGCCCCACCTCATAGCCTTGTTCCACACTATGCTGGCACGTAGGACCTCCACGTCCTCGGGTGACCACTGCACTTACTCTCCTGACCACCTGGCCATGCAAGGACAAATTGGGTTAAACACTCATTGTCTATATGCAGCCAAGCTCTTAACTCTCCCGGGCCACCTATAGCCCCCCGGCACATGTGTTGTTTTGTACTGACTGTCATTTCTCCATGTCTTCTCCTCTGTATGTAAAAACTATATTCAGCCGCTTCACTGTATGAAAAGATGTACCAGTCACTCCACTGTATGCATAAGTTGTATTACTCACTGTACCTGTAAAATTCATGTCTGTAACACTCCCGGGTCGCACCTGAAAATAGGCACATGGATGTCTAGTGTGACTTACCCGGTAAACAAAAGCAAATAAATAAATAGATGGCTTGCTAATCAGCTCTGGAGTCCATGAACTGAGCCCACAAAAAGAAAACAAATCCCTTTCAATGACAATGGACATTTCCCATAACAGCTCCCCCCCAACTATGTCATCCAAGAAAGCAGCAGTTTTCTATTATCTATTATTATAAAATGGGGAGAAAAAAATCCTGCTTTTTGATTGGTTCTTACATGTGCATCAAAACTGTTTGATGCACGAGTAAAAACTAGTACTCATTTCTATTCACATGCTCATATGCACTATTTACGGTTAGATTACTTCTGCATTAGTAATGAACACTTGGAACAAGTTTGCTCTGTAAATATTAAAAATATCTATTTGTCTGATCATGCTTCGATTATATTGGAATTACAAACCCTACACGAGTGGAAAAAACACCATGTGCAGATTTAATAATTCTTTACTAAAAGATCAGAGACCATAAATTATTAGGGACAATTCCTCGCCGCAGACATCCCCACAGACCATTTGAGATATGTTGAAGGTGGTTGTGCAAAGCTATATCATAGCATATGTGGCGAAAAAGAAATGGCAGACCAAGACCAAACTTAAAGAGCTACAGGATAAGTTAAAGAGCTACTGATGCCTCAAAGAAAACTTTGAAAAACATAATAATTGGATACAATTCAGCTTGCATTGCATATACAGTATATTCTATATATTTCTATTCCCCAGTATTTATTACTGAGTAAATTTGCATGAATACATGATCTTTGTCCTTTACAGTTCCCCTACAGTTCATCTGCCTCTATAACTTATTCCCTACTTCAGGTCACAACCCTCTGTTTTAACATCACAACCTGTTAGCATGAGAGTAACTGTGATGTCATTATGACCTCAGGTAGAGAGAAAATAACAGGAATAGCTGAACTCTTCAGGAGCAGAGATTCTGTTTAAAGATGATCTCAGTAGTAAATAATGTGGATGAGGAATACAGAACTAATGTGACATACAAGCTGAACTGTGTCTAAATATTATGTTTTGTTAAAGTTGTCCTGAAGGTGTCAGCTGCTCTTTAAACTTCTTACAAACTGCACACATGCAAGGGGATCACTCTTTGGTAAATCAGGTAGAGCAAACCAAGCAGGAAATTCAAAAATGGTAACAGTTAAGACGGAACAGGCACTTATCTGGCTTCGTCAGAACATCTTCTGTCCTTACACAAGTATTAGTGTCATATTTCTATACATATATTCAAACTTCATCATATTATTTCACATCCACTCAGGTCATGGCACGTAAGCTTATTGTCTTATACTTCTGTTACATGTTACGCATATGTATTTATGTTAGAGAATATTCCAATTTCATGAATATCAGGCAACGAGCCTTAAGATTAACCTGTTAAAAATAAAGTGAGAGTAAATTAAAGTAAATTGGTACCACATGATGAATAAAAACAAATGAAATCAACTGTGTGCTTTGCTTTGAGTTTCATTTTAGTCTCTTAATATCAGAGGTCTCTCCTGGTTGTTTTCTCCCCTGTCCATCTTGGTTTCTTTGGATTGGGTGCTATCTACCCTACTCCCCCTTCACGTAGCAGAGTGGCCTCTCCAGGATTCAAGGCATTAAGAAATGTGTCCCATGTTCTTAGAAATTGGTCCTCTCTGCCTTTTAAAACATTGGTCAGTCTAGCTACTGCTAATACCTTGATTGCCAAGCCTTTCCATTGATCAACGCTGGGTACCAGACAAGTTGTCTTCACATTTTGTATTTCTTGCCTAGCAACCACCAGTAAAACCCTTACCCACCGAGGGTGAAGGTCCCAGTCATCATTATTTGCTCCCTCCACTCCTAGTAATAATAATCCTGGGGAAAATTCTATAGTATGTCCCATCATCCTGGAGAGCTCCCTTGCCACTCCCCTTCAGTAGTGCCTCAACTTTGGCCATTCCCAGTAATAATGTATCGGAGTACCTCTGTTCACCCCACATGTTCCACAGCTTGGAGATACTTTGTGCCCACCTGGGGCTCGCACCTCGCTGCCAGAGGAAAAGCTACAAGCCTGTCCTGGGAAGCAACCCACAATTCTACTACTGCAAACTAGCAGACCCCTAAAACATTCATTTAATTATAAGGCACCTAGGCAGCTCTATGCCCTCTTATCCCCTGTCTAAAGTTATTTTCTGATCATTTAATCCACGCTAGAGCCACCCCTAAGGGCTGTACATAAATCTGTGGCCTGTGGGAAACAAAGCGATGTCTCCTCAGGGAAAAAGTTCTGTCTCTAGTCTCTAGGGAGGCCTTGAGACCTCACAGTGGGGATTCAGGTCTTAAGTTCCCCCCGTGTCTCGTGGCACCCCAATAGTGCAGTATACTTTTGTTTGGATGGTAAAAAACAGAGAGAAATAAGTAAAAGTTCCACCTCATAGTGTAGTCGGTCAGCCCTTCTTATTCTTCTTATCCCATTTATCTAAGAATCCCTGCAGCTTTACTGGCTCCCAAAATGAATATGTAGCTCCTTCTGAATGTACCTTAACAGTGGCAGGGCACACCATGAAAAAGTCGAAGCCCTTCCTTTGCATTTTGTCCATCAGGTCATTAAATTGTTGCCTTTTTCTTTAGGTCCTTCGCGACATGTCCTGGTGCAGCGTAAGTTTATGCTCTTCATGAATTAGCTCTTTCTTGTTGCGGAAGACCGACATTAAGGTCTGACGTTCTGGGTAGTGGTGCAGCCTGAATATGACTTGCCGTGGCAGTTAGTCGTTAAGTGGGCGTGGCGCACGTGCCCTTTGGGCTCTCTCCACCTTCTGCTTTCCATTCTTTGGTGTCAGACCCAATAATTTAGGTAGGATCTCTGTACAGAAAACCATAATATTCCCTTTCTCAGCTCCCTCTGGCAGCCCCTGGAGTCGCAGATTGTTTCTTCTGCTATAATTCTCCTGATAATCCATGGCATCTGGCTCCTTTTCCAGCCGCGCCACTTTCTCTGGCATTGCCCTCGTGGTGTCTTCTAAATCAGATAATCTCTGCTCCACCTCAATCAGTCTCCTCATATGTTGTTTTATTTCTGATGTAAGGCCTGAGATCAATTGCTCAAAGTGGTCCCAGTGTGGCTTTAAGTCTGTTAATACTTGCTCGGATACCACTTTACTTATATGTGCAATCTCCGCAGCTGAGAGTGAGATCGGGCCTATTCCACCCGTCATCGTGCCTTTCTGCAGCACCAATTTCTTCATGTTTTTCACCATTTGACGTGATGTTTTACCCATGGATAAGAATTCATCCATTGTTGAAGTTATTTATAGTTCAGCCAGTTGCTAATTTAGAGTTTTATTTCACACAATTACATTTATTTAAGCCTTGTGGTGTGGAGATCCAGAGAGATGTGACCTATCCCTTCAGCTGCTCATTAGTGCCCCCCCTTGAAACTTGTTGACAGTATTATGCTGAAATATATATGGAGATCCCCCCCCCCAGTCCTACAGACATATAGTTCTTTCTAGCAGATTTACGGCTCCCTTCTTTGGCTCCTCATCATGTTGCACAACTCACTTGCCCCATTACCCTACAGGAGTTACAGGTAAGTATAAAAAAATCTTAAAAATGGAAAGAGCCCAGGACCAGGTGGCTTCACAGTGGAGTTTTATAAGAGCACATGGGAACTTATTAAAGACCCCTTACTTGCCGCCCTGCAAAAAAGCCATACCACTGGAGAATTCCGTTTCCTGGAGTCAGGCCTCGATGTCAGCAATTTTGAAACCTAATAAACCATCCCATCTATGTAAATCTTATCGACCGATCTCATCCTGAACCAGGATTACAAAATCTACACCAGCATCCTGGTACATCGCTTAGATGACATCTTGCCCCTCCTGATCCATCCGGATCAGTCAGGTTATATCAAATCAAGGCAAACGATAGACGATGTTAATAGAACCCTATATGTAATGAACTGCGCTTTCTCTTCTGAAACCCCTCTTATAGTTCTGAATCTTGATGTGCAAAAGGCATTTGACAGGGTCTCTTGGCCCTTCCTGCAGGGGGCACTGTCACAGTTTGGTTTTCCGGAGAGTCTTCTCTGGAACCTCAGGGGAATCTATACTAAACCAGAAGCTACGGTTAAGGTCAGTGGTTCACACTTGGGCCGTTTCTCCTTGTCCTGGGGCACCAGGCAGGGGTGTCCCCTTTCTCCTTATTTTTTTGCTCTCTATGCGGAACCCATTGCTCAATATCTTCATCAACAGGAAGAAATACAGGGTTTTAAACTGGAGAACTATGAACATAAGGTGGCACATAATGCTGATGATGTTCTATTATATATTACGGAGTCGGAGTCCCCTTTGGAAGCTCTGGAGTGGAGTCTGGGGGTGATAGAGAGGTTATCGGGGTATAAAATTAATTTGACTAAAGCAGAAGTACTTCTTATTCATTCCTCCCTCTCACAATCTTTGATGCAGAAATTTTCTTATAAATGGGACAATACCTCTATAAAATACCTCGGGGTACATCTCCCTCCAGATCCATACCAGGTTTTCTCCATCAATCACCCCCCGCTGTTCATGCAAATTAAAGAGGATTTGAGACTTTGGATGCACTTACCCATATCTTTAATTAATAGAATCCAGTCTATCCAGATGAATATTCTGCTGAGAGTACTATATTTAATGCAAACTATTCCTTTGCCAGTGCCTGGGACGGAAATAATGAAATGGCATAGAGCAATATGAGCTTGTGTGTAGCAGGTGGGAGGCCTTGAGTAGCCCTTAAGAAGCTACAGCTCCCCAAGGACAGTGGGGAATTAGCTCTTCCCAATTTTCAGGAATATGCACGTGCAGCTCTCCTGGCCCACATGACGTACTGGCTGTGCCCTCACTCGTAGACTCCTATGTGGGTCCAGGTTGAGCGAGCCCTATCCTCACTCCCACTGGACTGTACTACATTATTCCAACCATCCATAGCGGATGGAGACTGGGAGAACTCCTTTTACATTCCTCGTCTTTTACAAAGTTGGGGGGTTGATTTAAGGAGGCCTGAGAATATTCAGGGTGCCTGGTGGATTGCTATACCTTCACTAAATGCTGCCTTCGTACCGCTACATTAGATGGTGACTTTCGTGACTGGAGTCATGGGGGATTGACTCATGCATATCAGTTCTACACAGAAGGTATTTTTAAATCCTTCTAACAACTGCAGGCAGAAGCTAACCTTTCTCAGAGAGATGTTTACAGATATTTGCAGATTCACCACTTTTTTGATGCCACTCTGGGCCTTGATGTCTCTTCCCTTGTTCTCCCCCCAGTCTTTGCCTTACTCCTGCAGGTACGGAGAGAATCTGAGCGTAGACATTTGGTTTCTCAGATTTATAAAGCATTAACAGGTTCCCCTTCATCTCTGTGGGAGGGGACAAGGATAGCATGGAAAAATGAGTTAATGACAGATGTCTCGCCGGTGGATTGGGGGCGGATATGGCATAGGCAACATACGACCACAGGCTCATACTGTTGGCGAGAGTTTGGCTGGAAGGTAGTGGCAAGGTATTTTCAGACTCCACAGATCATGGCTTTCTTAATTACCACCTCCAACCGTTAGAACAGGTCAACACCTTTAAACACCTTGGGGTTACCCTTGACACCATCCTTTCCCTTCAAGGCCATGTTGAACTAGTCTGAAAGCTGTTAATACTAGGATTGGCCTCTTGTATAGGCATAACGAATGCTTAACTGATGACGCCCTCCGTCTTGCTGTCACCAGCTCAGTATTCACCATAGTAGACTATGGCATAGTAATCTGTGGCTCCGCATCTGACACTGTCCTCAACAGGATCAAAGTCTCTCTTAACAAAGCTTGCCAGCTTGTTCTTGGAGCCCATCGGCTTACCCACACCCGCGACCTTTACCAGCAAGCACACTTTGGACTTTCAAGGTCGGCTAACATACCATACTTGCTTAATAACGAAGAAAGTCTTGTCCTGCCAGTCCCCCCCCCCGACCCTTAATTTTCTGACTCCCAACCCCTCTCTGCGCACTACCAGGAGCACCTTAAAAGGCTCATACCTTGTTCCTTTCTGTAAAACCACCCTTGAGCAGCGTGCCTTTCCATACCGGGCCCCCTACCTGTTGAATAGCCTGCCCCATGTTATTCTGGCCACTGACAAACTTGGCCCTTTTAAAACTAAACTTCGCCAGCACCTCCTCTCGATGAACTGTTGCAAATACCCATAATTCTCCCCACTCCAAACTGTCTCCACTCACTGTTCTCTTACTTCACACCTATCCCCTCTCCCTCTCACCCACTCACCCTCCCACTTGCCTTTTTCTGAATGCCTTTGTATTCTTCTCTCTCTCTCTGATGCACTTTCCTGCCCACTGATAGCACTTGATTGTAAATATAATCTTTATGTACTTGAACTGTATTTTTATACTGTCTCTGTTAGTGGTTAAGCCTTTCCTATGCACTGTATCTTGGTTCCTCAATCTATGTTTTGTAGTCATGTTATTTTGTATCACTGTATTGCTGTAACTCAATGTTATTACCCTGTGTTTACCTTTACAGCGTCCTGTAGTCTATGTATATTTCAAATAAAAAATTAAAATAAAAAAAAGTATCCTGTATTGGCTGATTCCTCTTGTTGGAGAGGCTGTGGTTACCAAGTCTCTACTCCTCCACAAGTATTTTGGTTCTGCCCGGTCCTATCCACATTTTGGAAAGACGCAGAGAGAGCCATACTAGACCTTTTTCCAGAATTAGGCACAATAACACCTGAGGTGGCATTATTGCTTTCTTTTCTTAATTTAAACAGAAACAACAAATATATTTGGTGAGAGTATCCCCCAGGTGGCGTTATCCCAAGGGCTACTACCCCTGCCTGCTTGGCTAGTAGCAGGTTAAGAGGCCTGAGTTCTGAAATGGGTGCCTCCACCCGGAGGTCAGGGTTGGTAGTGGTCAAGCTAAACTGGGCACAGCCCTCCGGGATGCTATAACACACCTCTTTCCCCTCTAGTGGCCTGAACACTGTACAATAATCACTTTCACAATACCACTGGTACACCACACAAGTACCCACACTGTTTGCACTTACCACCAGGGCTAGTTACTCTGGCTCAACCCTGGGGACCTCCTGTAAAACAAGGTTAAGCACAGCAAATAGCAACAGTACAGTACTTTGAGCACAAACTGGAATCTCAGTCAGATTACATGCAGAAAAAGTTAGATCTGATTTATTCAGGAGACTTGAACAAGAAAGGGGCAAAATCAGGTTAATTAGCTTAAAGGTTATATCAATCAAGCAGTTATGCATGCACTTTGAGTTCCCCCACACAGTCCACCTCTGGGTACCCAGGTAGAGAAGAGATGGGCTAGCCAGGACAGTTGCCCAGAGTTGCAGCTGGATGGGGCCCTGTGATAGAAAACACAATATGCACAGTACACAATATTTTTAATCCGGAGCCAGAGGGCTCAGTTTGTAAAGGAAATGAAACAACAAGACAATCAGATGACACACCCAGATTAAGCTGTTGTTGTAGGGAGCTACCCTGGTATTTACTCACGATACCCAAGCCTAGACATAGCCCGGACGAAAATCGAGACTGCAGGTGGTTGATCTGGAATGCCAGGAGAAGTAGGGCCCACACAAGTCGCAGAGGCATCATTCCTGTTCAAACATGGAGCAGGGGGCTGATCCCCAGGCAAGTCTCTTGTTGATGGCTTCTCTGTGCAGTGGGTAGTCTGGCTGGGCCAGTCTGGCAAAGCCCAGACCGCATGGAGACAAGTTCAGAGGCAGTCCGTTTTGGGCTGGATACAGCTTCCAGCAAGCAGAACACAGTTCACACAGTGGGAACTAACTCACAACCCACTAGCAGCTCATAGCACATTTACATGTATGGGAATTCTACTGTACCAGGTAAAGCACTCCCTGGGTACAATCGCAAAGTTTCTGCACACACCGGGAGCTTAGGGGTAGTTGGAACTCCTGACAAGCCGATCGCATTCAGCAAAATCTTCGGTCTTCTTAGGTTGAGCCTGGCCCACTTCAGTAGCTTACTTTAGTCACACAAATTTGGTTTTAGTCGAAAATAATTCTCTTCTCTCCCTCTCAGGAGCAGCAGGCAGAAATGGAGGCCAAACTCTCATCCTTTTCATAGTTCTCTCATGCGAATCCACTCAGGATTGCTCTCAGAATCACTTCAGAATCACTTCAGCTCCTCTTGCTCAGCTTCCCCAAGATCCAAAAGATTTGGTTGGCTGATTTGGCTGTCAGTCAAAGCAAGAGCTCCCCTTTCAGTTGCAAAAGAGGCGCAAAAAAAACTCCAGACTACAGTTCCTACAGATTTTGAATTCAGACAGCTCCTGTAGTTCGGCTACATTTTAGGTCCCACCAGAACCAATTGGTCCAATTTGCAGTCCAGGACCAAGATAGTGGAGACAAACAAAACAGTCCTTGCTACAAAGAAAGCAGGTTAGACAAACTACATTATCATTATCATTCTAAATGGTTTTCAGTAAATAGTTACATCTTTCAACAGAGCTCCCTCTCAGATTACTTAAACTGCAATTAGGCAGCTCTTAAAGAGCCAGTACACAGAGGCTATACAAGCTCTGGTAATCACATTTAAACTGCTAAAATGGAGGACACCAGCCTGGCAGTGAGCATTTAGGCAAGCTCAAGGAAGACTTTTTGGGAACCCCCATTTGTAGGGGGGTTACACCATTCCCTGTCTGGGAAAACTTGGCGTCCGCATCAAGTCTGTACCATCATAACATTGAAAATGCAACATATACAAAACATTTACACCATTAGCATGCTATACAAGTACTATTTGATTCATCAATTGGCATAACTTGTTACTTTACTATACATTTCAATGTACTTCACTATATCATTTCCATTCTGACAATACATTATGCATATTTCACACAGGTAAATTGAACATTGCTATACAGAATCATGTAATAACTTCTTGTACTCTAAACAATGCAAGAGTGGGCCCTTCCCTATCAGCTAACTTGGGGCTAGATGGGGCAGGGGCACCATGGTGAGAGGGCAGAACAAGTAACCTGATATGGGCCATCAAGCTCAATTTGGGCAGTGAGCTCTGAGAGACATAAACACCTAAACACCTTTGTGGACTACATTGAGAGGCAAATCCACTGGCCTCCCAGGGGAATCGTAACTGAAGTGCAACACTGGCTTGACAGCTCGGTTAGTCTTTCTGGGGTGAACAACCACAGTCTCTGTACTTTCAGCAATGGTCTTGGAACTTTCATCACTTGTGAGGGTGCCTTTGCATGAAGGGGAATGTCCAAGCTGGGAGCACTGTCAGCCCCTTGCTCTGTAGTCTCTGTTTTTACAACACATGGCTCATTTTAAAGACACTCTGGCACTGAAGGGGGTTGTCAGCACTCTTATTGTGTTCCTCAAGTTCTGGCATGTCACCAGAAAGACTCATACCATCAGCCTCTCCTTCAGGCAAATCATACAGTTCCACAATACACAAAGACTCAGCATCATCAGATGTGATACTTTGCACTTCTCCTTCAGGGAGCATTGGCTTCAAGGATGATGCCGGGGCATTAGACAGTCCAGAAGGCCTGGCTTCATCCCCATAATTCAACATAGGATTTTCACGAAACAACTGACTCAGTTCATATGAGGGGTAATAGGCATTATCACACTCACTGACATCCGAGTTAAACTGGCAGTCACTGTCGTTCTGGGCCTGCTGCGGGGAAAGTCTTAAATCGGCAACCACAGGAGCAGGCTGACTCTGTTTCTTTCTTGCAGCAGCACAAGTCACTGGTTCAGGGGAATCAATCTCAGTGGGTTCAGCTTCAATTATAACTTGACCAATAGGTAGCAAGTGGTTATGGTGCATGGTCTTGACAGCTTTGGAGTTATTCTCTGGGCGCACTTTGTACACTGGTAAATCATCCAGCTTTCGAACTATGACATGGGGAAGATGGCGCCATCAATCAGCAATTTTGAGTTTACCATGTAATCCTAAATTTCGCAACAACACACGGTCTCCAGGCCTAAGCTCTTGAGCCTTTACTTTTCTATCATGTCTCTCTTTGTTGGCTAGATTTCTTTTGGCGGCCATTGTCTGGGCCAGTTGATAGGCATGGTTCAACTGAGCTTTAAGTTTTTGTACATATTGCAGGTAATCTTCGGCTTGGGCTTCATCAGGAGAAACCTCAAAACAGACATCAACAGGCAGCCGGGCCTCTCTCCCAAACATGAGGCGGTAGGGAGAGAACCCGGTAACATCATTCTTTGTGCAATTGTAAGCGTGTACCAAGGTGCTAATCTGCTGGCTCCATTTATGCTTATCTTTTGGGTGGAGGGTGCCTAGCATGTCTAATAGGGTGTGGTTAAAGCATTCAGGTTGAGGATCCCCCTGTGGGTGATAAGGGGTGGTTCTTGACTTTCGCACCCCCATAGAGAGAGCATTTCTTTGATTAGCGACTCTCAAAGTCCCGGCCCTGATCAGAGTGAATTCGCTGGGGGGCACCATAGTGGACAAAGACATTTTCCACTTGCACCTTGGCCATGGTACATGCCTTTTGATCTTTGGTTGGAAAAGCTTGTGCATACCATGTGAAATGGTCCGTAACCACTAACACATTGCCAGTGTTTCACTGATCAGGCTCTAAACTCAAGAAGTCTATGCAGACTAGTTCCATTGTGGTGCTGGTAGTAATATTGACAAGGGGGGCAGCCCTCTGAAGCAGGGCTTTTCCCTGCAGGCAGCGACTACAAGTCCTTACATGGTGCTCAACATTGGCCCCCATCTTGGGCCAGTAGACTCGAGATCACACTAGGTCAAGGGTCTGGTCGATACTGAGGTGGCCCATATGATTGTGGAGGGACCTCAGTACCAAATCTTTGAAGGCTGTGGGCAGGACCAATTGTTGCTTGTCTATTTGGCCACCCCGATCTACAGTCTCTCTATACAACAACTGATTAAGCAGCTTCAACCTGGGGCCTTTAAATAATAAAGTGGTTCTCAGATCAGAGGAACGAAACTTGGACACATCTTTTCCTGCACGAAGGGCATCAAGTGCTGGCTGAATCATAGGATCTTGGGATTGAGCCCACTGAATGCTGTCATTGTCAAACTGAGGCAGTGCACTAATATCTAGAGCAGAGAAGTGGCAATATGCAGCTGGTATGCAGGTGTCAGAGGGGCCCAAGCAATCTACTGAGCAATCTGCTGTGTCCGTAGACATCTGTTCATGTCTATCAAACTTTTGGCACAATGCTCGGATGTCGGGTTCAGACAGCCTGACCCAGTCACCAAATGGGCCTCCGAGATAGGGTGTCAGCATCAATATGATTCAGGCCTGATCTGTATTCAACAGCATAATCATATGTTGACAATGCAGAAAGCCATCGGTGCCCCGTGGCATCTAACTTAGCTGAAGTCTGTACATAGGTCAATGGGTTATTGTCAGTCCTCACCAATATTTTTGCCTCATAGATGTAATCATGAAACTGGTCGACAATGGTCCATTTTAAAGCAAGGAACTCCAACTTGTGCACAGGGTAGTTTCGCTCTGACGGGGTCAAGCTCCTCCTGGCGAATGCCACTGGTCTCAAACCATCCTCATGGTCTTGATACAGTACAGCTCCTAGACCCTGCAGACTGGCATCACTATGCAGCACATAGGGTTTGGTGGGATCAGCATAAGTGAGGATGGGGGCATGGGTGAGCTGGTATATGACTCCGTGGTGAGCTGCCTCAGAGTCACGCTTCCACCATTACCCGAAAAGTTCACCTGGGTAGAAATATGCTTTGTCTGGTTCTTTGATGGAACCTTTTTTGTATTTCCGATTGGTAGGAGGGTAACCCAGGGTAAGATTCAAGAGTGGCTGAATCACTTTAGAATAGTCCTTTATGAACCGGCAGTAGTAGCCACAGAATACCATGAAACGTTGTAGTTTTTTCAAATTGTGGGGCTGAGGCCAAGTAGTCAAGGCTTCAACTTTACTAGGATCAGTCTCTATTTCCTCTGTAGATACTATGTGCCCCACATACTTCACAGAGATTTGGAAAAACTGGCACTTGTCGATGGACAGCTTGAGGCCAAAATCTTCCAGTCGGTCTAGTACTTTGAACACTCGACTCTCATGTTCCTCTAGAGAGCTCCCAAACACAATGACATTGTCCAAGTACACCAGGTATTCCTGCAAATTCATGTATCCCACCACTCGTTCCATCAGTCGCTGGAAGATGGCTGGGGCGCCCGATATCCCCTGTGGCATTCTCAGGAATTCATAGAACCCCAAAGGACAGATGAAGGCTGTCTTCTCACGGTCCTCTGAAGCCATTGGAATCTGGTAACATCCACTGCGAAGATCCAACAACGAGAATCATTTGCTCCCATTCAAACAATCCAGAGCATCTTGTATACAGGACATGGTGTATTGATTGGGGATGGTCCACCGATTCAGAGTTCGACAATCAACACACATTCTCACAGATCCGTTCTTCTTATGCACAACCACAATGGGAGAAGCATATGGGCTCCTGGATTCTTGTATCACACCAGCCATCAGCATTTCCTACAAGTGTCTTCTCACCCCGTCTATGTCTGCAGGGGCTAGGCGTCGAGACCTCTCTCAAAATGGCCATTCATCGTGCAGGCGTATGTGATGCTCTGCACCCTGGACACATCCCACGTCCCATTCCTTCAATGAAAAAACTTGATCTCTCTGGGTAAGTTTCTGGCTAATTCTAGTCTTCCATTCACCTGGCAATGGGGAGTCACCAAAATCAAACAAGTTGGGAGTCACTCTGTCTGTCTTGCCAGGGTGCTTGTTGCTGGGCAACACTGCAGTGTCTGCACAGTGTACCGTAGCTAGGGTGCATCCTCTGTTAACCCGGATCTCCCGATCTGACACATTATGAATCTGGATCATCACTTGTCATGCATAGGCATGAGCATGAGCTAGTAAGATGCTGGGCTTAACCAATAATCCTTACGGCAATTTTCCATCGCCTGGCACGTCCAACATCAGTATTTTGTTCTTGACATCTTTGCAGAGGCGGACCTCCCCTTGAACTGTACACTAGGCGTTAGGGGCCAGTACCATTGAATCGGGATCCTTCTTCCACACGACCCCTACCGGTTCATCCTGGTCCACTCCCTTGGGGTTCTGTTGAAAATCATAGGCCCTCTTGATCAGAGCGTGAATTCTTAGGGCCCTCCCAGTCCGTCGCCCCTTGTTTCTCGCAACAGAGTTGTGCTAGTCTCCCAAACATATGGGCATTGGTCCCAATTAACAGGGGAACCCCATCATACAGTCCAGTAGGGGGATACACTAAGGACAGTGTCTCGACTTGCTCCTCTACACCAGTTACAGCTGCAGGAAATGACAACTAGAGGCGGACATATCCTAAGTAGAGATAAGACTGGTCACTCAGCCCCCACACATGTATGCCTTCCAGGGATTGTAAGGGCACAGCAGATAAGTGTTTGTCATACCAGTCCTTAAATACAATGGTCACTTGCGACCCACTGTCCAGCACAGCCTGAGTAGGAATACCATTCACAGCCACTGTACTCTCTATTGAAGGGCCCACTATTTTGGACCAGTCTGAAGGGACAGCAGCAGGGGCCTGGAGAGATGATTTAGCCACATAGGGATTTGAGTTACTACTTCTTGAACCCTCACTGCAGTCGTTTTGGGTACTCCTTGACTGCTGATTCATTCTCGGAAGCTCTCCTTGAAGCCTGTATACAACTTTATCTAGGTCTTTTGTGGACCGGCATTCCCTCTTCATGTGCCCATCCTTCCCACAATTATGGCAAAATATGTTTTCTAGGATTTGGGGTGGCTGAGGCATCACACGGGGAGCTGGGGCGGTGGTACTACCAACTGAAAACCTTGGTGCCATCTGTCTGCTGTGTGGTGAACATTTGGAGACATCTCGTCAATTCTCTTACTTCCATAGTCAAGGCATCGAGTTTCGAGCTGTTGTCAGCAGGAGATGCCTGGGTGGATACCCCCACCCCCATAGCAGATGCAGTTGAATAAGGGTCGGTGCCTGTACTTGCAGGAGCGGTCTTCATAAAAAGACTGTTTTTTGTTTCCCTGAACTCCCTCAGCAGTTCATCCCATGGCGACACACCCTCATTGATTCCCACTTCGGAAGGGCCTTCCGATGCTGTGATCACTTGGGCTGCGCTCACCCTAGAATTACAATCCCCCTCTTCATCTTCAACCTCCCGGAGTTCTTTTATCAAGTCACAATAATGCAGTGGGTTACCCCTTTAATCTGGGAGCCTTCATTGAAGAAGATGCAATTTAGAATGTTTTGCATGTTGCAGTATGTGCCCCAACCTCACATGGTTTAAGTCACTGGCGGCTACCCCACCTTTTTGGTAAGCCTTTTGCAGTGCTCTTTCCAGATGAATAACATATGAAGACAAACTTTCCCCTGGTCATTGTTTTGTACCTCGAAATTTCCACATCAAGTTCTTGCTCCCAAAATTGCCTTCGAGTGCAGATAGTACTTTTGGGCAGATGCATCAGGGTTTGTGGACCTCAGAAATTTAATGGCCACTAGGGTGGGACCCCTCAAACTTTCTATGATCCTTTTCCATTTCTCAGCCTCTGCACACTGCCATTCAGGTACCAAAGGGGCAATACAATCAGTCGAGGTCTCCCAATCATCCTCCCCCTGTGGGGTGGTCAGAGTGCCGGAGAAAATTCTCCACCTTCAGTAAAAGTCGTGACTAATGGCAGGTACAGACATAGGAGCTAGCATTGGCATGAGCACAGAAGAAGGGGCAATAACAGGTGCTGGAGCGGGAAGGGGTGTTGAGGGAGGAACACCCCCGGGTGGCAGGAATAGTTTCTTTAAGTCCTCCACAGTTTTCCCTTCCTCCAGCAACAACTTAGTAAATTTCTCCTTAAAAGTCTCAGATAGTTGGGGGTGGGTCTCACATTCTCCCTGGGGTCTTTACTGTCTTTAGTTATCACTCTCCAGGCAGTGAGAGCTCCTTCGGGGGTGATAGTCTGTGGCACTTTGGAACTGTCTACTGGGTTCTTACACTCTGCTAACGCCATGAAACTTTGTGTTAGCAGATTAGCCTGTTGACCCACCACCACAGGGTTTTGTAAACATTCAACCTGGGAAAGTACTCCCTCTACAGTGTCTTTATTGGTACCCAGAGGAATATCCAGGATAAGTATAGCATTTTGGGGGTCAGTCTCCTGCCCAGTACACCAACCCACCAACTTGTGTACAGCCACTTCTGCTGGGGTAGCCATTTATGTTTGACAATAATTCATAGTTTCGGCCACTAGAAGACACAAAATCCCAGCGGTGAGCTTCCAAGATGTAACCCCAAGGTGGCGCTATCCCAAGGGCTACTACCCCTGCCTGCTTTGCTAGTAGAAGGTTAAGGGGCCTGAGTTCTGAAACGGGTGCCTCCACTTGGAGGTCAGGGTTGGTAGTGGTCAAGCTAATCTGGGCACAGCCCTCGGGATGCTGTAACCCCCCCTTCCCCTCTAGTGGCCTGAACACTGTACAATAATAACTTTCACAATACCCCTAGTACACCACACAAGTACTCACACTGCTTGCACTTACCACCAGGGCTGGTTCCTCTGGCTCGACCCTGGGGATCCCCTATAAAACAAGGTTAAGCACAGCAAATAGCAACAGTACAGTACTTTGAGCACAAACTAGAATCACAGTCAGATTACATGCAGAAAAAGTTAGATCTGATTTATTCAGGGGACTTGAATAAGACAGGGGCAAAATCAGGTTAATTAGCTTAAAGGTTGTATCAATCAAGCAGTTATGCATGCACTTTGAGTCCCCCCACACAGTCCACCTCTGGGTACCCAGGTAGAGAAGAGATGGGCTAGCCAGGACAGTTGCCTAGGGTTGCAGCTGGATGGGGCCCTGTGATGGAAAACACAACATGCACAGTACACAATATTTGTAATCCGGAGCCAGAGGGCTCAGTTCGTAAAGGAAATGAAACAACAAGACAATCAGATGATTCACTCAGATTAAGCTGTTATTGTAGGGAGCTATACTGGTATTTACTCACGATACCCAAGACTGGACACAGGCTGGATGAAAATCGAGACTGCAGGTGGCTGATCTGGAATGCCAGGAGAAGCAGGGCCCACACAAGTCGCAGAGGTGTCGTTCCTGTTCAAGCGTGGAGCAGGGGGCTGATCCCCAGGCAGGTCTCTCATCGATGGATTCTCTGTGCAGTGGGTAGTCTGGCTGGGCCAGTCTGCCAAAGCCCAGACCGCATGAAGACAAGTTCGGAAGCAGTCCATTTTGGGCTGTATACAGCTTCCAGCAAGCAGAACACAGTTCACACAGTGGGGAACTAACTCACAACCCACTAGCAGCTCATAGCACATTTACATGTACGGGAATTCTACTGTACCAGGCAAAGCGCTCCCCTGGCACAATCGTAAAGTCTCTGCACACACCGGAAGCTTAGGGGTAGCTGGAACTCCTGACAGGCCGATTGCATTCAGCAAAATCTTCGGTCTTCTTAGGTGGAGCCTGGCCCACTTCGGTAGCTTACTTTAGTCACACAAACTTGGATTTAGTCGAAAATAATTCTCTTCTCTCCCTCTCAGGAGCAGCAGGCAGATATGGAGGCCAAACTCTCAGCCTTTTCATAGTTCTCCCATGTGAATCCACTAAGGATTGCTCTCAGAATCACTTCAGCTCCTCTTGCTCAGCTTCCAGCTTAATTCTAACTGAAAACTGCAAGCAGCCAGGGACTTCCCCAAGATCCATAAGATTTGGTTGGCTGATTTGGCTGTCAGTCAAAGCAAGAGCTCCCCCTTCAGTTGCAAAAAAGGCTCAAAAAAACTCCATACTAAAGTTCCTACAGATTTTGAATTCAGACAGCTCCTGTAGTCTGGCTACATTTTAGGTCCCACCAGAACTGATTGGTCCAATTTGCAGTCCAGGACCAAGATAGTGGAGACAAACAAAACAGTCCTTGCTGCAAAGAAAGCAGGTTAGACAAACTACATTATCATTCTAAATGATTTTCAGTAAATAGTTACATCTTTCAACAGAGCTCCCTCTCAGATTACTTAAGCTGCAGTTAGGCAGCTCTTAAAGAGCCAGTACACAGAGGCTATACAAGCTCTGGTAATCACATTTAAACTGCTAAAATGCAGGACACCAGCCTGGCAGTGAGCATTTAAGCAAGCTCAAGGTAGACTTTTTGGGAACCTCCATTTGTAGGGGGGTACACAAGCATACTCTTCGCTGCAGCCAAGAAAGTCATTACAAGACAGTGGCTTCAGGCTGGGCCTCCTAATGTTCAGCAGTGGGAAGATACGGTGTATGACATATACAAAATGGAACATGTGACAGCCAGACTACAGGGTAACCCTGAAGTTTTAATGACTAGGTGGACAAAGTGGTTCTTGTATATTAACCCATGTAGGCCAGACTATATTCCCAGAGAGTGAGGTGCTAGAACTGGCTGGTGCCTGATTCTGGCTAGCCCTCTGTAGTGATACCACGAAGATATTGGTACTTTTGATATAGGGGTTCTCCCCCTTGTTTCCCCTCCCACTCCCAGTTTCCCCTCCCCAACAGGTCTTAATAAGGGGATAATTACTTCTGGAGTTCTATTACTGAGTTCTTCACCCTTTGAGAGTGTACAATGCTTAACATATACTGTATACAGTCGTGGCCAAAAATATTGGCGCCCTTTCAGTTTTTTCTAATAATGCACCATTCCTTCCAGAAAATTGTTGAAATTAAAAAATATTTTGGTATCCACATATGTATTCCTTTGGTTTGCAGTGGAATAAAACACAAAAAGCAGAAAAAATTACTAAGTCTTAGCTTATTCCACACAGAAATCCTGAAATGGCCCGGACAAAATTATTGGCACCTTTTAGAAGTAGTTAGAAATAATTAGATTTCAAGCAGGTGATTCTCCTTCACTTTGGAATTGAACTCACCTGTGGTGAGTTGCAGGTGCCTGCAATATAAAAAATCACTCATTCAACCAGTTTGAATAGAGAAAAGGACTCATTCTCCTGTTTTGTGTCACTGTGTACCGCAGTGAGCATGGAGAAAAGAAAGACAGCCAGAGAATTGTCTGAGGAGGTCAGACAGAAGATTGTATCCAAGCATGGACAATCTCAAGGCTACAAATCAATCTCCAGAGTCCATTATGTTCCTGTTTCCACCGTACGTAATGTTATCAGGATGTTTAAGGCCCATGGCACTGTAGCCAACCTCCCTGGACGTGGCCGCAAGAGAAAACTTGATCGAAGATTGCAGTGCAGGATTGTTTGAATGGTGGAGAAAGCACCTTGATCAACTGCCAAACAGATTCAAGCTGACCTTCAGACACAAGGTACGACAGTTTCAACTCACACATCCATCGTCAACTCAATGAAAGGGGGTTATATGGTAGGAGGTCCAGGAGGACCCCACTGCTGAGAGAGAGACATAGGAAAGCCCAACTGAGGTTTGCCAAAACACACTTGAACAAGTCAAAATCCATCTGGAAGAATGTCCTGTGGACAGATGAGACCAAATTAGAGTTTTTTGGTAAAGCACATCATCTCTATATTTGCAGAAAACAAAATGAAGCCTTCAAAGAAAAGAACACCTTCCCTACAGTCAAACATGGAGGAGGTTCAGTGATGTTTTGGGGTTGCTGTGCTGCCTCTGGCACTGGGTGCCTTGAACGTGTGCATGGCATCATGAAATCTGGAGATTATCAGGCCATTTTAGAGCGCAATGTTGAACCCAGTGTCAGAAAGTTGGGTCTCTGTCAAAGGTCATGGGTCTTCCAGCAGGATAGTGACCCCAAACACACTTCAAAAAACACCCAGGAATGGTTCAAGACAAGACGCTGGACTGTTCTGAAGTGGCCAGCAATGAGTCCAGATCTAAATCCTATTGAAAACCTGTGGAGAGATCTAAAAACAGCAGTTGGGAGAAGGCACCCTTCAAATCTGGGAGAACTGGAGCAGTTTGCACAAGAAGAGTGGACCAAACTGCCAGTAGAGAGGTGCAGGAAGCTCATCCATGGCTATAGGAAGTGGCTGATTGCAGTTATTTTGACCAAAGGCTGTGCTACCAAATATTAAGTCTAGGGTGTCAATAATTTTATCAGTGCCATTTCTTTTTATTTTCTGATTTAAAAGGATATATTAAATTATGAACAAAAACAAAGGTTCTGTAATATTAACAGAAAAATAAAGAATTGTGGAGACCAAATACTGTACCGTTGTTAATTTCAACTTATGTTTAGAGGAAATTGTGAGTTATTTTAAAAAGTGCAAGGGTGCCAATAGTTTTGGCCATGACTGTATGTGTGAACCCCTAATGAAAAAATCTATTCATAAGTTTATTGTCTGACTGCACTGCATTCTGAATGTCAAGATGTCTGTCTATGCACCTTGTAAAACTCAATAAAAATCTAAATAAAAAAAAACAAACTAGTACTCAAAAGTGGGACCACATTGCAAAAAAAAAAAAAAATCAATGAGCCATTAGAACACTCACTTTTTAAATGCTGCCATTTGTTTTTCGGTAATGGCTCATCCGGAACTTGCCGGCTGATCAAACCAACTGTGATGCCACTCATTCTTTATTACTAACCTTTTTTTAAGCTGGAAAACACAAGTGTAAAAAAACGTTTCCCTGCTGTCTCAGTTTATTTGCTAGTAAGTGTCTCTTAACATACCTGTACATTTCTCATCTAAGTATCACGGTGCTGCTCCTGTGGCTTGCCTGATCTTCCCATGTCAATCTTCACTATTCATTACTGCTGGGTGTAAGCTGGAGACACGCACCTGTATGGGAGCTTTTGGGGGGTCAGCGCCGATGGTGCCGCCCACAAGGCCGACGCATTGCGTGGTGCATGAGGGTTGGCTGTTAGGTGCTGTAGACTCCTCCTCCACTCCAGCTATGTTTCTCCCACCATCGAGGTCGCACCTGCTGCATGGGTTCCAGTGCTTTCTGCATCATTGGGCCTGTTCCGTATTTCGACACCATTTTCTGCTTCTCCATCCCTGTTCCGATCCACCCTACACCGTTGGATACCAGTAAGACCCCTCCTTTTATTAATATTGCTAACGTCGCCTGGTCTTTTCCTGTTAATTTTTGGATTCTTTTCGCATCATGCCTGGTTCGTGGCTAAGAGGAAATTCAAAGCGGGCTGTGCCCCCATGTGTCAGTGCCCCTGTGGCCGGCATTTTTCTGTGACGGACTGACATGACATTTGTCTGTGATGCCTGGGTCCAACCATGATATGGATAACTGCAACACTTGTTTCTCCATGGACCGCTGCATTCTGGAAATCCATGCATTTAAAGTTGGCAGGGTCCCACCACCTTTTGAAGGATGGCATCATTCTAGGCATATCATGGCAAGGTTTCTTGACCCTGCCTCCTGGTACTCTCCCAGGTCTGTATGGCCCGGTGAGGAGGGAACCTCCTTAGATTCTAGCCTTCCCATCAAGGAGGTTTCTTCCGCAGTGCTGGAGGAGTGGCTCAGTTCCCTGCAGAGCTGGGTTGAGAGTACCACCATGGCAGTCACCTCCATAGAGATGCAGGCTCCCCCAGTGTTGTGGCCCATAGCTGCTGGGCCTGGCACTGGCAGACCCTTCGCACCGCCCATCAGCACTGTTTTGGATCCCAATGCCATTCATGGTACTGGTGATTGAGGTGGTGCTGCAGGCAGTGCCATGTGGCGCCATTGATAAGGGAGCTCCCAGGATCACTAGTCTGGTGTTATGCATGATTTCCTCCTCTTCAGAGGAGGATGACTTGCTGGCCAACCCAAACTGGTGCCCCCACTCTTTGGAGTCGGGGAGTCCTCTTGGACGTGGCACTAGGTGGCCCAGTGTTCACCTCCTGGACTCCTCGGAACCTGTGGTCCCTGTGGCCCCCCCACATCGACGCCAGTGTTGGGGGCGCTGTGATGTATATTAGTCTTGGGAGGCCCTGTGTGACAGTCTCAACTGCAGGGGCCGAAGCAACTGCCATTTCTGGTGCTGCCATGACCTCCTTGGTGAGGACGGGTTCTCCCACTTCAGTAGCCTCCCTCGGAGGGCCTGCAGGATTAATGGACCCCTTGGCACTGGGTTCGAGGAGGAGAGTAGCCTCAGAGTCCAAGGAGTTGAGAGGTCGGGGTGAGGTGTGAAAGCCTTCTTCCACTACCCTGTGGGGAGTGGGTAGAAGCCAAAGCACTGAACCCTGCTTCTCCTCCTCCTCTGAGACTTCAGGGGCACTCTTAGTGGGCAGTGCTGAAGGTTGCCCTTCTGGACCCATGCAACCTCAGTCGCACCACAGGGGAGATTCCCCCTCAAGGCTCAGCCAGGATTGGTTTCAACATTTGCAGCGTTCGCTGACTGGATCAACCCCCAGGTCACCCCACGTGGGAGGATCTGCTGCCAGGCACTTTCATGGATGTGCCCTTCCCCAATCCCTCTGCAGACACCTTCCCTCCTCCCAGGCCATGTTGGCCCTATGGGACCCTTAACCTGGGAGATGTTCCGGGTCACTGCGGTGACCTTCCCTAGGTATGTTAGAGCCATGGACAAGCAGGTCTTTCACCTGACTCCCCTGCCACAGGAGGACTCTGAACACCTGAGCTCCTCTACTTCCTCAACTTCCTCATCTGAGGAAGAGGAACATTTTATCCACCTTTCCTCTGATGCTGATTTCACTGAATATCTGCAGTTCCTCTCAAGGCTAGTTTAGGAGCTCCACATCTCCCATGTGGTAAGACGCAATACCAAGCGGGAGACATGCTCATTTCTGAGTGAATTTAGTGCCAACTGCCTAATGGTGCCTTCCTGGCTTATCCCCTTCCAGGAAGCATCTGTCTGCACCTGGCAGTCACCAGCCACCTCATCCCTAGCCGCAGTGGCCTGCAGGAGGAGGTACTGCGCTCCCCAGGAGTTTCTTCATTCTCTGCCTCACCCTCCCTCGAGGCTGACGGCTTTAGACACTCCTTCCAGGCTTCAACACCCAGCACACGTGACCGACCACCGGATCCAGATTCCGCTGAGTTGACCAGTGGGGAAGAAGAGTTTTCTCATCAGCTCATGTGTTACTTTGCATCAGCTCACATCAGGCTCAATCACCACGCTGTCTACAACAGGCACCTCTGGTCGATGCTGGCACAGGTTTTAGCTTCTTTGCCTGATTCGGAGGAGCCTAGACAAGTCATTGCCCTCTATGCACAGGGTCTAGAGCTTGCAAGACACCCAAGCAAGGGCATCATACAATGCCAGCGAGCTGGCCTCCAGACTGGCAGGGACGGATATCTGCATCAGGCAGATGGCATGGCTCTGCCTGTCTAGGTTGTCACCAATTGCCTGCCGTAAGTTGATTTCCTCCACTTTCCGGGGACCCGTCTTTTCTCCCGCAGGGCAAGGCGGAATCTTCAGGGGTGTCTTCTGTCCCCCTGGCCACGGGGGACACCTCCTTGGCCTGACCAGCCTTAGGCCATATTGACTTAGTAGTAAGGGTAGTGTGGTGATTGTGGGGGGACTTCAACATGCAGGAGTGGACTGGAGCACCCCAACAACCAGGAACAGAAGGGAGCAGGTACTGCTGGATGCCTTCCAGGACAGCTTCCTGCTGCAAATGGTCAGTGAACCAACCAGGTTAGGAAATACCCTTGACCTTGTGCTGGCAAATGGGGACTTTGTGAGAGAACTTACAGTGGAGGAACCACTGTCAGGGAGTGACCACCGCTCAGTATGGCTCACATTGGATATGGGCAAGGAAGGAGTGGAATCTGGCACAATAGTGCTGGACTTCAGGAGGACCGACTTTGGGAGGATGGGGGATGTGGTAAAAGGGTACCTGGCCAGAATTCAATCTAGTATGGACACTAACCAGAGGTGGGAGCTCATAAAGCTGGGGATAGTGGAGGCAACCAAAACCTGCTGCAAGCCCAGAGCAAGAAGGCTAGGGGCTAAGAAACCGATCTGGTTAAGCAAGGAGGTCATGGAAAAGGTAAGGAGGAAAAGAGCTGCCTTTAGGAAGTACAAGAAAACAGGGAGGGGGAGGACAGGGAGGAGTACTTGACAGAACTGAAGGAGGTGACAAGGGCAGTAAGGGGAGCCAAAGCATCTATGGAACTCAGGCTGGCACAAGGCATTAAGAAGGGGGAGAAGGACTTCTTTAAGTACATCAGGGAGAAAAGGAGCTGTAAGGACCACATAGTAAGGATTAGGAAGGAGGGGGGTTGGGTGGAAGCAGGGTGCGATAAGGCGGAAGCACTAAATGAGTACTTCTGCTCAGTATTTACTGAAGAGGGGGGTGACACCCAAGGTGGGAGAAATGGCAGAGGGAGTGGTGACAGATGGGGAAATCACGGAGAGCAGAGTTTGAGAGGATTTGAAGGCACTGAGGGTGGACAAGGCGCCAGGCCCAGATGGCATCCACCCCAGGGTACTGAAGGAGCTGGCAGAGGTCCTTGCAGGACCTTTGGCAGACCTATTTATTTAGTTTTTGTTGACCTGGTAAGTGCACTAGACAAATCCTGCCTATTTTCAGGCATGACTTGGGAGGGGGGATACAGATGAATGCCAACTGACCTTGAACCAGATTGAGCTGTTGGTGGTATTTTTAGTGAATGAGGGAAATTTGGCCAGGACACCGGGGAAATTCCCCTACTCTTCTTGATAAGTGCCATGGGATCTTTAACATCCACCTGAACTACCACCAATCCAGGCAGATGGGACCTTGGTTTGACGTCTCATCCGAAAGACGGCACCTCAGAAGTGCAGCACCCCTCTCATGCTGCACTACAGTGTCAGTACTGGGATATTAACCCAAGTGCCAGATGTGGGAACTGAACCCACAGCTCTCTGATCTCCCAGCCTCAGAGGCGAGTGTGCTACCTACTGAGCCACTGACACTGCTAATTATGCCTCACTACATTTGGGGTGTGTACCTCAGGACTGGAGGATGGCTCATGTGGTGCCCCTCTACAAGAGTGGCCCCAAGGATGAACCGGGAAACTACAGACCAGTGAGCCTCACATCCATCGTGGGTAAGCTAATGGAGACTATCCTGAAGGAGAGGCTGGTGGCCCTCCTAGAGGCCAAGGACTACAGGACAGCAGACAGCATGGCTTCATACGTGCAGATCCTGCCAAACCAACCTGGTCGAGTTCTATGACTGGGTAACTAGGCAACTGGACAGGGGCCATGCAGTGGATGTCCTGTATCTGGATTTCAGTAGGCGTTCGACTCAGTGCCACATGGAAGGCTGGGAAGGAAGTTAGTAGGCACAGGGCGGGGGCAAAGCTGGTGAGGTGGGTAGGAAACTGGCTGCAGGAAGGCAACAGAGGGTGGTGGTGGGTGGGAGCTCTCACACCCAAGGGCAGTAACAGCGGTGTTCCACAGGGCTCAGTGTTGGGACCAGTGTTGTTTGGGATATTCATTGCAGACATATCATTGGACATCAAGAGCAAGATCAGTCTGTTTGCTGATGATGCCAAGGTAGGCGCGGTGGCGGATGACCTAGGGGGATGGCAGGGGTTGCAGGATGATCTGGCAAAGCTTGAAACCTGGTCAGACATCTGGGAACTGGGCTTTAATGCCAAAAAAGGTGCTGCATTTTGGGATGAAGAACCCAAGGAGGAGTTACCAGCTAGGGGAGTGCAGCTAGCCCAGACAGAGGAGGAAAAGGATCTGGGTGTGCTCATTACAGGGTCAATGAACAACTCGCACAATGTAGGGAGCAAAGGCCAACAAAATGCTGGGTTGTATTGCAGGGGTATATCTTCGAGGAGGGAGGGTGATTCTGCCACTGTATAGGTCATTAGTTAGACCACATCTGGAGTACTGCGTGCAGTACTGGCGTCCATATCTGAAGAGGGACATTAAGTTACTGGAGGGTGCAGCGCAGAGCGACAAAGATGATCAAGGGGCTGGGGAACTTATCATACGAGAGGAGGTTGAAGGAGTTGAGCATGTACTCACTGGAGGACAGGAGAGACAGGGGTGACATGATTGAAACCTTTAAATACATGAAAGGAATAAGCAAGACAGGTACAGAGGGGCTGTTCAAAGTAAGGGAGGGGAGGGCCACCAGGGGCCATGATATGAGACTGGAGCAAGGAAGGTTCAGGAGGGAGATGAGGAGACACTTTTTTACAGAGAGGGTGGTGGCTGGGTGGAATGCGTTACCTGCTGAAGTGGTATGCAGTAGAACAGTGGACTGCTTCAAACGAGGATGGGACAGGACGAGGGGGAGGGTTAATGAAGGGGAAGGGTGGAAGGGAGGGGCAGCTGCAGAATAAGGGGTGCTAGCTGCACATTCGAGCAGACTTGATAGACCTCTAGACCTTTATCTGCTGGCAAATTTCATATGTTCGTAGAAGGGTCTCTCCCTCTTGCATCTCCCACGCAGGAGGCTGAGGGAATCTGTTCCCTCAGGGCAGTGACAGGTCCCCTCTGGGGGGCTTGGTACTCACCCAGCAGTAAAGAATGGTGAAGACTGACAAGGGAAGATTTGAGAATTATGTACCTACTGTAATTCTTGATCTTCTCTTGTATCTTCACCATTCATTACTGATGCCCGTACACCTTCCCCTCTTGTACCTCAGTTCTTGGGCACTGCCTCCACCCTGCAAGCCCTCCCCCTCTTTGAGGCCAAATTGGGGCAGAGTCCCCCTGGTACCTCAGGGCCCTCTGTTTTCTTCTCTAAAAAAATCACAGAGCACCCATGCTAGGAGGGTGGTGAGTAGGGTCTTCGCCCTGGCCTGGGAGGGAACTCCCTGAGATTCTCAGTGGGGTGCACTGTGGTATTCTCCTTAACCTGACATGGATAGTCTGTTTTGTTTTTCACTTTTTGAAGTGGGGAACTGCGTCAGTACGTCTCGTGGGAGAACCCATAGGGATTTTCCCTCCCCTTTTCTCTTTCTCGTTTTCCCTCTACTTTAGAGGTCATTCTGGACAGAGATCTCTCTTGTTTAAGGGTTTTTTCCCCTCGACTAAGCCATAAGGCGTTAAACTGTAGAGGACAATGTTTGAGGACTTTCATCCCAATGTGGGTTTAGGGATTTGGGGGTGGAGCTGACTCTGCCATGTTTTATATTCTTCAAGACCATTTCAGATTCTCTTGTACTGGACTTCCGTCCAGTGGTCCCTGAAGCTGATGGGATCCTTGCACCTGTGTCTTCATACCTTTCAGGTTTTTGAGGCTGAAATAAGCCAATGGTCTTCCAACTTGACATGGCTGAGGCCCCCCTTCTTCCCCTATGTACTGTATGCTATATATTTCTCTGTCCTTTCTTTCTCTCCTTCTTTCTCCTTTTTCCTGTGCTGCCACCTAAGGGTTGGGGCCCTATGGCCTCTTAGGGTAAAAAGTCCAATCCCTCTGTTCTCTGGTTGGCTTCCTCCTTTTTCAGTTTATATCCTTTCCTTTTCCTGTCCCTCGGCTCTCTTGCCTCACCTTGATTTTCTCTATTCCCCCTTTGTTTCATCCTCTCCGGCAGAACAAAACTGGGGTGGAGGAGGAGTCTGTGGCACCTAACGGCCAGCCCTTGTGAGCCACACAATGCATCGGCCTCGTGGGTGGTGCTGTTGATGCCATCTCCTTCCCTGAAAAAAAAGGAAAAGCTCCCATATAAGTGCACACCTCCAGCTAACACCAGTCAGTAATGAATGGTGAAGATACAAGAGAAGATCAAGAATTAGGGTAGGTATGTAATTTTCATCTCCCGCTGTCTCCACTGGCAACTGCGCACCCATCCCACAGCTGTTCTGAATCCAAATCCTCTGGGACAACTTATTTTATTATTTCCTATTTTGTTCTTGGTGGGCACACTTCTGGTAGGCAGCATTGGGGACAGAAATGCTTCCATCGTTTGAGTAAGCTGGTTCACTCCTGTACTTCTCCTAGAAGCTGTGGGCTTCTGTAGCTACTCCTATTATTTTTTGTGTGTGCATTTTATACATGCTGGCTGACTCACAGTAGGCAAGATGACGGGGGAGAAGTATTTCCGTTCGCTCATGCTTGCTTACAAAAAAAAAATACAGTTTTACTGTCAACACTTTCATTGGTGGGGGGTGCTCCTGGCTGCATCAGTGTCAGGACAAGTAAGCATGACGGAGGGAGGGGGAGAAGTACTTCTGTTCACCCCCTCTTGCTTACAAATACATATGTAAATAAGTAAATATACAGTTTCACTTTCACAACCTTTGGGGGGGGTGCTCCACGTCATATTCTAGTTGGCGGAAGGACTATTTTATGTCAGTCTGATTATAATACCCTTTTTTAAATGTAAAAATGTTGTTTTTCTTACATTAAAAAGAAAAAAGGTAACTCATTTTATAAGTGTAATAAGCCACTCAAGGGTTTGCATGGAACAGATATTACTGCACTTCCAGGGGCTGAAGGCACAAGGCCACACCCCTGGCCATGCAGTGATATTTGTTCCATGCACACCCCGTCGTTTCTTATTGCTTACATAATCCAATCTTAGAGTTACTAATACTGAGCTTAGGTATTTCATGCAATTTTTAAGAACCTTATCAATTGTTCGTAACAATTTTAAGCAGAGTGTAACTTAACAACTTTCTTCAAAGTCATGTGGTTCCACCCGGACATGGGCAGAGGGGTGATCAGGACCAATACGAGGGTATTGGACTTTTGGAGGGCTGACATTTGTAGGATAAGAGAAGTTCTGAAAGGACACTTTGCTGGGATAAGAGTGGGGATGGATGTGGAACAGAAATGGGTCATAATAAAGAAGGGATTAATGGGGGCCACTAGTGAGTGTACCAAAAGTAAAAGTAAGAAAGGTTAAGGCCAAAAAGCTCAGTTGGTTTGGCAAGGAGGTGGCAGAAGCAGTGGGGGACAAAAGGGCAGCCTTTAGAAAGTACAAGCATAATCAGAAGGAGGAGGAGGAGGAGGAGGATAGGGTGGACTATACCACTAAGTCAAGAGAGGTGAGCAGGGCGGTAAGGTAGGAAAAGGCCATGGGAGAGGTACTGCTAGCTCAGGGGTAAAAGTGGGTGTGAAGGCCTTTTTCCAGTATATAGGGAGGAAAAGAAGCATAAAGGATGACATTGTAAGGCTAAGAAAGGGGGATGGGGGTGTGCAGAGGGTGATGAAGAAAAGGTGGAGGTGCTTAATGGGTACTTCTGTTTAGTCTTTACTTGGGAGAAAGACAGACCAATACCACAAGGAAGTGGGGGGGGGGTGGAGAATTGAAGGAGGGAAGTCACAGATGGTGTAGTTCAAGCCAATAGGATACTTAAGGGCCTAAGGGCCCTAAAGGTGGGCAAATTACCAGGGCCAGATGCATGCACCCAAGGGTCCTTAGAGAACTGATGGAGGTCCTGGCAGGTCCCCTGGCAGACTTGTTTATCACCTCTCTGAAGTCCAGAAACATGCCCCAGGACTAGAGAATAGTGCACGTTGTGCCTCCTCATAAGAGTGGGCCAAAGGATGAACTAGGGAACTACAGATCAGTCTGACCTCAATAGTGGGTAAGCTGATGGAGACCATCCTGAAAGAGAGATTAATTGACTTTGAGGAAAATGGGCTCCGGGACAAGGGGCGGTATGTGTTTGTGTCAGGGAGGTCCTGCCAAACTAGCCTAATTGATTTTTTTGTTTGGATCACTAGGACAGTGAGCAAGGACCAGGTGTTGATGTCCTGTATCTGGGCTTCAACTCAGTGCCTCATAGGAGACTGGTGAGGAAGCTGGAGAACCTGGGGATGGGGGCTAAGCTCACAGGATGGGGTCAGAAGCTGGTTGCAAGATAGAAGATAAAGAGTGGTGGTCGGGGGAGAATTCTCAGAAGCGAGGCCTGTGACCAATGGGGTTCCACAGAGCTCAGTACTCAGTCCGCTGTTGTTTAACATCTTCATAAGTGACATCACGGATGGGATCAAGGGCAAAATCTACCTATTAGTGGATGACACCAAGCTCTGTGACACGGTGGACATGGAGGAGGAAAGACAGGAACTCAGGGAGGACCTGGCTAGGCTAGAGATGTGGTCTAACATGTGGCAGCTGGGGTTCAACACTAAAAACTGCAAAGTTATGCACTTCGGGGAGAAAAACCCAGGTACCAAATACTGATTGGGTGGCATGCAAGTAACCAGATCAGAGGAAGAAAAGGACCTGGGAGTAATAATCACAAGTGACCTGAAACACTCCGCTCTAGTTGTTTTTACATACCACTCTATCAGTGAATCTCACAATAGAGTCACCTATTACCACACTGTGTGATATTGGTTCATGCTGTGTTGCAATGTGGGCCCTGCACCTCCCCATCAACAGTTAGTGTGTCAAATCTATGTGATGGTTCAATATTTGGTTCTTTTCTAGGCATGTCTGCTCTCCTTCACTTTTATGTTGGCTTGCACGCATACGCAAGCAACATCTTGTGCTAGTAGCACATTTCAGAGGTGTGTCAGTGTTAGCGAATGCAGGGCACGCTTTAGTAGGTGTGTCCCTCATTCCCCAATATGCCAGCATGCTAGCGCTGACACTAGCATTATGTAAAGTGGACACAACTTTTAAGGAAAGTGCTGCTTGTCATGCAGCGGCACAGATGACATGCCTCACGACATGCCTTTCCTGACAAAACATTTTCATAAACATGGCAGCGAAGCCGCCGACACACACAATCCCCGAAAGAAGCCGACATCGAGGGTGCAACCCCCATGTCAGCATGTCCACCCCCCACATTGTGTGGCACACTGGGAGCCCACCCCAGTGTGCTGCCGCTTACAGTAAGCCGACCATGTCGGCATGTTCCTTCCCTCGGGCCCCGCCCCACCCCCATTGTGTGGCACACTGGGAGCTCACCCCAGTGTTGCCAACATCAGGCCACCCGAAAAGTCATGGGGCACACTGGGAGCCCACCCTAGTGTGCCTAATATTTGTTTTCACCCAGAAGAAAGAAAACTGTCATGCGCACACAGTGTCTGTTTTTTTTTTTTTTGTATCTGAAAGAAAGGTCCATTGTCCGCAGCATCCCCCAATCCGCAACCACTCTCTGAGCTCCCCATCTCCCCACACCCCTCTAATCCCATACTTACCTCCAGAGGTCCAGTGCTGCGATCTTTGGTGGAGTGGGAACACGTTTGGACTCTTCAAAGCTGACCGCGAACTGAAGAAATGCCGGTTAGATGTATAATGGCATAAATGGAGGGGAGGGCTCAATTTAGGTGGACATCTCAGCCAGTTTTTTGAATTTTGGCACCAAACTTTCAACATGGGATCCTTGGAACCCCACCTCATGAACACATGCACTGTCATCTCGTTATTCGGTCCCAAAAGGTCATTTTGCGGTCACTGCGTGGAATCACCTTTCGCGACTGAGTAATGAAATGACAGTGCCACTGTTCATGAGGTGGTGTCCTGAAAAGCCTATCTTGCAAATTTGGTGAAAAAAATTCCAAAAAATGACTGTGTTGTGAGCGTGCATTGCGCAGTTTCCACGCACGTTAGTTAGTAACTTCAACAATTCTTAATATTTTCACTCCAGATTTTCAGCATTGCCATTTTTACACACCTCCTTATGAACAGTATAGCTGTCATTTTTCACATCCTGCCCAAAATATGTTTTCGCACATGTGGCGCACGTTGGCGTAGTCACTGTGGAAAATCAGCATTCAGGACAGAGTAACAAAATCACAGTGACACTGTTCATGAACAGAGGTCCCAAAATGCCTATGTTGAAAATTTAGTTTAAAAAATCCCCAAAATAATTGCGTTACGGGTGTGCGTTGCGCTGTTTCTACGCATACTGGTGACTTCACCAATTTTTCATATTTTCACTTCAGATTTTCAACATTGCCATTTTTTACACCTTCTCATGAACACTACAGCTGTCCTTTTTCACATCCTGCCTGAAATATGTTTTTGCACCTGTGGTGCCAAATGGAGAAGTCGTTGTCCAAAATCACCTTTCGGCTAACAAACTGATAGTGCCACTCTTCATGAGGTGGAGTCACAAAAAGGCCATGATGAAAATTTGGAGTGAAAATGCCAACAAATGCCTGGGACGTTAGGGTTTCCAACCGTGACACCCCACCATGTAGAGACTGACAGGCAACAGGGTGTGACTTGGGATTGTTGGCTGTAATGCTCACGCCATTCCACCCCCACCCTGCAGCCAGTGACAGACATCAAGGTGTGCCTTGGACTCTTCGGTCCCAAAGTTCACCCCATTCTCCTATATTGCACCCATCTCAGCGTATTTCCTTATGGAATGGGGGGAGTGTAAGTCTCAAAGACCCCAAGGCACACCTCAACGCTTGTCAGTGTCTGCAGGGTAGGGTGTGGTGAAATGGCATGGCTGTTATGCCTGATGACCCAAAGGCACACCCCAACGCTTGTCAGTCTCTGCAGGGTGGGGGTGGGGTTGGCGTCAGTTCAATACTTCACTGCCATTCCTATTATGCACCTCTCTGACTCCTGCACTACCAATGCCAATTTCAGCAAGACAACATTCGGCATTGACAAATGCTTGTTTGTTCCTGTGTTAATTCTTACTGTTGTCCATTCGCTGTCACTATCTTTTCCCTTATCCTCTTCCTTTCTTCTTTTTTACCTTTGTTTGTTTTTGTATTAGGTTACCCTGTGCTTAAATATATTGTTGTTTGGGTGATATCCAAACCTCTTTTCATATTGTCAACAAATGATTCACAATGTCTAATCTCTTCCAAGCTGTTCAGTTCATATGTCATTGTTTTACGTTTGGTTTCCATTATCCTTATTTTACAGCAGTTACAGACAAAATTAGAATCCCGAGTGTCACCTTCATTTTCCACAAGTTTGAAAGTATACATTGTACACACTGAACCCCCTTTCTTCCATCTAAAAAGTTGATATACATTGTATATGTCCAGAACCCACCATTGCTCTCTCTTATCCACCCTCTGTATTGCATCTCACTCCCACCACCACTATATCCACTCTGTCTCCCTAATTTCCAAATTCTGGTTTAACCTACTACCTTGCTATCTATCGGAGAGTCTAGCTCCAGCAGACCCATCACCTTACATGCTACAATCCAGGGACACCCGCTCCTTCGCTCTTCCTAAACCATCCTCAACCGCTGGCAAATCCATTTTCATGTACAGACTCTTGCTCCTCTGGAATCAACTATCTCCTCTCCTAAGAAGTTCACCCTCATGCAACTCTGTCAGACAACACCTTCATTTGCTTCCACCCCTCACCTGTTCCTGCTTCTTACCTCGCCAGTCTCACCTTCTGTATTTTATTTTGTATATTTTCCACCAGTTATACAACAGCGCTTAACTCATATTCAAGACAAGCAGAATACATCTTCACAAAACCACAGAGAGTCTAATGACTCCTTAATACAAGATGTGTGTGTCCTGAATATTTTCATACCTCATGAGAGGGTAATACTAAAATACATTGCCATAATTATAGAACAGAATTTAAGGCTGTTGAAAGAGCCCAAGAGCAGAGCGACTAGCTCGAATATTAAAAGTCCTTGTAGGTAGTCCAATATTTCACTTCCCACATGGGAGTAATGGCGTCACTCTATATCCTTCTAAGTATCCATAAACTAGTTTTACTAAGCAGCAAAGCCAACATCGTGACAAAGTAAGCAAACTAAGACATCCCAAACGTTACCATTAGTCTGGGTTAGGTTAACAATAACAGTCATTATTTAAGGCAACCCTTTCAATCTACTGCATAGGAAAATGCAGAGTTTAGCTTTAGAAAGAGGCTGAGAAATCTGCTAAATTGTAAAGTAAGCATAGAATAAGTAGTATTACAGAATTTTTACCCAGTCTTTACTTATTGCAAAGTGGCCCTAGATTACTTAAATCGCAATCAATGTTTAAGGTCTCAGCAATATCTCTCTTGTTATGCTACAAAGAAACAGGGGTATAATCAACAGTTATTTTAGATTAAAGCCAGTCCCCTTCAGTCTTATCCGGACCACTGTGATCTGTACCGGTAATTCGAGAGTATTTTCTCCAATTTTCTACAAACCGAGAAGCCCACTTGCCAGCTTCACCAGGGTCCGAGAACATCCAGACTTTACCCTCAAACACCACTCTGAGTCATGCTGGAAATACTACTGCGTGGCTAATGTGACCTCAGAGTTTCTTACGAACCCCCTCAAATCGTTTACGCCTTCCTCGGTGGCGTAACTGACGTCTGGAAAAAGATAGACCGGATGGTCATCCTGCATAATCGGGCCAGCTTGTCTCGCCATTCGTAGTATTTTATCTCGTGTTCCGATGCCATCCGTTATTACTAGTAAGGTACGTGGGATTTCAGAGTCCTCCCGGTACCCCCTGGGAGTAATTTGATAGACTTTTTGTAAATTAATAGTGACAACTTGGGAATCTGGCATTAATTTCTCCTGAATCCATTCTTGCAAGAACATGAGGGAGTGATCCCCCTCAATCCCCTCAGGCAGACCAAGAATCCTAATGTGGGATGATCAGATTTGATTCTCGATTGTTTCCAATCTGGCTTTAAGGTGAGAGTTTTCTTTTATCAGAAGCAAATTGGCTGCAGACGTTGAATTGGTTTTCCGTTTTACATCACTCATCTCTGTTTGTGTGGTTTCCACCATTTTCTCCACAACATTGATTGTGGTATTAAATGAATCTATCTTGGAGCTCAGGTTGGCAACCGAAGAGATTATTCTCTGCAATTTGAGCCCAATAGATGCCATAGTTTCTTCAGTGTCTGGCTGAGAAGAGGCCTGTGTCTCTGGGCCAGTCCGCATGAGCTGCATTAAACCAGAAGATTTTCCACCTCTGCACCAGCATGATCCTTATGAGGATTGCCCATTTTGGAATTCCGACCTTCCCTAATCCAGTGGTGAATGTCTTTTAGCAGTAGAATGTCCAAAATTAATAAATTTTAAAGTTTTATAAAAGTTAGTCAGAGAGCTAATGATTTTTGCTGCCACAGGCTCAGGCTCCACAGCGCCCCCCCGTCTCACTTTCTGAACTCCCACTCCTCCCCCCAAAAGGCAAATAACTGCAGGAGGCCTGGTTCCTCTTCCCAGAAGCAGTAAATCTCCTAGATTCTATTTATTACATACCAGTGTCCTACATATAATTTAATTGCACTGTACAAACTTGTATAAAGGTCTTCCCTTCCTAGCTAAACCCACTGCAGCTATCATATGTATCCAGTTGTAACTATGTTCTATGAATTGCAGCCTATTCCTGCCAAACATATATTTGCCCATTTGTTTATATGTAATCCTATACGTAAATATCCAGGTACTCTCTTGTATAATTTTATCTCAATGTAAATATCCATGTACCGCCTCATGTTTTTAACAATCCTTTCCCCAGTCCCTGGGTCACACCTGGAAACGAGCCTTGGCTCAGTGTGCCTTTCCTGGTAACCAAACGCTTAAAATAAAAATAAATAAATAAAAAGTATAGGTATTCTACACACCTTATTTAAGTTAGATTTGTTTTATTTATTTATTAAAATGTTTCACCAGGAAGGCACACTGAGCGACAAGTCGCTCATCTCCCAGTGCAACCTGGGGGGAAGGGATACAATAGGAGTGAGACATTAAACATTAAAGTTACAAGAGCAACATTAACATACAGCTGTAAGACAGGAGTTACAAGCAGTGTTACAACAGTGTTGCGCATAATAGGTAGAAGATTGGACAATACTAAGTGCCGGGTTAACAAGTAAACAAGTGCTTACGTGAAAGAAAAGGAGGGAACAGAGAGGGTAGGGTGGGGGAGGGGGAAGAGTCAAGTTCAAGTTACATTCAAGTTACAAGATCAACATTAACATACAGTTGTAAGGCAGGTGTTACAAACAGTGTTAAAACAGTGTTGCGCATAATATGTAGAAAGAGTGGACAATAATAAGTGCCGGGTTAATAAGTAAACAAGTGCTTATGTGAAAGAGAAGGGGGAAAAGGAAAGGAAAGGATGAGGTGGGGAGGGGGAAAAGTCGTGTCCCTGGAGACCCATTCAGGATGCAAAGAACCCTGCAAGGGAACTGTGGGGACCTGAGAGAAGGGAATAGGCAGTGTCCCAGAGAGACCCCTTCAGGATGTGGGGAACCCCGTAAGGGGGCTATGGGGATAGACAGAAAGGGGGATAAGGCTGTGGGGATTAAAGAGGGAGTAAAAAGAGAAGGAGGAGGTGTGACTTAAATGCTAGGAGGGGGAATAGGACCTAACCCAAGAGAGGACCCTTCAGGATGCGGGGTACCCTGTCAGGGGGTTGGGGAAGGTCAGTAGATAGGGATTGAAAGAGTGATAGGAGAGGGAGAGAGTGAGAATTGAACCCTTGAGGGGGAGAGTATTCGCACCTTTGGAGGGGATGGGGCCTAATCAATAGTCCATCAGCATGCATGGACCCATGGGGAGCATTCGGGGTCCCCTTACATTCTGTGAGAGATCAAGGGAGGCCAGTAAGGGGGAGCAATTTGGGGAAAGGGAGGAGAGCTAGAAATTTGGGGGGTGTGGGTACATAGGGTAAAATGAAGGTGACGGTAGAGGGGTAGGGTTTATCCAGGGCTCAGAGGAGGGAATTAGGAAGAGACATGGCAGGAGCAGCTAGGTGCAAGGTAATTACTGAGGGCAGAGCTGATGGAGTAGACAGAGGATGAGTGCCGGGTTTGAGGGGGGAAGGAATTCCAAATTTTTTGGAGGCAGTGAGAGTAACTGGATTGGCCGATTAGGGTGGATCTGTGGGGGACTACCAGGGTGCGGGAGTCAGCTGATCTAATGAGACAGGAGGATGGGGGGTTGCTATAAAGGAGGAGGTGAGGTAGGAAGGGAGCTCACCCAACCAGTGCTTGGAGGTGAATTTAGCACAGTGGGAGAGTCGCCTATTTGTAAGAGATGGGGAGGATAGGGCACAATAAAGATCGCAGCGGTGGGTGCGAGGGGGGCATCCAGGGCAAAGCTGCAGAAAGAATTGAAGAGGGTGTCCGGTCTGGCCATGGAGGGCTTAGGGGCAGCACCATAGACTATGTCACAGTAATTGAAAATGGGCAGTATCATCTTCTGAACAAGTTCACGCCTAGCCATTTCCTGGCCTCCTGCCCTCCTCTGATTAACACATTGTCTAACACTTCGAAGGTTGGAACCTCCAGTTTCGCTCTACTTTAAAATTAAATATATAAACGATGAAAAAATAAAACACACATTTTCTTCCCAGTTACTGCTAAACAGTTAAAAGCTTAAAATGCAACTGTTAACATCTATTTAAAAATAGCAGTTAAAAGGGTAGTAAAAGAATATTAAACAGTAGTAATAAAAATGTTTTTTAGACTTATACTGGATTTATCAGGTGTAACTTAACTAACCAAATAGGATGCACCACAGCTATGAAACTATGTAATTATGAAGTTATTGCAGCAGTTTAAAAAGGTTTTAGCCCTTTTTTCAATTTACTAGAAAATTTACTGTACACAGAGCTTCCACACCACACCTCACTGCCCCTCACTCCCTCTCTTTCTGTCCCAGAGTATACTTAGGACCGAGAGAAGGTCCCCACAACTCCTAGTGTCCAGGTCCAGGTCCCCTCTTCAGTCACTGCTACAGTTTGTCACAGTGGACTTTTGCTCCATGATATACCATTCCACACTTTACTGCTCAGTTACTTTTATCACTGTTCTCTCCTCCTTCTTTCCTCACTTCGTTTAACACTCTTTAGCTGAGTCTCTCTCTCTCTCTCTCTCTCTCTCTCTGTCTCTCGTGCTCCTTGCTGGCCCAAACTCTTTGTCCCTCTCTATCTTCGCCACTCTCTCTCTCTCTCTCTCTCTCCATACCACTTTTGCTAAACCTCAGTCTGCACCTCAGTGGACTGTGTATGTAGCCTGTTCTCTGCTGGCTCTGGAGAATCCCAGGCACCTACTCCTCTCTATCTAACAGACCGAGGGGCAGCTGATCCCAAGGCAATAGACAGTCAGGCCTGCGGGAAAGGAATGAGACTCAGAGAGACACAGCCAATAGCCAGCGGAAATAACTGTGGCTAAAGTTATACAATAAGTTCAAAATATGCCAGTAATGGGCCACTGTGGCAACAGTGGCATATGTGTAAATAATAAAAAACGTGCTTTACAACACACTCAGCAACAATCGGCTGCTCCGCAGTCACCGCAGCGCTCAGTTCAGCATCTGGGCCTTTAATGGTATATTTTCTATAGTCCACAAAAGTAAAGTTTCTCTTTTAATCTTGATCCATGATGACAGAGGTCTGAATATAGCCTTCCTCTTGCGTGAGTTTCACACACAAGTGCATTTCATCCGAGTGAAACCAATAATGCAGTGTTTGACAGCAACAGGCACTGCACTTCCATGGAAAGGGGGATGGAATTTCTTCAGTTTACTCATAACTTTGTGATTTTGCAGATTTTGGCCCCAAATATGCACATATAGCCCTTTTGTTACCCCACCCGAGGAAATAACAGGTGTTATTTTTCTAGACAAATGGATTCCAACTTACAGAGAATGGCTGACAGATGCACTGGAATTGTCTGAATCTTAAAAAGATAACACACAGTTTGAGGAATGCAAACGGCATACCTCCAGAAATTTGGTCAACTGGATGCCCTGGTCACCATCCCTGAAAGAATCACTGTTATCACCCACCCATACCACCAAGATACAAACTAGTTCACCCTCACCTTGTCTATTCACCAATGTTAACCCACACACCTTTACTGCAGCCTGTCTGGTAATGATGCCCTGTGAATCCTGTACAGTGTGTCAGCACTAAACCCCATTTAATAAGGCACATACTTTGCTCAGTAGCACCAGCACTAAAGTGCTGTTAACCTTGCAAGTTCCATAGGCTGGTGTGATTGCTAGCAATCTGTTTGTTTTGTTTAATGTTTGATGTCTGTCATTATTAAAATTAAGTGCCTGCCTACTACAGTCACATTCACAGATTTCCTTAAGGCCCAACAGCCTCCACAATCTAGCTCTCAGTTGTTTCTTACTATCTGCATGGAACAGATGTTACGTGATAAAAACTCAATGGACTTACCCAACCAAGTGACTATCCCAGTACAAGGCAAAGACTCGCAGGCCTAATATTCCATAAGACATGTCCATCCCTATGGTTGTGGGGTATAACAACTACATAATGAAATATAACTCCATGGTATTTGTAATCCTAGACTTGATAAATAAATAAATAAATAATGAAATATAAATCCATGGTCAGATGTTTACATGATTTTTCTAGTGCTAGAAGTGCTGTTTTAAATGCAATGTTTGCCTGTTATGTTAAATCATCAATAAAATCTAAAATCAAAAAAAGCCCCTTTAAAACATATTTTTGTAGTCCCTCTGTGAAACCACCTTTTGGACAGCATTTAAAAAATCGGGAGCATTATGAAAGACTGAAACGTCTTTCCCCGACACCTGAAAGCCCATCACCCAAAATCCCGACAGTGAGATTTTGCCCCCCGCAGAGTTTGTTAAAATAAGTAAGGGGGTTGCAGGGGCAAAGTCAACTGCATTGGGGGTGTGGGGGGAACGAAGCCCCCAAAACATTAAAAACAATCAAAATTCCACTGTCAGGATTTTGAGTGTCGGGCTTCTGACGTCGGGCTTTCGAGTGTCGGGGAAAGACGTTTCAGTCTTTCATAGTAAATCCAAAAAATCCACCTGTCTTCATCATTCCATGGGGTCATAAAAAGACTACGTTGAAAATGTGGCATCAAAATGTAAAAACAAAACAAAAAATCAACTTTTGAAGAAACATTGAATTAGTCCAGCGTTTACTAATAACTTTTATTTTTGCAAATTTTAGCCCTTAATATTCAGTCTGTTCCTGGTATTACCAGACCATGAACATGACAAATGTCTTTTTTTCAAATCACCTATAAAACGTGTAATCCCCCCCCCCCCTTGTGGAGTGGGCTTACTAGTCTCGCTTCGGTCAGGTCCTTCTCTCTGGGTAGGGCCCCTTGTTTTAGTCAGCTAGGTAACAATATCCTTCTACTACCACCAGGGGGCAAGGTTCACTAATATTTAAGCCCTGGGTTTTCCCAGGGTTGCGGAGAGATAGGGAGACAGTGGTATTGAGGAGGGCAAGGCAGACGGGAAGTAACCCACTCTGGCCCAAGAGAAGTCGGCTGGTAGCATCAGTGCAACGCAGGATAGGTCTCTGAGGGAGGGCTGGAGGAGCTTGGCAGCCGTGGGGGGCCGGGATGTTTTCTATCAGCATGAAGATGTAATACTGGAGGAGAAAAGGCTGAAACGTCTTCCGGGAGTTAAGTGGTCCCGGTAATCAGAAGCATGGACAAGATTTCCAGGCAGTGGGGCTGTTACGGAGGTGGCAGGCCATAGCAGGTCCTCCAGAGGTGGCAGATCTGGTGGACTGTTCCCGTGTTGCACACTGTTGGGAAGGTAAGGCAAGAAAAGGGAGTCCCAACCTGGGATTCGCATTGGGGCCAGCCATGCCCATGTCTGGAGCAGGCCCATCAGACCCATTAGGGACATAGTTCCAGGGAGCTGGTAACTGATGTAAGGAGGGAGTTGTCATTTCAGGCTCTGGGGGGCAGTCCTGGTTTGAGTTCGGAGAGCAGTTTGGTAGTTATGCACCATTTGGCTCAGTGGATGTGCGAGTAACTGATATGGGAGTAGCTGCAGAGGCTTTTAGGCTGGACATTTGCCCCAGGGGTCCTTTTCAGGCCAGGCTGGCAGGGAGGAATAAGTCACTCCCCAATAGGTGAAACAAAAGGTATAACCAGAGAAAAGGCAGGTTCAGAAGGTAACGTGAAATCTCTGTCCAAGTGAAGTATTAATGTGGAGCCAGAGTGGTCTATTCTGTAGGCCGGTAAAAATCTTTGTAAACGTGGCCATTTCTACGGTCTCTGAAATCCGTTTTGTGCTCTTCCCCATTCTCTCAGCCCCATGGAGCTGATCCTTATTATTTCCTTTGGACACAATCATTTCACGTCCAAAATAAAGTATTTTACATTTGCTGTGATGTTCCTCATGTTGTGTGGTTAATGAACTAATCCTCTGCACAAATGTTATTCTTGCCCTTTGAGTAAAGATACTGCCCAGCCCCTCCTGCCCCAGTTCAAGATCAGCGGGACTCTGCCAGCTCTGAGATCTATCTCTAGGGTGAGAAAAGGCCTTGTGTATGATTAAACAGCTGCCAGGTAAGGCCTTTTGTTTTCTTCCAATAACGTGGAAATGCCGGGAAGGTTTCAGGTCTGTGCCCTTCCCCCTTGCTGTAACATTGGGACCCCTAGATGAAAAAGGAGGACAAGGGAGGGTTACACATGTTTCCACAGTCACACTGTGAAATCCCATTTTTTTTTTTTTTTATTTTATTTTAGTCTTTGGTAACCGGGTTAGGCTCACTAGGCACAAGTGCCTGTTTTCAGGGGCGACCTGGGAGCACTGGGTGGTTAAGTGACTTGCTCAGAGTCACACAGTATGCAAGTGGAGGTTGTGAGAATCAAACTCAGGTCTGGTCTGCTGGATGTACCAAGCTCATTCACACCTCGTTCCTCTAACCTCTAGGCTATACTGCTAGCCCAATGGGATTTAAAAAATTCCAGCTCATCATAATGTCAGGTCATAAAAAGAATATATAGGAAATTATTTGGAGTCAAAATGTGGGAGCCCACTGAAAACTGGATATTGCCGCTTAACTGGCCTATCCTGTGTAAATATAATCTAAAACTGTGTAAAAGCAGGACACCACTGAAAATGAGATACTGCATCTCAGCTGGTCTATCCTGTGTAAATATATAGTAAAAATGTGTAAAAGCAGGACCTCGGTACAGCAGAGCCCCAACTGAACTGTGCATCTGTGCTACTCTGTACCGGGGAAAATATTTATTTATTTAATTAATTTTGGTGACTGAGTAGGCCCACTGAGACAAGACGGTCCTTTTTTCAGTGGCGACCCGGAAAGTACATTACATTGGGAAGTGCAATAGAAGACACTCAACAAGATGCACACAGAGTATCGAAATACAAAGACAAGCACAGCAATTGTGGTAAAGAGCAATCCTGACACATTGTAACACAGAGATAGTACAATCTTTGACACCTACAACATATTCAGTGAGAACAGTTCCTTCACAAAGCATACGAAAAGTTACAGCAAGTACATATATCAATCCTTGTAACATGGCATTATGGAGAGCCATGCCAGGGCGCCACGTGATAGGCGGGACGGCGTCACGTGGTGCAGGAGCAACACGATATTGTGAGACGATAATGCCCTGTTGCTGTTAGAAGTGCGTTTCACGAGCCAACCACAGCATTATCTCTCATAATGCCGTGTTGCTGTTGCACGTTCACGAGCCCAACATGGTATTATCGTCTCATAATGCCGTGTTTCTCTCCTACCAGCTGACTGCCTTCCACTAGGGACGTAGCATGACAGCAGGACTCGCAGGCAGAAACGGAGACACAGGACTAGAAGAGACCATCGGAAGAGGTAAGTTTTCAACTGTGATGGCTACTTGCGTCGCACTTGTCGTGTTACAAGTGCATTAATCACCTCCAGCGTCGGGCTCTACCGGTGATTAATGCCCGCTGGGGGGTTGAAACCCTCAGGGCTTCGCCCTTGTGCAACAACGCCCCCTTAGAGGGCATTAATCCACCGGTAGAGCCCTCCTCTGTTGGTGATTAATGCTACTTAACTACAGGCAATATAATACAGCATTCCTAGGTATACATTATTAAAGGCCAGTGGTGCTAAGTATACAGGTTAGTGAGAGTTGGATAGCTCAGAAGTTAGTGGAAGCAGGAGCAGGGCAGGGCAGCTAGGTGGACTTGAAGTGAGCGCTGGAAGTGAGAGAGTAAGGAACTGGCCAGGATAGAGGGAGGAAGTGAGTTCCAAAAGGATAAAGCAGCAAAGGTGAATGACTTCTGGGCCACCAAGAACTGTAGGTTTGGCACTACGAGGAGGGGTAGGGAGGCTGATCTGAGAGCACGCTTTGGGAGATGACGGATAATGTCAGACAGGGAAATACAATGTAAAAGCTGGACCCCAGTGAAAATGTAACTTGCCTTTCCACTGGGCTATCCTGGGTAAATACATTATAACAATGGGTAAAAGCAGGGCCCCATAGAAAGCAAGATATTGCATCTCAGTTGTGCTATTCTGGGTAAATACAGTGTAAAAATTGAGAAAAGCAGGATCCCACTGAAAGCAAGCTAAAGTTTGAGGTGTGCTATCCTGAGTAAATACAGTACAAAAATGTGTCAAAGCAGGACTCCATTGAAAATGAGATATTGCACCTCAACTGGGTTATCCTAGGTAAATATATTGCAAAATATATTGCAAAACTGTGTAAAACAAGACCATACAGCTGTTAGACTTGCTAAAAAAAGGCTTTTACAAGTTCTAAACCAGATGGAATGACAGTTCCGAATCAGTAGACAAAGACTATTCACAAAGGGTTTTGTTTCCATAAGCTTAGTAAGTGAAGACAGTAATGCATACAAAATACATTCTGAGAGCCCGAAATTCTCCTACACCTGGCATAGCATGTTTTCCCCAAGGATGGTACAAAAAACAAACTCTAATATAGATAGATAGATACGATCAAGTCCTGTTGCTGTAACGATGGGCTCATGTATGCATAAAATGTGTATTCTAAGTTACCATGGTTGGTCAGTTCTGTGGGCCGCTCACCGATATCTGGTTTGCCCTTTCAGACAGTACATTGTATAACCTTTGTATACAAATCTTGCTGACATTGGTATAAAGAACAACAGGATAGTCAAGTAATAACGCTGACTGTAACAGTATGCTTTCTGGCTGTAGATGGCACTCCTGGCTCACAAATACATCAGAAACACTATATAACAAGCATTTGTCAATGCCGAATGTTGATTGCATTGGTCTGTTGAGCTCGTTCACTAGCCCTGTGTCACACGCTCATTCTGTTTCTCCCAGTGCTGCAGGCTGCTCTTTTGTACTGGGCTCCTGCCTGCATTGGCACATTTTTCTGCCCACAAAGAAATCTGCAGCTGTCCCGACAGAGCTCTTTTGAGGTGGGTCACTCCCCCTCTCTCACTCGCTCATTCTGTTTCTGCTGGTGCTGCAGGCTGCCCTTTTGTACTGGGCTCCCACCTCTGTTGGCGGCTTTTTCTGCTCACAAAGAAATCTGCAGCCATGTAGACACAGGTCCGTTGAGCTAGCTCACTCCCCCTCTTTCGTTCGTTCCGTTTCTGCCGGCACTGCAGGCTGGCCTTTTGTACTGGGCTCCTGCCTGCGTTGCTGCCTTTTTCTGCCCACAAAGCAATCCGCAGCAGTCACAATAAAGGTCTGTTGAGATTGCTCGCTCCCCCTCTTTCACTCGCTCGTTGTGTTTCTCCCGGTGTTGCTGGCTGCCCTTTTCAACTGGGCTTCTGCCTGTGTTGGCACCTTTTTCTGCCCACAAACAAATCTGCAGCTGTCCTGACAGAGCTCCACTGAGGTCGCTCTCTCCACCTGTCTCACTCAGTCATTCTGTTTCTCCTGGTGCTGCAGGCTGCTCTTTTGTACTGGGATTCTGCCTGCGTTGGGATGTTTTGTTGCCCACAAAGAAATCTGCAGCTGTCCTGACAGAGCTCCGTTGAGGTGGGTCACTCCCCCTCTCTCAGTTGCTCATTCTATTTCTGCTGGCGCAGCAGGCTGCCCTTTAGTACTGGGCTCCTGCCTCTGTTGGCGGCTTTTTCTGCCCACAAAGAAATCTGCAGCAGTCCTGACACAGGTCCGTTGAGGTAGCTCACTCCCCCTCTCTCACTTGCTCATTCCGTTTCTGCCGGCGCTGCAGGCTGGCCTTTTGTACTGGGCTCCTGCCTGTGTTGCTGCCTTTACTGCCCACAAAGAAATCTGCAGCAGTCATGACAGAGCTCCATTGAGCTTGCTCACTCCCCCTCTCTCACTCGCTCGTTGTGTTTCTCCTGGCGCTGCAGGCTGCCCTTTTGTACTGGGCTTCTGCCTGCATTGGCACCTTTTTCTGCCCACAAAGAAATCCGCAGCTGTCCCAACAGAGCTCTGTTGAGGTTGCTCACTCCGCCCTTCTCACGCACTCATTCTGTTTCTCCTGGCGCTGCAGGCTGCCATTTTGTAGGGGTCTCCTGCCTCTGTTGGTGCCTTTTTCTTCCCACAAAGAAATCTGCAGCAGTCCTGACAGAGCTCCGTTGAGCTCGCTCACTCCCCCCACTCACTCAGTTGTTCCATTTCTGTCGGCACTGCAGGCTGCCCTTTTGTACTGGGCCCCTGCCTGCGTTGCCGCCTTCTTCTAGCCACAGAGAAATCTGCAGCTGTCACGATAGAGCTCCATTAGGCTCGTTCACTCACTCCCCCTCTTACTTGTTCGTTCTGTTTCTTCTGCCGCTGCAAGGTGCCCTTTTGTACTGGGCCCCTGTGTGCATTGCTGCCTTTTTCTGCCCGCAAACAAATCTGCAGCAGTCCCAACAGAGCTCCATTGAGCTCACTCACTCCCCCTCCCTCACTCACTCGTTCTGTGTCTGCCGCTGTTGCAGGCTGCCCTTTTGTACTGGGTTCCTGCCTGCGTTGCTGGCTTTATCTGCCCACAAAGACATGTGCAGCAGTCCCAGCACAGATCCATTGAGGTCGCTCACTCCCCCTCTCTCACTCGCTCTTTCCATTTCTGCCAGGGCTGCAGGCTCGCCTTTTTTACTGGGCTCCTGCCTACGTTGCCGCCTTTTCCTGCCCACAAAGAAATACGCAACAGTCACAATAGAACTCCATTGAGCTCGATCACTCCCCCTCTCTCGCTTGCTCGTTCAAACAACATGAAGTCTTGCTATATTATGACATATGCAGTGAGTCCCAACCTTCGAACTGCTCCGGAGGTGAAAGAGTTAACTTTCCATGCCAGGCATGGAACTTTGAGCGCGAGCTCGGTTGAAAACTCTGTCTGTTGTTCTTCAAACTCAAACTGTCAGATTATTTATTCCGCCTCACTGAACAGTCGCTCTGGAGATTTCTCCTTCTGCTCAGTTTGTTTTGTCGGTTAAAGTATTATTTCATTGGTTTTTTGACCGAAATTAAACCGCAACTGGTCAGTTCAAGCTCTGTCTGTGGTATTGTAAGTAATAAATAGGCTTACATTTATTTTATTCTGTGTGGAACTTGTAAATGCTTTTCGGTTCGGTTTGAACCGATCAGGTTATTCTCAAACTTTACTAGTCCTTATTTAGAGTGCGGTTCCCGGTTCTTATCGGTTCTAAAAAAAACAGATTTCATTACGGTTTTTTCCATGACCCGTGACACGGTTGGGAACCGATAAGAGAGTCTTGCTTGGCGGATTGCCATAAACGGGCAAGTTTGGTTAGGCTGGCACTATGTCTGAGAAACCCAAAAGAAAAACCGGGCCCACTGGGTTTCAGCACTGTAGTGTTTGTGGGGAAGCCTTTGCTAAGGCTGACCCACACACCACCTGTGTGTATTGTCTGGGGTTTGACCACCTCAATGCAGACTGCCAGATTTGTAAGAATTTTCCTGCTGCCACCATAGAAAAGAGAGTTAGTAGGCTCAGGGAAAGGGAGGCCAAAAAGTCCGCTGACCCGGATGGCCAGCCCGGTTCGGTTCCAACCGAACCGGAGGGAGTGCCCTCTGACCAGGGCAATACTTCCTCGGGCAAACGAAGAGCCAGCTCTGAGGAGCTGGTTCCAACTAAAAGGACTAGAAAGTCAGCTAGTGTGGAGCCAAAAGTTCTTTCTCCAACCGCTGAGGAAATAGCTAAAGCAATTCAAATTGTCCAGTCACTTTCCCCGGTTCCGACCTAACCGACACCATCAGGGAAGCGCTCGGTTCGGCCGGTTCCACCGGTTCAAGATTATGATTTTGAGGATTTTTATGAACCGGAGGAGGGGGAAGAGGAGTATGAGGAGAGTGAATGTGGTTTTGAAGGTCTGGATGTGCCCATTGAACCGGACATCTCTCCAGACAGACCGTCAGGGGTTTCTCCTCCCAGGCTATCTGAGTCCCCTTCTCATTTTATGTTCTATAAGAAAGTTGCTGAAACTCTCCAGCTCCCTGTTGAGGAAGCTGTTGATGACCAAGAGGAGCCTGATTATGTAGAAATGATGGATATTCCAGAGTCTAGGAGGCTGTCTATTCCTTTGCATAAATCTTTTCGGAAACAGACAGTAAAAATTCTAAAAACTCCTCACACTATACCTCCTGTTGATAAAAGAATGGACAGGAGGTATACATTATCAGGCTCTGATACGGAGTTCCTCACACAGCAATGCAGCCATGTGGGGGTAGTGCAGGCTGCAGCCTGTGACAAGGCAAATATTCCTCTAGCTTCGCATCCTCCTGAAAAGGACTCCAGGAGGATTGATGCCATGGCAAAGAAACAGTACATGGCAGCATCTTTGGGACTCAGACAGGCAAATTGTATGGCTTATGCTGCTAGGTACCAGAAATCCAGATGGGATACTGTGCTGGCCCTGGCAAACCAGGTCCCTGACCAGCTTGCCAGGGAGCTGGAACAAGTGGCTGCGGATGGTATTGAGGCATCCAAGGTGCAATTTCATGCTGCAGTAGACTCTAATGATGTGTCATCAAGGGTCATGGCTACATCTGTGGCGCTTCCAGCAGAATGGCTTGGCTCAGATGTACTACCCTGTCACAGGGATACCCAGTCTAAGGCCATGGATTTTCCTGTTGTGGGCAATTCTCTGTTTGGGGAGCAGACAGAGAATTACATGAAGAAAATGGATGAATATAGGACCACCTATAGGAGTGCACAGGCCAAGGAAAGGCAGGCCACTCCTCAAAGGCAGCATCCCAGGGGCAGGGCAGGCCTTTTCATAGGCCTTTTTACCAGGTCCAGGCCTCCTCTTCTGCTTATGCCCAGAGGGGGTTCTTTAGAGGGAGAGGCAGACGGGGTACAAGCAAGCCTACTTCCACCCCTCAGCCCAAAGCCCCTGCCAAGCAGGCACCCTGATGGGGTGACCAGGGCCGATTCTCCACTACCTGTAGCAGTCTGGCTTACTTTGTCCAGGACTGGAAGTCTTTAACATCAGACAAGTGGGTCCTGGAAGTAGTAAGCCAGGACTGGTTCTCAGCTTCAAAAATTTCCAAAGATGAGAGCAGGTCCTTTCCACCTGCAAATCCATCAGAGGCACTTGCCCTAGAAACAGAAGTTTCTACCTCCTGGCTCTCAGAGCTGTGGAAAGGTTCCACCCTACACCAGGGCAAAGGGTTGTACTCCAGGTACTTCCTTACCCTAAAAAAGACAGGAGAATGGCGGCCCATCCTGGATCTCAGATACCTAAACAAGCACCTTTTAAAACCAAAATTCAAAATGGTGACTCTGGGAATTATTTTACCCTCTCTAAGACCTGGGGACTGGCTAGCATCCCTGGACCTCAAGGATGCCTACTTCCATGTTCTTATCAGAAGCTCCCATCGAAAGTACCTCAGATTCGAACTGCCCTCAGGCCATTACCAGTTCAGAGCAATGCCTTCGGCCTCACCTCTGCCCGGGTATTCACAAAATGCCTGGCAGTAGCAGTTGCCTCACTTAAGAAGGCAAAGATTGCCATCTTTCCTTACCTGGACGACTGGCTTCAGTGTAGGCCAGTCTCCAGCAAGTCAAACTACACCTTCAGGTAACTCAGCAACTGCTCACATCTCTAGGTTTCCTCCTCAGTCTTCCAAAGTCAGTTCTGAGCCTGTCCAGCTTCTCACCTTCATAGGTGCAGAACTGAACAAAAGAGGCCAGAGCCTTCCTTCCTCTGGAAAGAGCAAGGACCCTGGTCTCTCTGGCTCTCTTTCACCCTGCAGGTCTCAACCAGCAAGGCATTTTCTGCAGCTCCTGGGGCACATGGCTGCTTCTACAGCAGTAGTGCAGGGAGCAAGATTTCAGATGAGGGATGTCCAGTTCCATTTGAGAGCCTTTTTGTCTCAAAGGAGAGACCCTCTAACCAAATTGATCCCAGTGACTGAACCCTGATCCAAGCTCTTCAGTGGTGGCAGGATCAGAGCAATCTGAAACAGGGGTCCCCTTCACCCCTCAGTCTCACTCCTTAATCCTTACTACAGATGCATCCCTCTTGGGGTGGGGAGCTCACATGGGTGACCTCACTACCCAGGGATTGTGGTCCCCACAGGAATCTCTGCTCCACATCAATCTGTTGGAACTCAGAGCAGTTTTTCTAGCACTTCAAGTTTTTTCCACATCTGTTCAGAACAAAGTCGTACAGGTCAGAACAGACAACACCACTACAATGTGGTACATCAACAAGCAAGGAGGCACTCGGTCTACAGCCTTGTGCACTGAAGCAATGAAGTTGTGGTCTCTGGCTTATTCCCTGAACACTTCCTTACAGCAGTTCACCTCCCAGGCAAGGACAATGTCCTGGCAGATGCTCTCAGCAGGATTTCCCAGGGCCATCACGAATGGTCACTGGATCCCCTAGTACTGGAGGTAGTATTTGCCAGATGGGGCACCCCGCAGATAGATATTTTTGCAGCCCCGTACAATCACCAACTTCCCTTTTTTTGCTGCAGGCCCCCAGTGTTGGGCTCAGTCCCTCTGGATGCCTTCCTTCTCAGTTGGGAAGGGAAGTTTCTATGCTTTACCCCCTTCCTCTTCTGTTCAGGTGTTAGTCAAAATCAGATCTCAGCCCTGCAAGATGATCCTGATTGCTCCAGATTGGGCCAGACAGCCCTGGTACCCACTCCTTATGTCCTTAGCAGTCCACCTTCCCCTGTGTCTTTCCAGGAATCACAACCTGTTAACCTGTGCCCAGGGGAGAGTTTGGTACCCGAACCTCAAATCTCTCAATCTCAAGGCCTGGCTCTTGAAGAGTTAGAGTTTGCCGACCTACACCTCTCCCAAGGTGTATTGGATATCTTGAAGGCTTCTAGGAAGCCTTCCACCAGGGCTACTTATACCTCCAAATGGAGGAGATTTTCCATATGGTGCTCTGGCAGGCATATTTCCCCAGAAACTGCTGACTTACCCACAGTCCTGGATTATATGGTGCATTTGAATACTTTGGGGCTGAGACCAGCTACCCTAAAAGTGCACCTGGCAGCCGTGTCTGCTTTCTTATCAGCAGGTAAATGCTCTTCTCTTTCAGCTCATCCTGTATTCTCCAAGTTTTTCAAGGGATTGCTTCACACCAACCCTCCATTCAGGGACCCTGCCCCCGCCTGGGATCTTAATATTTGCATTGCCCAGCTTATGCAACCCCCTTTTGAGCCATTGTCTTCAGCAGAGCTTAAGTACTTGACTTGGAAAACTGTGTTTTTGGTAGCCATCACTTCTGCCAGGCGCATAAGTGAATTACAAGCATTGTCAGTGGAGCCTGATTTTATCTCCTTTCATAGAGATAAGGTGGTCCTCATGACTAACAGAAAGTTCTTGTCTGAGGTGGTTTCAGACTTCCACCTTAATCAATCTGTGTCTCTCCCTGTGTACTTCACTGACCATTCCTCCTCTGGCGAGAGGAGACTGCACAGTTTAGATGTCAAAAGAGCCCTTAGTTACTACATAGAACGTACCAAGGGTCACAGGTTTGAATCCCTCCAACTGTTCCTCACTTATGGTGAGGTTGGTAAAGGGAAACCTGCCACTAAAAGATCCATTGCCAGGTGGATTGTCTCTTGTATCCAATTTTGCTATGAAAAACTGGGTAAGGTTCCTCCCATGCCTGAGGGCTCACTCTACCAGAGGTACAGCTGTGTCTTTGGCTGCTGCCAGGCACATCCCTATCCTAGAGATATGTCAAGCAGCTACCTGGAAAACAGTTTCACACTTTACCAAGCATTACTCCCTGGACATCCAGGCTGGGAGTGATGCTCGGTTTAACACAGCTGTGCTTCAGAGCCTATTTCCTAAGTAGGTTCTGTCCCTCCTCCATGGAGGTACTGCTGTGTAGTCAGATATATATAATATAGCAAGACTTCATGTTGTTTGAAGAAAAATACTCACCTTAGTAATGTTGTTTCTTCTAATGGAGTCTTGCTATATTATGACCTCCTCCCCGTCTGCCCTCTCAGAACCTCTACTTTTGGGATGTGGGTGGGCAGTGCAGTGTTGGCACATAGTAGATGCCCACCTTATTTTCACCCTCCTTTTTCGGGTGTTTGGGTGTTATGTTTTTAATTTTTGGATCCCTGACTTGAGTCTTTGTTTTGGGACCAAGAAAAATGTGTTCTTATATTTAGTAGCCAGTTGGCTAGTGTAGGTTCTACGGTTTCCACACAGAACCTTAGTGAGTTTTGCTCAGAAGATCTGACAGTTTGAGTTTGAAGAACAATAGACAGAGTTTTCAACCGAGCTCGCGCTCAAAGTTCCATGCCTGGCATGGAAAGTTAACTCTTTCACCGCCGGAGTAGTTCGAAGGTTGGGACTCACTGCATATGTCATAATATAGCAAGACTCCATTAGAAGAAACAACATTACTAAGGTGAGTAATTTTTTCTTCTGTTTCTCCCAACGCTGCAGGCTGCTCTTTTGTACTGGGCTCCTGCCTGTGTTGGCACCTTTTGCTGCCCACAAAGAAATCCGTTGCTGTACCAACAGAGCTCCATTGAGGTCACTCACTCCTCCTGTCTCACTAGCTCATTCTGTTTCTCCTAGTGCTGTAGGCTGCTCTTTTGTACTGGGCTTATGCCTCTGTTGCCATTTGTTTCTGACATCAAAGAAATCTGCAGCAGTCCTGACAGAGCTCCGTTGGCCTCACTCACTCCCCCTGTCTCACTTGCTCGTTCCATTTCTGTCGGGGCTGCAGGCTGCCCTTTTGTACTGGGCTCCTGCCTGCATTGCCATGCTTTTCTGTCCAGAAAGAAACCTGCAGCAGTCACGATATAGCTCCGTTGAGCTCGCTCACTCACTTCCCCTCTCTTATTTGTTCGGTTTCTCCTGCCGCTGCAGGCTGCCCTTTTGTACTGGGCCCCTGCATGCATTGCTGCCTTTTTCTGCCCACAAAGAAATCTGCAGCAGTCCCAACAGAGCTCCGTTGAGCTCACTCACTCCCCCTCCCTCACTTGCTCATTCTGTGTCTCCTGCTGCTGCAGGCTGCCCTTTTGTACTGGGTTCCTGTCTGCATTGGCAGCTTTTTCTGCCCACAAAGACATCTGCAGCACTCCCGGCACAGCTCTATTGAGCTTGGTCACTCCCCTTCTCTCTCATTCATTTGTTCTGTTTCTGCCAGCGCTGCAGGCTGGCCTTTTGTACTGGGCTTCTGCCTGCATTGCAGCCTTTTCCTGCTCACAAAGAAATCCGCAGCAGTCATGATACATCTCCATTGAGCTCAGTCACTCCCCCTCTCTCACTCACCCATTCTGTTTCTCCCGGCACTGCAGGCTGCCCTTTTGTACTGGGCTCCTGCCTGCGTTGGCACCTTTTCCTGCCCACAAAGAAATCCGCAGCTGTCCCGACAAAGCTCCGTTGAGGTCGCTCACTCCCACTGTCTCACTCACTCATTCTGTTTCTCCTGGCGCTGCAGGCTGCCCTTTTGTACTGGGCTCCTGCCTCTGTCGGTATCTTTTTCCACCCACAAAGAAATCTGCAGCAGTCCCAACAGAGCTCTGTTGGCCTCACTCACTCCCCCGTCTCACTCGTTCATTCCATTTCTGCTGATGCTGCAGGCTGCCCTTCTGTACTGGGCTCCTGCCTGCATTGACACCCTTTTCTGACCACAAAGAAATCCGCAGCAGTCACGATAGAGCTCTGTTGAGTTTGCTCACTCCCCCACTGTCACTAACTCATTCCGTTTCTCCCACTGCTGCAGGCTGCCTTTTTGTACTCAGCCCTTGTATGCATTGCTGCCTTTTCCTGCCCACAAAGAAATCTGCAGCAGTCCCAACAGAGCTCTGTTGAGCTCAGTCACTCTCTCTCCCTCACTCGCTCGTTCTGTGTCTCCCGGCGCTGCAGACTGCCGATTTGTACTGGGCTTCTGCCTGCATTGTCGCCTTTTCCTGCCCGCAAAGAAATCCACAGCAGTCCCGACAGAGCTCAGTTGAACTCGTTCACTGCCCCCCCCCAGTCACTCGATCCTAATCTGTCCCAAACACTGATTTCCGACAGTGACTGTGGTATTCTGCGCTGAAAGCGTGTAAACACATTTTGGCCAGGATGTGAAAAATGACAGCTGTACTGTTCAAAAGGAGGTGTGAACAAATGCCAGTGTTGAAAATCTGGCATGAAAATATTACTAGTTTGCAAACTTACAAGGGTGCATGGAACCTGCACAACACACGCTCATAATGCAGTCATTTTATTGAGTTTCATCACAAAATTTTCAAGAAAGGCATTTTAGGACCTCTGCTCATGAACAGCGTCAGTGTGATTTTCTTAATATGTCCCAAACACTGATTTTCAACAGCGACCACGCTATTGTGCGCTGGAAGAGCGAAAACGCATTTCAGCCAGGATGTGAAAAATGACAGCTGTACTGTTCATAAGGAGGTACAGAAGAATGGCAATGTTGAAAATCTGGAGTGAAAATATTAATTCATGAAGTTATCAGCGTGCATGCAAACTGCGCAAAGCATGCTCGTAACACTGTCATTTTATGGAGTATCATCACCAAATTTTCACCATAGGCATTTTAGGGCCTCTGCTCATGAACAGTGCCACTGGCATTTTCTTAATCTGTCCTGAACACTGATTTCCCACAGTGACCATGCTATTCTGTGCCGGAAGTGCGAAAACACATTTCAGCCAGGATGTGGAAATGACAGCTGCACTGTTCACAGGGAGGTCTGAAAAAATGCCAGTGTTGAAAATCTGGCATAAAAATATTGCAAATTCACAAAGTTATGAGCATGCGTAGCAACTTTCATAACACGCTTGTAAAACAGTAATTTTGGGATTTTTCCACCAAATTTGCAGTATAGGTTTTTGAGAGCCCACCTCATGAACAGTGGCACTGTTGTTTCATAATCGGTCCCAAAAGGGATTCCACGTGAGTGACCGCTAAATCACCTTCGGGGTCAATAACGCCAATGACAGTGCCAGAATTCATGAGGAGGGATCCCAAACCCATGTTGAAAATTTTGTGCCATAATTCCAAAAAATGCCTGAGATATGCATCAAAGTTGAAAAAGACCCTATTTATTCCATTATACAGCTTACCTCACGGCATTTCCTCAGTTCGAGGTCGACTTTGAAGAGTGCAGACATGTTCCCAGTCCACCAAAGATCATTGCGCCAGATTCCAGCAGTAAGGACAGGGTGAGGGGGGTGCGGGGAGGCAGGGTGCGCAGTGGGTGGGTGCGGGTTTTGGGAGGGGGGCAGGGAGATCGCCGAGGGACTGTTTCCTTTTTTACAGGTAAAAAAAAAATTCTGGGACTGTTTTTCATTTTACAGGGGCATGTGGCATGCTGGGATGGGCTCCCAGTGTGCCAACGGAGTCTTTTTTGGGGGGGACAGCTGTAGCCGATGGGGGATTGGGCACCCCCATTGGTACACAAAAAAGGGAGTCTTACTTTATGCCGACGGGGATTGGGCACCCCCATCAGCACACAACAAAAGGGGTGTGTGTGATCAAGTCCTGTTGCTGTAACAATGGGCTCATGTATGCATACAATGCGTATTCTAAGTTACCATGGTTGGTCAGTTCTGTGGGCCGCTCACCGATATCTGGTTTGCCCTTTCAGACAGTACATTGTATAACCTTTGTATACAAATCTTGCTGACATTGGTATAAAGAACAACAGGATAGTCAAGTAATAACGCTGACTGTAACAGTATGCTTTCTGACTGTAGATGGCATGCCTGGCTCACAAATACATCAGAAACACTATATAACAAGCATTTGTCAATGCCGAATGTTGATTGCGTTGGTCCGTTGAGCTCGTTCACTAGCCCTGTGTCACACGCTCATTCTGTTTCTCCCAGTGCTGCAGGCTGCTCTTTTGTACTGGGCTCCTGCCTGCATTGGCACATTTTTCTGCCCACAAAGAAATCTGCAGCTGTCCCGACAGAGCTCTTTTGAGGTGGGTCACTCCCCCTCTCTCACTCGCTCATTCTGTTTCTGCTGGTGCTGCAGGCTGCCCTTTTGTACTGGGCTCCCACCTCTGTTGGTGGCTTTTTCTGCCCACAAAGAAATCTGCAGCCATGCAGACACAGGTCCGTTGAGCTAGCTCACTCCCCCTCTTTCGTTCGTTCCGTTTCTGCCGGCACTGCAGGCTGGCCTTTTGTACTGGGCTCCTGCCTGCGTTGCTGCACCCCCATCAGCACACAACAAAAGGGGTGTGTGTGACATTATGCCAACAGGGATTGGGCACCCCATCGGCAGACAACAAAGTGGGGGGAGTTCCATAATGCCGACGGGGAGTGGGCTCTCCCATTGGCAACAAAACCCTTGGGGCACTGAAGGCGATGGGGATTGGGGCCCCCGTCGGCAAACAAACATGGTGGGGGGGTGTATATTGTTTGTGAACACGGCAGTAAGCTGCCGCCACGTTCATAAATAATATCAATGGTTCAAGGTTCTGCCCTGCAATGACGAGTCGCTCCCTCATTGCAGCAAATGGCTGATGCTGCAATGATGAGGCAGCCCCTGATTGCAGTGGCTAAAACATTAGAAAGTTGTGGCATGCTGGCTGAACTAGTGTCAACAGCAGGGGAAGTGGGCCAAGCCTTTACAGGCTGTGGGGGCATTGGCGACAACAGTGCCATGCCTCCACAACCTGCTTCTGGAGAAAGCTGCCGCAATATGCTTCTTGCGCATGCGTGCAATCAACATAAAAATAGCAAATATATATTAGTAATTATAATCATGTGTTATACCAGCAGATGGTGCAAGAAGGCCATACAGTGTGTAGATAGAATCATCATTAGTTGTCTCAATACATTACAGGTAAGGATTACTTTGTCTGGAATGGTTTTGTTTTAGGATATAGCATTTCTTAGCAGATAATACCTAAATATAGACAAAAAATATCTGTCACATTATAAACTGAGTAACAACCAAACATACTATGATCTAGCTAATACATGGTGTAACCTACCTAAACCTAAAAAACATATGCAAAGTGCTAAGCTATGACATCCTATTATTCTCCTGAAGGATTGCGGGACTAGTAGGTCTACATATTCCCTCCTTTGTTTCCTGACTGACAGACAACACTAACAAGGTAAGTTAGTGAGTAACAGAATAGAAACATAGAATTTATCAGCAGATAAGGACTGCCAGGCTCATCCAGTCTGCCTGTAAGCCCTATACTTGATTTTGAATGAATGAATGAACAATAATGAATAAGAATGAGTAAGAGATGGTTGAGCAGCTTGTGTAGCATATAAACGCTTCAACTGAGCATTATGAGAGTTTAGTGTTTTACAGAGACAAAACACCATGACCAATAAAATAAAATAAAAAAAACAGGATCCAGTGCACAATCCCCCCCCCCCTTAGTTATCAGATTGGAATTCCAATGTGAGCAAGCCAAACCACCAAATCGTCAAGGTGGGACCCACAATTTGGTCCCTATCCCTAGTTTCCTAGCTCTGAAATGGCTGCAGTGGATCCCACCTTGACGATTTGGTGAGTTGGCTTGCTCACATTGGAATTCCAATCTGATGACTAAGAGGACCCCTTTTTGCATGGAGTTTAAAGTGGAAAAAAGCCAATTCAGGCAATTAGAATATTTAATTTCTAAGATGTACCATGTTTGGGGGGGGCACTGGATCCTGTTTGTTTGTCTGTTACATGCCACAAACCAGTAGCACTCCTCAGCAGAAATGTGAATTATATTTTGAGAGCAATGCAAAGGTTAGAGCATGCTAGTTTTGGATGTGTTTAGAGTTTTGGGAGCTGTGGTTCTTCTTTTAGCATGCTCCCTTTGATCACCTGTGAAAGTTCCTGGGTGGATGCACTTTATTAAAAGAAGCCAATTAGGCAATGCACTCTATATTTAAGAGTAGCCACTGCAGGCATTTTGGAGCTGGGAAATTAGGGATAGGGACAAAACTGTGGGTCCCACCTTGATGATTTGGTGGTTTGGCTTGCTCACATTGGAATTCCAATCTGATAAGTAAGAGGACCCCCTTTTTCATGGAGTTTAAAGTAAGAAAAGCCAATTCAGGCAGTTAAAATTCTGTACTTAATTTCTAAGATGTGCCATATTTTTTTTTGGGGGGGGGGGTTGTGCACTGGATCCTGTTTGTTTGTCTGTTACATGTCACAAACCAGTAGCACCCCTCAGTAGAAATGTGAATTTTATTTTGTGAGCAATGCAAAGGTTAGAGCATGCTAGTTTTGGATGTCATTAAAATAAAAACAAGGGTAACTTAAACAGCCACGAAAGATTTAAATGTAAGTTCCAACCAGGTATTAGACAGTGAAGAGCGAAGATCCCCATTGTGAAATAGTGACTGCAATGAATTGTCTGCTTTACGGACAGTGTTACTAATATGAATAAGATGAGTATCTTTTTTCTTTAACAACCTTTTAAGACCAAAATGCAGTTTGATAATATGAACATTGAATACAGGTAAATATTGCTTTATATCATTGAGATATTGAGGATCACTTTCTATAGTTTCTTGTTCTGGGGTGGGAACAGGGGTGTTAACTGTATGGCCAATGGCAGTGCGCTCATTTGGTACAAAACAGAAGTTTGGACCAGTGACATCGCATGCTAGGGACCCATAGGAAAAAGTCTCGTAATTGGTAACAGCACAGTGTTGTCCATCAGAATTGTATGTTATGCGATCTTTAGGAGGCTGCCACTTGGTAAGTTTGACTGGACAGGTGACAGAGGTGTTGGTTATCTGGCTGGTGAGGTGCCATCCATCTTCTGTTGAGGCAAAATTGATGTTTTTCTTGATTGAAGAAGCATTCACATTAGCATTTTTATTGTTAGTATCATTTGCATATTGGTCATTATGAAACATGTATGACCAGTCCATAAGTTCAGGTGAGTAACCACAGACAGGCGTGGCTACATCAAAAACATCACATTGACACAAATAGTGGTGGCCCCTTTTTGCACAAAAGTCAGTATGGGGGCAATCCAGGCATCCAGTTGATGATGATAGCAAATTAATCCGTTCACAAAAGATATCTTTTGCCAGATGTCCTACAGAGTTGATTGTTACAAGTCTGTCGAACACAGCAATGTCCTTAACAAAAACTGGAAGTGAAACCATGAATGTAGCATACATGATGTCCTGGATATTGCATTTCCCAGCAACATAGCAAGAGCCTAGGTTAGGATGCAGTGTGACACAGCCCAAGTTACGTGTAGTGGCCATAGAAAAGGACATGGTCTTATCTATGCACTTGGTAGTGCATGATAAGGTTTTTACAGTGGGGTTAACACCATTTAGCCATACGTCTATCATTAATAAGATCTGGGATCCTATCAGATTCCAAATCCTGGAAGAGATTTGTAATTGTGGTTATTGCAAAATTACCATAAGCTGAACAGAATATTTCCCTACCTATATGCTGTTGCCTGGCTTCTTTATTATTAAAATGTAGAAATTGAATTAACTTATGTATTTTTGATTAAACAATTGTGCAATGTAATGCATATTATATGATGTCATTTTTTTTCTTGTGTAAGTCCAGCAATACCATGTATGCTGTATAATCTTATAGCTTAATTTGGAGTGAAAGAATTTGGCATTTCTTTAATTTTGGCCAAATCAGCTCGGTTTCAAATTGACATACCTGAGCAAAAAAATACCAGTAGCAGACCCTAAATAGCCTGCTGCACCAGTAATCCAACTTTTCTTTTGTTGTTGAGTCCTGAACACCCATCGATGCTCAGTTAAGTGATGCCCAGCTACAGGGTCTTGTGCACGTGCCTGATATGCTGTCATTATATCTCTAATTACATGGCAATATGGAATTTTGAAATATTTGTTTTAGAACAGTGACCGAATTTGGCCATATTCCTGTTGGTTAAATTTAACAAAATAGGTACATGTAAAAACGGTACATTGTTAATTAAAGTTTTAGGTAAAGATGTAGCCGTCAGGCCACTGAGTGGGCCTGGTGCTTCTTTTGGCCATTGTTCATGATTCTCCTGTGAATCCTGTGGGATAATGGAAAGGTAAAGAGTGTCTGTTGCAATAGTGTTTGTGGAACAAAATTTATAGATCGTAACATTATGAAAGTGGGTACACAAATCAATATTTATTATGGCTGTAAGATTATAAAGACCAGAGTTTTGTTGGGTAACTTGACTGATTGTTAAAGTTCCATTAGGAGCCATGTCTGTGTTAGGTCAACCTTGGAAAGTTCGTTTGACAAGGTGGGCCACAGAAATTTGTTGTTTATTAGTGTTTGTAACTGTCCATTCGATCTGTAAATTAAATTGATCAGGTGAGATTACAAGGGCATCAAGGTAAACACCATTTCCTTCATGTGCAACAATATATGAAGAGGTAAGGGAAAGAGACACTCCTATGGGTGGGTAAGAGTGTTGGTTGAGAAGTGGGAAAAATTCTTGATTCCAGGAAACCAGAGCCAGCAGAAAAGAACAGGTTTTTCTTTGGGTTTCATTAGGTTTTAGAAGGTCTGGTTTCAGCATGGCTGCATCTAGATGGTATGAATCTGGATTAGGCTCTAGACTGGGCATAGGATCTGGATCTCATTTTGGATCTGGCACCACTGGAATTGTGCTGGATGTTAGGATTAGACAGGCTAGAATTAGCCCTCTCGTGTTTTTCCTTTCATTTTTGGGTTTGGGCTTTTGAAATTACAAAACACAGATAGGTAAACATACAGATCTCCCTCCCCTGGCCAGGGGAAGGAGCAATGTTGATGACTAAGTCACACTTATATAGTTTCAGCTGGTCAGCATGAAAATACAGGTTACTCACCTGTAACAGGAGTTCTAGGTATGGTATATGTTGTTCATCCACACTTACTGGCAGGTTCCTTGCCGCTTTAAATCTTGCTGGAAGGTCTTCAAGCTGGCTTCTCCCACCCACCCGGGTGATACAACTCTCGACTCCACCCCATGACACCAGATCTAGCCCGCTGGAAGCCAGGTTGTGCGTCAAAGCCGGGGAGGTCAGGTGGGTTGTGTGGATGAACAACATATACCATTCCTAGAACTCCTGTTACAGGTGAGGAACCTATATTTCTAGGGACATGGACATGTTGTTCAATCCACACTTACTGGCAGACTCCTAGCAGTTCTCTGGGAGGAGGGAGGCAAGGCGCACACCCCCTACTTGGGAAATAAGGACTGGAGAACCGAGGTCCCAAAACCAGCATCCCGGCATGACTCAGGGTCGATGTGGTAGTGGATAATGAAGGTGTGTGCTGACTTCCAGGTAGCAGCTCTGCAGATTTCCTCGATAGGGACGTCCCTGGAAGCAGCCACCGAAGCAGCGGTATGGCGGGTAGAATGAGCTCTTATCTCTTTGGGAGGCTCCATGCCCGCCAACCTATAGCAGAGATCTATGCAGAAGGCTACCCACCTGCCTATCGTCCGCTTGGCTGCAGGACTGCCAGGTGCGGCTTCAGCATAGGTGACAAACAGCTGGCGAACCTCTCCCCGAACTTCAGCCATCCACTCCTTGTAGTAAGAGAGCGCTCTTCTAGGGTCCAAAGTATGAAGCCTATATTCGGCCTCCGAGGTGTGATTGGGGTAGAACACAGGCAGAGTCAACACCTGGTTAACGTGAAACTCTGACACCACCTTCAGAAGGAATTTCGGGTGGGGGCACAGGAAAACCTTGTCCCTGTGGAAAACCAGATAGGTAGACTCGATGGAAAGCGCCTGGAGCTCTCCCATCCTTCTGGCTGACATGATAGCCACTAAGAAGGCGGTCTTCCACGACAGGTGAGAGATGTCATACCTGTGTATCGGCTCGAATGGCTTGTCCATGAGCTTAGCCAATACCAGCAGTAGATCCCATGGAGGTGGAGGTTCTTGCACCGGAGGGGATATGTGATCAAGGCCTTTGAAGAAGCGCCCGACCACCTTCTCCTGCATCACCGACTACTTTCCGGCCTGCGCTCGGTAAGCAGAGATGGCTGCCAGGTGCACCTTAAGGGTCGTTGACCGAAGCCCTAGCTGAGAAAGGGACCACAGGTAGTCCAGAGTGCTGGCCAAGGAGCAGGAGGAAGGGTCCAACCCCTTACCCTGACACCAAATGGAGAATCTCTTCCATTTGAAGGCGTAGCATTTCCTGGACAACTCCTTACAGGATGCCTCAACAACATTGAGGACCTCGTCGGAAAGACCCAAGGCCTGAAACTCTAGCCAGTCAGGAACCAGGCTATCAGGTGCAGGGATTGAAGGTCCGGGTGGAAAACCTTCCCCTGGTTGACTGAGATCAGGTCCGGGTGGGCTGGGAGCCACCTCGGGAGCCTGGTGCTGAGGCTGAGGAGATCTGGATACCAGAACTGGCAGGGCCAGTCTGGGGCTACCAGAATCACCTGCGCCTTGTCCCTTCTCGCCTTGAGTAGCACCTTGTGGATCAAGGGAAATGGGGGAAAGGCGTAGAAGAGGCCCAGGGTCCATGGTCTCGAGAAGGCATCCCCTGCAGCGAGCCTTGCTGAGGGGGCGGGTACGAAACAGCCTCAGCTTCGCATTCTCCCTGGAGGCAAACAGGTCCACCTGAGGGGTGCCCTAGTGGGAGAACAGATCGTGTACTACCTCCAGCAGGAGAGACCACTCGTGAGATGCAGCACCTATCTGGCTTAGGGCATCGACCAGAGTGTTGGAGGCTCCTGCCACATGGATGGCTAGGAGATCCACCTCCAGTCTGCTCATGAGAGACCAAGTGCAGAGAGCTTCCTTGCATAGGGGCAAGAAGCGCGTCCCGCCCTGGCGGTTTAGGTAGTACATGTAGTAATGAAGGGGAAGGGTGGAAGGGAGGGGCAGCTGCAGAATAAGGGGTGCTAGCTGCATATTCGAGCAGACTTGATAGACCTCTAGGCCTTTATCTGCTGGCAAATTTTGTATGTTCATACATGGTTGTAGTATTGTCTGTCTGAACCTGGACCACTTCACCCCCTACAAATGGAGTGAAGGTGGTGAGGGCTAATCGGACCGCTCGAAGCTCCAGCAGGTTGATGTGGCATCAAGACTCCTGAAGGGACCAGAGGCCATGCACTCTGTGCTCCCCCAGATGGGCACGCCAACCCATCAGAGAGGCGTTGGTCGTTAGAGTGACCATTGGCTCGGGGTGGACACATGGGATACCCTCCTGCAGATGAGTTGGAACGATCCACCACTGGAGAGCGTTCCACACCTCCTGGGTCACTGCCACTGGCTGGTTCAGAGGACTGGAGCACTGTGACCATTGGCAAGCCAGTCCCCATTGAAGGGGACACATGTGCCAACGGGCCCAACAGACCACGCTGGTGCAGGCTGCCATGAGGCCCAGGAGGCATAGGAAGTCCCGGGCAGGGCGCAATTGCCCAACCAGAAATGATTGGGAAAGGAGGAAAGAACCTCGGCCCTCTCCACTGGGAGCCGTGCTCTGGCTCGAAGAGAGTCGAGCTCTGCCCTGATGAATTGAATCACCTGCATTGGCACAAATTCTGATTTGGCCTTGTTGATGAGGAGGCCAATCTGAGAGCAGACCTAGAGGGCCAGATCCCTGGACCGCTCCACCTCCGGTCTGGAGGGGGCTGCAATCAGCCAGTTGTCCAGGTAAGGGCACACCTGGATCCTTCAGTGCCGCAGGAATGCTGTCACCACTGCCATGCATTTGGTGAAGACCCTGGGAGCTGGAGAGAGGCCAAAGGGGATGGCCTGGAACTCGTAAAGGGACCCCTCCGCTCTGAAGTGGAGGAATCACTGGTGGGACGGATGGATCGGGACATGAAAGAACGCATCCTGGAGGTACAGAGAACAGAACCACATGCCTTGTTCCAAGGATGGAATGATCTGTGCCAGAGTGACCATCCTGAAGGTTCAAGACCTTAGGAACTTGTTCAGATCATGTAGGTCTAGAATGGGGCACCAGCCCCCCGTCCGTTTCGGGACCAGGAAATACCTGGACACAAACCCTGGGTCTGGTGGAGGATCTACCACCTCCCTGATCACCTCCTTCTGGAGGAGCAGGGCAATGTCGGCTCGATGAGCCAACAGAGAGGCCGCGGATCCCGTAGCCCCCCATGGGGCGATGGCTCAATAGGGTGGGGCCTGCTCGAATTCCAAAGGTAGACCCTTTCCTACCAGTTCCAACACCCAGCGGTCCATGGTGATAGTGGACCAGGCAGAAAGGAAGTGGCGGAGCCATCTCCCCACATGGGGAACCCAGGGAGGAGTGACGAGGTTGGGGGCGACACCCCTCAACCCGTCACTGGGCAGGCTTGGAGGAAGGACTGGCCGAGGAACCTCCTGGGCCTTTCCCTCCGGGCTTCCTTCTGGAGGAAGCTGCAGGCTTGGCTTTGGGGTGCCAAGTGCGAGCCTGCTGGCCCTGATGCTGGTGTTGCTGGGCTGGACGTGCCGCAGGGGCAGAAGGTCAAAAGGGCTTACGCTGCTGCTAGCGGCCTTTGTCCTTCTGGGCAGACATGACCAAGTCCAAGGTGGCATTGGACTTCTCGATCCTCTGCAAATGACCCTCCACCCCGGGACCGAACAAGTCGGTACCCAGGAAGGGAACGTCTGCAAGCTTGTGCTGGGTATCCGCCGTGAAGGTAGAGATCCGCAGTCAAGCTCTGCGGCGCATGGCCACTGCAGCTGCTACTGACCGGGCACAGCGCCTCAATGTCAAGAGCAGTTTGGAGCTGTTGCTTTGCCACCGCCCTTCCCTGATCCCGCACCTGCTTGACCGTAGTCTGGAGGTCAGCCGGGAGATGAGGAATCACCTCATCCAGGGAGCCCAAAAAGGGCATGGTAAAAGTGTGCATCAGTACAGCCGAACTGGCCTGATGAAGGCCTAAGGAGGATGCAGCATAGACTTTATGCCCGGAGTAGTCCAGTTTCTTGGACTGTTTATTGGGTGGCTTGTCCACGTCCCGAGCATATCCGGAGTGCCGGAAAACACTGTCGGTCACCAGCCCCTCTGCAGAGGGGTGCTCCGAGAATCCAGAGAGTGAGCCGGTGGGAACAGCATACTTCCTGGTCATCCTGGCCAAAGGAGCTGGACAAGAAGCCGGCTGCTGCCATAGCTCTAGAGCTGGGCCAACAATGGCTTCGGCCACAGGAAAGGCTTCCGTAGGGGAATCCCCTCAGTCCAGTATCTCCATGAGGGGATACTTGGTCCACTTTGAAACGGGTTTGAGCTTCATCCCAGTAGATTCTGAGAGGAGCCGAAGCATTCCCAGGGACAAGGATGGGCTCTCATCCACCGACTGACCCCCCAATGGACTCCAGGTCGAGGGGCCTGGAGAACATTGAGGAATTGTTGTCAGACTCCGAGGAGTCTGCAAATAGCTGCCTGAGGCCTGAGCCACCCTCCACTTGCCAAGGCCGGTTGGGAGTGAGGGTGACCGACAACAGATGGGACAACCCCTGACCCGACCGAGAATCCTTGGTCGGAGCCCTAGTTTTTAGTTGTGGAGGCGGGGGTTCCAACACAATGGATGGTGCAGCTGGTTTCAGCCGAACAACCGGCAGCGGCTTCAGCTCCTCGATGACAACGAGGGGTTGTTTCGGCCACTCTGGTGACAGCCACTTAATGGCCGGGGAAGGCGACGGAGTCGGCTTGTTCCCGGTCAAAAGGAGCTGCTGCCACATCAGATCCTCGTAGCGCCGACGCAACTTGCGCTGGAGCCTATCCTCTGAAGAGGACGAAGACTAGGATGAGTGGTGCCACCGCTTTCCTCGGTGCCAAGACTGAGACCACCGATGTTGGCGGGATCAGCTGGACTGAGAAGAGGTCCGAGACCAAGACCGAGACCTTCGGTGTTTCCGAAGGTGGGTCTGAGAGGGAGTGGGGGGAAACCCGCTCCTCCATCGGTTTGGGGACCTTAACCGGGGACTCCGGCACAGGAGGCACAGGCAAGTCCTCGGTTTCCACCGGGGGAACTGATGAAGAAGGGTTGTCGGCTTCTCCAGTCAACAGCCCATCCAACGGGTTGAGAAAAATCTCGACTGCATCGACGGATGTCTCAGCCGGCTGACCTGACGGGGACACCATGAAGCCAGCGGCCTTAGCCGCAACCTCGACCGAAGTCAAGTGTCGACTATCCGGGGAAGGGGACCTCTCCCACTCCCACAAACGTCGATGGTGGGACTTACCCTTAGAGTCCTTTTTCTTGGACTGAGAGGAATGTCCCGATGGCCCCTCTCCCTTAGTAGAGAGGGATTAACAGAGCTCCTTGAATGAAGCTGTTTTGGAGGAGCCCAGAGAGAGCGGGATAAATGCTGCAACCGAGGAAGAAGTAGATGCGGCCTGGGCCACCTCCTCCTTGAGGGCGATCATTTGCTCAAGTTGCTCAGCCGAGCCTGCTGCTGTGGACACCACCCAACGGGCCTCCTTCGACTTTACCGGTGGAATACGTCTCTCGGGGCGCCCAAGTTGAAGTCTGGCAGTGCGATCTTCAAGAACATTGACCAAGAAGAACTTGCACAATTCGCAGGCCTGCAGATTGTGATAGAGCCCAAGGCAGTAAATGCACGTGGAGTGCATATATTCTGCCCACAAGGGCACCGCCGAAATCCGGGAGTCGACTTGTCCATCGCAGCTGCAAAGGAAGAAAAAGACCTAAGTCTAGTAAATCTTAATATAAGTTTCGATTTAACCGACGAGTTAGGATCCAGGCCTAAAATGCAGAGCGCAAAGGAGGGAACCTGAGCTTCCAAGCGGTAAGGAAGATCTGGCGTCATGGGGCGGAACCGAGAGTTTTATCACCCGGGTGGGTGGGAGGAGCCAGCTTGAAGATCTTCCAGCAAGATTTAAAGTGGCAAGGAACCTGCCAGTAAGTGTGGATTGAACAACATATCCATGTCCCTAGAACCACTTTTTAAATATCCTTTTCTTTTGTGAAAGTTGGCCTTGTATGAGGTACACAGCTGGACTGAGTTTGTTGCTGATCTCACATGGGTCAGTCCATCTGTTTGCAAATGGGTGAGCAGGTGTAGCATATTTGAGAATGATTACCGGATCACCAACTTTTCAGTCCTTAATTTTGGATTGCTGTTGGGTGTGACCCAAATTATTTGCAGCAAACAGGTGTACCTGTTGAATGTTGTCTCTCTGTTTTGCAATACAAGTGTCTGTTGACACTCAGTCTGCAGTAGGGGTGTGTAAATCTATCCACAGGTGTTCATGTAGCCTAATTTGTCTACCTGTCATTACTTTGAAGGGTGTACACCGGGTAGATGAGGATGGGGTAGCTCATATTGCCATTAGGAGTAAGGGCAACAGAGTATTCCAAATTTGGGGGGTTTTATCAAAGAATTTGGATAACATCAGTTTGATTTGCCTGTTGGTTCTTTCTACCTGCCCTGAAGATTGTGGATGGTAAGGAATGTGAAACTTCTGACTGACTCCCAATACCTTTAAACATTCTTACGTTACTGTACCTGTGAATGTACTTCCCTTACCGAGTCTACATTGAGGGGTAAACCCCATCTGGTGAATATCTCTTCTACCAAGATTTTGGTTCCACCACTGGAACGTGCCTATGATCCGGCACCGGACAATTAGGGCACCAATTGGCAATGTTGCCGATCATGTTTTTTATGGGAGGCTGTAACCCCATGACCCCCTATTTATAGATTCTAACTCTGGGGGTGGGTGGACCTTGGGGAGGGGGGGATGCATTCCGCATTAAGTGCCCTGATTGCCCGGTGCCATAATGCCGGCACTCTGAGTGCCGGAAGGGGTTGTTTCTACTACTGTTGGTTATGGCTCCAATGAAATCAATTTGAATCAAATTCCAAGGCCCTGTTTGCCTTTGCAGAAGCAATTTGGCATTCTTTTGCCAGGAATAGGGTTGTTTTGAGCACAGGTAAGACAATTGTCCATGTAGTGTTGGACATCTTTGCCTATTGTGGGCCACCACCCTACGGTTTTTGCCATTGGAGGGTCTTTTTTTACTCCTTGGTGTTCACCTGTTGGGGTATCATGTACCTGATGGATAAATTCTGATCAAAGGGCATTTGGAATCACCCAGAGTTTTTCACAATTATTTCCATGAAACAGGACCAGTTTCTGATCCTGAGAGAGATGCAGGTTTTTAGCAAATCTTTTGCACAGGTTAGCAGCAGGTATTTCCTTTTCTTTGTCCTTGGAGAGGAATTGGTAAACTTCTTTCAATTCTGGATCTGCCATTTGTGCAGTGTGGCGATCCAAAGGATCCAGCTGAATCCTCTTTTAGGCTGCTACTGGGAGTGATGCCTCCACAGTGGGTGGAGGCATGATTCAAATTTCCCCATCTTGAGCTTCATCTTTTGCAAGAATGTCAGCTTGATTGTTTTGCTCATAATATGGTTCTGACTTTGAGTGGGCCTTGACTTTGTGTATGTACAGTTTGACAGGAAATCTGTCAGCAGTGTTGACTATGTGGATAAACAGGTCTCTGTATTTTACAGGGCTGCCTTCAGAGGAGGCAAAATCATGCATCTTCCAAAAAGAAAGAAATTCTGTTGTTGCACACAAATGCAGAATCAGTGAAACCGACAGTATTAATTTCCTTTTGGTTTTGGATGATTTCCATGGTGCAGGCCACAGCTGCAAGTTCTGCATATTGTGCAGACTTGATCATGCACTTCCTGGATACCTTGAGGGTGTTACCTGCTGGATAAATGACCAGGAACCCAAAACCTGTGAAGGGGTTTCCCTCATTGTAACAGGCTGATCCATCTGTGAAGACACGGTGTAAAGCTGGGTCTTTTAGGTTTGTTTCAGTGACAGGGAGGAATGGGCCTAGGTCAGGCAGATTGGATGACTCTAGGCCACACTCATGTGGGTCCCCTTGGTTCAGGAGCCCATGTGCCAAAGTGGATGGCATTTTGGTGGGAAGTACAGTGGTGTCCCTATTTTGCAGTAGAAGGGACCAATGGGTGAGTCTGGTGTTAGACACATTACCGTTTTTGACTCTGTCTGAAAAAGAAAGTTAGTGAGGGTGTGGTTTGTGTGTAAAATGACAGGGTAAAACCATATCAAATAGGCAAAATATTTAATTGCCCAAAAGGTTGCCAGTAAGTTCCTTTTACATAGAGAGTACTTCTGTTCCACTAGGGAAACTGTTTGGGATGCACAGGCAATAGGTCTGAGGGTGCCATTTGCTTTTTGAGCAAAAACTGCAGACATTTCTGTCTCGGTTGAAGCAGTTTCCAAATGGAATAGTAGGTCAGGGTTTACGTTGACCAAAACTGGGGCAGAGGCCAAGGATCTTTTGAAGGATGTTACTGCAGCTGTATGTTTGGGCCGCATTGCCAGTGGGTGTACGTTTTTAGGAGTTCATACAGAGCTGAGGCCTTTTGTGCAAAATTGCAAATTAAGTCCCCGGAATAGTTGACCACTCCCAGGAAACATCTCAGTGTGGATACACTGGTGGGCAGGGGTAAATCTTGTAGGCCTTGAACCTTGTCCAATGCTGGGCTTTGGCCTTCTGCTGAAGTACGCAAGCCTAGGAAAGAAACTTCTGGGAGGCACAATTGTACCTTATCAAGGTTGCAATTGAGATCCGCCTTTTGTAGAAGGGTTAGGAGCTCATCTAGTAGATCCAGGTGTGGGTCTAGATTTCAGTCACCAAAAGTAGATCATCTGCATATTGAAGAAAACATTGTGGTGTGGGGAAGCCACGTATGGCATCCTTCATGTGAATATGGAAGAGGGAAGGGGAGTTATGGAACCCCTGAGGTAGGCAGTTCTATGTGTACTGACGTCCTTTAAAGGTGAAGGCAAACTTGTAGTGGCTTTCAGGGGTTAGTGGGAGTGACCAAAAACCTTTGGAAATGTCCAATGTGCTGAATCACTTGTGTTCAGGCTTTAGGAATTTGTGCACATCAGGGGCATTTGCCACTGTGGGTGCACAATTTGGAGTGACTACATTAAATCTTCTGTGACCAGTTGCTAATCTCCAACTATTGCCGGGCTTTTTCACTGGCCAGTTGGGAGAATTAACTGAGGTTACACAAGGCCTGATGACCCCTTGTTTGTGAAGGGAATCAATGGCGGCTCTCAAAGAGGGTATGGCTGTTGGTGGAAGAGGGAATAGCCGTTGGTATGGTGGGTCCAGGCCTGGGACCTGGATGAGGGAGTTCATTCTTCCACAATCTTGCTTGTTCTTGGCAAAGGCCTCAGGATGTTTTTCCCAGAATAGGCCTAAGGTGCGGGAACAACGTGTGGCTTTGGAGCTTGGTGATGATGTCACCTACTTGGTCAATATCTCGCACACTGTATGTCGTGCAGCAAAACTGCACAACGGGAACAGTGTATGTGAGAATTGCTATAAGTACACACTGCTGCATGACATGATAGTGTGCAGTGCAGCAGTAGAGGTAACCTTGTAGCTGTTTCTGGGAGAGCTCTGCTGTACAGGGTATGAGCTCTGCCAGAAGGGGGTCTGCTAAGTAGCTGCCGTGGCTCAGGGAGTAGAGCTATCTGTGCTGCAGGATACTGGAGCGGCTGTGGACCAGGGCTCTATTCCCAGTCCCAGATCAGGTTACAGACTTTTATTTTTTGTGTTCTTGTACTGCCTAACACCTGACTTTCACCCTTTCCCCGAGTTACCTCCTTCCTGGTGGAGGTTATTTTAGTAGGGGAGGGTTTGGGGGGTGCAGCCCCCCATAATGGGGAGTACATGGGTAAAGCCCCCAGCAGAAAACAAGTTTTTTTCTTATTTTTCTTTCAGTCACTGTTTTAGCAGAGTGGTTTCATGCCGAGCTGTTTTGACATGCAACAAGATAACCCCATGCCATGACATTATACTCCCTGTTGTTGGATTTTACTGCTGCCATCACATATGAATTTGAAATACAAAGCATATGTCGATAACCAGGCATTTTTTAAAGTACTCTGTTTACCAAATCTGCCATGCAGTTGAAGCATGTCATGAAATCAATACCCAGGATGCTTTGGTGCTGATACAGAACTATTAAATCAAAACAGTGTCCCTTTTTTAGAGTACCCACTACAATGGGTATGATTTGGATCGATACGTGGTAACCACGGTCCCTTCAAAGGTGCTTGCATATTTTGATTTACCTGTGGATCTTGGGGATAGCTGTGGGTTGTCCTGATGCAGCACTGAGATTACGACACCCATGTCTAGAAGGAGTTGTAGCTGGTGGCCCTCAACCAGCGCTTCTACGCATGGATGACCAGAATCAGTCATCACTAGGTTAGCGGTGGATTGTACACCATTAGGCCTGTTTTTTTCAGTTCATGAAGGAGGTGGGGTTGTGGGAGTGACTGGGCCTGGTGCACACTTCTGGATGGCAATCTGTTATTGTGACAGGGTTAAATAAGGCCCTGCCCCATTTGTTCTGCAGAAAGAGTCTAAACACTAGGGTCTGTTCTATCTTCCCCTTTTCTGTCTCTTGTCTGTCTGGTTGCGCAACCAAATTTTCTTGTGAGGTCTAGGAACTGATCACTCCAGTTTCGCAATTCTTCACCCCTTGCTATCTCTCTCTCTGCCTTCGCTTGCTGTTCTGTCTTTTCTTCCCCCTTGCACATCTGCAGTTATAATAATATATGTGAATCTCTGTGTAAAACTGTATGTGAAACTGGGATCCCTTTGTTTAAAACTGTATATAGTTATACTGTTGAAATGATTGCAAAGCTATTTGGAACTCAAGGGGTTAACCTGAGATGCTAGTTTTCAAAATCTCTCCAGAGCTGTCAACAAAAGGTCAGTTCTGGGTCACTGTTCTTTTTGCTGCACCTGCAAGAAACTGACAAGAACATTTTAGGAAAAAACAGGATGTCTGTTAACGAGCAGAGGTTGCAAAGACTTATAAAAACAGCAGCAATGCTTTTGCTAGAGAAAGAGAGCTTGAGACTGAGATTTGAAATTAGGAGATACCCTCAGAAGATAGACTAAGTTTTCTCTGTTTGTACTGCCGTTGTAAATAGTTATACTGAATAATTTTTATTTTGCTTTTAATGAGAAAAATAAAATGATATTTGCAAATTTTGAAACTGCTCCTGGTCTTCTTATGCTTCCTGACCTGTGCCTTGACTACAGGCAGTAGACCCCAGGCCTTGGGCGGTGCCCATGGCTCCAGGTCGAGGCCTATGCTAGGCCTGGTTTCTGGTTCCTTATCTGAATTTAATCGTAACGCAGCTGGAAAGGCTGCAACATACCTCGGCAAAGGAGGCTCTCCAGTAATGGCCTGCACAATGGCCCTCCATTCCCGGAGGATTTCGTTTTTCTGCGCTAGTTTTTTGTATGTTGGACCAGGTCTTTTGGGCATTTTCAAATTCTGCTGATTTTTGTTTTTATTGTTGTGCTACTTATTCTTGTTTGGGTTCCCATTTCTGATAAGTAGTTTGGGCCTGTTGGGTTTCTTGGGCCTTTTCTTCCACTTGGTATTGGGTGGATAGCTCAGCTGACCTGCACCGCAGCTACTCAGGCCTGTGAGCCAGCAGCCAGGTCATGCGTATAGATCTGGAATGCGCTCTCCACTCTGTCCATAATGGTAGTAATGTCATCTATTCTTAGATTTACCAGGGGTTTAACCTTTTCCCTCAGTACAGTCTGCAGATTTTTCAAAAACAAACTTTTAAACTCGACTGAGTTTCTCTTAGCCGTTTCATTGGAAAAACCTTGCCGGCTCAGTATGAAAGCCACAATCTGCTGCTGTACCTGGGTAGGGTTTCCCCTTGGGTCTTGGTAGATGGTTTGGGCTAGTGCTACACCAACCAAGTTGAGATTCTGAGCTGCCAGCAGACTGCAAGTGACTGCTGCAAATTCCAACGCTGCATCATTACGGACAGTCTCTGGGAGTTTCTCCTATAACATCTACAGTTTGTTTTAGGATGTACCCTTGTGCTGTGCTGGAAGGCTGAGCCTTTCACATTGTCCCTGTACCTTTTCCAGATGGTAACTGAGACTATCACCAGGCTGCTTGTAACTGATTTCTTTTGCAATAATCTGAATAGTATGGATGGACTGCAACACATTAGAAGGGGGAGGCGGGGTTCTTTCAATACCTTAGACAACTGCATTCAAACAACATGAAGTCTTGCTATATTATAGACATTAGCAGCAGTTTGTTCCAGCTCTAGATCTGCCCCGGAGTGAAATGGTTAAAACCATTCCAAAATAGAATTTTGGCACGAGAGCAGCTCTATCTGTGTCATTTCAAACTTGAACTGTCAGATTCTTTACTCCGCCTCAGTGAACAGTCGCTCCGGAGATTTCTCCTTCTGCTCGGTTCATTTCTCAGTTTAAAAAGTGTTTTCTCGGTTGGATTTAACTGAGAATAGTTTTATTTTAACCGCAAAACCGTTCGGTTCAAGCTCTATCTGTGGTAACCGTAAGTAAATGAAGGTTTTGTCTGTGTGGAACTTGTAAGTTATCGGTTCGGTTTTGAACCGATCAGTGGGTTTAAAACTCATTTAAAACTAAAAGTTACTATTTTAGAGTGCGGTTCCCGGTTCTTATCGGTTCTAAAAAAAACGGATTTATTACGGTTTTTCCAATACCTGGTGACACGGTTAGAACTGGTTAAGGTGTCTTAAGCCTGGCACTACCGTTAAAAGGCAAGTTTTTGGTTAGGCTGGCATTGTGTCTGGAGAAACCCAAAGAAAACTGGGCCCACTGGGTTTCAACACTGTGATGTTTGTGGGAAGTCTTTGCCAAGGCTGACCCACACACCATATGTGTTTATTGTCTGGGTTTGACCACCTCCAGTCAGACTGCCAGGTATGTAAGAATTTCCCTGCAGCCACCCTGGAAAAAGATTGGGCAGGCTCAGGAATGAGAGGCCAAAAGTCCACTGACCCGGATGGCCAGCCCGATTCGGTGCCAACCGAACCAGAGGAGTGCCCTCGACCAGGGCCAGACTTCCTCGGCAAAGAAAAGCTGGTTCTGAGGAACCAATTCCAGTAAAGAAAACAAGAAAATCAGCAGGTCTGGAGTCCAAAATTCCTTCTCCAACTGCTGCAGAGATAACAAAAGCCATACAAATTGTCCAGTCACTGTCTGGGGTCCGTCCGAACCACCACTATCTGGTAAAAGGTTGGTTCGTCCGGTCCCAGTGGTTCAGGATTTTGATATTGAGGAATTTTATGAACCAGAGAAGGGGAGGAGGATTATGAACAGTATGAATGTGGCTGGGAAGGTCTGGTGTGCCCATTGAACCGGACATCTCCCCAGACAGACCTTTAGAATCTCCCCTATGCTGTCTGAGTCCCCATCTCATTTTATGTTTTATAAAAGTTGCTGAAACCCTCCAGCTCTTTTAGAAGAGGCTGTGGATGAGCAAGAGGAGCCTGATTTTGTAGAAATGATGGATATTCCAGAGTCTAGAGATTGTCTATTCCTTTACATAAGTCTTTAGGAAACAAACAATTACAATTTTAAAAGCTCCTAATTCTGTGCCTCCTGTAGATAAAAAGATGGACAGAAGGTATACATTGTCAGGCCCTGATACAGAATTCCTTTCTCAGCAATGCAGTCATGTTAGTAGTCAGGCTGCTGCCTGTGATAAAGCTAATATCTCCTTGGCTTCACATCCTCCTGACAAGGATTCCAGGAAGATTGATGCCATGGCAAAAAAAACAGTATATGGCAGCTCTCTGGGACTTAGGCAAGCAAATTATATGGCTTATGTAGCTAGGTATCAGAAATCTAGATGGGATACTGTTATGCAATTGGCCAAGCAGGCCCATGGCCAGCTGGCTAATGAACTAGAACAGGTGGCTGCTGATGGCATTGAAGCCTCTAAGGTTCAGTTTCATGCTGCTGTGGATGTTAATGTTTCCTCTAGGGTCATGGCCACATCTGTAGCTTTTCAGAGGTTGGCCTGGCTCAGGTGTACTAGTTTGTCACAGGATACCCAGACTAAGGCTATGGATTTTCCTGTGTGGGAAATTCTCTGTTTGGAGAGCAGACAGAGAATTACATGAAGAAGATGGATGAATATGGGACTACTTACAAGAGTGCCCAGGCTAAGGAGCGGCAAGCCATCCTCAAAGGCATGCCCCAGGGGTAGGGTAGGCCTTTTCACAGGCCTTTCTACCAGACTCAGGCCTCCTCTGCCTATGCTCAGAGGGCTTCTTCAGAGGCAGGGGCAGCGAGGGTGGGCAGACCTGCTCCCACCCCCAGCCTAAAGCTCCTAGGAAACAGGCACCCTGATGGGGTGCCAGGGCCGATTCTCCTGTACCAGTGGGGGCAGGCTGGCTTATTTCAGTCAGAATTGGCTTCTTTAACCTCAGACAAGTGGGTTCTGGAAGTAGTAAGTCAGGGTCTGGTTCTCAGCTTCAAAAGTTTCCCAAGTTGAGAAGCAGACTTTTCTACCTGCAAGTGCTTCAGAGACCTCGCTCTGGAAACAGAGGTCTCATCCTGTTAGCTCTCAGAGCAGTAGAAAGGGTTCCTCCTGCATCAGGGCAGGGGTCTGTATTCCAGATACTTCCTTACCCCAAAAAGACAGGAGAATGGCGGCCCATTTTAGATCTCAGATATCTGAACAAGCATCTTTTGAAACCAAAGTTCAAATGGTAACTCTGGCAATGATTTTACCTTCCCTAAGGCCAGGGGACTGGCTAGCCTCCCTGGACCTCAAGGATGCCTATTTCCATGTCCTAATCAGAAGATCCCATCGAAAGTACCTCAGATTCGAACTGCCCTCAGGTCATTACCAGTTCAGAGCAATGCCCTTCGGCCTTACCTCTGCTCCAAGGGTATTCACAAAGTGTCTAGCAGTGGCAGTGGCCCACTTAAAGAGGCAGAGGATTGCTGTTTTTCTCTATCTAGACGACTGGCTCATTGTAGGCCAGTCCCCAGAACAGGTAAAATCTCACCTGCAGGTCACCCAGCAGCTTCTCACCTCCCTGGGTTTTCTACTAAACCTACCAAAGTCGGTTCTGGAACCAGTCCAGGTACTCACCTTTATAGGGGCAGAATTGGACACAAAGCTAGCCAGAGCCTTTCTTCCCCAGAAAGGGTAAGGAATTTAGTGGCTCTGGCCTCTTCCTTCACTCTGCAGGTCTCTCACCAGCAAGACACTTTCTGCAGCTCCTGGGGCACATGGCTGCATCCACAGCTGTTGTGCAGGGAGCCAGATTTCAGATGAGAGACATTCAGTTTCACTTGAGAACCTTTTGGACTCAGAGAAGAGACCCCTTCCAAGTTGGTCCCAGTGACTCAACCTTGATCCTAGCTCTCCAGTGGTGGCAGGATCAGAGCACTTAAGAGCGGGGTCCCCTTCATTTCCCTTCTCATGACTTGACTCTCACTACAGATGCTTCCTTCTGGGTTGGGGAGCCCACATGGGCGACCTTTCCACTCAGGGAGTTTGGTCCCCAGGAATCTCTGCTCCACATCAATTTGCTGGAACTCAGAGCTGTCTTTTAGCTCTTCAGCTTTTCTGCATCTGTCCATGACAGGTGATACAAGTCAGAACAGACAACACCACAACAATGTGCTACATCAACAAGGGGGGCACTCGGTCTTGACCTTGTGCACCGAGGCAATGAAGTTGTGGTCTCTGGCCTATTCCCTGAACACTTCCCTCATAGCAGTTCATCTTCCAGGGAAGGACAATGTCCTAGCAGATGCCCTCAGCAGGATTTCCAGGGCCATCACATGGTCCCTGGATCCTCAAGTGCTGGGGATAGTTTTTGCCAGGTGGGCATCCCTCAGATAGATCTTTTTGCAGCCCAGACAATCACAAACTTCCTCTGTTCTGTTGCAGGCCTCCAGTGCTGGGCTCAGTTCCCTGGATGCCCTTCTTCTGATTGGGAGGAAGTTCCTCTATGCTTTCCCCTTCTCTCCTATTCAAAGTACTAGTCAAAATCAGATCTCAGCCTTGCAGGGTGATTCTGATTACCCCGGATTGGGCCAGACAGCCCTGGTACCCACTCCTTCTGTCTCTGACAGTCCACCTTCCCCTGTGCCTTCCAGGAATCACAATCTGTTGACTTGTGCCCAGGGAAGGGTTTGTATCCGGACCTCAATCTCTCAACCTCAAGGCCTGGCTCTTGAGGAGTTAGAGTTGCTGATTTACACCTCTCTCAGGGTGTTCTTGAGATCCTAAAGGCTTCCAGAAAGCCTTCCACTAGGGCTACTTATAGCTCTAAATGGAAAAGGTTTTCCATTTGGTGTGCTGGGAAAAATATTTCCCAGAATCTGCTGAATTGCCATTTTGTTAGATTACATGGTACATCTTAATTCCTTGGGTCTCAGACGAGCTACCCTGAGAGTTCATTTGGCAGCTGTGTCTGCTTTTTGTGTCAGCGGAAAGTCATCCCTCTTTCCTCTCATCCTGTGTTTTCCAAGTTTTTTAAGGGATTATCCATACTAATCCTCCCTTTTCGGGAACCGGCCCTGCTTGGGACCTTAATGTTTGCATTGCCCAGTTAATGCAACCCCCTTTGAACCTCTGTCTTCTGCAGAGCTTAAGTACCTAACTTGGAAAACTGTTTTCTAGTGGCTATCACTTCTGCCAGATGCATAAGTGGTGCAAGCCTTGTCAGTGGAGACTGACTTTATTTCTTTCCACAGGATAAGGTAGTCCTTAGGACTAATAGGAAGTTTTGCCTAAGGTGGTTTCAGATTTCCATCTTAATCAATCTATCTCCCTTCCAGTATTTTTCACTGATCACTCCTCTTCGGGTGAGAGGAGGTTGCACAGCCTGGATGTTGAGAGAGCTCTTAGTTATTATATAGAGCGTACCAAAGGTCACAGGTTCGAATCCCTCCAACTTTTCCTTACCTATGGTGAAGTTGGGAAAGGCAAACCTGCCACTAAGAGATCAATAGCCAGTGGATTGTCTCTTGTATCCAATTTGTTATCAGAAAGTGGCAGAGCCCCGGTTTGAGGGCTCATTCTACCAGGGGGTACAGCTGCGCTCTAGCTGCTGCCAGAGATATCCCTTTATTAGAGATTTGCCAGGCTGCTACTTGGAAAACGGTGACACTTTTTACCAAGCATTACTCCCTGGATGTCCAGGCCAGAGAGATGCTCGGTTTGGCACAGCTGTTCTTCAGAGCCTATTCCCTAAGTAGGTTCTGCCCTCCTCCATGGAGGTACTGCTGTGTATTCTGTTAATGTCTATAATATAGCAAGACTTAATGTTGTTTGAAGAAAAAATTACTCACCTTAGTAATGTTGTTTCTTCTAATGGAGTCTTGCATATTATAGACCTCCCCCAACCTGCCCTCTCAGAACCTCTACTTGGTGGGGTGCGGGCAACTTAGTGTGGGCACTACTTATGTCCTGTTAGCATTTTGTCCCCTTTGGGACTTTGGGGTGTGTAGTGTACGCTGCAGTGTGTTTTATTATACTTATGTTCCATTTTCATATTATTAGAATGGTGTTAGTATTTCTGGTCCCCTGACTTGAGTCTTGGGTGTTGGGACCATCAATGGTTGTTATTATTTAGGTAGCCATTTGGCTAGTGTAGGTTACAGCTTCCACACAGACCTTAGTGAGTTTGGCTCGTAAAGATCTGACAGTTCAAGTTTGAAATGACACAGATAGAGCTGCTCTCGTGCAAAAATTCTATTTTGGAATGGTTTTAACCATTTCACTCCGGGGCAGTTCTAGAGCTGGAACAAACTGCTGCTAATGTCTATAATATAGCAAGACTCCATTAGAAGAAACAACATTACTAAGGTGAGTAATTTTTTCTTCATGGTGGCAGGGGCCACCAAATGGAACAGTCGGCCTCGGGTTGCCTCATCCAATAATACGTCAGCCATAACTCTTTGAATTGACTAGGAATGGGCTTCTGGAACTCTGGCGGCCTGAATTGCGCTGTCAACAATGGATTACATTTTGGCCCTGTCTCTCTTTATGACAACTGCTACCAGAGGCGGGGGCACCAAAGGGGGGGTGAGATCTCATCCCTTCTCCTGCATCCCTAGATCTTACTTCGAGAAACAGCTCTTGCAGCAGGTTACACCATTAGGACTGAAGCCGGCAGGTGCCAGGACCACACAGAAGTTTTCTAGCTAGCAGTATTCAGCAGGGACCGACCCTGACGTCGGTCCTGCCCCCGATGTCAGGAATAGTACATAAGGGCGTGGTCCCCCAGAATCCCCAGTTCTTTTCCTGCCGTCGACTCACCAGCATCGGCCTCTCGGTCTCTACCTAGCGCATGACAACTTAGAACTTCAAAAGTTCCTCCAAACTGATGTCCTCTCCAACTCCTTCAATTGAGGGACACCTTTCCAAGTGTGCCTGCGGAAAACAGACCCCCTTTTAAGGATCCTCATTCCTCCTGTGTGCAGTGCTTAGGTCTGGACCATGACACCAAGGCCTGCACTTTATGCCAAGGGTTCAACAGCCGCACCAGGATCCGCCATCAGAAGGCACTTCAGGCTTACCTACTGGAAGAAAGACTTAGTAGGATGGACCAAGAACCTTCCTCCAGGGGCGATTCTTCTTCCAAGGCCCATAAACACAGGGATAACACCTGGAGAAAGTAAGGTCCAGATCCCTGAACTGGGCCTCGGACTCCCGTAGCTCAGGCTCCACCAGATCTGATCGCTGTCTCTCCAGAGCTCGTTCTCAGCCCCCTCCGGTTGAAGTCCGGGCTTCAGGCGATTCTTCGACTCTCCAGCCCATCAAGACTTCAAGGCCCTCAGCTTCCTCTACTCCTTCTCGGGCCTCCTTCAAGTCTTCAGAATGCCACAAGTCTTCCTCATCGACCCAACGTCGGGACCCTGACTCCAGGTCGGTCTCCCAGCCTCTCAGAGGTCTGGATCCATCACCCAGGAAGACTAAGGACCTGACGTCCCTTAAGCGGACGTCGGACCCGACGTCGGCCAAGCACCCGATGTCGGCAAAGCATACAAAGCTGGCCAGGCATTCGCTGGAGCCGCAGACACCAGCCAGGCAACAGACCCAGCCAGGTGTTCACCGGACCCGAAGATGTCGGCCAAGCAACCGACGTCAGCTTCGCATTCACCGGAGCCGAAGACTGCCCCCCAGTCACTGGTCACAGGGACTCAACAGAGGAGGACATGACGCTGCCCGAAGACCAGGCGGGTGACACTGAGAATGCCGGGCTTCCGAGGGAACCTTCACCCAACCCAGAGACACCTGCGGACCCAACGCCCGACCACCGGTGCCAGGCCCATCGTCAGGCATGAACCTGCAAGAAGTAAGGGACCTCTTTATTTTCTGGTGGGACACCATCTGAAAGGATGTGGTCCCTGTAAAACCTCCTCCACCTCCTCCTCCTCCTACTCCTTCACCTCCTACGCCCCCTCCTCCACCACAGGGGCCAGCAGGATGACCACCAACCCCTAAGGAGCAGACTCCACCTCCCAGGGGTAGATCCAAGGATTGGAGAAGGCCTCCCTCAAAATCCCCATCAGGGTCTCCCACCCCCAAGCGACCCAGACATTGGCGGTATACTCCGTCAGAGGAGGACTCCAGATCGGATACTTCAGATTACTCCAGATCTCCTTCTCCACTCAGCATTCCATCACCTGACCCACATGACCTACCCAGGTCTTCTCTGGATGATCCCTCTTTCTCTGAGATCATGAGGCACATCCAGGACAACATGGGATGGGATGCTGAAGACCTCGACCCCAAAAGACAGCGCCTTGCCCGTTATCTTCAGCAGAAAGACCCAAAGCCTGTGGTAGTGCCACCCTTGGTGGACACCTTCACGGACGTCACCAAGGCTGCATGGAAGCGTCCGCACTTGACTCCTGCTGTGCCGAAGAAAGCTGACCACCTGTACAAGGCCCAGAGAGAGGACCAGTACTTGGCTCAACAGCCTCTGGCAGACTCTCTGGTCATTACGGCCTCACATGACCGGTCTCAAAGACCGCAACACGAGTACACAGCCACCGAACCATGAATCCAAACAATTGGATGTCCTGGGGAGACGCATGTATGCAGCTACTACATGCTCCATCAGGTCCCTGAACTACCTAACCCACATGGTACAGTTTCAGAACGCCCTATGGGAACAGGGCCAGGACCTGGTCAATAAGCTTCCGGATGGCGATCAGAAGGCAGAGCTCCTAAACCTTAGCCGCACAGGGTCTGATGTGGGTACCCAAGTACTACGAGCTGCATACGATTCTGCGGACTCGTCCGCCAGAGCTGCAGCTTCAGGCGTCTGTCTCCGGTGACACTCTTGGCTCTGTGTCTCTGGCTTCACCCCGGTCGTACAGAAGAACATTCTTGACGTCCCCTACAGTGGTGAAGTACTTTTTGGTGAATCCTCGGAGAAGGTGATCACCAAACTCCAGGACGCTGGGAAGGCAGTCAGGTCTGTACACGCCATGTACAGATCCAGGCCCGGTTCCTTTCATAGGAACCAGAGCCACTTTCACAGCCGGCAACAAAGGCAGCAGCCATGTACAAGCCAATAACAAAAGGGCACATTTCAGAAGAAAGCCCAGGCTAAGTCTTTCCCAGGCAAAGCCCAATGCTACACTAGGCAGTATAGCCTAGAGGTTAGAGGAACGACGTGTGAACAAGCTTGCTACATCCAGCAGACTAGACCTGAGTTTGAGTCTCACAACCTCCACTTGCATACTGTGTGACTCTGAGCAAGTCACTTAACCACCCAGTGCTCCCAGGTCGCCCCCGGAAACAGGCACTTGTGCCTAGTGGGCCTTACCCGGTTACCAAAGACTAAAATAAAAAATAAAATAAATAAACCGGCCGAGCCTGCAGGGACCAGTGGTGCCACAGCATGACTCCTTCCCGGCCCCTGCCCCTCCTCTGAATCAATGGGCACAAAAGGTCGGGGGTCTCATCGCTTGCCACTTTTCAATTACCACTGACCGGTGGGTTCTCCAATTGGTCAAGAAATGTCATTTTATAGAATTTCTCGACCACCCACTGGCAAGACCTCCCCTGCTCTCCCGTTACTTGGGTCAGCACGCCCTGCTCATTCAGCAGGAGGTGCTCGCGCTCCTGGAATAAGAAGTGATAGAGCATGTACCACGGAACCAGAGGGGTGCAGGGTATTATTCTCACATCTTTATGGTTCCCAAGAAAACAGGGGACCTCCGTCCGATACTGGACCTCAGCGACCTCAACGAGTCGATCCTGTACAAATGCTTCCACATGGTGACCCTTCCAGGTCTGAGTCCCATGCTCAAGCAGGGCACCTTTCTAGCATCCTTGGACATGCAGGATGCCTACCTACATATACCCACTGCTCCAGTGCACCAGAAGTTTCTGTGCTTCGAGTTCCAGGGCCACCATTATCAGTTCCGAGCTCTCCCCTTCAGACTGTCATCGGCACCTCGAGTATTCATGAAGTGTATGGTGGTCGTAGCGGTGACTCTGAGGAGACAAGGCCACTATGTGTTCACCTACCTGGATGACTGGCTTCTCATGGCGCCCTCTCGGGAGGCCTTGATGTCCGCCATTCGTTATACTCAGTCTCTGTTCGAGACACTGGACATCATGATCAATCAAGAGAAGTCATGCCTGGTTCCGTCACAGACTCTGCAGTTCATAGGCGCAGTTCTGGACACCGTTCAAGGGAAAGCTTTTCTTCCCCAGGACAGAGCAGAACACGTCAGATCCCTCATCAGGGACATTTTGGCTAAGAAGACCGTTCCTGCCAGATTGGTCCTTTGCCTGTTTGGACACATGGCTGTGGCCATTGCAACAGTCCCACTTGCTCGTCTCCACATGCGAGTCACCCAGTGGATATTACGGGTCTAATGGGATCAAAAGCAAGACCATCTGCAGCTTCCAATCTGGATCACAAAGACCGTAATCTAGGATTGGCGATGGTGGCTGGATCCAAAGAATCTATTGGCAGGGGTCCCCTTTATTGTGCCGTCTCTGATTGTGACACTCTCCACAGATGCCTCAGGATTCGGATGGGGAGCACACCTCAACGGTGTCTGGTCTCGGGGCCTGCGGACAGCCCAAGAAACTCATCTCCACATAAACATCCTGGAAATGAGAGCAGTTCTTTATGCCCTGCAGGCCTTACAGTCAGAGATTCCACTGGGTACCCTTCTGTTACAAACAGACAATTCCGCAGTGATGTATTACCTCAACAAACAAGGAGGCACCCATTCCTACCCGCTTTGCAGGGAGGTCATGAGGGTGTGGGATTGGGCTTTGCAACACGGCACAAACCTCATTGCTGTTCATGTCCCAGGAGGGGACATCATTGCAGATGGCCTGAGCCACTCTCAGACCAGAGTCCACGAGTGGGAACTACTCCAGGAGGTAGTAGAGGATCTGTTTCACAGATGGGGTACACCAGAGTTAGACCTTTTCGAGTCCCCATCCAACGCAAAACTGCCCAATTTTTGCTCGCTAGATCCAGGGCCTGGTGTTTTCTGGTGAGGTGCGTTGTCCCTCTCCTGGGCAGGCAGATTCCTCTATGCCTTTCCCCCCTTTCCGTTGATCCAGTGGGTTCTTCTAAAACTTCAAAGAGAGCAAGTGACGCTGATACTCATTGCGCCATTCTGGCTCAGGCAGCTCTGGTTCCCTCTACTACATCAACTATCGAGGGAACCTCCGGTGCCTCTGCCAATCAGCTCTCACTTGTTGTCTCAGGAGGAAGGCTCCTTGGTCCATCCGAACCTTCGTTCACTGAGCCTGCATGCTTGGCTTCTAGAGATATAGCCATTTTGCGACACGGGGTCTCACAAGAGGTAGCTGATGTTCTGGTGGCCGCGAGAAAACTGGCCACTCATGCTACTTACGCCACGAAATGGCACCGTTTTTGCCTATGGGCTCAAGCGTGGGGTTTTTCGCCTCTAGACTGTCCAGAAAAGTCAGTCTTGGACTACCTCTTGTCTCTTTTTCAGACAGGCTTGGCCTACTCCTCGATCAAAGTACACCTCTGTGCCATATCAGCCTATCATTGTCCTATAGGCCAATGCACCATATCTCAGTTGGACACGGAACGAGCCTTCCTGAGAGGTATTCTCCACCTTAGACCTCTGATTAAGAATCCAATTCCACCATGGGATCTACCCTTTGTCCTGGAGCAGCTCACGCTGCCACCCTTTGAACCAGCTACGGATTGTGAGCTACGTCTTCTCACTTGGAAGACGTTGTTTTTAGTTGCCGTTACTTCGACCAGAAGAATTTCTGAACTCCATGCACTCATGTGCAAAGAGCCTTATTTGGTTTTTCACCAAGACAGGGTATCTCTATGGACTAATCCCAAATTTCTGCCTAAGGTGGTCTCAGCTCTCACCCTTAATCAGGACATTGATCTACCAGTGTACTTTCCCAACTATTCCCAACTATTCGAATTGAGGAGAGGCCCTGTTGCACAACCTAGATGTGCATAAGTGTCTCCGATACTACCTGACCAGAACCAAACACCACCGAAAATCAGACCAGCTTTTTGTCTCCTTTGCCCACAGGATGATGGGAGCTCCTGTTTCCAAACAGTCACTGTCCAGGTGGCTCATTCAGTGTATCACGTTCTGTTACAAGAAGCGCAACAAACCCTTATCGGGCGCAGTTACGGGTCATTCCACAAGGGGGGGGTGGCTACCTCCTTTGCAGCCCTTAAGAATGTGTCCTCCTTGGCCATCTGTGCTGCAGCTACTTGGAGCTCCGTGCACACTTTCATCAGGCATTATAGCCTAGATATAGCATCAAGGCGAAGAGCAGGTTTTGGTCTAGCAGTCCTTCAAGGACTTCTGTCCTAGGCTTTGGTTTCATTAAGGATTTCTACCTTCCCTCCTTCCAATGGTGTGGGATTTCCATTTTGCTTGGCAATCAGTCCTAATGTGAACTGCTGCAAGAGCTGTTTCTAAGTAAGATAGTACAGTTACGAAGAACTTACCGTAACAGTAGATCTTCAAGAACAGCTCTTGCAGCAGGTACTTTCCCTCCCACCATCCCCGCTGGAGGTAGATTCTAGTTCCAACATCCTTCTCCTAGGATCAGGTGTCTCAGCATCGCTCTGACTGCCATTTGATGGTGGATCCTCAGTCTCCTCTTCTGATGTCATCCAGTGGCCGGGAGTCTACGGCGGGAGAACTGGGGATTCTGGGGGACCGCCCCTTTATGTACTATGCCTGACATCGGGGGCCGGACCGACGTCAGGAGCGGTCCCCACTGAATACTGCTAGCTAGAAAATTTCCGTGAGGTCCTGGCGCCTGCCGGCTTCAGTCCTAATGGTGTAACCTGCTGCAAGAGCTGTTCTCGAAGATCTACTGTTACGGTAAGTTTTTCCGTAACTGTACTTTCCGCCATCTTTGATGGGCAAGTCTAGTTCTTCGTCATCGATTTCATCATCCTCCGATAATGCAAGATCGATAGGCAAAACATATGATGAAGCTTTAACATGACCCTTCAGGATTTTGTACCTTTCACATACTTTTCTCAAAAGCATTCTGCATTTTACGTGACTAGCTTTTCCCTGAACTTGCCCTTTACTGACATGATCTTGCAAAACTGTGTACGAGCCACACACTTTGCATTTTTCCCTGATCTCCCTGTCCAAATTGTCTTTAACCATTGCTATCTTTTCTTCCATTTCAACACACACGGTCCGCATCTCCTCTCTCGATGCGGCCAACTATTCATTCACTTGCAATACATTTACCTTATCCTGTTGTAACCTTTCACATTCCCTCTTGACTCTTTCTAGCTGTTTATCCTTCTTTTCAACAGCACATTGCACAGTCAGAATCACTTTTGAGTTTTTCAGTCTTGGTTTCTGGCTCTATCCCTTGCTCGCCCAACTCCTGTGTTTTGAAGCCCACCTCCACGCCCCTGGATCACAAATCTTTTTTCAAAGACAGAATCTCACTTTCCAGTACCTGGAGTGTGGTAAACAGGGTGGCAACCATCAGTCCCTTTTGATCTTGTCTCTTTTTCACTGCATGCTTAGTGTCCGAATACAGTGTGCACAAAGCTGTATTGGGTCACTACAGGTTTTCACGTCCAGCACGAAATCCCCCCAACCCCCATGAGAGGTTAGAAAATTTGAAATGTCAGATTTTAATTCAGCGCTGATGGCTATTTTGAGAATTCCCTTCTAGCTGTGCAGTAAAACATTGACAGTGCATCGATCCATTACCTCTTTCCCAACTATGCAGTTTACCAGCTAAGTGCTACGGGTTCAACAGACCTATTCCAGTTCTTCATGCGAGTTGGTGGCTCTTGATCTCATCAAGTGCTCTGTCTGTTGCTGTTGGCATGGGGAGTCTGCTGAGTAAACTGTAGTGGTCGAGCAGACAGGCACCGGTCTACCTGGCGTGATCCTCCCTACTCCCCCATAAGCACTTACTCTGCCTAAACTGTTTGGTTCAGACGACTCTGGTCTGTGTCACGGTTACCATTTTGTTAGACTTGATAAAAAGTCTTTTACAAGTTCTAAACCAGATGGAATGACAGTTCTAAATCAGTAGCTAAAGGTTACTCACAAAGCATTTTATTCCCATAAGCTTAGTAAGCGAAGACAGTAATGCATACAAAAATACATATTGGGAGCCCAAAGCTCTCCTATACCTGGCATAGCATAAGTTTTCCCCGGGGAAGTTGCAAAAAACAAACTCTTATATAGAGAGATACGATTAAGTCCTGTTGCCATAACAACGAGTTCATGTACGCATAAAATGCGTATTCTAAGTTACCATGATTGGTTACATTGGTGGGCCACTCACCGATGTCTGGTTTGCCCTTTCGTATATTACACTGTATAAACTTTGTATACAACCTTGCTGCCATTGGTATAAAGAACAATGGGACAGTCAAGTAATAACGCTGACTATAACAGTGTGTTTTCTGGCTGCAGATGGTGCTGCTGGTTCACAAATACATCCGAAACATTATACTGCATAAAAATAGCAAATATATACAGTATTAGTAATTATAATCATGTATTATACCAGCAGATGGCGCTGTAGGCCATAAAGTGTGCAGACAGAATCATCATTAGTTGTCTCAATACATTACAGGCAAGGATTACTTTGTCTGGAGTGGTTTTGTCTGATGATATAGGATTTCTTAGCAGAATCATACTTAAATATAGGCAAAACATATCTATCACATTATAAACTGAGTACTAACCAAACATTTTATGATCTAGCTAATACACAGTGTAACCTACCTAAACCTACAAATATACGTAAAGTGCTAAACTATGACGTCATATTATTCCACATAAAGGATTGTGGGACTAGCAGAACTACACAGCAGAACCCCACTGAAAAGGAAATGGTACATCTAAGGTGATCTGTCCTGGAAAAATTGTAAAAGCAGGACCACACTAAAAACGAGATATCGCATCTCACCTCTACTATCCAGGGTAAATGCAGTAGAAAACTATAAAATCAGGACCCTATTACAAATGACATTTTACACCTCATCTGGTGTATCTTGGTTGAATATATAGCAAAAATGTGTACAAGCAGGACCCAGTACAACAGCATGCAAGTAAACATTCAGAACTGACAAATGCTTGTTTCTATAGTAGTAGTAGTCCTCTTCTGTAACTATCCTGGGTTCCTCCATTTTCTGATTGGTTAAATCTCAGTTTGTTCTCAAGAGCTGCATCAGCAGTGAAAGTATGATGTCACTGCATCCATTCACACCATGCATCTCTCTGCAGGAAGTCAGCCAAACACACAAAGTGAAAGTGAGTCACAAGAAAAAATGCTGCTCTACCACTCCTGAGAAGTTGTTGAAACTAACTGAAGGTGAATGAGGTTATTCACACCTTTGCTGCTCCTATACCATTTTGCTACTGTAGATCAGCACATAGGCATATTGCATATTGTGGAGGCAAACGGGTGTTGACACATCATCTTCCCACTATTAATGCAGCAGTCAGGAACAACAGAGATTTCAACAATCAGGAAATGGAGTCACCCAGGATAATTACAGAACATTAATGCTAATGGTAAAAGTAATTTAAAACTAGAGTTTATATCCCCAATGGCTATAGAAATGGAGGGACTAGTGAGAGGAAAACAGATACCATTTACAATACGTGAAGGTACAGTGCTCCTTTAACAGGTAACAGATCACAAGTTTGAATCCTACCTGAAACACTAACTCACAACCTCTCTCTGTTTTAGTCCCCTTCTAGTTGCAAAATGTGGTTGAAGCAGGACCCCTACTGAACAAAGTAAAGAAACTGTAAAAAGAACCAACACAAAAGCACCCCCCTTTAATGCTTTCTTTCATCGCCACTAGTTGTCCACTGTGTTTATTTACTATTGTTTTTTATACCAGGTAAGTTCTTGTGCATACAGGTAATGTGTTTTCAAAGAGGCCCTGTGGTAATGGATAAGTAAGCAATAACCCATGACAGGGTATGGAGTTATTGGCAGTTAATCCACACCTTGGGTGCGTTGTGAGGCACGAGGTCGCAGGCTGAGTGCCCTCATAGCATCTGGGGTGTGGATTAGCTGCCAATAACCTCATACCCTGGAGTGGGTTATTGCTTTTATACCAAACAAGAATTGTGAGAAAATTAAGAGAAATACATTTCTGCACACTGAAAACTGTCATCTTTATTAGGTGTGCTTCCATCACATTAAGTAGTTCCACTGTGAAACTGCTCTCAGGAGTGCACATAGCATGTAAGATTATGGGGCACTATTACAGGACTGCACTGATTTACATTTGGGATATGTCACAGACACTGACACTAGATATAGACAGACTGAGAGGAGACTGCAGCAAGGATGAATTAAATGTGCTGCTTTTCCTGTCACAGGACTGCGTTGTGCTGCTCTCTGTGTCTCTCCCGCAACCACCGTGTTCCATCTCTCCCTCTCTCTCTCTCTCTCTCTCTCTCGCTCTCTCAGGCAATGTTATACAGAGACACAGACACACTGACAGGACACTGCAGCAAGGGTGACTAGAGAGAGAGACTCACAGGACACCGCTGCAAGGGTGAATTAAATGTGGCACTTGTGGGGGCGCTAGAGGGACAATTTCCAGGCAGGAAGCTTTTCTTAACAGACCTGCACTTCAGCTCTGCTAATTTATCAAATTATACTAGTTCAGCTGATGTAATCTAACAATGTTTCTTAGAACCATCTTCCTGAGGTTACCAGCTATCAGACAAACTAAAATTTGCCATGGGTAAACAAAAAAAAAAACGACGCCAGCGGCTTCTAAACCTGCTACGGCGAAAACCAGGAAGGCCAGTGACACCACGAGCGCTAAGGTGGAAAATGCATCAGAAACCTCATGAAATCCTCCCTGCTGACAAATGTTGGCTACGATGCAGTATGTGGATGCTAAAAGGAGAAAACCTTAGCCAGACTGGAGAAGCACGATGCAGCACTTACTGAACTGTCCAGCATTGTTGCCGAGAGTGACAAGCATTTAATATTCATGCAGGTGGCAGTTTCCACTCTCACTCAAGAGAATACGTAGCTCTGAGGAAGGCTCAATGCCTTAGAGAATGGGTGGGGAACTTCAGGCTGCTTGGAGTACCAGAATGTGCAGAGGGGTTAAACTTGCTGACCTTTCTAAAGGACTGGATGCAAGCATCGTTTCCTGTGCCTGAGGATTTCGAGTGGGGAGCACTATGTAGAGCCTACAGAGTGAACCCGCGAGTGTGGCCCACCAACACAAATGTACCCTGCAGTGTCTTACTGCGGACATCCGGAGTGGAAGTTTGGGACATGCTAATATCATGGTGTGGGCAGCGTACCCACTTCCTATTAATGAGTTTGACGTGAAGTTCTTCCCGGATCTCTCTTTTCAGACCCAAGCCTGATGCAAGAGGTTTGATGGAGTTTGACAGCGGCTTTGGGCATTAGGAATGGTTCATTCATTTTTATTGCCAGCTCGACTCTGGATTACTTATGGTGGCAAATTGTGGCAATTCACAGATCCAAAGGATGCAGGATGGTAGTTGGAGAAAACCAAGAAGGAATTTGCCACCAGAGAAAATGCTTCTGTGGAGGAGGAAGCTGAGGAAGAAGAACTTGTGACTGTCTGAAATAACTTTGTCAACCTCTGGTACACTAACTGATGCTATTAATCAGGATGGTATGGGACAGTGACCCTCTCTATGTATGTATGGGGGGATATTTACTTTTTCCAACTGTAAGGTGTAGAGTTTTAAATAATTGATTAGCATTTTTTTTTCTTGATACAATATTAACTGTACAGAAAGTATTTATATAGGTTTTCTAGAAGTGTTATGTTTGTTAAACACAGTGAGGCAAGTTCTATGCATTTTCATAATGTTTTAGCACTTTTATGAGCAAAACGCTAATCAATTTTTGAGTTAAATAAATCCCTGAGGTGTCCCTTTTATGCCAACTATCCTCATGGTGAGATTGGTAGAGAATATTGGTGAAAACTATTTTGGAAAGAGATCAGTCTGTTGGCCGCTCAGATTCATGAGGTGGTTTATACCACTTAGATATATCTTTACTCTCTGCTGTCTTTAATGTGGAACTGCTGCACCAAGTTCTGTATTGATGGCTAACCTACTTCTCTTAGTATGCCTGGTTAGCTGGGTTCAACATAATATAATTCCTTAGCTCTGTTTTGGTAAAAACTATGTTTATAAGGCTGAGTTTTTTGAAATACTGCTGTATGTAGAAAAGTTATAGGGAAGCACTATTTTTCATGTTTCTTCTATTCACATTTGTGGAAATGGATAAAGAGCAATCCAATGTGGTTATAATGTATGGAAGACGCCTGTTAAGTATAGTATTCATCTTATAAACTTATTGGTATGACATTATTGATAAACCTGTCTCTACTATGTCATAACGATGACTTTATAAGAAGAAACGCCAGCTTCAAGTACCATTCTTTTTTTTGAACTTTTAAAAACCTTTTTATTAAAAACACTTTTTAACAGTCATTACAACACATGCTCAGCTAGGAAAGCCTTTACAACTTCAAATAATCAATTTATGTAAAAAGTACACTCCAATATAGAACCCTTTTTAAGTCTAATTTATTTTACAGATCCAGTGTCCCAGTCAACACCCTGTGTTTAGCTGCTTTGCAGTAATCTGGGATGACTTGTGAGAGAGATCGAAGAACTGGGTTTCATTTTGTCTTGTGGCCGTCCATAGGTTGATGGTCTTCAGGGGTTTCCAATTTGATTAACTAAAGGCTTATAATCCAATGTACATATTTAATAAACCATATCATTAAAAATTATTTTCTTGAGTTTGTCTTATTTCTTAACACTGTTATAGTACCTAATGAACTTTAATCAAAGTGATAACAGCCAAACTAGTGAGACAGAAAAGAAAAGAGAGAAAGAAACTATAGACATGAACAGCTAGGACCATGCATATGCAAGAAAGAACTTAAAATAGTATTTTTTTCTGGTGGTTAAGGAGTAAAACCAGGATCTCTAGCCCCAGGCATAGTTACTTAAGTGTGCCCTCTCAAGTTTAGGTTTGCAGCAACTGCTGCAGGACTGGGGTACCTTTGTTCCTTTTTATATGATCAAAAAAGGGCATCCACCTGGTGTTGAATTTATCTGTAGAGAGTCTCAAGCAGGCCGTAGCTGCTTCCATTTCCCTGATTTGTTTAATGTTCCCATACCAGGTGCTAACTGGTGGGTATACGTCGGTCAGCCAGTTATGTGTGAGCATTTTAAGCGCAGCTGCAATTAAAATATTGAAAAAGTATCTCCTTTTCGAGGTTCTGATGTCCTGTGAGGGGAGCCCAGGACCAGATTTTCAAATTCTAATGGGAGAGAGAGAGAGAGAGAATGAATATCTATGAAACCTCTTGGGTTATTGCGTGCCATTAAAGAGTGATTTTAGGGCACCCCCAGAAAATATGGTAATATGACCCTAAATGCCCACATTTCCTCCAGCATTTGTTGGAAGCATGAGTGGTATAGTGGGCTGAGATAGTGGGAGTTCTAAAAAAACAAATGTTAATTTTCCACCTAAATTCACTCCAGAAAGGAGAGTTAGTGGTTTTATGTATAACCATCCAGATGTATTTCCAGTCTTTCTCTGAAATATTTAAATTTGCCTCAGATTCCCATTTATGCTCTACTCTTTGTACTGCAGGCACTCCTTTATTCTCCATTAATGTTTTGTATATTTGTAATATGTAAGCTCTGGCGTCTCCCATAACACTCCTTTGGTAGGTTAATAGAACCGGGGTCGCTGGTCCCTGAGTTAAGTCCGACAAACCAATGTTAGTGGTGATATAGTGTGCATATTGGTGGTATCTAAAGGCATCCATATTAGATCATTTAACTTCTTCCTGCATTTGTGAAAATGACTTTAGACCGTTATCCTCCATGAACTGCTATGGATACTTTAGTCCGATAGTTACCCATCTAAAAAAGCAGTGATCTCCCTTGTGGGCTGGAAACCCTGGGAGGTGGGCAAGTGGTAGGTATTCCCAAACTGGGCAGACTATTTCCCAGTCTTGTCTTGCTTCCAGCCATTTTGCGATCATGTGCTGTGTAAACCTATTTTCTATAATTTTTAGGTCACTCGGCTGGACCTTCCAGGGTAAAATATTAAAAGGGGCTAGTCCACATTCCCATTCCTCTATCTCCAGCCATCCATGTTTCTTCCCAGGTATCAGCATTTTAAGGACTGGCAGTAGTTGAGCTGCTAAATAATATTTTTGAAAATCTGGAAGTCCCATCCCTGCTCTGGATTTCTCCTCTGTCAAAATTTCCCAAAGAATTCTTGGGCGTTTACCTAACCAAATAAAGTCCGAGAGTCTTTTTTGAGGTCTTTCCAATCTTTTTAGGAATTTGAAGGGGGAGGTTTACAAATAAGAAAATAAATTGTGGTAAAATATTCATTTTGTTTCTAATCTATTTGTGAATGTTAGGGAGAACTGTCTCCATCTGTTCAAGTCTGCTTTTATCTGTTACCCGAGCACCTGATAATTATGTTTATACAGAACAGCCGACTGCGTAGAGATCTGTATACCCAAATATCTTAATTTGTGTTCCACCCACTTAAATGGTACCTTCATCCTCAGGTCCGAGTAGGAGTCTCCCCCTATTTGCAACACCTGTGATTTTGGGGAATTAACCTTAAAGCCAGAAATGTCACCAAAGTTTTTTAGAAGTGTTAACAGGTGCGGGAGAGCTGGGCCTGGGTTACCTAAATATATCAAGGTATCATCCGCGTAGAGAGCGATCTTGTGGGATGTATTCTGGATTTCTATCCCTTCGATTTTGTCATGTTGTCTGATGACTTGGGCCAAGGACTTCATACTAATTGTGAACAGCAATGGGGATAGTGGACAACCCTGTCTTGTCCCTCTTGTGATGTGAAAAGGGGCAGAGATGGTTCTGTTCACTCTCACTCTCGCCCAAGGACTCTAGTAACATATTTTTATCCATGTCGGGAAATTTCCCTCGAATCCCATCCTTCGTAGTACCTCAAAGAGGTATGTTCAATTGAGCCTATCAAAGGCCTTTTCTGCATCCAGAAAAATGACCAGAGCTGGGTTTAGAAGGGGTTTGTTCGTTTGCAGAATGTTTAAAAGCCTTCTAATATTGTCATTCATATGACAGTGTGGGATGAAACCCGTTTGATTTGGGTGAATTAATAACTCGATGTGTTTTTGCAGCTGGATTGATAACATTTTTGTGAAGATTTTTTGATCCTGATTAAGGAGGGCAATTGGTCAGAAGGATTCGCACTTTGTTGCGTCTTTCCTGGGCTTAAGTATAACCATTATTATAGAGTGGGACCAGCTCTCAGGGTTCTTGCCCTCTTCCAGACAATGATTAAAGACCTTGGTCAGAAGGGTGGCCACTGATATGGCCAGCTCTTTGTAAAGATCCCCACTAAACCCATGAGGGCCAGGAGTCTTCCTGGATGGTAGCTGGTGAATCACCCTCAGGGTCTCCTCCACTGAGATGGGCTGATTTAATTCCGCCTTTGCCTCTTCCGATATTCTGAGTAATTTTCGAGCCTGTAAAAAGGTTTGTGTGTTCTCTCGAGTGCTCATTATGTCTTTAGCCTCTGAGTATAGATTTTGGTAATATTTATGGAATTTAAGGGGTATTTCTGTGGGGAATGTCCATTTTTTCCCCCGGGGTCCTTTTTTCTGAATATATGGGACATGTCTATCTGCCTGCACTTTTCATAAGTGAAGTGCCAGTAATCAAGATGCCTTGCCCCCCACCTCATGGTATTTCTGATTTGCAAATCGCAACTGTCCCTCTGCTTTTTTATTTTCAAATTCATCTAGGTCCCTTCTAATCTTATTTAGCTCTCCCTGGATCTGTTTGTCATGGGGATTCACTTTATGACACTACTCTAAGTCTGCTAGTTCTTGCAGCAGTCTATTATGAGTTAACTGTGACAATTTATTTTTAGGCCGCTGTGAAACTGATAACCTCCCCGCTAAGCACTGCTTTGAGTGTGTCCCATTTAAGCAAAGATGAATGGTCAGTCGGTTGATGGATTGTGGAGAAGTCTGAGATTTGTTGTTTCAATTTGGTAACAAAGGCCTTATTATTTAACAGGGAGACATTAAGTCTCCACAGGGTCTGTCTATCTTGGGGTGGGAGGGCAAGGTGAACTGAGATTGGGGAGTGGTCGAATAAGGTTATGTTATGTATGCATGAGTTAGTGATCGAGTGAAGGGTGGTTACATGGGTAAAAAATAAATCTATGCGGGAGTATGATTTCTGTGCACTCGAGTAGAACGTGTAGTCCTTTTCTTTCGGATGTTGGGCTTGCCAAATGTCCACCTAGCCCATTTCCTTGGTCATAGCTACCAGAGCTTGAGAAGCCACTCCATTTGTGGAAAGCACCTCTGAAGCACGGTCCCTCTGAGGGTGCGGTGCAGTATTAAAATCTCCCTCTAACAGAAATTGTCCTTGTGGGAGCTTTGCTATTTTCGTAAAAAGAGAGTAAAAAAAATTTCTTGTTGGTAATTAGGAGCATACACTTTAATGAGGTGGAGCAGTTTACCTTGGAAACGTACTGACACCCTTACATACCTGCCTTGCAAGCCCCCTTCTGTGGCGTCTATGGTTAGATTTAGGCCTTTACACCACAAAATGGCTACTCCTGCCCTCTTAGAAGTTGGATGAGAGGCTGACACCACCTGGTCTATCCACGCTCTACAAAACTTTAAGTGCTCTTTTGGGGAAAGATGTGTCTCCTGAAGTAGAATCATGTCTCCCTGTAATTTTTTGAGCTCTTGCAACAACCTAGTTCATTTAATGGGGGAATTAAATCCTTTTGCGTTGTAAGAAAAAACTTTTAACATAGCCATTTTATTCTGTTTGGGTAAGAGTATGTTTGGTTTGGGGTATCACTGCCCCATAGCTAATCTGGTCAATAGTGCCACGCTGCCCTCCCATAACCCTGGGTAAACATTTATGGATCTCTGGTCTCGCCCCTTGCTAGCTGTACTGAACCTTGCCTGAAATAATCCTTTTAAATAAAAACTGTACCCTCAACATAGGGTAATAACAACAGTGATGATAAACAATAACAGGTAACTGTTAGTAAAAGAACCTTAAGTGAACAGTTGAATGTTTCAAAAGTATGGAACAACTCTCGTGGATATCCACTGGCGGGAGAAAAGAAAAAAGAGAAAAAAATACTAAACTTTGAACGCTTCCTAGATGTATGTCCTGCCACCCCCGGAGGAAGCGTCTGGATCCACTTGTAGTGGAAGGTGTTTGAAGTAAACACGAGTAGTCTCTCTAGGAGACTAAGAGCAAAGTTGCAATATTGCTCGAAGCAGTGAGAAACATCACTGAGGAATGAGAGTTCCACCAACACTCCCTCCCCGTCTCAAGCCGTTATAATACTGTAGTCTGGAATCCCCCCCCCCCGGGCCCAACACTGTATTCTGGATTGTCTGCGAGGATCACAGACTACCTGTAATATCCTATACAATCTGTCTTAGGAGGTTTCTGTTTGATTTGATGCACTAACTCTCTGTAACAAAGAGGGAAAGTCCCTCTCTGTGCCCTCTATGTCAGGCAATAGATTTCTGGCCCAGAGGGGCGTTGTTTTACTTTTAGTTATAAGGAGAGGCCGTTAAGCATCATCCTCCGTTTTCTTGTAAGTTGGCTCAAGGTTTAAGATGGGAGTAAGCTTGGATTTAATTAACTAGCCTAAAGGCAGTTGTTGTGAATAATATTAATGGTCCCCAAGCCTTTTCATGAGGAAATGGTCCCCCCCCTCGAAAAGTACCATGGCTGATCGTGGATGAATAAGTAACTTCATTTTCTGGGTGGTGCTCCACCCGGTGATCAGATAGGGCATAAGCTCACAGAGATCTCCCAGGGGATCTAGGCACCCAACCCTGAGATCAACTCTGGACCTTTAGTATGGGGTAAATTACTTTGAACCATTAGGCCCGTGAGTCTGCTAGAAAAGATTAAAACACGTTCTGTTAAAGCCCACATTTAACCCACGTAAGATGTAAGGGAAAGGCAGGTGAGGACGCTCCCAGTGCATGTGAACACCTCTCTTACCTCTCCAGTCCCTAGTAACCAAAAAGGACTCATCAAATTACCTTTTAAAACATTAATAATCAGCAAACTTATCTGTTCTTATGATAGTCCCAATAATACAAGGTCCAGTAAAAAAAGTAAAAAGAACTGGGTCGCCTCCTTCCTCGATTACTTCCACTGACACTGCACCTGAGAATCTGTTTCTATAGAAAGAGTTCAGTGGTGTGTGGGAGATTTCGGGATGGATGTTTGAGTGGTAGTTTTACTCTTGCCATCTGTGCGTCGTAGGATCCTCGTGGCGTCCTTCATAAGGGTACTAGGAAACGAACCCCCGTGTGAGCATTTCATGCCTCTGGTTTGTGCTTGTCATACGTTTTTCAGAAGGTTTTGTTCTGAAAGCTCCAGGTCCAGGTCCAGCATTGAGATTCCCCACTCCTTCAACAGTGGTGATGTTTCAAGAAGGTTGGTATATATTTTGGGGCCTGAGTCCAGGTACAATCGCAGCTTCGAGGGGAACAACAGTTGCGCTTTGATATTCTTTTTTTCCCTGATCTCCTTGATTACTGTGCGCACCTTCATCTGTTCTGCTTGTAACGGGGGAGAAAAATCCTGCTGAAAGAAGACGGGGGAGTTCTGATATTTTAGGTCCTGGAGTCTCCAGGCTTCCTTCAACACCCATTCCTTGGATTGGAAAAGTACCATGTGAACTACCCACGATCGGAGTCTGGCAGTGGGGTTAGTTGGCTTGGAAACCAGGGATCGGTGGGCTCTGTCCATCGCTAGGTCCATATCGGAGAGTACTGAGAGAATCGAGTGCAGTAAATGCTGCATGAAATCAATCGTTGTGGCAAATCCTTCCTCCACCCCCTGCGGCACCCCATGTAGCCTGAAATTGTTTCGGCAGGACCTATTTTCTGTATCCTCTAGTCTGTTGTGGATCTCTCGATCTTGCTGCAGTAAGTACATGAGGAGTTCCCCCACCCCCCCCGAGTCTTGGGCCTCCGATAACTCCATGAGCTTAGAGGAATTGTCGGCCACTTTGGCGTTAATTTTTCTAACATCTTGCCTTAGGTCCATGATAGAAGATTCTATCTTTTGTACGGAGGCTAATAATTTTTGTAGTATGTGCTCCGACCTTCTGGAGAGGCCTAGATACTCATCATCGTTATCGAGCGATGAGTCAGAGAACGCTGGATCCCTGTGGGAAAGGGTTGTGAAGGCCTCCGTCTCCTCGTCCAGGGTAAGCTGCTTGAGTTTTGTTTGCGAAGCATTATTTCTGGTGCCTTTCGGTTTGTGGTCTTTGGCAGTTATCTCAGCGAAGTCGGAGTGACTTTTAGAAGAGGAAATGTTATCTTTGCTGGGAGGATTCCAACAGATAAATTAGACGAGGTTGGGAGCTTGTTATCTTAGGCTCTCATTTGCTCCTTGACATTACCGGAAGTCCTCAAGTACCATTTTGTCTCAGAATGCGAGTCACTAGCACCTTGCGACCTGACCCCACGTGACATCTAGCGACCAACCGGATTTCTTCCATTGACTGGCAGACAAAACGGCTGTTTTGTTTCAATTCTTTTTTTTTTGTATGATTCGTTTATTAAGAATTTTATGGTTTCCATCCACAGAAAACAACCAACATATAAAAAGAAAAACAAAGAAAAACCAGCAGTACTTCATACAATTCATCCATAGGTGCACATTTCTATAAAAAGAAAAAACATTACACAATCAGTTGTTTTTGTACAATTGATAGGGTGTTCAACTGATGTGCTTTATTTCCTATGATTACTTCCTTCCCTTAACTGGGTGAGAGGCTAATCCCCAGTCAGAAGCTATCCCAACCCCTGCAGGTGTCCAAATAATCCTTCAGTGTGTTTATACTTCCAGGCCTTCCTGCAGGATTAAAGTCTCTGCTGGGCTCAAATAAGCCAAATACGGTGCCCAGCTCCGAAGGAAGCCCTCCCCTTAACTGTCATTGTGAGCTTTTCCAATGCTAGGGTCTGGAGAGGTAAGGTCTGCCACTGCTGCAACGTGGGAGCTGCATTCGAGACCCAAGTGTTTTGGATACAGTGCCTGGCCAATATTAGAAGGACCCTAGCCCACCTAGGCAGTGGGACCCACTCCTCTCCTCCAGGGCTCTATAACCCAAATAAGCATAGTAATGGATCCAACTGGAGCGTTCTTCCTGCCGTCTTCCCCACCTCCAGTACTGTCACCCTCCAAACTCTTGTAATATTGGACATGTCCAGAAACAGTGAAAGTACATCCCCACTTCCTTCTCACACCTGCCACATGTGGAGGAAATTGCTGGGTGGAATTTATGCACTATGGCGGGGGGCAGTAGAGTCTATGCATAAACTTACAAAAGGTCTCCTTGAATCTGTTACACACCACTATTCCCATGTGGAAGGAAAGCGTCATCCTCCAGTTTGCTTCCCCTATCTGTATCCCCATGTCCCTTTCCCACAACACTTTAGTTTTTTGGGTGAGGTCTGAGATATATACTGCTTCTCTTCCCATGCAGCCTTTCGAATGAAACCTTTGGGGTCCCTTTTGGCCTTATATATTCGGTGCTTTATCTGTTCCAACTCATGGGACCCAGTTCCACCCCTTCCTATATCCACAACCTAGGCTCATACCTGAAAATACCTAAAAAGATGATGCTTATCTAGGCCCAGATAGTGCTGCAGATCCGAAAAAGAGCATAGACCTCTCCCAAAAAGAAATCTCCAACACCCCAGATTTCCTTCTCCTCCCAAACCCTGAACCCTGGATCCTCTAAACCTGGCAAGAAAAAGGGGCTGCTAGCCACCAGCAACAACAGTGTTTCAAACAACATGAAGTCTTGCTATATTATGACATATGCAGTATAACCCCAGGTTAGAACTGCTCCGGAGGTGAAAGAGTTAACTTTCCATGCAGGGCATGGAACCTTGAGCATGAGCTCGGTTGAACACTCTGTCTGTTGTAGCTCAAACTTACACTGTCAGATTCTTTACTCCGCCTCACTGAACAGTCGATCCGGAGATTTCTCCTGCTGCTTGGTCTGCTTAGCGGTTAAAAAGTGTAATTCTCGGTTTATTTACCTAAATTAAACCGCAATCGGTCAGTTCAAGCTCTGTCTGTGGTTTTGTAAGTAATGGATAGGCTTATGTTTATTTTCTTCTGTGTGGAGCGATATAGCGTCTTTTTCGATTCGGTTTGAACCGATCAGATTAGTTTTAAATTAACTTTCTAGTCCTTTGAGTGCGGTTCCGGTTCTTATCAGTTCTAAAAAAAGATTTTATTACGGTTTTCCACGACCCGTATCACGGTTGGGAACCGCTGATGAGAGAGTCTTGTTACGGATTGCCATTAACAGGCAAGTTTTGGTTAGGCTGGCACTATGTCTGAGAAACCCAAAAGAAAAACTGGACCCACTGGGTTTCAGCACTGTGGCCTCTGTGAGGAAGCCTTTGCAAAGGCTGACCCACACATCACCTGTGTATATTGTCTGGGGTTTGACCACCTCAATGCAGACTGCCAGATTTGTAAGAATTTTCCTGCTGCCACCGTGGAAAAGAGAGTTGGTAGGCTCAGGAAAGGAGGCCAAAAAGTCCATGACCGGATGGCCAGCCGGTTCGGTTCAACCGAACCGGAGGGAGTGCCCTCTGACCAGGGCGATACTTTCTCGGGCCAACGAAGAGCCAGCTCTGAGGAGCCGGTTCCAGCTAAAAGGGCTAGAAAGTCAGCTAGTGTGGAGCCAAAAGTTCTTTCTCCAACCGCTGAGGAAATAGCTAAAGCTATTCAAATTGTCCAGTCTCTTTCCCCGGAACCGACACCATCAGGGAAGCGCTCGGTTCGGACGGTTCCACCGGTTCAAGATTATGATTATGATTTTGAGGATTTTTATGAACCGGAGGAAGGGGAGGAGGGGTACGAGGAGAGTGAATGTGATTTTGAAGGTCTGGATGTGCCCATTGAACCAGACATCTCTCCAGACAGACCTTCAGGGGTCTCCCCCCCCCCAGGCTATCTGAGTCCCCTTCTCATTTTATGTTCTATAAGAAAGTTGCTGAAACTCTCCAACTTCCTGTTGAGGAAGCTGTTGATGACCAAGAAGATCCTGATTATGTAGAAATGATGGATATTCCAGAGTCTAGGAGACTGTCTATTCCCTTGCACAAATCCTTTAGGAAACAGACAGTAAAAATTCTAAAAACTCCTCATTCTATCCTTCCTGCTGATAAAAGGATGGACAAAAGGTATACACTATCAGGCTCTGATACGGAGTTCCTCTCTCAGCAATGCAGCCATGTGGGGGTAGTGCAGGCTGCAGCCTGTGACAAGGCTAATATTCCTCTAGCCTCTCACCCTCCTGAAAAGGATTCCAGGAGGATGGATGCCATGGAAAGAAATAGTACATGGCAGCATCTTTGGACTCAGACAGGCAAATTATATGGCTTATGCAGCTAGGTACTCAGAAATCCAGATGGGATTGTGCTGGCCCACAGGCAAAACAGGCCCCTGACCAGCTTGCCAGGGGCTGGATCAGGTGGCTGCAGATAGGTATTGAGGCATCCAAGGTGCAATTTCATGCTGCAGTAGACTCTAATGATGTTTCATCAGCGTCATGGCTACATCTGTGTCCCTTCGCAGAATGGCCTGGCTCAGATGTACTGCCCTGTCACAGGATACTCAGTCTAAGGCTATGGATTTTCCTGTTGTGGGCAATTCTCTGTTTGGGGAGCAGACGAGAGTATTATATGAAAAATGGATGAGTATGGACCACCTATAGGAGTGCAGAGCCAAAGAAAGGCAAGCCACTCCTCAAGGCAGCATGTCAGGGGCAGGGGCAGGCCTTTTCATAGGCCTTTTACCAAGCCCAGGCCTCCTCTTCTGCTTATGCCCAGAGGAGGTTCTTTAGAGGAAGAGGCAGAAGGGGTTCTAGTAAGCCTGCTTCTACCCTCAACCCAAAGCCCCTCAGAAACAGGCTCCTGATGGGGTGGCCAGGGCGATTCTCCACTACCGTGGGGGCAGGCTGGCTTACTTTGTCCAGGACTGGAAGTCTTTAACATCAGACAAGTGGGTCCTGGAAGTAGTAAGCCAGGGACTGGTTCTCAGCTTCAAAAAATTTCCGAAGATGAGAGCCAGGTTCTTCCCACCTGCAAATCCATCAGAGGCACTTGCCCTGGAAACAGACGTTTCTTCCCTCCTGGCTCTCAGAGCTGTGGAAAAGGTTCCACTCCTACACCAGGGCAAAGGGTTGTACTCCAGGTACTTCCTTACCCCCAAAAAAGACAGGAGAATGGCAGCCCATCCTGGATCTCAGGTATTTAAACAAGCACCTTTTAAAACCAAAGTTCAAAATGGTGACTCTGGGAATTATTTTACCCTCTCTAAGGCCAGGGGACTGGCTAGCCTCCCTGGACCTCAAGGATGCCTACTTCCATGTTCTCCTTAGAAGCTCCCATCGAAAGTACCTCAGATTCGAACTGCCCTCAGGCCATTACCAGTTCAGAGCAATGCCCTTCGGCGTCACCTCAGCCCCGAGGTTGTTCACAAAATGCCTGGCAGTAGCAGTTGCTCACTTAAGAAGGCAAAAGATTGGCATCTTTCCTTATCTGGATGACTGGCTCATTGTAGGCCAGTCTCCAGACCAGGTCAAACTACACCTACAAGTAACTCAGCAACTGCTCACATCTCTAGGTTTCCTTCTCAATCTTCCAAAGTCAGTTCTGGAGCCTGCCCAGCTTCTCACCTTCATAGGCGCAGAACTAAGCACAAAAGAAGCCAGAGCCTTCCTCCCTCTGGAAAGAGCAAGGACTTTGGTCTCTCTGGCCTCTTCTTTCAGCCTGCAGGTCTCTTGACCAGCAAGGCATTTTCTACAGCTCCTGGGGCACATGGCTGCTTCTACCGCAGTAGTGCAGGGAGCAAGATTTCAGATGAGGGACATCTAGTTCCATTTGAGAGCCTTTTGGTCTCAAAGGACAGATCCTCTAACCAAATTGATCCCAGTGACTCAAGCCCTGATCCAGGCCCTTCAGTGGTGGCAGGACCAGAGCAATCTGAGACAGGGGGTTCTCTTCACTCCCCAGTCTCACTCCTTGACCCTTACTACAGATGCATCCCTCTTGGGGTGGGGAGCTCACATGGGTGACCTTACTACCCAGGGTTGTGGTCCCCTCAGGAATCTCTGCTCCACATCAATTTGTTGGAACTCAGAGCAGTTTTTCTAGCACTCCAGGTTTTTCCACATCTGTTCAGAACAAGGTTGTTCAGGTCCAGAACAGACAATACCACTACAATGTGGTACATCAACAAGCAAGGGGCACTCGGTCTGGCATTGTGCACGAGCAATGAAGTTGTGGTCTCTGGCTTATTCTCTGAGCGCCTTCCTTATGTGAGTTCACCTCCCAGGCAAGGACAATGTCTAGCGGATGCTCTCGCAGGATTTCCCAGGGCCATCACGAATGGGCACTGGATCCCCTAGTACTGGAGGTAGTATTTGCCAGATGGGGCACCCGCAGATAGAATCTTTGCAGCCCCAGACAATCACCAACTTCCCCATTTTGCTGCAGGTCCCCAGTGTTGGGCTCAGTCCTCTGGATGCCTTCCTACTCAGTTGGGAAGGAAGTTTCTCATGCTTTTCCCCTTCCCTCTCCTCTTCAAGGTGCTAGTCAAAATCAGATCTCAGCCCTGCAAGATGATCCTGATTGCTCCAGATTGGGCCAGGCAGCCCTGGTACCCTCCTCATGTCCTTAGCAGTCCACCTTCCCTGTGTCTTCCCAGGAATCACAACCTGTTAACCTGTGCCCAGCGGAGGTTTGGTATATCGAACCTCAAATCTCAATCTCAAGGCATGGCTCTTGAAGAGTTAGAGTTCGCTGACCTACACCTTTCCCAAGGTGTATTGGATATCTTGAAGGCCTCTAGGAAGCCTTCCACCAGGGCTACTTATAATTCAAAATGGAAAAGATTTTCCATATGGTGTGCTGGTAAGCATGTTTCCCCAGAATCTGCTGACGTGCCCACGATCCTGGATTATTTAGTGCATTTGAATTCTTTGGGGCTGAGACCAGCTACCCTAAAAGTGCACTTGGCAGCCGTGTCTGTCTTCTTATCAGCAGGTAAGCCTTCTTCTTTTTCAGCTCACCCTGTGTTCTCCAAGTTTTTTAAAGGGTTGCTTCACACCAACCCTCCTTTCAGGGACCCTGCCCCTGCTTGGGATCTTAATATTTGCATTGCCCAGCTTATGCAACCCCCTTTTGAGCCATTGTCTTCAGCAGAGCTTAAGTAATTGACTTGGAAAACTGTGTTTCTGGTAGCCATCACATCTGCCAGGCGCATAAGTGAACTACAAGCATTGTCAGTGGAGTCTGATTTTATCTCCTTTCACAGAGATAAGGTGATCCTCAGGACTAACAGAAAGTTTTTGCCTAAGGTGGTTTCAGACTTCCACCTTAATCAATCCATGTCTCTTCCTGTGTACTTCACTGACCATTCCTCCTCTGGTGAGAGGAGATTGCACAGTTTAGATGTCAAAAGAGCCCTTAGTTACTATAGAGAACGTACCAAGGGTCACAGGTTTGAATCCCTCCAATTGTTCCTCACTTATGGTGAGGTTGGTAAAGGGAAACCTGCCACTAAAAGATCCATTGCCAGGTGGATTGTCTCTTGTATCCAATTTTGCTATGAAAAACTGGGTAAGGGTTCCTCCCTCAGGCCTGAGGGCTCACTCTACCAGAGGTATAGCTGCATCTCTGGCTGCTGCCAGGGACATCCCTATCCTAGAGATATGTCAAGCAGCTACCTGGAAAACGAGTTCACACTTTTTCAAGCATTACTCCCTGGATATCCAGGCTAGAAGTGATGCTCAATTTAGCACAACTGTGCTTCAAGTCTATTTCTAAGTAGGTTCTGTCCCTCCTCCATGGAGGTACTGCTGTGTAATCTGCATATGTCATAATATAGAAAGACTTCATGTTGTTTGAAGAAAATACTCACCTTAGTAATGTTGTTTCTTCTAATGAGTCTTGCTATTATAAACCTCCCCAACCTGCCCTCTCAGAACCTCTATTTTGGGATGTGGGTGGGCAGTGCAATGCATTTCATAGATGCCCACTTTATTTTCACCCTTTCTTAGGGTGCTTAGGTGTGCTTATTTTTTCTTTCTTGAATCCCTGACTTGAGTCTTATTTTGGGATCAAGAACAAAAATGTGTTTTTGTAGTTAGTAGCCAGTGGGCTAGTGTGAGTTTCTGCTTCCACACAGAACCTTAGTGAGATTTTGCTCGTAAAGATCTGACAGTTTAAGTTTGAGCTACAACAGACAGAGTGTTCAACCGAGCTCGCGCTCAAAGTTCCATGCCCTGCATGGAAAGTTAACTCTTTTACCTCCGGAACAGTTCTAACCTGGGGTTATACTGCATATGTCATAATATAGCAAGACTCCATTAGAAGAAACAACATTACTAAGGTGAGTAATTTTTTTCTTCCGGTTCCTTTATCTTCCTGCTTCTCAGAAATTGGCCCCACCCATCCAGTACTGCAAGGATCAGTGGGTTCCGTTCTTCCAATGTCAGATATGCCCTACGACCTCTCTTATCCAGATAGGCTGAGATCATACCTTGACAGCCAACCTGCTCCAGATCCACCCAGCTAGCCACCCTCGGCTGGTGCACCCAGTCACTGATGTACCTGTACTGGATGGATAAATAGTAATTACGGAGGTCTGGGACATTCAGACCTCCCCTGGCTGTTTCTGCTTTAAGCCTCTGCAAACTTGCCTTTGGACACTTTCCCTGCCATGTAATGGAGGAAAAAGCCACCTCTAGTCTCCTTATGCCCTCCCTTGTTAGCCCAATGTACACCATTTGCATAATGTAAAGAATCCTATGGAGGACATTCATTTTGATTAAGTTAACTCTACCCAGCCACGAGATGGGCAGGGGTGTCCATCTACGGAAGTCAGCCTCTATTGTTTTGATAATGGGAGTGTAGTTCAGCTCATACAAGGATCCCAGTGACCTGCCCACCCTAGTGCCTAAATATGTAAAACACTGACCTACTACCTTTAGGTCCCACGTCCTTTCCTGTCTCCCCCCCCCCCCCGGCAAACTAATCAATTCAGATTTACCTAAGTTTATCTTATATCCTGCAAATTGGGCAAAGTTTTCAATTAGGTTTAGTAATGGGGCCATTGAGGTCTCTGGATCCTTCATAAATAGTAGCATGTCAACTGCATATAGGGTGATTTTATGTTGCATGTCCGACACTCCCTTCACCCCTCTAATCTCCCCGTATTGCTGAATTGCCAGCACCAGTGGTTCCAGCGCCAGTGGAAACAGCAGGGGGGAGAGTGGGCACCCCTGCCTCATGCCACTGGCCAAGTCCAGTTGTCCTGAGAGTGTACCATTCACCAGTACCTGAGCCCTGGGGGACTTATACATTGCCTGACCCCATCCCACGAATGTGTCATCCAGACCAAACCAGGACAATACCTCAAAGAGGTAACCCCACTCCACTTGGTTGAACACCTTTTCTTCATCCATAGAAATTATACACATGTCTTCTTTCGATCTGTTCACTCACCACACTACATTCAACAGCTGGCGGACATTATGATATGAAAGGCGCCCCTTAATAAACCCGGTTTGGTCTGGGTGGATGCGGTCCAGTAGTACCTATTCCAACCGGGCGGCCAAAATCTTTGCCAACATTTTTAAATCACAGTTCAACAGGGAAATTGGCCTGTATGATGCACTCTGTGTTGGGTTCTTTCCCTGCTTAGGGATCAGGCATATGAAGCATGAGGCAGGGAGTGCAACCCCCCCCCCCTCGGCTGCTGGAAAACCTCACATGGGGTCCCGCCAACTGATTTGCCATGCCCTTATAGTATTCTGCTGGGAAACCATCCAGGCCACTAGCCTTACCCACTTTCAAGCCCTGGATAGCCCACAGCACCTCTACTCTCTTGATTGGCTGATTTACTCTATCTCTGTTCTCCCTCTACTTCTGGGACCGTCAATTAGTCCAAAAAGTTCTTAGCTAGGCCCAGTTGCCCACCATGCTCCGCCCTGTATAACTTCCCATAGAAAGTCCAAAAACACTCTCTAATTTTCTGCTTCTCTCGATGAAAGATACCCCCCTCGTCCCTGAATACCAGGGATCCGAGTAGGGCATTTCCCTCCCCACATCAAACAGACCAGAAATGGGCCAGGTTTGTTACTCCACTCATACATTTGTTTTTTACAGAACATCCATGATTTCCTGGCTTCTCCCCACAGCAATGCATTCAGAGCCTCCCTGGTAGCCTCCAGAAGGCCTGTAGCTTCTCCCTTTTCTCCTCCCGCTACTCTTCTCTCCAACTCTTTCAAACGGGACTCTAAAGCTAACCTTTTTTTCCTGTTTCTGTCTCTTAACCCTGGCTACATAGCTTATGATCATTCCCCTCATATACGCCTTCCCAGCATCCCATATTGTGGCCTTGGAAGTGGGGAGCCCGCATTAACCCCAATATATGTCTTCCACTGGTCCTCCAGAAACTCTCTAAACTTGTTTCAGTTCTTTTAAAGACATTACAGTTTTCTTTACCTGTTTGAGCACTGCAGATTAGGCAGTTTGTAAATAAAAGCATTGATGGCTCAGATTTCTGTCCTGATCGTCTTTACAAGTTTAAAAAATGTTGCCATTTTTTGCTGTTTGTACTCTGGTGGTTGGGGGAGTGGCGGTCTGGGCTGCTGTTTAGTCGGCTGCAAAAATCAAATACACTATAAAAGATAATGTATGGGGTTTTGGTCAGTAATGACGCTGCAATCGCATCTCGAGGTTACCATGACAACCATGTAAACCTCTCGAGCTACGCTCTTGAGGTTTACAGTTGTTTTGGTAACCTCTCGAAGCGATTACAGTGTTATTACTGACCAAAACCCTATACATTATCCTCTATGTTTATGATATTCCTCTGTAAATTCTACTTGACTCTGGATATTCCAAAGTCGTTCAGATGGCTAGAATTGTTGGACTGATATCACTTTGAATCTTGGGAACCCCCCACTCCTATTGTTACAGAATGCAGGGAACAAGTATGATTGTCAACTTTCTGAAATTTCTATTGCTGTACTTATTATTGCCCTATATGAGGAAACTTGTGTATGTTTCACTAATGTGCCACCTGCGGTGTCAAGAGGACCAGGGTGACGTGCTCTCTCTGTCTCTCTATGTCCTGCACCAATGCTGTTCCATCTCTCTCTCTCTCTCTCTGTCACATGAACAGTGGACAACCTGACAGTGGGTTGCAGCTGTACTCTATGCCTAGAGATCCTGACCTGCTGTCAGGAGCATCAACGGTGATCAGTTTGGGGGGGGGGAGAATGGAGGAGAGACTGCGGAACATGGGAAGAGAATCTTGCTGTCGGGGGAGGCGGTAATGGAGGGCAGCCTGCACTCTGTTGGAGGATTTCTGAGGTTACAAAACAAAACAATAACCTCGAAAACCATTCAGAAAATGCACTGTCTCGGTGTCTTTTCTGCAGCACCGTGTGCTGCTCCCTGCCACTGTACAGTGAGTCAACAGCTACAACGAAGAGAAACTGCACTAAGAAACGAACAGACAGGCATCATCAAAATAAAAAAAATAAGTTCACAATCTGTCACATTCCTGGTTTATCTCTCACTTCACAGCTGCTGCTCTGTACCGCTCTCTGCTTGCAACTGTACAATGGCTACCTTTCTGGTTTCGGTTTTGGCAGCAGATAATGAGTTCCGCACTGCCCCGGGATATCGAGTCAGGCAGCATCACAACAACTGTGTATTTACTAGCAGTTAATGCACGGTCAGGTGACGCTGTCTGACCAATTGACTTTCTTTTTTTTGCCTACTCTATGTTGTAAACATAAGAGCTATAGTTAGGTAATCGGTTTAATAGACAACGCTTTAGGTACAACTGAGACAGGGAGAACCGTGATCGTACAGTGCCTTCCACTTGTAAGCATATCGGATGTATGCACATTTTGGTTATATGCACAAGTCCCATTCCCAATCCTATACTTAATGATAAAAAACGTGGTTGTATGCACACTTTTTCCTCCAGAGAGGGGCTCCACAGACATTAATGCTGACAATCACACCTGTTAAACAGTTGTTAATTGTACTGCCACTGGCTAAATACATGTTAAGTTTTTACTCCATTTCAACCTGCCTGTTTGTCAGAGCAAGCAACCATTGAGAAAACAAATGGCTTGAACAACTCAGAGTATGCAACATTTGATGAACTGGCATGTTTTCAATAAGTTTAATATATTCAATAAAAGTTAAAGTCAGTAGTATGTGAGAAAGGGTGTTTTTCTGAGTGGCTTCATTGATTTCAGTACAGCTTTGGTTGTATGCCATTTTGGATGTATGCACAAAAAATAGGTGTCCCAAGCATGTGCATATATCAGGAATTGACTGTATATACAAAATATGGACAGTAACTGTATGCAGCAAAGAGTTACCAATGAGCAGTTACAACTGTGCTATTCATTGTACAGCTGTTGTGTATATTGCATACAGAACGTTTACTGCATGGGCTCTAGCTAACTACTGGAGCCTTTGATAATGTTAGATGTTCCTCCTAAATTTTGTCCGGTGACATATCCAACTGGGACAGCCCCATGATATGCAGCATCTACTTTTTTCGGGGGGGTCCTGGAGAGGGCAACTGAAACGACAAAAATAGAGCCTGTCTGCAGCAAGTTCAAAGGACAAAAAACACATAAAAAGCAATCTGGCTCTCCAGGTGAGTGGGAGAAGCATTTGGAAGGTTTAAGGCCAATCATTTCAAGGGTAACAGGGCGATATACCTAATGAAAGTCATGAAGGCAAACAGAGTCATAAGGAAGGTAAAAGGAGAGAGAATGGAGACCAGCTGAAGGGGTAATGGAACACAACAAGGCCATCTTTAGATACATCAGGGACAAGAGGCAAACCATGAGGTTAAAAATCGGTATAGGAGTTTTTAGAGGATGATGGGAAGAAGGCTGACATCCTTAATGAGTACATTTTCATAGTCTTTACAGTGGAGGTAGGGGTTCACTCCCTGACTGTGGAGTTCAGGCAGTGATGGGGGGGGGGGGTGACAAATGTAGTTCACCTGCACAAGAGCTGGAGCAGGGATGATCTGGGGACCTATAGACACCTATCAGCTTAACATCTATTGTGGGTAAACTGATAAAGACAACTGATAAGGAAAGGGATACCAAGTAGAGAATAGAAAAGAAGTGTGTCTGGAACTACAGGTCCAATCACATGAACCTGTCATTCAGTGGTTAGAACACTAGGACGGTATTTCCGGGGGCCTGGGTTCAGTTCCTAGTAGGTCACATTATTTCTTTCTCACTACAATGTTTGATTTACTGTAAATAGGACCTTCTTCAGATACATTAGCGAGAGGAAAAGGACCAGAAATGGGATCTGTAGGCTGAAGAAGAAAGGAGGAGAAAGGATGGAGGATGACCTAGAAAAGGCTGAGATACTGAACAAGTACTTTTGCTCAATATTCATCAGGGAAGGGGAGGGTGAGAGACCGAGACTCATTAAGAGGGGTATTCAGGGGAGGGAGGGAGGTAGACACCAGCCCATTCATGGTGGAAAGGGTCCTAGAAGAACTTGGGGAAAATAAAAGCAGATAAGGCAATAGGGCCAGATGGGATCCACCCCAGAGTACTAAAGGAACTCAGGGAAGTACTGGCAGAACCACTGGCTGCCCTTTTCAACACATCACTAGAGATGGGGAGGCGCCTGAGGACTGGAGGAGGGCAGATGTGGCCTCTCTCCACAAGAGTGGAAGCAGAGAGGAGGCAGGCAATTACAGGTCTGTAAGGCTGACCTCAGTAGTGGGGAAACTAATGGAGTCCTTATTTAAGGAGAGGATTGTGAAGTTTCTGGAGGATAGCGGGGCACAGGATCCAAGGCAGCATGGATTCTCAGCGGGAAGGTCCTGTCAGATGAATCTTACAGATTTCTTTGACTGGGTAATCAGGGTGATAGATCAGGGAGGGGTACTGGATGTAGCCTACCTGGATTTCAGCAAGGCCCTTGACACCGCCCTGCACAGGAGATTGCTAAATAAATTGGGGAGCCTGGGAGTGGGTCCTACGGTGGTAAAGTGGGTTGGGAACTGGCTAAGGGACAGGACTCAGAGGGTGGTGGTAAATGGCATGAAATCTGAGGAGAGGGAGGAGACCAGCGGGGTGCCACAGGAGTTGGTGCTGGGGCCAGTCCTATTCAATGTCTTCATTAGCAACATTACAGAGCCTCTGGAGGGAAGGTGCACCTCTTCGCAGATGACACCAAGTTCTGCAACAGAGTGGACACATTGGAGGGGGGGGGACTGAGAAAGAATCTAAGCTTATTAGAGGAGTGGCTTGGTGTCTGGCAGTTGAGTTTCAGTGCTAAAAAGTGAAAGATTATGCACCTGGGTCACAGGAATCAAAGGGAGGAGTACAGGATGGGTTGGGAAATTCTGGCCATCACAAGTCAAGAAAGAGACCTGAAGATTATCTTATCTAATGACCTGAAGGTGACCAAACAGTGTGAAAAGCAGTGGGGAGAGCAAACATAATGCTGGGGTGCATAGGGAGGGGCATAACAAGCAGGAGGAAAGAGGTTGTGATGCCACTGTACAGTACAGATCACTGGCAAGGCCTCAGCTGGAGTACTATGTCCAGTTCTGGAGACCACATCTCCAGAAGGACATTAACAAAATAGAGGCTTTCCAGAGAAGGGCAACAAAGATGGTACATTGACTGCACCAGAAGCCCTACGAGGAAAGACTTAAGGACCTTAATATCTATTCGCTGGAGGAAAGAAGGGAGAGGGGAGATATGATAGAGACTTTCAAGTACAGGTGGAAAGCATATTTCAGTGAAAACTCTGCACAAGAACAAGGGGGCATGATATGAGGCTGAAGGGTGGAAAGCTCAGGGGTAATGTTAGGAAGTATTTTTTTACTGAAAGGGTGGTGGAGCCATGAAATAGCCTTCCAGCAGAAGTGGTGAGGGCAAAAACAGTACAGCGGTTCAAGAATGCATGGAACAGACATAAGGATACCCTGGAGATGTGCAGTGTAGGACAGCCGCAGATCAAATTGCCTGACAGATTCTATATTTCTATGTAAATTGCTTAGTAGTGGTTAATACTGCATCAGAAACATCTAACTGTCATCTTGATTATTCCTTGTTGCTAGACCTGCAACACCAGGGAAAGGAAGTGTGTCCGGGAACCCCAGGTTCAACCATGTGAGCCTGTAGCTCGGTGGTTAGAGCACTGGAATGGTATTCCAGAGGCCTGGGTTCAGTTCCTAGTAGGTCATACCGGGCCTGCCATTTCAAATGCCTGGTCATCTAAGGTTTTTAATCTTCCCTGGGTACAACAAGGAGGCCCTCCTCAGTGAAGCAGAGAGAGCATGAGGACACATAAGGATGCAAGAGCTCACTCAAGTAGCCCTGGCCCAACAAGTGTAAGGCTGCATAAGTCAGCAAGCCAACTTCTTTTTTGTATATAGCTTTTTTCCCATTGGTGCTCCAGGCAGGCATGGCTGTGGTCCTCTCTCAGAGGATCTCAATCCACCCTGTTAGGTTTAGGGCTTCATCTAGCCTGCCTCGGTGCCTTATTTTCCATTTTTTCCCTCCGTTACTCCCAGGGTACCAGGTCAATATGTCGAAGACAGAACCGCACGGAATAATCCATGTGGTTAAAAGAGCTAAAATAATGAAAGCTACACGGACAACGTAGTGAAGGTAAAATACCACTATCCCTGTAACTATGTTGCCATTGGAGGAGAGGTGAAAGGCTTTGGCTGGTGGTGTGCTGGCTGAGCAGCTGCTGTGGCTCAGTGGGTAGAACCACAGGCAGTGGAGGGTGGTGAAGTGAAATGCACAGTGGTTCGATCCTGGGTCTTGTTTTTTTTTTTACACTTGATTCCCCCCTCCACCAAGTTTTTGCCCTTTCCCCAATTTGGTCCCCCCGGAGGTAGAGATTTAGAGATATGGGGGTTCGCCAGTGCAGCCCCCCATAACAGGGTGTGTGGGGGTGGATTCCCCCTGCAAAAATGTAGTTTGTGTATTTTTGTTAGCTGATGGTAGCACTCGCTATTTTGCTGAGTGCTACCTCTGTTTTCGTTACTATGTCTGTGCAGTTGTTTGCTGTGCTGTTCTGTTCCATGACATATTGACCCTGTGCCAATTCTGGGACCCCAGAACATCATTGTGCATGCACGCCATGGCTGTGGTTGTCAGAACAATTAGTCAGAATAGCAATTTTTATGATAGGCACTTGGACATGCCTCAAGCCTTACCTGACAACATTTTCAAAAATCATACAAATAATTATAAAATTCAAATCTGATATTATTCCTGTTGTCCAGGTTCAAGATAATGGTAAAAATGGTTTCTGCCACACCTAGAAGTATGAAAAATACATTTTATTTACCGTATACAATAATTCGAAGTATCCCTAATTTGCATTAATATACCTTGTAAACATAATAACTGTAAACACATAACAAAGGTTTCAGAAAATCAAATAAACAAAACAAAGAAATAAAACAATGAACAAAACAAAAGCATTTGCAGTTTGGATAACTTTTGAAAACAATAGAATTGTTTTTCTTTAAAAATATTTCAAATTACTTTGTTCAATTAGTATTTTGACTTTCTTTATGACTTGTTCCAATATCTTTTCTCATGCAAAAAATGTTTATATTTTAATTAAACTCAAGCTTAAATGTTATCCCAAGATTTTGTAATTAAAGGTTAAGTTTACTCTGTTGCTTATGTTACCTCCACAGATAAGCCAAATTAAAATATTAGAATTATTAACATAATTAAAATAATACTTACATTTCTGGTTAATTGTAGAGGTTGGTCTTTTTCTTTTTGTCTTTAAAAATCTTGGTGATAATTGCTTTTTCTGGACAATAAAAATTCTGTAGTGGCTAGCTTGTCTGTAGTACTTGTCTTTTCCTTGTTCACCCTCGAACCTGGGACATTTGGACTCCTCTGGTGTCAACTCAACAGTGCAGACTGGATCCTCCTTGCTTGGGACGTCATAAATTATCAAAAGTCACTTATCAGAATTTTTGGTGGGAACATCATCAGTAAGATACTAACAGTTCCAAGGCACAATGGTAGATTCCTTCACCACCGCAGCTGTTTGCAGAAAAGGATTTCCTTGTGGACAGTGAAGTTCTTGGTAACTGGGTTCTATGACTGTTCCTGTTTCAATTCATTTCCACTTGAACCTCAGGACACTGGAATTGGACTCATTTGTTGTCAAGCAGCACTGGAGACTCTTTGGCCGATGCAATTAACAGTTAGTCTCTTGTTCAGGCTTTAGCAGAAATTCCAAAAGATCACTCCAGTCAGGATGCCCAGTATTTAAACTACTCTTTGCTTCATCAATTATTGAAAAAAGTCCTCTTTGTAACAATCAGTTCTTGTAATGGTACCTTGTTGCAACTTTTGTCGGCTTCTAGGCCTGTCCTCAGCACCCTCTGGTGGACACATCAATGGCTTAACCAAATGCTTTTCCCAGACGGGCATGGCTTCAGGCTTTCAGCCTAGTAGAAGTCTTAAAACCACATAATTACCCAGTCCAACTGGCATAGGTCCAGACACCTCAAAGATTTCAGCAGTTCTGGGTTGGACAGACCTGGCAGAATTTGGGTATATGTTTTAGGTTCAGAGTGACATCATTGCCAGTTTTGATTGGTCTGTGTAGATGATGGAGGTGTGGTTCTATACTCCACACTAAAGATTCCCCCCTTGCTCATAGTTCACTTTTAAACCTAACATTATTTTTTCTTTCCTTTTTTAAGCAAAATGATACCATATTTAAACAAACAGAATTGAACTTCTGTCATTGAATAGAGTTTTTAAAGCATCACTCATTCTCTAGGACCATTATTTCCTGAGATAAGGTAATAGTTTATAAAAATGTCCTATAATAGTTATTTTATAGATATCTTAAAAATGCTCACAGTTTTTTGATCTACATTTTTTCCAATTCAAGAGAATATGTTTCTTTCTTTCTTATCTGCCATTTTCACACAGTATATAAAATTGAAAACTTCTTCCTAAAGATGAATCTCTTTGTCTGAGCTTAATGAGGCGTGACATCACTTTGCTTGCAGCTCATTTAAAAAGCTTTGACACAAAGCAACAGCTCTCTGCTTTCAGACACTTAATCAAGGTGTATATCTCTAGAAAGGTCATAAGGTTAGCTTTCTTTTAAGACTAAACAACTTTGTTTATCTATAGTAGATTTAATCTTGCAATGCTTTGTACATAGCAAGGATTACTTGGCTGCAACAGCCTTGCAATTCAATCATCTTACAGATTTCCAGATCCTCTATCAGGTGGTGTAGTTTGATATATATAAAGTTTAAGACAACTTTGCAGTTGGTAAAAGTTTCTTCAGTCTCATTAAAGCTAGTGCATTTTTTTTCTGAAAGGATTTCTCGCGCTGGTAGCAGGTACAGCCCAGCCCAGAAAAACACGTCATATATCACCTGTCAAGTTCCTGATGATATCTGTTAACAAAACTTAAGCTTTTCCACCAGCTCTGTGAAGAGGCCAGTTTTAGGGGAAGCTCTCAATTTAAATGGGAACTTAACTTGACCATTTTTTCCACAAACTCTGAAGTTGTCTCTTCTTAAATGGCATGGATACTATATCCCCTTTTTATTGTTTAAGGTTTTACACAAGCGGTGTTTTCCTTCCTCTTGATTTTAGAACTTATGTAGATAGCAATTTCAACCAAAAGTTTAGTATGCCTCCCATACTTAATAATTAAGCACCTACAAAGAATATAAAATAGTAATTAAAATAATGTAAATAATAGTATGAGAAAAATAATAACAGTAAAATATTTTAACAAGTTTTGTTCCTGCTTTTCTCTCCTTTTGAATTAATAATGCACCAAAAAATGCATTTTGTAATTCAAAACTGCAATCCTACTATATGGTTATATAGTTTAAGCATTATAGGGAAAACGAAACACAGAACACAACGTTGCATCATCATGTGGTAACTTATGACATCATCACCTGTGACATCATCGGATGTGACATCATAAGACGTGACATCACTAGATGACCTCATTGGAGATGTACTGTTTTGGCATGGAAAAATGTACAGTACTACATGAATGAACATTATTACAGCTATGTACACTTTTAACTTCTGTAGCATTCTTTTACATTGTTTTAAACATTTTACAAATACAACAAATTCTCTTTGTTCATAAGTTCAAAGATCAGCATTACAATTAACATTTTAACTTGACTCTTGTTCATTATTTTTAATCTTTACATAATCTTGCACCTTTTTAATTTTTAGTATATAGTACATGTAAGGCTAGTAGGCTACTTTTTGTTATATTTCATTAGTTCTGTCCCCCCCATGTGCTGAAGGCACTACCTATCTGGGCCCTTGTAATGTTTACCAGTTTTTACCAGGATATAATTCCTTGATTGGAAGTCACCCTTTTGGTAGTACGTGGATTTCAGTTTAAGGTCCAATTGTAGTTTACCTCTAGTAATCATAGTTACATTGGGATTATAAATGAAATTACAAAAGTTTTCAACTGTTTTGTTACCTTATTATACTTTTACTAAATCAAAATCAGATTCTTTACTATTTCTTGTACATTTCCTTTAAATCAAAATTAAAAGGCACCTCAAATCTATGTATCTGTTATAATTATAGATTTACTGCCCTGTACTAAAATACCCACTTTAAATTGTCTAGTTATTGTATAACTATTGTCCTGAATGTAATAAGTTACCTACCAATTAATGTACGCAATGTTCACCTCTACTGTCACATGTTTGTATCTGTAACTGACTCCAGGTCACCCCTGAAAAAGGGACCTTTGGCTCTCAGTGGGTCTACCCGGTTAAGAAAATTGAAATAAATAAATAAATAAAATCAAAATCAGGCTTACTTAACAGTCCTTGATTGTGTTTTTCAGATGTTTGTGGTGTTTTGCACTGGTGTACATAAACTGGACCATTACTAGGGTTTGGGTGCCCTAGTAACTTAAAGGTCAGTTAACCCAAAATTATAGCATCTTTAGAAAACATGTCTTTTAATGTAAAGAACATTTTACAAACAGTTTTTTTTAATTTAGTTTTACAAGTATACTCTTTACAATTAGAAAAGTAAATTTTTTTCTGAATTTACCTTATTTTTAATAATCTTAAATTTTTCATCAACCTTAGTTGGTCATTATCAACTGCATATTTATTTATTTATTTAGTTTTTGTTTACCGGGTAAGTACACTAGACAAGTTTTATGCCTATTTTCAGGGACGACCCGGGAGAGTACAAAAAGGTACAACAGGTACGTTGATACAGTAATTGGTTCAGACGAATACATTCAGGTACAAAAACCGGAGAAAAGACAATTTTTACAGTTTTTACATTTACGTGGAAGGTACACCCAGATACAGTGCTGGGGCAAGGTATAAGTTAGAGATAAATTCAATGACCAACAAGGCTGGTGAGGATTATGAGCATAGTAACATCATAGCGTCGGTCAAGCAAGGGAGTGGGGATTTGGACGAGGACATAGCGCAAGAGTGGTGATGCCAGAGCAGGAGAGAAGAAGCCGGCACCAGTGGACACCGGGAGGCTAAGGAGGCTTAGGACATTCACAGCGAGAAGGCACCTTAAGATGATCCCACAGGGAGGTCCGGAAACTCTTGTGAAAGGAGGCAGTACGGACTCTTTCAGGAAAGGAGTTCCAGAGCCTGGGGCCATGGATAGCAAAACTCCGGTCCCCCATGTTGGTGCGGGAAGTAGGTACACTTAGTAGGCCGGGGCCTTGGGATCTAAGCAGGTAGGGGGAGAGGTCAGCAGGAGCAAGAAACCAGACCAGTTCCAGAGGGGTGCCGGAGCTAAGTACTTTACTCACAAGGCACCCAGTGCTAAAGTTAAGGTGATTGAGCGGGGATAGCCAGCCAAGCTACTCGTAGAGCTCGCAGTGATGGGTGGTGAGGCGGGCCAGGGCAAACGACAGATGATGTTGTACGTTGTGCTCCACTTGCTTGGAGGTGCTTAGAAGTATGAGCAAATATGAGGAGCCGTAGCTGAGGGAGGAAGTAGTACTCCCCTGGCAAGACTAAGCGAGCCGCTGGAGTGAGGTTGTACAGCGAGCCTGCAGAGGCCATCCCCAGTTTGCGGTTTACCCCACTGCAGGCATTATGGATATGACTACCAAGGTCCAATTGGGGATCAAGCGTCACTCCAAGATATTTGAGAGAGGTCACGGTAGGGAGAGGGGAGCCATCTTCGTAGTTGATATGTAGGGGAGTTGAAGAGGCTCGTATTTTGGCAGAGGAACCGAAGAGCATGGCCTGGGTTTTGTTTTGATTTAGGACCAATTTATGGTTGGAGAGCCATGCCTGGATGTTCCAGAGGTCTTCAGATAAGTGACGGTTTAGTGTGGCTGTATCACAGGAGTGGGCCAGGAGAACCAGGTCATCCGCATACATGATGACACGGCAGCTGGAGACCACATCAGGGAGATTGTTGATGAACAGGGAAAAGAGTAGGGGACCCAGCACGGAGCCCTGAGGGACACCAGAGGTGACAGGCCAGGGGCAGAGAGGACTTTATTGAATTTAGTTAGTTGTTTTCTGCCATATAGGTAGTCAGAGACCCAGTTTAGGGCGGTGGGGGACAAACCAAGGGACCTCATCTGCAGGGCAAGCAGGTCGTGGTCAACGAGGTTGAACGCCTTGGATAAGTCAATAGATACCACACCTGAGAGTTTTCCCTGATCCATAGCAGCTCTGATGCTGGAAGAGACTGAGATGAGAGCCGTGGAAGTGCTGTGCCCTTTATGAAAGCCGTGTTGGGCTGGGGTCAGCAGACCATGGAGGTGGATATACTCCGAGATTTGCTGGCGACCACCTTTTCCAGGAGCTTGCTGACAGCAGAGGATAGCTATGGGACGGTAGTTGTCCAGGATTTTGAGGTCAGCCCTGCTTAGGGACAGGGATGACCTTGGCAACCTTCAGATATCCGGGATCAGTCCCTGGGTGAGGGATAGGTTGAAAATGTGGGCCACGGGGAGGCTATGAGGGGGCACCTAGTTTGAAAGCTTTGGCTCCAGATCATCAGGACCAGGGCTAGCATTCTGGGAGAGATCAAGAAGGAGAGACCACACCTCGCTTACAGTCACCGCCCTAGGTAAATAGAGGGCGGGTCAGACCAGACTCCCATTGGGACGGGGAGGCAGGGCAGTTTGAGTTTTGGGCTGAGGACCTAGCGGAGAGCAGAAGGAGGTCTGTGAAATGAGTTTAGAGCATTAGCAATCACGTGAGGATTGTTGCAGGAGACTCCTTCGATGAGCATGTCAGTGACCCCGGAGTAGGAGCGACCGCCAACCAGTGATTGGATGGTTCTCCAGAACCGTCTGGGGTCTTTAGCAGAGCTGAGAAGGGTGGCCTCGAAGAAGCCGCTTTTTATAGTTTTTTAAACTCTTTTGTTTCATTTTCTTTAGGTAATACCTTCTGTTAGTCCCCCCGCCCAATAACTGAAACAACTAATTTTTGAATTATAAAGGATTCCCCCATCACTATGTGTAACCCACAGTTAGCTTTTAAAGTGACAGGCTCTGTTTTTGGATTATGTACTAAGAAAAAAAGAAAACATGCATTACTTTAGTGCACATATCTAGGCAAGGTGTGGAATGAATCTTTAAATCCATATCACTACCTCAGGTTAGGCACAAACAACACAGTTTTATTAGACCTCGTTTCCATTAATCCTAACAGATAATTGCTTTACTTTATCTGAAACTGTTGTAGTGCACACACTCACCATCTGGCACACCTGAGGAATAGTTTGTCCAGACCTCAAGACCTGTGGTGTCACTTTCATTGGGTAAAGGTCTCCCCTTATGTGTGACCACAGAATTTAATTGGCTAGGCTTATATACACATCCAGTTGTACAAGTACGTCTAACCCAAGACACGGGAGCTTTCAAACCTTGCATCACCTAGAGGATGTTTTATATTTTTATCCTATCTGGAGGTTCAAGGCAAGTGCTTATACTTTTCAAAATTTCTTTGTGGTTTGGAACATTTCATACCCACTCTTTTTAATATTGGCTAGTCCTGTGCACTGCTTGGACAATGCAGAACTGATTTTACAAGTGTGGTTTTGTCTGGCACCTTGGACTTACATCTTGCTTTATTTAGTGGTACCTCCTTTCCACAGTCCTTGATGGCCTGTGTACTTAGAGTCTAATGCTTTTTTAGAAATAGGATGTTACTGAGAAACAAGCATTTGTCAATGCCGAATGTTGTCGCACTGGCAGTGGCTTTGGTAGTGCAGTAAGGGAAAACATTTTGGGCAGGATGTGAAAAATGACAGCTGTACAGTACATGAGGTGTAAAAAAATGCCGGTGTTGAAAATGTGGCATGTAAATATGGCAAATTCGCAAAGTTACAAGGGTGCATGAGAAATGTGCAATGCACGCTTGGAACACAGTCATTTTATGGGTGTTCAGCACCAAATTTTCAACATAGGTATTTTAGCACCTCTACTCATGTACAGTGTCAGTGTTATTTCCTCACACTGTCACAAAAAGTGATTTCGCACAGTGACTGCACTATTCTGCGCCGGAAGTGCGAAAACACATTTTGGGCAGGATATGTGAAATGACAGCTGTGCTGTTCATCAAGAGGTGTGGAAAAATGGCAATGGTGAAAATCCAGAGTGAAAATATTTCAAATGCATGACGTTACGAGCATGCGTGCAATCTGCCAATGCACACTCGTAACACAGTCATTTTATGGAGTATCATCACCAAATGTTCAACATAGGCATTTTAGGATCTCTGCTCATGAACTGTGTCACTGTCATTTTCATAATCTGGCCCAAACACTGATTTCCCACAGCAACCGGGCTATTGTGCGCCCGAAGTGCGGAAACACATTTTGGGCAGGATATGGAAAATGACAGCTGTACTGTTCACAAGGAGGTGTACAAAAATGACAATGTTGAAAATCTGGCATGAAAATATTGTGAATTCATGACGTTACGAGCCTGCATAGCAACTGCGTAATGCATGCTCGTAAAACAGTCATTTTTTGGATTTTTTCCACCAAATTTGCAACATAGGCTTTTTGAGAGGCCACTTCATGAACACTGGCACTGTCATTTCATTAATCAGTCCTGAAAGGTGATTCTGCACAGTGACTGCAAAATCACCTTTTGAGGCCAATCAATGCCATGACAGTGATAGAATTCATGAGGAGGGGTCCCAAAAACCCCATGTTGAAAATTTGGTGCCAAAATTCCAAAAAATGCCTGAGATATGGAGCAAAGTTGAAAAAACCCTATCTATTCCATTATACAGCTTACCGGCATTTCCTCAGTTTGCAATCGGCTTTGAAAAGTGCAGACGTGTTCCTGGTCCACTGAAGATCATCGCGCTGGACTCCGGAGGTAAGCATGGGATAAGGAGGGTATGGGGAAGCAGGGTGCACAGTGGGTGGGTGCGGGTTGTGGGAGGGGGCCCAGGGAGGGCGTAGAGGGACTGTTTCCTTCTTTACAGGGGGAAAAGAAAAAATAAAACACAACGGGGGACTGTTTTCATTTTTTTTTTTTTTTGAAATTAAAATTTATTGGAGAACTTTTTTTTCCAAAGAGATACATATATTAACAGACAAATAAAAAAAAAGTCAGTTTCTGCTCACTTACACAGAATTAAAACCAAGGACAGAAGAGAGAAGAAGAAAAGGAATAGAAAAGAAAGGCAGAAGAAAGAAAGGAAGGGGGAGAAAGATAAACAGGAGGTAGAATGCCTTCGGAACTGTAAGAAAAGAGAAGAAGAAAGGGCAGCAAAACACTATAACATAAGTGCAGTCAACAATTTATTGCCTCTAACAAATATTAATATTCAAACAACATGAAGTCTTGCTATATTATGACATATGCAGTATAACCCCAGGTTAGAACTGCTCCGGAGGTAAAAGAGTTAACTTTCCATGCAGGGCATGGAATCTTGAGCGCGAGCTCGGTTGAACACTGTCTGTTGTAGCTCAAACCTACACTGTCAGATTCTTTACTCCGCCTCACTGAACAGTCGCTCTGGAGATTTCTCCTGCTGCTCGGTTTGTTTGTCGGTTAAAAAGTGTAATTCTCGGTTTATTTTACCGAAATTAAACCGCAATCGGTCAGTTCAAGCTCTGTCTGTGGTATTGTAAGTAATAGGCTTATTTATTTTCTTCTGTGTGGAACTTGTAAACGTCTTTTTCGGTTCGGTTTGAACCGATCAGATTGGTTTAAATTTACTTTCTAGTCCTTTAGAGTGCGGTTCCGGGTTCTTATCGGTTCTAAAAAAACCGGATTTTATTACGTTTTTTTCCACGACCCGTGACACGGTTGGGAACTGATAAGGGAGTCTTGCTTGGCGGATTGCCATTAACGGGCAAGTTTTGGTTAGGTTGGCACTATGTCTGAGAAACCCAAAAGAAAAACCGGACCCACTGGGTTTCAGCACTGTGACCTCTGTGGGGAAGCCTTTATTAAGGCTGACCCACACACCACATGTGTATATTGTCTGGGGTTTGACCACCTCAATGCAGACTGCCAGATTTCTAAGAATTTTCCTGCTGCCATTGTGGAAAAGAGTTGGTAGGCTCAGGAAAGGAGGCCAAAAGTCCGCTGACCCAGATGGCCAGCCAGTTCGGTTCAACCGAACCTGAGAAGTGCCCTCTGACCAGGCGATACTTCCTTGGGCAAGCGAAGAGCCAGCTCTGAGGGCGGTTCCAACTAAAGGGCTAGAAAGTCAGCTAGTGTGGAGCCAAAGTTCTTTCTCCAACCGCTGAGAAATAGCTAAAAGCTATTCAAATTGTCCAGTCTCTTTCTCGGTTCCGTCAAACTGACACCATCGAAGCGCTCGGTTCGGACGGTTCCACGGTTCAAGATTATGATTTTGAGATTTTTATGAACCGGAGGAAGGGAGGAGGGTATGAGGAGGTGAATGTGATTTTGAAAGTCTGGATGTGCCCATTGAACGGACATCTCTCCAGACAGACCTTCAGAGTCCCCCAGGCTATCTGAGTCCCCTTCTCATTTTATGTTTTATAAGAAAGTTGCTGAAACTCTCCAACTCCCTGTTGAGGAAGCTGTTGATGACCAAGAAGAGCCTGATTATGTAGAAATGATGGATATTCCAGAGTCCAGGAGACTGTCTATTCCCTTGCACAAATCCTTTAGGAAACAGACAGTAAAAATTCTAAAAACTCCTCACTCTATCCTTCCTGTTGATAAAAGGATGGACAAAAGGTATACATTATCAGGCTCTGATACGGAGTTCCTCTCTCAGCAATGCAGCCATGTGGGGGTAGTGCAGGCTGCAGCCTGTGACAAGGCTAATATTCCTCTAGCCTCTCACCCTCCTGAAAAGGCTTCAGGAGGATGGATGCCATCAGCAAAGAAACGAGTACATGGCAGCATCTTTAGGACTCAGACAGACGAATTATATGGCTTATACAGCTAGGTACCAGAAATCCAGATGGGATACTGTGCTGGCACTAGCAAGACAGGCCCCTGACCAGCTTGCCAGGGAGCTGGAACAGGTGGCTGTGGATGGTATGAGGCATCAAGGTGCAATTTCATGCTGCAGTAGACTCTAATGATGTTTCATCAAGAGTCATGGCTACATCTGTGTCTCTTCATAGAATGGCCTGGCTCAGATGTACTGCCCTGTCCAGGATACCCAGTCTAAGGCTATGGATTTTCCTGTTGTGGGCAATTCTCTGTTTGGGGAGCAGACAGAGAATTATATGAAGAAAATGGATGAGTATAGGACCACCTATAGGAGTGCACAGGCCAAAGAAAGGCAAGCCACTCCTCAAAGGCAGCATGTTAGGGGCAGGGGCAGGCCTTTTCATAGGCCTTTTTACCAAGCCGAGGCCTCCTCTTCTGCTTATGCCCAGAGGGGGTTCTTTAGAGGAAGAGGCAGAAGGAGGTCTAGTAAGCCTGCTTCTACCCCTCAACCCAAAGCCCCTGCAAAGCAGGCTCCCTGATGGGGTGGCCAGGGCCGATTCTCCACTACCGGTAGGGGGGCAGGCTGGCTTACTTTGTCCAGGACTGGAAGTCTGTAACATCAGACAAGTGGGTCCTGGAAGTAGTAAGCCAGGGACTGGTTCTCAGCTTCAAAAAATTTCCGAAGATGAGAACCAGGTCTTTTCCACCTGCAAATCCATTAGAGGCACTTGCCCTAGAAACAGAAGTTTCTTCCCTCCTGGCTCTCAGAGCTGTGGAAAGGGTTCCACCCCTACACCAGGGCAAAGGGTTGTACTCCAGGTACTTCCTTACCCCAAAAAAGACAGGAGAATGGCGGCCCATCCTGGATCTCAGGTATCTAAACAAGCACCTTTTAAAACCAAAGTTCAAAATGATGACTCTGGGAATTATTTTACCCTCTCTAATGCCAGGGGACTGGTTAGCCTCCCTGGACCTCAAGGATGCCTACTTCCATGTTGTCATCAGAAGCTCCCATCGAAAGTACCTCAGATTCGAACTGCCCTCAGGCCATTACCAGTTCAGAGCAATGCCCTTCAGCCTCACCTCGGCCCCGAGGGTGTTCACAAAATGCCTGGCAGCAGTAGTTGCCCACTTAAGAAGGCAAAAGATTGCCATCTTTCCTTATCTGGATGACTGGCTCATTGTAGGCCAGTCTCCAGACCAGGTCAAATTACACCTACAAGTAACTCAGAAACTTCTTACATCTTTAGGTTTCCTTCTCAATCTTCCAAAGTCAGTCCTGGAGCCTGTCCAGCTTCTCACCTTCATAGGCACAGAACTGAACACAAAAGAAGCCAGAGCCTTCCTCCCTCTGGAAAGAGCAAGGACTTTGGTCTCTCTGACCTCCTCTTTCACCCTGCAGGTCTCTCGACCAGCAAGGCATTTTCTACAGCTCCTGGGGCACATGGCTGCTTCTACAGCAGTAGTGCAGGGAGCAAGATTTCAGATGAGGGACATTCAGTTCCATTTGAGAGCCTTTGGTCTCAAAGGACAGACCCTCTAACCAAATTGATCCCAGTGACTGAACCCTGATCCAGTCCTTCAGTGGTGGTAGGACCAGAGCAATTTGAGGCGGGGGTTCCTTCATTCCCCAGTCTCATTCCTGACCCTTACTACAGATGCATCCCTCTTGGGGTGGGGAGCTCACATGGGCGACCTTACTGCCCAGGGGTTGTGGTCCCCTCAAGAATCTCTGCTCCACATCAATTTGTTGGAACTCAGAGACATTTTTCTAGCACTCCAGTTTTTTTCCACATCTGTTCAGAACAAGGTTGTTCAGGTCAGAACAGACAATACCACTACAATGTGGTACATCAACAAGCAAGGGGGCACTCGGTCTACGGCCTTGTGCACCGAAGCGATGAAGTTGTGGTCTCTGGCTTATTCTCTGAACACCTCCCTTATGGCAGTTCACCTCACAGGCAAGGACAATGTCCTAGCGGTGCTCTCAGCAGGATTTCCCAGGGCCATCACGAATGGGTACTGGATCCCCTAGTACTGGAGGTAGTATTTGCCAGATGGGGCACCCCTCAGATAGATCTCTTTGCAGCCCCAGACAATCACCAACTTCCTCTTTTTTGCTGCAAGCCCCCAGTGTTGGGCTCAGTCCCTCTGGATGCCTTCCTACTCAGCTGGGAAGGGAAGTTTCTCTATGCTTTTCCCCCCTTCCCTCTTCTTTTCAAGGTGCTAGTAAAAATCAGATCTCAACCCTGCAAGATGATCCTGATTGCTCCAGATTGGGCCAGGCAGCCCTGGTACCCACTCCTCATGTCCTTAGCAGTACACCTTCCCCTGTGTCTTCCCAGGAATCACAACCTGTTATCTTGTGCCCAGGGGAGAGTTTGGTATTCGAACCTCAAATCTCTCAATCTCAAGGCATGACTCTTGAAGAGTTAGAGTTTGCTGACCTACCCCTTTCCCAAGGCGTAGTGGAAATCTTGAAGGCCTCTAGGAAGCCTCCCACTAGGGCTACTTATAATTCAAAATGGAAGGATTTTCCATATGGTGTGCTGGTAAGCATATTTCCCCAGAATCTGCTGACGTGCCCACGATTCTGGGTTATTTGGTGCATTTGAATTCTTTGGACCTGAGACCAGCTACCCTTAAAGTGCACTTGGCAGCTGTGTCTGTGTTTTTATCAGCAGGTAAGCCCTCTTCTTTTTCAGCTCACCCTGTGTTCTCCAAGTTTTTTAAAGGGTTGCTTCACACCAACCCTCCGTTCAGGGACCCTGCCCCTGCTTAGGATCTTAATATTTGCATTGCCCAGCTTATGCAACCCCCTTTTAAGCCATTGTCTTCAGCAGAGCTTAAGTACTTGACTTGGAAAACTGTGTTCCTGGTAGCCGTCACCTCTGCCAAGCGCATAAGTGAGCTACAAGCATTGTCAGTGAAGCCTGATTTTATCTCCTTTCACAGAGATAAGGTGGTCCTCAGGACTAACATAAAGTTTTTGCCTAAGGTGGTTTCAGACTTCCACCTTAATCAATCCATGTCTCTTCCTGTGTACTTCACTGACCATTCCTCCTCTGGCGAGAGGAGATTACACAGTTTAGATGTCAAAAGAGCCCTTAGTTACTATATAGAATGTACCAAGGGTCATAGGTTTGACTCCCCCCAACTGTTCCTTACCTATGGTGAAGTTGGTAAGGCAAGCCACTAAAGATTCATTGCCAGGTGGATTGTCTCTTGTATCAATTCTACGACAGTTGGGTAAAGTTCCTCCCTCAGGCCTGAGGGCTCACTCTACCAGAGGTACAGCTGCTTCTCTGGCTGCTGCCAGAGGCATTCCTATTCTAGAGATATGTCAAGCAGCTACCTGGAAAACAGTTCACAATTTTACTAAGCATTACTCCTTGGATATCCAGGCTAGGAGTGATGCTCGATTTGGCACAGCTGTGCTTCAGAGCCTATTTCCTAAGTAGGTTCTGTCCCTCCTCCATGGAGGTACTGCTGTGTAATCTGCATATGTCATAATATAGCAAGACTTCACGTTGTTCGAAGAAAAAATTACTCACCTTAGTAATGTTGTTTCTTCTAATGGAGTCTTGCTATATTATTACTCCCCAACCTACCCCTCAGAACCTCTACTTTTTGGGATGTGGCGGGCAGTGCAATGTTGGCACTTCATAGATGCCCACTTTATTTTCACCCTTTCTTACGGGTGCTTAGGTGTTATGCTTGTTTTCTTTCTGGAACTCTGACTTGAGTCTTATTTTGGGATCAAGAACAAAATGTGTTTTTGTAGTTAGTAGCCAGTGGGCTAGTGTAGGTTCTGGCTTCCACACAGAGCCTTAGTGAGTTTTGCTAGTAAGATCTGACAGTTTAAGTTTGAGCTACAACAGACAGAGTGTTCCACGAGCTCGCTCTCAAGATTCCATGCCCTGCATGAAAGTTAACTCTTTCACCTCTGGAGCAGTTCTAACCTGGGGTTATACTGCATATGTCATAATATAGCAAGACTCCATTAGAAGAAACAACATTACTAAGGTGAGTAATTTTTTCTTAACTCACTTGTTACTAAAGGCCCAGACATGCGAGGCCACCCTAATTCTACACTTGTTGAATAAGTGCCTAGTAAAAAAAGAAATGCCCAGAAATTAATAGTAGGGTAAGTCTGAAGCACAGAAATGAGGAGACCCCCTGGTCTTGTATCTCAGTCTGAATATCCAGACCAAACCAGGAGATTCCACTCAAGCATATCTGGCCAGTAATTCTAATACAGGTTTCCCCTCCCAGGAGGCCATGAAATGCAAAAAAGGTAGCCATCTCCCTTTAAATTTATCTAAAGATAGCCTCAGCTTAGCTGTCAGATATTCCATGTCTAGGATCCTGTTGCAAATTTCTTACCAAGTGGAGATAGTGGGCTTAACCGGAGTAAGCCATGATAAATTAATAGCCTTGAGAGCTGCTGCCACCAAGATTCCAAACAGAAGACGGGAAGATCTGGAAGCCAGAAAGGGGGGAATCCCAGTAACCAGTACTGAGGTGACTCTGGCAGTACTGACTCAAAAATCTTTTCAAAGATATCCTTTACTTCCCCCCAGTACTCTTGTATAACTTTACATTCCCAGAATATGTGGAAATATGTACCAACCAACTGACAGTTTCTCCAGCAAAGGTCAGAATGATGTAACCCGTAATGTTTTGTCACCACAGGGACTCTAAAAAATCTAACAACTAGCTTCCACCAAAATTCTCGCCAAAAAAGGGATGATGTGGTAGTTTGAATAGACTTCCAAATGTAAGTCCAGTCAGATTCTGACAAGACCATACCAAGGTCTCTGTGCCACATATCCTTAACCAAAATTAAGGAGTCCCCCTCAGCGCAGTTCATCCCCTGAACCAGTCTGGAAATCAGTTGTTTTTTTTATACGGAGACCTAATCAGGGAGGAAAGAATAGATTGTACTGGGTTGTTTAAAGATTCTATACTCAACTCAAGCTCCTTTTCATTTAAGTGAGCATAATGTCTTAACTGAAGGTAACGGAAAAAATCCATACGTTGGAGACTGAATTCGGCCTTTAACTGTTGAAATGATTTTACTAGGTTCTGATCAAAAAGCTGGCCCAGACTAATCAGCCCAGCTCTCGCCCACCGCTGAAAACCCATATCCCACTTAAGTGAGCCAAAATCTGAGCAGCTCAATATAGTCGTGTATTGGTTAAGCTTTAAGGTAATACCTAGTTTAGAATTCATGTCCCTCCAAACCTGGAAGATCACCCTAGTGAAAGGGTTCCTAAAGTCAAGCTGCCGCAGCCTGGGAGTGTCCAAGAAAATAAGGTCAGAAACATTTCCCAATGGAGAATCAGCCCCCTCAATCTGAACCTACTTTGGTGGGGGCTCCTGGGCCATGATCACCAAAGGTTGCAGCTGGGATCCTCAGAAATATTTCTGGACATCAGGTACCCTGAAGCCCCTCCTTTCTTTAGGGGCCACCATGGTCTTCCATCTCACATGGGGTCTCCTCCCAGTCCAAAGAAATTTAGAGAGGGTAGAGCTCAAGTCCTGCCAAAAATTCCTCGGGGGCCTGAAAGGAATGGCACCCATTATAAACAACAAGCGAGGGAGAATATTCAAGTTGGTGGATTCACCCCTACCCGAGATGGAAAGGGGGAGCTCTCTCCATCTGTTACAGTCTTCTCTAATCTCCTGAAGTACTCTTAGATGGTTTGTAGAATATAGGGCCTTAAAATCCCTAGGAACCCATACCCCTAAATATCTGAACACTGACTTGCACCACTTAATTTGCTGCACCTTTGGTAATGGGCTGACCCAAAATACCCCCCAGAGGGAATAGTTTGGATTTGTCCGGATTAACCTTATAACCGGAAAGAGCACCAAATTCAGAGAGAAAATTGAAAATTCTGGGAACTGCGTTTACCGGATCAGATATATATAACAAGGTGTCATCTGCGTATAGTGAGATCTTGACCTCCACTCCCCTAACCTGGAGACCATTGAAAAAGTCTGATTGCCGAATATATGCGGCCAGAGGTTCCAAACTCAGGGTGAATAAGAGAGGGGAGAGAGAGGGTAGCCCTGCCTGGTGCCCCACTCAATCTCAAATTGAGTGGAGATCATCCCGTTCACCCTGACCCTTGCTCTAGGCTTAGAATATAAGTTAGATATCCACGACCAAAATTTCTCGCCAAACCCGAAGCCCCCCAGGACCAAATCCAAATATTGCCAAGTTAGACGACCAAATGTTCCTCAGCATCTAAAGATAGTATTGCTGAAAGTGGGGAATCTATAGGGAGCTGGGCCATGGAAATAACATTTAACAGCAATTTAATGTTGTCTTGGATATGTCTCCCAGGTATAAACCCAGTTTGGTCCGGGTGAACCAAGACGGGGACCACTTTCTGTAAACGTTCACTAATGATCTTAGCGAAGATTTTAGCATCTTGGTTGAGCAGCGAAATAGGTCGGTACCCAGCACAAGAAGTATGGTCTTTCCCCAGTTTGGGCAATACCGAGATAAGGGCCTCTCCCCATGTATCTGGCAAGGCCCCCGGTTCCTGCGCCACATTATAAACTTTAGTGAGCAGCGGGGTTAAGACATCCAGGAACCCTTTGTAGAATTCCGAGGTGAACCCATCCGGGCCAGGAGCCTTGCCAGAGCTAAGAGTCTTAATGGCAGCCCCCACCTCTTCCTCAGTGAAGGGACCCTCAAGGGAGTCCCTCTAAATCCCTGATAAGGCAGGAAGCTCTAAACCTTGTAAAAAATTCAAAATTTTTTCGCCGTGCTCATGTGTTTCTTCCTTCATGTAAAGTTGTCTGTAGAATTCAGCGAACTCTTGTACAATCTCACCCGGAAGGGTCTTGTAAGGGAGACTAGGGGGATCTGAGCTGACCTTAACCACATACCTATCAGCTGCCTGCCTGTGGAGCCTTAAGGCAAGCAATTTACCTGCCTTCTCTCCCCTGTCATAGTAACGCTGCCCAGTGTATCTAAGGGAGTTCTCTACCCGCCTATGTAATAATGAGTTATATAAATCCCTGGCCTCCCTTAACTTTTTGAGTGTGAGATTAGACCCCGTACGTTTGTGTGATGCTTCCAGGTCAGCAATAGATGTGAGGGCTTCCTGCATATGAGCTTGATGCAACTTATGCTTATGAGAGGAAAATGCTAGTGTATGCCCTCTCACCACCGCCTTTAAGGCATCCCACAAATACTTGGGCCTAGAAAGCGCTTCTGTGTTTTCTTTTAGGTAACACTGAATAACCTTTTTAGTAGATTCAATGTACTGTTTATCATTGAGCAGTCCCGGATCAAACCTCCAGAGACCACCCTCCTCCGCTGAGTCCCAACGAAGTTGTGCCTTAACCATAGCATGGTCAGAGATCATGATCGGGAGAATAGAAATGTCCCTAAATGAATGCAAAGCATTTCTATGTGTGTAAAATCTGTCCAATCTGGAATACATATTGGAAGCCGGGGAGAAAAAGGTGAAGTTTTTCACCGAGGGATTAAACAGCCTCTAGGGGTCAATTAGTCCCGCTTCTACAAGCAAGTTGCGAAGTAACCGGGAGCAAGACCTTGAACCTGGGATTTTGGAAGAGCTTCTATCCAAACTGACGTCCTCAACACAGTTCTAGTCCCCCATTAAAATAACTTGTCCAGGAGGTAAACTGGCTACCGAATTAAAAAGGGAGTGAAAAACTCTCCAGAGGGTGGGGTGGGGGCATAAATTCCAATCAAGTGTATTGTTCGACCCTTAGAAATGCCGGAAACCGTCAGTTGGTGTCCCGAGCCTGATTTAATTACAGACTGAATCTGGAATGGAAGGCCCCTACAAAATAAAATGGCTACTCCCCCTTTTTTAGATTGTGGGTGCTCATCGGAGCATACCATATTCACCCAATCCCTGTGCAATTTCATATGCTCTCCCAGGGTCAGCTCAGTCTCCTGTAAGCAGGCAATATCACACTTTTCCCTTTTAAATTCAGCTAATATCTTAGCCCGTTTAACGACATTATTAATACCTTTAACATTAAGTGAACAAATTGTCAGATCAGCCATGTTTTTTATCCATGAGAACTTCAACAACAATTATACACCCTTTATCCAATTGTACAGTCATAACACCTAATCGTACAATAAGGCACTCTCCCCAAAGCAAGTAAAGACAGAAAAGAGAGAAAGAATAGAGAGAAACAGAACAACCAGTAATAAAAACTCCATAACACACAGTAAATCTAAAGACGTTGCAAGCCCTGCACTAAGAGCGCTGGACCTGCCTCCCCTAAGGGAGCGCAACGACAAAGAGTCGCTGCTCGAACATGGCTTGCCAGCCAAAGCGTCCATCCGTGCCGATAATGGTCAGCTCGTTGGGCACTTCAATGTGGGGTAGGGGGAAAAAAATTTACACCCCCTTGAGGGAACAACACTCCACTAGGAGTGAAAAGGTTGGAGGGCTCCCCAGTCACCTGGAGAGTCACCAGCCTTTGCCCTCTATTAGTTTCCCTGCGGAAAAACTTCCGGGAAGGGCTGGGAAAAACAAACACCCTTCGGGTCTCCAACGTTGACTCAAAAACAGACACTTTTCCATAATGGAGAATCCAATGCAGTGCTGACTGTTGAGAAAGAGATAAAAAAGGGGGAGAACGGGATGAACATCAGGGTTAATAAATAATTGACCTTCATTCTAAAGAGGCCGGCCCTCATAAAGATGGGGGGGCCACCCCTATCCAGGGTCACACTCAGATAAAAGGAATAAAAAAAAAATAGGCACTCAAATGGAGGCCTCACCCTCGGGAAATCCTAGTGAAAATAGAAAGATGTATACTCATTCCCCCTTGTCGACACTGACCATCTGGTGGGGACCTAGCATAGCCTGGATCTGTGTATGCCTATCAAACTCTGCCTCAACTCGAGGTCTACGGCGATTATTCAGATCGCAAAGGAGTAACCCTCTCCCTGTTCTGTTCATGGAGGGAGAGCAGCAAAAAATCACAAAGCAAAATCTACCCCTTTCCCTTTCTCCCATCCCTACCCCGCCCCGAACCAGCAAGGAGTGGGACCGACTATTACTATTCCTATTGGGGTGAAGGATAATCAAAGAACCCATAATCCACTCGAATCGATGTGTTTATCTTACTTGAAACTAGAAGAGCCGTCCTTCTTAAGAGTGTCCAGGCCCAGACCACTAAGATGTCCCAGTCACCTGCAAAAAACAAACTCCCCATTTGGTCAGCATCTTTTTGCGAGAAGGGGATGTGCGATGGAGCAGAAAAGGCCCTGTGAGGGCAGGGGGACCAAAACCAAAGCTGTACTCCAGGAAGGCGCCACCCTTAAAAAGGGCCCCCCCCGCCACGGAGTCCAAAACAAAAAGGCCACCCTCCTACTCCCCCACTGTGCAGTCACGAACCCACCCCACGCCCGAAGGAGGAGAGAGATCCCCCAACTCCACCCCCCCCAGGACCAGGGCCACCGCTGGAAGCAGAAAAAAAGGAAAGAAAACAACCAGGTAAACCCCTTAACCACCATTTCTCTATGCTCTCAAGGCGCTTTGTTTAAGTGGCTATCGAGACACTTCAAGAGTCAAATATTCAAAATAATTGCAAGTTTAACCTTAGGTCCCCTGGTAGAATGGAGGGAAAAGAAGACAAGCGATCAGTTACTACAACTCAAGTAATCTTCTCGGGATGCTTCCCCTTGGCAATCCATTTAGATAAATCAGCATGTAGGGGCAAAACTGAGTCCACTCTGAAGTGAAGCCGGATACTATTCTTAGAGCCTGGAGCCACTGTCCAGAGAAGCTGCTCAATCTCCCTCTTGGCAATCTCTTCTTTTATATCAGGGACCTGGATGTCCTTCGAGACCAGAAAATCACGAGCCATTAGTAAGGAATCGTAAATTTTAGGACCTTCGGGCAGATCTATCCACAGTCCAGCAGGGTAACGCAGCTGGGACCTCAAGACCTTCTCTCTCTCTTAGCTTTTTCACCACACAGAACACTTTTCTCCGACGCTGGGCCAAGGCGGGGAGAAAATCTTGATCCATGAACACCTTCATTCCATCGAAATTCAGATCCTTCTTAGCCCATGCCAGACGCAAGACCCTGTCCTTAGTAGGGTAGCTCAGAAATTTAATTATAATGGCTCTGGGAGGGGCACCCTGTTTGGGCTTCGGGGCGAGGGCCCTATGTGCCCTTTCAATCTCAAGTGGAGTGTCTTCCTTCATCTGCAACTCCTTTTTTAACAAACAGTCCATAAAAGCCACCATATCAGCCTGCTCAGCCCCCTCCGGAATACTGACCACCCTTATGTTGTTGCGCCTGGAGCGCGCCTCTGCATCCTTGGCTTTTGCTGTCAATGCTTTCTCCCTGCCATATAGGAATGCCAGCAATCTTCCATAGGCCATATGCTCGGCCTGCAGCCCTTCTAAATGCTGTTCCACTGCGGTGGTTCTAGATTCCAATTTTTTAAAGTCCCTCTGAATGTATGATACCTTTGCATCAATCTTATGTAGAAACTTAATAATTTTCCTCGATTCTGCCTGGGTGCTAGTTGAACCAGAATCGGAGCACGAATCTTCGGCCCCCGATGCTGAAAGCACTGATGAACGCAAGGGAGCTGGACTGAGGCCTGCCGCTTGTCTGCCTTGCGAATTTACCGGAGTAATTTTTGCTATCAAATAACCTCTTCTTTTTGTGCGGACCATTGCAGGTCATTACTTGCACCTGTACCACGGTATAGAAATGTGGGATGCCTGCAGAAAGCACTGGATTCTCTTTTCATTTATAGTTAGAGAACCGGAGCGAAGAGTTAAGCGGCCATTCCTGCCTGCTACATCACCAGACGTCCTGTTTTCATTTTTAATAGGTGCTTTGGCACGCTGGGGTGGGCTCCCAGTGTGCCACCTGTGTGTGTGTGTGTGTGTGTGTGTGTGTGTGTGTGTGTGTGGGTGCTTTAGCCAGCTGGGGACTGGGCACCCCGTTGTAAACAAGAAGCAGGAGCCACAGAAGCTGAGGGGATGAGCACCTAGGCAATCAAAATGGAAGGGACCACATTATGCCATGAGGTGGGCTCCCCGTCGGCAAAATTCAAGGGAGGGAGGGAGGGATACATGCCGGCGAGGATGGGGCACCTGTCGGCAAAAAGAAACTGTTGGGTGGGGCGCATGATGCTGAGGGGGATTGGGCACCCCCTCGGCAATCAAAAAGGGGGGGGTGCTACATGTTGCCATCAGGGACTGGGCATTCCTGTCGCCACATAATAAAGGAAGTGGGGTTGACAGGCAAAAGTGGCAGTCACTGCCACCATGTTGCCTGCACGTAGGGAGAGGTGTGCTGTGGTCACACTGCATGAGAGCTTCACTCTCATTGCAGTGGACCTTTTGTTAGATCTCTTTGCCTCATTAGCCAGGCAGAGTGTTGGTCCCTGCTGCTGGCTGATTGGGGAATGTGGGACGCACCTACTGGTGTGTGCCCTGCATTTGCTCAACAGCAACCGTGCCTCCAAATCCCCACTGCCACAAGATGTTGGCTGTGCAAACGCGCCAACATAAAAACAGGTTTCACTTTCTTTGTGAAGAAAGTTAGGCCTCTATTTTAATTACAGATTTACCACATCTTGTGCTGACAAACAAACCACATGAGCTCTACTTCTCCATTTAACCAATTTTTAGAATTACCCAAAACTGGATACATCAATACATCAGAACCTACAGAATTCAGTTTAATCATTACATCAGCTTTCTCTGAAAGCAGTATGTATTTCATTATTTAGAAACGTTATGGCTCTTTCTAAATGGAATATGCCATTTTACCTGTGAATACCAGATTTTTGGGCTGTAGTTCAGAATAGGTTTAAACCTCTTTAGAAGGTAATTTCCAATCAAGAAATCATTGCCTGCATTGTTTTTAACATACACTGAATGATTAATCACCATTTTAACAAATTTCAATTTCAACCAAACTTTACCTCAGGTCTTTTATTTTATTTATTTTTTATTTATTCATTATCGGATTATAATACCTTTGAGCACATAACAGCTCTTTTACAAAGGTTCCACATCAGTGGGAAGAGTGACAGACATACAACAGATGGTATTACATAAAATGTTGACAAAAAAGTATTTAAAATGATAATATGACATTAACATTGCAGCTAAAATTAAAATTATGAATTGGTAGGAAATCAAAAATAACCTAATAAAAGGAGGCAGCCCAAGGTGCTTTGTCAAATAGGTATAGACAGATGTGGGTGAACAAAAGTAAGTAAAGATAAACAGTGGAAAGAAGGTGGACGGTGAAAGGAGTGAGACGAAAGTAGGATCGAGGAAGGAGGCAGGAAATAGGGCAGAACGGTTAGGGTGAAAGTGGTCATTCACAGAGAAAGGGGAAAAAGTAGGTACACAAGGATGTGTCAGTACTGCTGAGGTAGTGCCATGTCAGTTGAAACAGTCACAGGAACTGTTAGCTATAAGATGCTGATGAAGAGTACCTTTAAATGGTCCCAACTTTGGTAAGAAAGAGATATCACTGGGCAACGCATTAAACCATAGTGATGCTCTATATGCAAACGATCGTTGCTCTTGTGTAGTCTGGCATCTTGGGACAGAGAAGAGTTGGTTGATTGAGCTATATGTGTACTGGGAGCTGCAAGAGGGGTTGAGTAAATTTGTAACATCAGAAGACAGAAGTCTGAAAAGTGCCTTTTTAGTTAGCAAGCAGGTTTGATACTGAGTCCTCCTATTTAGCTGAAGCCAACCTGTTTGCACATACAGTTCACATGTGTGGATAAGGCCTACTGCTCCAGTAAGAAGTTAGAATGCTTTATTGCCACTGTGCCACTGATATTCTGAGTGCCACTGGTGTTCTGTGGAGGGTAGAGGTGGAAGCTGAGCCATAGATAACCAGACCATAGTCACTAATGGATACTATGAAGCTATAGATAGCTAGTATAAGGGCTTCAGGGTTTAGATTGTGTTTATGTCTATGGAGTAACCCTATCTAGATACTGGAAGACCTGGCAACATTCTCAACATGCTGGGCATATAATAGTGAGCTATCCACGGTTACCCCTAGATTCTTGAAATGTTGAATTTGTTCAAGCTGGATGCCAGAGGATTTCCGGATGATTAGAGCACTGGATCTGTGTTTGCTGCGAACACTGCTGAACATCATGACTTTTGTTTTTTTTGTTGTTCAGAATCAGCTTGTGTTTCCTGAACCAGTCCTCTACTTCCTCAAAGCTGAGTTGAAGTTGGTGTTCCAGTGGTTCAAGGTTAGTGTTGCTAGGGTATATGACCATGTCATCCACATAGAGGAGGATCTGCTGGTGACAGGAGTGAGGGAGAATGTTAAGAAAGATGCTAAAGAGAAGTGGACCCAGTATGGAGCCCTGTGGTACTCCAGAGTGGATATGTTGATGGTCAGAGGTGACATTAGCTATCTTCACCCATTGGGAGCAGCCTACAAGATAGCTTTTGAACCAGAACACAGTGTCTGCCAGGAGACCAATTGAGGACAGTTGCTTGAGAAGTAGAGCATGGTTCATTACATCAAAGGCCTTTGTGAGGTCTATGAAGGCCACACCCACCAGTCTACCTTGATCCAGAGATTGGTGAATGAAACCAGTGAATTCTAGCAATGCTGTGGTAGTGCTCTGTCACTTTCTAAATCCATGTTGATGGGGGCACTGGATTGAGTATTTTTCCATATACTCCTCCAGCTGATCTGCAACTATGCACTCAAGTGCCTTAGACAGAGGTGGAAGTATAGAGATAGATCTGTAGTTTGTGTGTATAGTGCGGTCTCCACTTTTATGAACAGGGATAACAAGGGTTGACTTCCAGATTTGGGAGAATTGTGCCAGTTTCAATGAAAGGTTTAGAATCTTTGCAATGGGCACCAGTATTTCTTCAATGGAAAGGGCAACTAATTTGAGGTTTAAGGAATCACCATTATGCCTTGACTTCCCAAGTACTTTTACTAGGTATTTACTGACCATATACAGCGGGACCTCTTTGAAGTAGAAAGGAGGTGGTACATGAAGCAAATCATCTGCCTGCTGTTCAGTGCCTTCATTGATGTCCTTTAAGAAGTCTGGTGGGAGGACACTGCCCAGGTCAGTGAATGCGTTATTAAAAGCATTGGCTATGGTCAATGGGCCAAGGGTGGGGGCTCCATTAATATTTAGCATTGTGGGTGCAACCTTAGCATCTTTATCTGTTAATCTTTTGTATTGTTTCAAAAGTTCTTACTGTCACCCCAAGTGTTAGCAAGCTGTTTCCTATGGTACTTGCTTTTTTCGATGCGAATAGCCCGGATGCACTTATTCCTGGCAGTTTTATATTCTTGTACATCTGCATGTTTGCCAGTTGCCTTTGTACGACACCAGAGTTGAGCTCTGTGATTCATCTGACTAATGAAATCAATGGATAACCAGGGATTGATGGCGCCTCGGATTTTCATCCTTTTCAAGGGGGCATGGATATCGAAAGCTTCATTCAAGTGCTTGATGAAGTGGTCCAGAGCTATAATTATATCCTTTGTGGCATCAAGTAATGACCAGTCAATGCAATGGAGGTGTTGTTTCAGGGGTTCCAGGTGTCCTTGCTTTAGCACCCTGTTGAAAATTGTTTTGGGGGGAGGTTTATTGAATTTATTTGACCAGTTACAAGTAATAGGGGAGTGGTTGCTTAATATGTCAGGGAGAACATTCACATTTGTGATACGATCTGGACGATTGAACAGTATCCACTCGAGAAGGGTACTCATACCTATCTTATAATTAGCCCTAGTAAGTGACAGAACAAGCTGGGTAAGGTTGAGTGCAGAGGTTGCATCCTTAAAGGAACCAACTTCAGGGGAATGCCAGTTGACATTGAAATCACCCATAATTATCATCTCAGCATTATAGGGCAGGTTCATAACGTACTCCATCAAGCTATGGAAGCCTGTGAATTGGTCCTTAGGTGGTATGTAGACGGACACAATTGTTAGAGCTTTATTGTGGGCCCCAAGTAGAACATTGATGGCTAACACCTAGGTGGCATTGCCTAGGCTGTCCATAGGTAATGTATGTCCCATGAGTGTATGCTTGATATACAGTATATGGCACAGCCACCACCTCACTTTGTGAGTCTGTCCTGTCTAAAGATGGCATAACCCGGTATACTGAGCTTCCTCTCCATAACCTACAATCTTTAAGCTTTCAGGAAGGGTTTTCAGCTTCTTTGAATCACCTAAGGCTCTTTCAGAAAAAGAGATGTGCAAGAACAAGGGGACACAATTTGAAGATGGGGGGGACAGCTCAGGGGTAATGTGAGGAAACATTTTTTCAAAGAGAGGGTGGTGGACGCATGGAACAGCCTTCCTGAGGAGGTTGTGGGATCTAAAACTGTGGGAGAATTCAAGAATGCATGGGACAGACATAAGGCAATTTTAGTGGGGGGTAGGAAGAAGTAGGCTGCTGGTTAACTAGGATCTGCAGCCTATCCTCTAGGTAGGGAAATGGGCAGACTAGGTGGGCCAAGCAGTCCTTATCTGCTGTCAAAGTCTATGTTTCTATGTTTAAGGCATCAGTCAATCTATCACAGAGACTTTTAGACATGAGACTTACTTCAGCCCCAGAGTCAAGCAAAGCCTCATGATTCAGACTGTTTTCAATGTTTATGTCAGTGTTAACTCTTTCAGCATTTCCTTTGGGAATTAAGTTGCCCACGTAGAATTTGTCTGTCTTTCCTGGCAATATAGCAGTTTTACCAAGACATCTTACACTGTAGTTGAAACTAACTCTGGATGCCTTTTGAGAACGGTGAAGCACAGAGATAGCATTTTCAATTTTATTTCATTTTTAAATCTCATTATCCTTTTTAAAAGTAGCAGTTTCTTTTACAATGTCAGCAATAGAGTGAACAGGATCTACAAGTCACATAGCACTACTAGTCCCACCTGCACTAGGTACAGTTGAAAAAGGATTTTGCAAGGGAGACACAGGCCACACAGGCCCACATTTTTTGGAATTGTCCAGAGCTAGGGAAGTTTTGGTAGGGCCAAGGATGTAAGGGGTAAATTTTCTCCTATTAAATATATTACCATGATAGCAAAAAGTGATAGGGCCACTTATGAAAGTGGTAGGGCCATGGCCCTAGTGGCCCCCCCTGTTCCAGCACCTATGAGGTGAGTGGTCATATAACAAAGGTGTTTATGATACCAACCCCATTAAATTGGGAGCACTTTATATTGGGAATACACCCTATAGGGATGAAGAGGAAAGATGAAAAGCAACTGTGGGCTGTTCTCATCATTGCTGCACTAAAGACAGTAACAAGGAAATGGATGAGAACAGAGCCACCATCCATAGGAGAATGGAAAGAAATCATCTTGGACATTCAAAGAATGGAGAAAGTTACAATAGGTCTTAGATGACAGACACCCTCATTCCAAAATCAACGGACAAGGTGGCTGTTATACGAGGACCAAATGGGAATCATCTAACCTAGGAGTTGAATGGCAGAAGTGAGAAGGAGAAGGGGAACAAATTGGAACCCATCTAGGGTTTTCAAAAAAAAAAAAAAAAAAGAAACTGGATATTGGTTGTGAGACCTAAATGTAAATGGACTACAAATTAAATAATACTCAGAATCCATTTGCATAGTAGACAGATGATTTTTATTTTGTGACCAATTTATTGCTGAATGTTCAAGCTGATAATAATTTTTTTTGTATGTATTTGGACATCTTAAGTACTAAACAGATGGTTTAGTAAACAGACAAGAGAAGATATGTTAAATACATTATTAAGGATATGTAATAAGCATATACGGTTAAACATAATTTAGAATAACAATATACAGAATGTTTAAGTCAAAAGATGTATAAAATGAACATGATTTAATGCTGCAACTCATAATCTAATGTTCATATGGAAAAGAACATTTTCTCTGAGCCTAATAAAAGTGAAGTATAAAAAAATAAGGATTTTGTACAGGAAAATAAGGATCAGGAGGTGACTGAGCAACTCAGAGTAAACTTTGAGCATGAACTCTTATCTTCTCTATTTTTCTCCAGTTCCTTAAACCTTTCCTCTTCCCTTGCAAAACTATGCCTAATCCTTTTTAGACTTGGAGAACTATGCTTAGACCTGTTTTGAGGTGCACTATAACTTTGCTGATCATAGTTAGAATAGTGGCACCAGTAGTGTAGCAAATTCCCAGAGGGCCTGGGTGCAAGAGTATGTTATAGGGCCCCCCTGGTTTTGAATAGACATCAAAATTATGATTTGGGCCCCTCAAACCTCATGGACCCGGGTGCGACTGCACCCCCTGCACCCTTGTAGCCGAGCCCCTGAGTGGCACCCCCTGTGGTCAGTTTTGTCCACCTTTGTATTTACCATGCTCACTGCAATACCCGCCACCTTGGTCCCTCCTCCTTTGGGAGAAACTCTAGTTTTGGCCTTGCGGTGAGTCTGGGTAAGGTTGCTGAGCCACAGCTGGGTCTAGCATGAGCTTTGACCGTTCCTTTTTCCTCTTAGACATGGGTAAGTTCTTTCCAGGGGTGCCGGAAGCGGGGGGTGGGAGGCGGCCGCCCACCACTCTCTGCAGTGGAGATTGTCCCTGAATCGACAGGCGTGGCGTGCATGTCAGCATCTGAAAATTTTTTTTTCGTCATACTATTTCAGCCAGCGGACCTGATTGAGATGGCAAACACATCTCTCAGTCAGGTCCGCTTAACAAATTAAGAGGCGTGACTATAGTTAGAGGCGTGATCAGAGTTAGGGCGTGGTCGCGATGGCTCTTTAAATGCCCAAGATTTTCCTGCAATTGTTCTTTCCATTTGGATTCCCATTTCCCGTTGCAACAATCCGAATCGGTGAATCGGAATCCTTCCTTGACTGAGTGCTGCAGCTGCCACGACTGGGAGGCGAGCGTGGCGCCAGGCGTGGAAGCGACGGCGACCCGCGAGTTAGCGAAGTCAGACTCAGAGAGGCGTGGTGTGGCGTGTGGTGTAGTAGCATAGCAGCCAGCCCAGCAGTGGTGTGTGCAGTGTGCGGTGGTTCTTAAGTCGGCGTCGGGTTGAGAGCGCTACGTGGGGTAGCGACGCGAGCAGAGCAGCGCCTCTAACTTCTTCTGGAGGACGGAGAGTAGTCGGTTGGACGTTGGAGCGAAGAGCGGCAGCAGCTTTGACTCAGTACCACTAGTCTCTGTCTCTGGCTGGCTTTGAACTTCAACTTGGAGCCTGAGCAGTCAGCTGCCAGCCTAAAGAACTTCCCAATCCTGGTCACGTTGTGACTCTGAGACTTTCTGGTAAGCTGCAGTGCTGTTGTCTTTAGTTGTTTGTGTCATCTTGGCTTGCTAATCAAAGTTTTACTGGACTTGCAGCCTGCTGTTTATTTGGAAGGTAGATAGCCAGCAAAGCAGTACTGTTTTCCTCTTCTCCAGGCTCTTCCCCCTCTCCAGGCTGAGGCTCTCCCCCCTCCCTCTCCATGCTCTCCCTCTCCAGGCTGAGGCTCTTACCCTCCCTCTCCAGCCTCTCCCTCTCCAGGCTGAGGCTTTCCCCCCTTCCTCTCCAGGCTGAGGCTTCCCCCCTCCCTCTCCAGGCTCTCCCTCGCCAGGCTGAGGTTCTCCTCCTCCCTCTCCAGGCTGAGGCTCTCCCCCTCCCTCTCCAGGCTCTCCCTCTTCAGGCCGAGGCTCTTCCCCCAGGCTCTCCCTCTCCAGGCCAAAGCAGTACTGTTTTCCCCTTCTCCAGGCTCTCCCTCTTCAGGCCGAGGCTCTTCCCCCAGGCTCTCCCTCTCCAGGCCAAAGCAGTACTGTTTTCCCCTTCTCCAGGCTCTCCCTCGCCAGGCTGAGGCTCTCCTCCCTCTCCAGGCTCTCCCTCTTCAGGCCGAGGCTCTTGCCCCAGGCTCTCCCTCTCCAGGCCAAAGCAGTACTGTTTTCCCCTTCTCCAGGCTCTCCCTCTTCAGGCCGAGGCTCTTCCCCTAGGCTCTCCCTCTCCAGGCCAAAGCAGTACTGTTTTCCCTTCTCCAGGCTCTCTCTCTCTCCAGGCTGAGGCTCTTCCCCTCCCTCTCCAGGCTCTCCCTCTCCAGGCTCTCCCTCGCCAGGCTGAGGCTCTACCCCTCCCTCTCCAGGCTCTCCCTCTCCAGGCTCTCCCTCGCCAGGCTGAGGCTCTCCCCCTCCCTCTCCAGGCTCTCCCTCTTCAGGCTGAGGCTCTTCCCCCAGGCTCTCCCTCTCCAGGCCAAAGCAGTACTGTTTTCCCGGCATATATTTACTTTAGGGGACACACCTTGAAGTGAGTGCTCCTAGTACAATCCATGTTTGTTGTTTTATGAAGCCGGTTGTATATTCTTGCTTTCAGTGTTAAACCTAATAAAAAAAGGCATAACAGAAAGAATAAGTGAGTCTCATGCTTTGATGTTACCTATTTGTTCGTGGGGTGGGACAGTACAGTAACATGGGCGTGGAGAACTGACATTAAAAAAGGGGGCATGGCTAATTGCCGCCGTTTCAAGGGACGACTACTGTAATCCAGAATTCCAGATCCAGGGCACTATGTGCCCCCTAATATAAATAATCGCCGCTTTCCCCTTCTCCAGGCTCTCCCTCTCCAGGCTGAGGCACTCCCCCTCCCTCTCCAGGCTCTCCCCCTCCCTCTCCAGGCTGAGGGTCTCCCCCCAGACTCTCCTCCTCCCTCCCTCTAGAAGCCAGTCTTAAAAGGTACCATCATTGATTTCTGCCCCCAGCACATTCTCCTTGTCATTCCATCTCTTCCACCAGCTCCATCTTCAGCAGCCAGAAACTATTGGCATAAAATGACCTTTTTTCTTATGTAAGGGAGTAGGGCGATTATTTATATTAGGGGACACATAGTGCCCTGGTTCTGTAATTTTGCGGATTACGGTACTTGTTCATCGAGCGGTGACAGTTAGCCACGCTCTCTTTCCAGCGTCGATTCTCCCACCCCAAACACCCTCTTGCAAGCAGCGCATTGGATATCTCCACGCCCATTACCTGTATTTATTTATTTAATTTACATGGTTATAAGTGTTACTGAATTGCACTGCTCTAGGTAACATCATTATGATAATCTCTGTCGAAATCACATGGTTAAAAATATCGCAATGCCCACAAAATGAAACTCGCTTATTCTTATACTGGACTTCTGAACATTATTTGCTAGCAGGAACAAGGGAGGCACCGGCTTTATGAAATAGTAGTTTGGGCTTTAGTACTTTGCGATAGCTTTGTTTGTTTGTTCTGTTGAGGACACCAGTGGTGTGGGAGGGCCGAGCGCCACCACAGTACAAAGATTGATGTCATTACTTTGCAGTTTGACTGTTCTGAAATTCATTTATATTTCTGTTCACCTTGAGGACACAGGTGGGGGGAGTGTTAGTTATATTCTGATTAGCACTCTATCACTGTCCCACTTTATATTAGAAGATAATCTTGTTAGCGCTGCTAATGTTGTCAGTGTCATTTTGTTCGTTAAACCAGTATTTCCAGCGTTCATTCTTCATGTTCAGAAGTCCAGTATAAGTGTAAGAATAATTGAGTCTCATGCTGTGATGTTGTAATACCTGTTTGGGGCCAGTGCAGTTCAGTAACATGGGCGTGGAGATATCAGAGTTGGCTGCCTGCAAGAGGTGTGTTGGGGGCAGGAAGAACTGACGTTGGAATGGCGTGGGCTAACTGCTGCCATTTGAGGAACAAGTACCATAATCACAGAATTCCAGATCCAGGGCACTATGTATCCCCTAATATAAATCGCCCACTGTTATGCATCTGTAAACAATGTATGTTTTGAATTTCTTTCAATAAAATCCCTTATTTTTTTAATAAGTACAATGGGATATTTAACTTCCACCTAGACTGAGAGTGACCAGAGATAGGCAGACTTGATCTCAGTTTAATGTCTCGCCAAATGACAGTTCCTCAGCAGAGCAGTAACAACCCCCACCTTGTGCTGCACCAGTGTCCATTATTGGCACAGAACTCAAAAGAGCAAAATGGCAACACCCCCTTCTGAGGCACATAAAGCACACCACCATCTTTTGGAGGGCAAAAATGTGCTGCTTCCAGCAGTTTGTATGCAGTTTTGGCTTGGTGTTTCTAACACTGCTTTAACTCCTCAAAACTGTATTCAGTCCATTGTTAAGCTCCACTGGCCCCCTTGAACTATGAATCGGGGACAGTGAGCATTGGTACAGCAATGCTGCTGAAAACATCAGGTATATTCCATTCCCCATCCTGAACTACAGATAGAGGCTGGGGAGCACAGTGACATGGGTAGTCTTTTTTCCAGTTGTGCTCCAGCTGTGGAGGGCATGGGGCATCCAGCTGAAATGGGTGGGTTGTTCACTTAAAAGCAGCAGGGGGGGATCTATCTGGACCCAATGACAAGCGCCAGGCAAAGTCAGCATGGTGAGCAGTAGGGTAGGGAGGCTGTTCCATTGATGGAGATGGGCATAATAGTAGGAGGTGGTAGGCTTTAGCCAGGGATGGTGTATGTGGGAGATGGGGGTGGTGCTCCAGCCAGGAAGGGTACTCAGTTTGGGTAGGGCTGGTACTGGCTCTGGAAAGATGGTCCAATAATGAGTGGGGGGATTGTTCCAGCTGCAGGGAGATTTATTGAAGGCTGCTCTAAGGACTGGTAACATTGTCCAACTGCTGCCAGGAAGTGTGGCTAGTTCATAATTGAAATTGGAAATGGTAGTTTGGTGTATTCAACTCCAGGAGGTTGGTCATCTAGGGTGAGAGGCTGGTCTGGAGGTGGAAGGGATGGTCATGCCCTGGGAGGGTGCTCGGGGTTTGCAGGGCTGGTCCATGGTCAGGTGGGGGAAGGTCAAGGTGGGATGTCTGTTGGAGGTTGTTGGGGAGGAGCATGGAAGAGCACTCCAGCTGCTGGGGAGGAAGTCCAGGGATGTAAGGGAGGTCCAAATGCAGGGTGGGTGGTCAGGCTAGGGAGCTGGTACAGGGCTTAGGATGGGTCCAGCTGTTGATACGAGGGTAGACGAGAGGGTGCTAGTTTGTGTGGTTGGGATGTCTGCTGGAGACAGTTGTCTGCTGGAGGAGAACACTAACAGTCTGGGAACTTAGGGTAATCCTGCTACATAGAGGTTGCATGACATGAGGTTAGATGCAGGTCCAGATGCAGGGAGAGACTGGATGGCTGGAGAAGAGGCTAGGCTATGGGGTGGTGTAGTGGCTCAGTAGGTAGTGCATTCACCTCTGAAGCCGGAGATCGGAGGGCTGTGGGTTCAGTTCCCACATCTGGTACTTAAGTTAATATCCCAGTACTAACACTGTAGTGCAGCATGAGAGGAGTGCTGCACTTCTGAGGTGCCAGCTTTCTGATGAGACATTAAACTGAGGTCCCATCTGCCTGAATTGGTGGTGGTTCAGGTGGATGTTTAAAATCCCATGGCACTTATCGAAAAGAGTAGGGGAATTTCCAGTGTCCTGGCCAAATTTCCATCATTCACTAGGAAATACCACCAACATCTGGTTGTCATTTGGCATTCATCTGTGCCCCCGGTCATGCCTGAAAATAGGCAGGATTTGTCAAGCACCTCAAGGGAATCAACAAAGTCCAACAGGCAGGGTAGCATCTTTCAAAAAGGTGTGCAGAACAAGGGCACAATTTGAAGATGGGGGACTCCTAAGGCAGCAATCGCATTATTGTACAGATGAAGCCTGTCTGCGATTGGTGGCTAAGCAGCTGCAGATCTTTTCTTGCTTTTTATTTTAATGAATTATTGCTTGTTTACTGAGGCGGAAAAATCGACTGCTGTGTGGCTAGTTTTTTCTAAATTAAAATGCACTTCCATGACGTCAAGTAATGGTGGTGGTCAGGTGTCTGGTGGCGCTATATGAGGAAAGTGGAGGGAGGTGCATGCATAGAGTGAGGGAACCCCAGTGTATAATGGTGAATTATAACTTGGGTTCCCTATGGGAAAAAACTCCCAGTTATTGGGTATTTATGCTTGGGGCTCAGGAAAAGTAGTCACAACTGGCGTACAGCGTGATTGTTATCCATTTGATTAGAGCACCAGATTTTGAAACTAGAGATCAAAGGTTCAAATCCACTATGGACACTGACTGGGATATGATCTTGGGTAGAACTAAAGCAGGAGCCCACTGGAAGTGGAATGTTGTAATAAAGCTGAGGTAGTCTGAGTAAATAAGCTGGAATGGAAATATTTGGTGGCGGAGGCATGTATAGTCTTTTAGCACCATTTTTATTTAGTTAACAGATCAGCCACACTAGGCTAAAGACCTGTTGACGTGTGCCATCAAAATGGACAAACAGGTCATGCTGGCTGACGGCTTATAAATACTGCCAGTTTATGTACAGATGTGTACAAATATTTGCATGGCTGAAACTGATGAAAATCTCCCAGGTAAACAAAGCATAGCATGTACTGAAATTGTGCAAGTAACTGTGTAATTGTTATAATAGCTTGGATTTCCAGGACTGACATCTCAGATCTAGGGAGCATGTGCATTAAAAAGTAGTGATGTACAAATGTGTCAGTAAAGTGAGCTGGGTGTGGAGGAGGCAGCTGTAAGAGTGCTTAGAATGATTAATGATGCATGTTTTACATTATTACGTAGTGTGTCACTTGTTTGTGGTGGCACTGGCAGACCATGGCATGGAATCTGCCTTGCATGTTGGAATGGATTGGAGTATGGCACTGGTGTGTTTAGCGGTGGTGAATGAAGTTGGCACTTCTCATGACTTGGTTGAGACCACTGGGTGGTATAGGGAGTGTTAAAAAGCAAAACCACTGTCAAATTTCTCTCTATGGGCACTGTTTATAAAACTGAGGTTTGATGTGATTGTGTATAAAACAATTCAATGTTGGGTGAATAGCATATAGTGCATGCATGCACTGAAGCTAGCCTCTCTGTTCCCACCCTTGGTTGAAGAGCCAGGCAGTGATGAAAATTGCTTACTCCCTTGCTGCTGGGTCATCTCGGACATGGAAGAGTTTGGGAAGTTGGGGGCATTTGAAAATTCTGAGTTGCAGCTGCTGAGTGAGGTTGGCTGATATGTGACATAGGGGGAGGCAAATTTCACAATACGAAGTCATGGACATAACAAAAGCCCTGCCATTGTAACAGTTGGGCAGCTGAGCAACAGTGTTGGTGGCATACAAAAATTTTACTGTCAGTACCAGCGTCACACTCGAGTCCACCTAGTTCCAAAAGGTTAACCTGGTTAGTAAAAAATTGGGTTTTGATCTCTACGAGAATCCAGTTGATTGGTGGCTGGACATGAAATCAGACCTCTGATACCTTTTTATTAGAGCCGGTAGATGTGTCCATTCTGAGGAGTATATAGCTTATTTGAATGTGCGTAAACAAGTACAACACTTTATACTCCCTCTCGTCTTACTACCCATTGCTTACTGACCAGATTCCCTTATTAAGCAGAATCGGTCTTTTTCCCCTTCCTGCACTGGGCTTGTCTTCAGGAGGCGCCCAGTCCCATTCCCCAGTGTCTACAAGCCAAAGCCCTAATAAATTTTATTGGACACTTGTCTTGTACACTGGTGGTGCAGTACACAAGCATTTTGCTGCATGGATCACTAAGCAAGAATATCTAATATAGGCCCAGTAGTTGCGGATTGATAACTAATTGACAAAGATTGGAGGGATGAGGAAGGGCAAGATATAAAATGTTTGCCATAGAAATTTTACTGCTTGCATGCTAATGTTCATGCTGCAATACGTTATCAGAAGATAGGTAATCGGATGGGTTCACTAAACTGTATCATAATTCTTTCTCAGCCTGCGGACTCACTGCATTCAAATATGCCTGGTCTGAGAAGAAAAGCGACAGATGGAGAAACAACTGGCTGATATTGCTGCCAAGATGCCAAAAAACTAAATTACTGGTTTGGGTGCCCAGATACCAACTGCTTCAGAGCATGCAAGGGACATCGCTGCCAAAATACCATTGACACTGCCACAAGCACTGCAGCTGTCAGCTGTACCGTATTGTAAGTGCCAATGTAACTGTGCATACCGCTTTGCTGCCAATGGCTTGATAAGGTCAAATGCAGCCATGTTTGTTCAAATGCTGCATCAGTGCTAGAACTAACATGTTCCTTGCCTGATGATTGTCCTGCAGCTGCTATTCCAGTGCCCTGGATGGTATGGCCTGCTCTTTCTCCAATACAGAAAACAGAGCTGCAGAGCTGTTCCCCATGAACAGCAACAGTGATGGCAACATCGTGCATGTCTCTGAGAATACCCAGCTCACAGCAGTTGACCCAGTGCCTGAATCTGCTGTCTCTTTGTCTCTCCCCTCCTGTTCTGAGAGAACCTGGGTAACTGCAGTTGAACCAACCATGCCTGAATCTGCTGTCTCTTTGTCTCTCCCCTCCTGTTCTGAGAAAACCTGGGTAACTGCAGTTGAACCAACCGTGCCTGAATCTGCTGTCTCTTTGTCTCTCCCCTCCTGTTCTGAGAAAACCTGGGTAACTGCAGTTGAACCAACCGTGTCTGAATCTGCTGTCTCTTTGTCTCTCCCCTCCTGCTCTTCTGTTTGTTGCCACAATATTAACAGTGTTTTTCAACCAAGCAGTGTTATAGACACTTCCATCAAGCAGAGTCATTCTACTCACCAATGGGAGAAGTGAAACAAGAACTTGTCAAACACGGTGGTTTCATCTTTCAACTGGCTAACATACTGTGTTTCAAAAGGATGTGTGTTCTGCTACTACTGTCGGGCAGCAGTGGAAAGAAAACTAATCACAGGCAGTCGTTGTGGTGAAACTACATTCATTTCAGCAGGATTTAGTGATTGGAAGAAAGCAATTGACAAATTCAAGAAACATCAGACATCATTATTTCACCATGAAGCTGTTGAGAAGTATACTGCATTCAACAACACAAGGATGAATGTTGGTGCTCAGCTCAGCCAGCATCTTGCACAGGAACAGGCAAGAAACCGAGACCGGTTCCTGAAACAGGTAAATGCAATACGGCTTCTAGTTCGGCAAGGACTAGCAATTCGTGGCCACGAAGAACAGGAAAGCAACCTGAGGCGGGAAATGCTGAGTAGGGCAGTTGACATGCCCGAACTACAGGGATGGATCCAGGAAGGAAAGTACCAGAGTTCAGATGTTGTGAATGAAGTCATGGAAATCATGGCACATCAGCTGCTGAGGAAACTTCTGGAAGAGATACGCAATGAATCAAAGCTGTATGCAATCATTGCAGATGAATCACGGGATATTAGCCAACATGAACAGATGACCATATGTACTCGATGGGTTTCCTACCCCATTTTGTTATACATGAAGATTTTATTGGGATGTATGAAATGGAAGACTGATGCAGAATCCATCACCAGTGCCATTAAGGATGTTCTAGTAAGATGTAACTACCAATCAACAACTTGAGGGACAGGCGTATGATGGAGCAGCAAATATGAGTGGATGCATTTCTGGAACTGCAACAAGAATTAAGAGAAAATCCACTAGCATTGAATGTCCATTGTGCAAGTCATTCCTTGGACCTGGTGTTGCAAAACTGTGGCAAAGCGAGTGATGCCATTGGCATGCCCTCAGTTTTGTCCAGAATTTAAGTGTGTTGATTCGAGGATCCCACAGAGGCTGGCTCTTTATGAAAATATTGCCGTGAATGACAGTGAGGACCCTCACATGATGATAGAAGGCCTGCACTTACTTTGTCCAACAAGATGGACAAAGAACAAGAGTATCAAGTCGGTTCTCAAAAATATGGAGCACTCTATGACACCTTAGAGGAGCTGAAGCGAGACAAAGCTACAGATGTACGAACTAAGGTCAAAGGCCTGATGTCATTGATGAAAAAGTTTCGGACCTATTTTGGACTGGTTGTATCATACAATATATTCAGCGTATCAGAACAAGTGGCTTCAATCCTGCAAACAAAAACACTGACAGCAGAAACTACAATGATGAGCATAAACTCCTGAAGAAGAATTTACAACGCCAGCGATGACTTTGACCAGGTCTATGAAGGCATCAACGAGAGCTGCAACTACTGAGAAAAGTGAAGGAGCCAAAACTTCCCAGACAGCACTATGTGCCAGCAAGGCTGCAACATGGTAGTGCACCGCATCACCATCCCAAATCTGCTAAGGACTGGTATCGACAGATGTACTATGAAGCCATTGATGCTTGTCTTGTTGAACTAGACCGACGATTTGATCAAGAAACCTACAGTTTGCTGTCTTCCATGGAGAATTTGTTGCTTCAAGCAGCCAATGCAAAGACTTTTTCAGTTCCTCTTCAGATCACACAGTTGTATGGAGATAAGGACTTGGACATTGACATTCTGAAAGCACAACTGAACTTGCTCCCAGGACTTGTGCAGCAGGTTTTGCCAGACGTGAGGGCAGTAACTTCAATCAACACCATTATTGATGCCTTAGTGGGAAAAGACTGCCAGCAGCAGATACTGTATTCAGAAGTAGTGAAGCTCATTCAAATTTACCTCCTCGTCCCAATGAGTACAGCAACTGGGGAGAGATCTTTTTCAACACAGCGGAGGATAAAGTCTTGCCAAGAAGCACCATGACAGAGAAAAGGTACAATCACCTAATGCTGTTGAACATTCACAAAGAGAGACAGACAACTTGGATCGGACGCTAATTGTTCAGGAGTTTGTGCAACGAAATGAGAGACGACTTAACTTTTTTGGAAAAATGTGATACAGAAATTCTGTACTTTACAGAGAAATTCATATGCTGGTAAATTGGTTGATTTTGGTGGCCACCAGGGCTTGGTGGAGGCTTGCACAGGTTTATCATCCTGAAGTGGTGACCAGAGCATCAAGGATTACTTCGTGGCAGAAGTGTAGATGCGATGGTAAATTGGTTGATTTTTTGTGGCCACCAGGGCTTGGTGCAGGCTTGCACAGGCTTACCAGCCTGAAGTGGTGACCAGAGCATTCATGGGATGATTTGGTGGCCACCAGGGCCTGGTGGAGGCTTGCACAGGCTTACCAGCCTGAAGTGGTGACCAGAGCATTCATGGGATGATTTGGTGGCCACCAGGGCCTGGGTGGAGGCTTGCACAGGCTTACCATCCTGAAGTGGTGACCAGAGCATCAAGGATTACTTCATGGAAGAAGTGTAGATGTGATGGTAAATTGGTTGATTTTGGTGGCCACCAGGGCCTGGTGGAGGCTTGCAAGGCTTACCAGCCTGAAGTGGTGACCAGAGCATTCATGGGATGATTTGGTGGCCACCAGGGCCTGGTGGAGGCTTGCACAGGCTTACCAGCCTGAAGTGGTGACCAGAGCATTCATGGGATGATTTGGTGGCCACCAGAGCCTTGGTGGAGGCTTGCACAGGCTTACCATCCTGAAGTGGTGACCAGAGCATCAAGGATTACTTCATGGAAGAAGTGTAGATGTGATGGTAAATTGGTTGATTTTGGTGGCCACCAGGGCCTGGTGGAGGCTTGCAAGGCTTACCAGCCTGAAGTGGTGACCAGAGCATTCATGGGATGATTTGGTGGCCACCAGGGCCTGGTGGAGGCTTGCAAGGCTTACCAGCCTGAAGTGGTGACCAGAGCATCAAGGATTAATTCGTGGCAGGAGTATAGATGTGATGGTAAATTGGTTGGTTGGGTGAGTCTGTGGCATGCAGTAGCAACAGTACAGGAATGAATGAGCAGATGTCTTTCCTCTATTGAATTCTTGGAACAGTGGTCCATTTCCAAATGTATCCCTCCTCCATCCATCCAGACTTTGCTGTAAAATCTGTTTATACCCCTGTCGTTGTACAATATTTACTGTCATTGTAGACTATGATTCATTAATACACTTTACATTGTACACTGATTCATTAATAAATAAGCTGTGTAAACTTAATGGCTCTGTCATTATTTCCCCAGCCTCAAGTGATTACCTTGTCGCTGGTGGTTGAGCAACTGCTAACTAATGCATGGCAGAAGTATAGATGTGATGATAAATTGGTTGATTTTTGTGGCCACCAGGGCTTGGTGGAGGCTTGCACAGGCTTACCAGCCTGAAGTGGTGACCAGAGCATTCATGGGATGATTTGGTGGCCACAGAGCCTGGTGGAGGCTTGCAAGGCTTACCAGCCTGAAGTGGTGACCAGAGCATTCATGAGATGATTTGGTGACCACCAGGGCTTGGTGGAGGCTTGCAAGGCTTACCAGCCTGAAGTGGTGACCAGAGCATTCATGGGATGATTTGGTGGCCACCAGGGCTTGGTGGAGGCTTGCAAGGCTTACCAGCCTGAAGTGGTGACCAGAGCATTCATGGGATGATTTGGTGGCCACCAGGGCCTGGTGGAGCTTGCACAGGCTTACCAGCCTGAAGTGGTGACCAGAGCATTCATGGGATGATTTGGTAGCCACCAGGCCTGGTGGAGGCTTGCACAGGCTTACCGTCCAGAAGTGGTGACCAGAGCATGGCAGGAGTACAGATGTGATGGTAAATTGGCTCATTTGCAAATGTAACCCACTCCTCCATCCATCCATCCATCCATCCAGACTTTGCTGTAAAAATCTGTTTATACCCCTGTCGTTGTACAATATTGTTTACTGTCATTGTATACTATGATTCATTAATAAATACACTTTACGATGTACACTGTGACTCATTAATAAATTAACTCTATTTTCTATTTTCAGTGTGCATTTAATATAACCATTTTGTTTTGCATTAATAAATAAGCTGTGTAAACAAACATAATGGCTCTGTCTTTATTTCCCCAGCCTCAGGAGTTTACCTTGTCGCTGGTGGTTGGGCTTAACTACTAACTTCTATCCTGAAGTTAGTGGAACCAAAAACTCCTAACTCATTAGTGTGAAGACTGCATGCTTGGGACTGGTGATGCACATTACTATGGCATCTCTGTTTCACCTGGACAACCACTGTAATAGATTAAGGAATGTGTGGTTCAAACGTCATGTGGAGCTATTGGAGGGAATGGGTCGACAGCAGCTTTCTTAATATAGCTGTACACTTGAGCAGACTTGGACTGGGTGGTCTCTTTTTGCTGGCACCTTTGTATGTCACATAATTCTTCCTAAATGGGACTGCATTCTTTACGTTATGATGTGCATACATTATTTATTGTATTTTTGTATGGCAAAAACTAGTGTCGAAAGTGCCCTTTTCAACTCACTAGTGCCCCTCTGATCCTCCGCCCCCTCAGTTTTTACAATCTTCCGGCACCTATGGTTCTTTCCCCATTAGCCAGAGTATTAGAGGTGGTGGCCTCAAGCACCTTAGCTTGAGGTACAGAGGAATTCCCCTTTTGCCTACTCTTGTGCTTTTTCTTATATTTCCCAAATATTTCTCATTCTGAATCAGAATTTGAATCACTGTTTGATCTAGGGGTAATCTTTTTGCTCTGTAATTCATTTTCTGAGTCAGATGATTCTTTTGATGAAATACCAGAGTCTGTCTTGCAGTCTTATCTCTTAAATGTATTTAAATTTTCCAGCGATAGTGGGGAATGCCGGACCCTGCGCTGCAACTTCAACTTTTACGGTAGTGCGCTGTGCCTGTCCCAATGTGTGTCTTACCTGTCACTGGATGAGTAGATAGCAGACATCTGCGACATTAAGATGTATTTTTGGAGCCCCTCAATGAAAGCAAGCACTGCTAAAAAATAAAACATTTCAGCAACCAACAAATGCATTCCCTACTATCACCGTATTTTTTTTCCATGCGATGATGGCATAATTTAAACTTTTCCAGTCATGGTTGGGGGGGGGGACTCTGCTACAGTAAACTACATCTGGAATACAAATATTCATAATCTTTTGGTACATAATACATAAGAGAGAAAGGATAATACTGTATTACTGATTAGAGATTTTTTTTCTGTGGGGGCGCTCCACCCCCCACACCCCCCAGGTGCTCCGATGAAGTCATGAGATATTGAGAATGCTTTCTTTGGTTGCTGAAACATTTTATTTTTTAGTAGTGCTTGCTTTCATTGGGGGGCTCTGCCCCCTCCACCCCCCGGTGCAATATTATTGGTGTTTAGTTATAGTTTGCTGAACTGTTTTATTTTTTATTACTTTTTTATTACGTTCATTGTGGGGCTCCGTCTCCCACATCCCCCATGTAATAATCAGCAATTTGTGTGTGCTTTCATATTATTGGTGTTATTTGGTTATTTTTTCAGTACTGCTAAACCTTTTTTAGTGCAGTTCATTTATTTGTTCAAAATAACAGCTTTTGACTCCTACTGTGCTTCCTCATTCATGAACTGAAATGATGCTGGATGATGCCAGACATGACCTGCACTCTGCACTCTGCACAACATTGCCGCAATACCACTTGATTTTCAGAAAAGCATGAGGCGGTCCAGCATCCTCCACTAATGCCAATTTTACTTAACTTGACTTTTACTGTGTAAACTCACATATTTTTTCTTTAACTCAATCAAATCTTTGTTAACTAGTTCATAAGCATTTGCTAGTTCAGCTTTTTCTCTTTTCAAACTCAAACACTACCCCTGCCATTGTTGTAACTCACTTTGCAAAATAGCACTTTCAGGGTCAGATATTCAAAGCTTTGCGCCGGGCAAAAAACATTTGCATGGGTTTAGCGCGGGATTAGCGTGGGTCTGCTATATTCAAAAGGCCAAATAACACGGGAAAACCGCATTAGCCCTGGGCAAACCATAAGTATATGCAAGGGGCAAAGTGAACATGAATACAGGTGCAATGAGATATTCAGCGAATAGCGCCACGCTAAGGTGTTTCGCATGACTTAGTGTGACCCATAGCGCCATACAAATTACTGCCCAGGAAAAGCTGGTCTTAACCCTGGACAAACAGCTTTGCATGACATTGTTGCTTTGTGCAGTAATAGCACGGCATAGCATGGCTTGCGCGGCCCTAACATATGAGTATGACACTTAGAAACTGCCAGACATGGAGGACACATGCCGCTCACTGATGGCACCACAATGATGCCAACGGCTGCCACAGGTCCCAGCCATGCACAGGCAGTAAGGGGTGATCAGGCCCACAGAGGTCATCACGGTAGTGTGGCAATACAGCACACACCTGCAGACCATACATCTGTTGTGCCCAACAGATACCAGCACACACAGGCAGCACTGTGGGCATGGTGTCCATTGAGGGGAGGGTGTACAGGTGGCCAGACCGCACCACAGCCCAAGTGTGGCCACAAGACTGGGACACAGCACGCAGTGCACATGGGCCAGTAGCGGGACTACCCCACCTCCTGTGTGTCTGTCGGATCCTTCATGCCCCCCCACCACATACAGCACAACTGTACAGATGCCACAGCACACACAGCTGGCCATGCATATGTCACTGTGTGCATCCCATGCCACAAGTACAGCATCTGTGGATCACAACACAGCATAACAGTGATGTCCACAGTCAGTGAACACCTGCACGTTGGGCCTGTCACTGTGTACAGTGCAGTCAGCATCACTGCCCTACACACCATAGACAGTGCTGTGTCCCTCACACTACTGGCCCCCTTGATACTATAGTGTCTGCTGTGCACTGTAGCATGTCCTACAGTGTGACAGTTGCATGCAGCACCACCACCACCTGTGGCTATGCTGTCTCATCCCCTGGGGTACAATATGCTATGCTATGCTGTACTGATTACATGTAGCCTGCAGCTATCATTGAGCACTGCCAGACTGACCTACAGGTGGAGCTGCAGTCAGACCTGGCCAGCCCCTGTACTTCCAGACTGACCTACAGGTGGCTCTGTGGGACCCTGCAGTAACGCTGGGCAAAATGCATGCAAATTGGGGCATAATGAGATGCTAATCTGGATGTTTGCCCAGAGGCTACCTAAGTAGGCTCATTTGCATGTCCCTTTTGAATATGGCAAAATTTAGCACAGGGCAAATGTGTTTGCATCGGGCAAACAGCTTAGCTCCGTGCTAATCTCACGCAAACACGTTAGCTCCGTGCTAATGGTTCAGGGAATATTATACTGTTTTGCACACTGTACTTTCCCATAGGCTGCTCCCTGCAGCTGTACTGGATCCATGCATTTGCTGGAACACACATTGGCCACATAAGTCACCTCTAGCTACCTTCACGTTGCTGTGCTCTGTGTTGCTGTTGTGGTCTGCACTTCCTGGTTGCTATATTCAGAGCTGTCTTATTCCAGGGCTAAGGTTGCCCTGCACTCCCAGCCCAGTTTGCCCTGCCTCATTCCCATGCTATATTCACCGAGGATGTCGTTGGATTCCTTCTGCCCCAGCTCACTGGAGCTGCAGAAATTAACAAGAAATGGGGCAATAACCACGGCTGCAACCGAGCTCCATGGAGCGGAATTAATTAACTGTAAGGACTGTGCCAGTCGGGGCTCTCCAGCTAGTGTTGCTGGTTGATTTTTTTTGTTTTAAAGAAGAAAGGCGCCAAGTTCCTCCAGCCAAGTTTGTCCTGCTTGGCTACTTAAAATCTGCCTTTCTTGCCCTCTCTGCAGTCTGAGTTCATCGGAATTTACTGAGGACATCGTTGGATTCCTTCTGCCCCAGCTCATTGGAGCTGCAGAAATTAACAAGAAATGGGGCAATAACTGTGGCTGCAACCGAGCTCCACGGAGCTGAATTAATTAACTGTAAGGCCTGTGCCAGTCGGGGCTCTCCAGCTAGTGTTGCTGATTGATTTTTTGCCCCCCCAACGAGCCCCTTCCACGTGTACATTTTATATAGACTTATGCCCCCCCCGAGGGTTGAACTTGATATGTTCCTAGTGTTATTGGTCCTGCATGCCTAAGCCCAGGATTTGAATATTCTGTGACATGTCCATGTAGTAGCCTGCATTCTGCTGCAATGTTTGTTCTAATCCCTGTCCATACCTATGCTCCTTCCCTGTATCACTAGGGTGTTTCTGGCTGTGTATGTCACAAACTCGCTCAGCCGGTCAACTCTCTACTCCCGAAGTGCCAATCTCTGAGCGTATGATTTATGTACAGTGAACAGACAAGTTAACCGTCTTGTCTGTTTTGTGGGTTCAAGTCACCTTAGCCTCAAGCTCTGGAAGGATTCAAACTGATACCCTCTTGTTAGCGTACCCAATTATCAGGCTCAGATAATTCTGTCTTCGGGGGGGCCAGATATCTTTGCCTATGGGCACCCAGCCAAGTCTTTCAAATGAACCCTTAGAACTCAATGCAAGACTTTTAGAGAACTCTATCCATTTCCCAGTTTGGTATACAATAAGCCCATACACAGTGTACTTATAACCTTTAAAAGCTCCAATTAAAATAAAAAGAATTGTCAAGGCACTCCAGCAGTTTCGTTTGTAAAAAAAAATCTTTACTTTAAAAATATCAGAACAGAACAATAATTACAGAACATATTATATATATCCCAACATATACAGCCTTAAAACAAACAGGAAAAAGTACAGTTCCTACAATACATACATTTAGACTGGTCTAATCTTACTCTTTTCAGTGCTGTGATGATTCTCCCTCAGTCAGCTAATATTCTCTTGTGTCTCTGTCAGGTTCACTTCAGCAATTAAACACACTTCTGAGCCGGCCTTCTCATGAGATCACTAACTCTGCCTTGGTGTATCAAACTTATATTTTACAATACAGGGTCTTCAAATAAAATATTTAAGAAAAACATGAGATGACCTCACTGACTTTCCTCTCCACAGGTTAACTGGTCAGAACTGTTTTTTGTTCTGCTACACATACATCTCAAAAGTTTCTTTGATCTAAGTCACTGTATTCAAAGCAAACGTGTATTGGCCTCTTTAATCCCATCTGGACCTTGGAATCTACACCTCAGGTCTTTCTGATGTACTTCAAGGGTTCCCCAGGAATGTATTTTGGACCTTCCGAATCCGTCTGGGTCCTCCCTGGCTCAGACATCAAACCTCTTCAATGTCCATTCTGGCCTCTCTCCGACACTCCTCCCCACAAGTCCTTCTTGGCAAATATGCAAGTCAAAGGATCTCCCAGAGGGCATTATGAATGGCTAATGTTATTTCCTGGGATGAAAGCAAATTGACAGGGTAATTGCACCCCAGATCTCTGCAGTTTAAAATACCTCCTGTCCTCTGAACTTATCCCTGGGGGGTCTTGATGTGTCAGTTCCAGTAAGACAGCCTTTTCCTTGAACTGACCCTTCCCTTCACATATTTTATATGTAATAACAAAAATTAATACAGTACTCGAGCACTCAGAGCTGGCTATCTACGTCACAGTGTACTCATACCTCTACTGGGGGTTAGCCTGTGGTGACTTACCAGCTCAGCTTTCCTGATGTTATACTAGTGGAAGCAGTGCTAGTGTATGTGATGCATTAGTGTTGTCTTACTAGATTATTTGTCCCCATCCTGAGAAACCAATTTTACTTGCATTCTGCCCAGAGCTGGCTTTAGGGAGTGCTGTGGGCTGAATATTGGTCTGGTACTATAACTAATGTCCCTGGTCTTGCCTGCATAGCCCCAGAACCTTATTTTGAATCATGCCCTCATGTGGCCTGCTAGCCCCTGCCAGCCTCTTACTCTCCCTTGTCATCCTGGACTGGAGCCTCTCCCTCTGTCCTGCTCCTGACTATAGCAAACTAAAAGTGTGCAGACCGCTATCCATCTTTTTTGTTTGACTTACACCTACCCTCCTTGGTTGGTTACACTCCTGGGGCTTAGGGCTATGGGGAACTGCTACAAGCTCATTTCCTACCTCATGGGTGCACCGAGATGGCCAAAATGGCCCACACCCTACCTGCCCTGGTACCTAAGGAAGCATGTCCTCCACCTTGCAGGAGATATTGAATTGAACCCGGGACCTCTCAGTTGCAGAATCTCCTCCCCCTTGGACCCAAGATGGAACCTGACCAAAGGTTTGAAGTTAGTTCAAATGAACATCTGCAGTCCAAGACCCAAATTGCATGAACTTGAGGCCTGGGTTGATCTCTACTCCCCTGATGTCATCAGAATCACAGAAACATGGCTCAAACCCTACATACTTACCCATGAGATAGACATCTCAGGATACACTGTTTTCTGGAAGGACAGAATAAACAGAAAAGGAGGAGGAGTGGTTATTTATGTATGGAACGCCCTTAATATCTGTCCATCTTGGTTGGATAATAGGTATTCTGAGTGTCTCCTAATTAAGCTCACCCTGGGTGGGACCAAATCCATGAACATTGGATGCACCTACAACCCACCCAAGGCAGCGAAATGTGAACTGGAGTTCCTCATCAGGCAGTTGGTCAGTAACCCTGTGGGGGAACTTATTCTCATGGGTGACTTTAACGTAAACTGGCTAAGCAATACAGTTAGCAAATCCTTGCTATCTGATGTGTTCCTCACGCAGGTAATCAGTGAACCCATGAGGCCTAACATTAAGACTGGAAACCATACTCTTCTAGACTGGATACTTGTTAACTGTCCAGACAGATGTAGAGCAGCTGGCCTGATGCCTGACTCTCTCAGCGATCATGCTCCTGTCTTTTGCATCTGGAGGAATAACTCGCTGAATGTTCCCCCTAGGATCATACTTGCTCGGGACCTATAAAGTTTTGTTCCCAATGATTTTCTCCGGGATCTGAGAGGGATACACTGGGTGGACCTTAATAATCTTGTTAACATTGATGTTGCTCTTGATTACTTTGCCCATCACTTCTTAAGTGTACTTAATAAGCATGCCCCACTTAAACAACGGAGAGTCAGTGGCAAATGTGCATACTGGCTGGATCAAGAAAGAAGAAAACAAATGAAGCTCAGAGATAAGGCATGGGGAAAGTTCAAATGCTCAGGAGCTCACGCTGATTGGCTATTATACAGGACCCTGAGGAATAGCTGTAAGAAAGAGCTTAAGCATGCTAAAAGTGCCTACATTAGATGACTCCAAGCCTCAAACCTGGCAAACCCCAAAAAGTTCTGGTCTCAAATAAATTGCCTCCTGAAGGGGCGCTCAGCTGAAGACCCCCAGAGCATCACAGTCGAAGGCAACTTGATTTCTTATATAGATGAGTTAGCTAATGCTTTCAACAGCTTCTTCACTGACCTGGATAGATACATTGATCCCTCACCTAGCAACACTAACTTCTCTCCCTTTGCCACCCACACTGGCCTCAACTTCCACTTCCGCCTGGTTACGTGGAAGGAAGTCCTCACCCTACTAAGCACCATCAAACCAGACGGTGCTCCTGGGTTCGACAACCTGGAGCCTAAGTTTCTGAAAATGGCTGCCCCAATTATTGCGGCTCCACTAAGGAACCTGTTTAACAAATCCCTCCTTCTCGGGCAATTCCCCACTAAATGGAAAATGGCCACCGTTGTCCCTATTCATAAAGGTGGTGACAAGGGCCTAATTGAAAACCACCATCCTATAGCCATACTCAGTGTGCTTGCGAAAACGATGGAGAAACTGGTGCATAGAAAGATTCTTGATTACCTTGAAACCCATTATCTACTTACAGAGGTGCAACATGGTTTCAGGAAAAACCATGGCACAGACATAGCCCTTGTCAAGTTCACCTCGGATTTACTAGGGACTATGGATCAAAGTCTAGCCACTGGTGCCCAATTCCTGGATCTTATGAAAGCCTTCGATTTGGTGAACCATGATCTCCTTGTTACCTGTTTTCAAAACCTCAGACTCGATCCACTTGCCTCCTCCTGGTTTCAATGTTACCTCTGTGGAAGAAAGCAGCTGGTAAAATGGAAGGGTACAGCCTCCATAATTAGGCCAGTGCACCAAAGAGTCCCCCAAGGTTCCATCCTTGGACCCCTGCTATTTACTATTTTCATCAATAGCATGCCAAATAATCGCGGTGGGGCCAACATCCAATTGTATGTAGACAATGCCATTATCTATAGGAGTTCGAAGGACTTAATTCAACTAAGCCAGAACCTCAATATGGACTTCAGAGAGTTGGAAAAGTGGCTAGTGGACATGGAACTAGTCCTGAACCTCAATAAATCCAAGGCCATGCTTTTCGGTACCAAACGGTTGGGAGCCAATAGATCAAACCTCCTACAGATCTCATCGGCCAATGGGACTACACTTGAGGTATGTGCATCCACAAAATATCTTGGAGTGCACCTGGATCAGGAGCTATCCCTGAGCCCGCATATTGAGGCCACCACCAATATCCTCCATCAAAGAACTGGCCTCTTATACAGACTTGGCGGATTCCTCTCTAGGGAAGCCCATATGGCTATCACCACTGGTACCATTCTCCCAGTGCTTCTCTATGGTGCTCCCTTATTACAACCTCCTCAGGGTACTACACTCAACAAACTCAAAGTCCTTTATCACAAAATTGCCCACCCCCAAATATGTTGGAACAATTGGTCAGAACAGCAATTTTTATGATAGGCACTTGGACATGCCTCAAGCCTTATCCCACATTTTTTCAAAAATCATATAAATAATTATAAAATTCAAATATGATATTATTCATGTTGTTCAGGTTTAAGATAATGATAAAAACATTTCTGCCACACCTAGAAGTATGAAAAATAAATTTTATTTACCCTGTACAATAATTCTGTGTCCCTAATTTGCATAAATACACCTTGTAAACAAACAACAAAGGTTTCAGAAAATCAGATAAACAAAACAAAGAAATAAAACAATGAACAAAAAAAACTGCAGTCTGGATACATTTTGAAAACAATAAAATTGTTTTTCTGTAAAAATATTTAAAATGACTTTGTTCAATTATTACTTTAACTTTCTTTATGACTTGTTCAAATATATTTTCTCATGCAAAAATGTTTATATTTTAATTAAACTTAAGTTTAAACTTTATCCCAAGATTTTGTAATTAAAAGTTAAGTTTACTCTGTTGCCTATGTTACCTTCCCAGATAAGCCAAATTAAAATATTAGAATTATTAAAATAATTAAAATAATACTTACATTTCTGGTTAATTGTAGAGGATGGTCTTCTTTTTCTTTTTGACTTTAAAAATCTTGGTGAGAATTGCTTTTTCTGGACAATAAAAATTCTGTAGTGGCTAGCTTGTCTGTAGTATTTGTCTTTTCCTTGTCCACCCTCAAACCTGGGACTTTTGGACTCCACTGGCATCAACTCAGCAGTGCAGACTGGATCCTCCTTGCTTGGGATGTCATAAATTGTCAAAAGTCACTTATCAGAATTTTTGATGGGAACATCATCAGTAAGATACTAACAGTTCCAAGGCACAATGGTAGATTCCTTCACCACCGCAGCTGTTTGCAGAAAAGGATTTCCTTGTGAACAGCGAAGTTCTTGGTAACTGGGTTCTATGACTGTTCCTGTTTCAATTCATTTCCACATGAACCTCAAGACACTGGAATTTGACTCATTTGTTGTCAAACAGCACTGGAGACCCCTTGGCCGATGCAATTAACAGTTAGTCTCTTGTCCAAGCTTAAGCAGAAATTCCAAAAGATCATGCCAGTCAGGACGCCCAATATTTAAACTGCTCTCTGCTTCATCCAATATTGGAAACAGTCTTCTTTGTAACAATCAGTTCTTGTAGCTGGCCCTTGTTGCAACTTCGTCAGCTTCCAGGCTTGACCTCAGCACCCTCTGGTGGACACATCAATGGCTTAACCAAATGCTGTTCCCAGACAGGCATGGCTTCAGGCTTTCAGCCTAGTAAAAGTCTTAAAACCACATAATTACTCAGTCCAACTGGCATAGGTCCAGACACCTCAAAGATTTCAGCAGTTCTGGGTTGGACCTGGCAGAATTTGGCTATGTGTTTTATATTCAGAGTGACGTCATTGTTAGTTTTGATTGGTCTGTGTAGATGATGGAGGTGTGGTTCTATACTCCACCCTAAAGACTTCTCCCTTGCTCAAAGTCCACTTTTAAACATAAAATTATTTTTTCCTTCTATCTTTTTTATGCAAAATGATACCATATTTCAACAAACATAGTTGAACTTCTCTCATTGAATGGAGCTTTTTTAAAGTATCTCTCATTTCTCTAGGACCATTATTTTCTGAGATATGGTAATAGTTCATAAAATGTCTTATAAAAGTTATTTTATAGATATCTTAAAAATGCTCACAGACTCTTGATCTACATTTTTTTCCAGTTCAAGATGACATGTCTGTAACCCCCCTACAAATGGGGGTTCCCAAAAAGTCTTCATTGAGCTTGCCTAAATGCTCACTGCCAGGCTGGTGTCCTGCATTTTAGCAGTTTAAATGTGATTACCAGAGCCTGTATAGTCTCTGTGTACTATTTCTTTAAGAGCTGATTGCAGCACAAGTAATACGAGATGGAGCTCTGTTGAAAGATGTAACTATCTGCTGAAAATCATTTAGAGTGATAATGATAATGTAGTTTGTCTAACCTGCTTTCTTTGTAGCAAAGACTGTTTTGTTTGTCTCCACTATCTTGGTCCTGGACTGCAAATTGGACCAATCAGTTCTGGTGGGATCTAGAATGTAGCCGGACTACAGGAGCTGTCTGGAGTCAAAATCTGTAGGAACTGTAGTTTGGGGCTTTTGGCGCCTTTTTTGCAACTGAAGGGCGAGCTCTTGCTTTGACTGACAGCCAAATCAGCTAACCAAACCTTTTGGATCTTGGGGAAATCCCAGACTGCTTGCAATTTTCAGTTAATTCTGAGCTGGGAAGTAAATGAGAAGAGCTCAAGTATTTTTTGAGCAGCAATCCTGAGTGGATTCACATGGGAGAACTGTGAAAGGGCTAAATTGTGGCTTGCATGTCTGCCTGCTGCCCTGAGAGGGGAAAGAGAACTGTTTTCAGACTGAATCTGAGTTGTGTGACTAAAGTAAGCTACTGAAGTGGGCCAAGCTCAACCTGAAGAAGTCCGAAGATTTTGCTGAATGCAATCGGCCCGTCAGGAGTTCCAGCTACCTCTAAGCTCCCAGTGTGTGCAGAGACTTTGCGATTGTGACCAGGGAGCGCTTTGCCGGATACAGTAGAATTTCCTCACATGTAAATGTGTTCTGCTTGCTGGAAGCTGTATCCAGCCCAAAACGGACTGCATCCAAATTTGTCTTCATGTGGTCTGGGCCTTGCCAGACTGGCCCAGCCAGACTACCCGCTGCACAGAGAAACCATCGACGAGAGACCTGCCTGGGGATCAGCCCCCTGCTCCACACTTGATCAGGAACGACGCCTCTGTGACTCGTGTGGGCCCTGCTTTTCCTGGCATTTCAGATCAACCACCTGCAATCTTGATTTTTGTCCAGCCTGTGTCCAGTCTTGGGTATCATGAGTAAATACTAGGGTAGCTCCCTGCAACAACAGCTTAATCTGAGTGTGTCATCTGATTGTCTTGTTGTTTCATTTCCTTTATGAACTGAGCCCTCTAGCTCTGGATTACAAATATTGTGTACTGTTCATGTTGTGTTTTCTATCACAGGGCCCCAACCAGCTGCGATGCCGTCCAACCCCAGGCAACAGTCTTGGCTAGCCCATCTCTTCTCCACCTGGGTACCCAGAGGTGTGACTGTGCGGGGGGACTCAAAGCACATGCATAACTGTTTGATTGATACAACCTTTAAGCTAATTAACCTGATCTTACCCCTCCCTTGTTCAAGTCCCCTGAATGAATCAGATCTAACTTTTTCTGCATGTAATCTGACTGTGGCTCCAGTTTGTTCTCAAAGTACTGTACTGTTGCTATTTGCTGTGCATAACCTTGTTTTACAAGGGGTCTCCAGAGTCAAGCCAGAGGAACCAGTCCTAGTGGTAAGTGCAAACAGTGTGGGTACTTGTCGGGTGTACCAGGGGTATTGTGAAAGTGATTATTGTACAGTGTTCAGGCCACTAGAGGGGAAGGAGGGGGTTACAGTGTCCCAGAGGACAGTGCCCAGGTTAGCTTGACCACTACCAACCCTGACCTCCGGGTGGAGGCACCCGTTTCAGAACCCAGGCCCCTTAACCTGCTACTAGCCAAGCAGGCAGGGGTAGTAGCTCTTGGGATAGCACCACCTAGGAGTTACATCTTGGAGGCTCACCGCTGGGATTTTGTGTCTTCTAGTGGCCGAAATTATGAATTATTGTCAAATATAAATGGCTACCTCAACAGAAGTGGCTATGCACCAGTTGGTGAGGTGGTGTACAGGGCAGGAGACTGACCCTCACAATGCCCTGCTTGTATTGGATATTCCCCTGAACATTGGTAAAGACGCTGTAGAAGGAGTACTTTCCAAAGTTGAATGTTTAACAAACTCTGTGGTGGTGGGATGACAGACTGATTTGACCGCCCAAACTTTCATGGCGTTAGTACAGTGTAGTGACCCCCAGTGGACAGTTCCAAAATGCCACGGACTATTGCTCCAGAAGGGGCCCCAGCAGCCTGGAGAGTGATAACTAGAGACAGTAAAGACCCCGGGGAGGATGAGCCCCCCCTATTATCTGAGACTTTTTAGGAGAAATTTGCTAAGTTGTTGCTGGAGGAAGGGAAAACCATAGAGGACTTTAAGAAACTATTCCTGCCACCTGGGGGTGTTCCTTCCCCAACACCCCCTCCCACTCCAGCACTGGTTACAGCCCCATCTTCTGTGCCCATGCCAATGCTGTCCCCTATATCTGTACCTGCCATTAGTCACGACTTCTACCGAAGGTTGAGAATCTTCTCGGGCACCCTCTCCACCCCCCAGAGGGAGGATGACTGGGAGACCTGGATAGACTATGTTGCCCCTCTAGTACTTGAATGGCAATGCTCAGAAGCAGAGAAACATAAGAGGTTGAGTGAGAGCCTCCAGTGTCCTGCACTGGTTACCATCTGTGCCAAGCGGGCCAATAACCCTGAAGCAACTGCACAGGACTATCTTGATGTATTGGGAGAATGTGTATGGGAGCCCAGATTCAGATGAGGACCTGTGGTGGAGAGTAAGAAATGCCCAGCAGTACTCAGGGGAGCCATTGTCTGTGTATGTACCTTGTCTTGAAAAGCTGCTACAAGAGTGCCTCAGAAAGGGTAGTTTGCCATCAAATGGATTAGATCAAACTAGGCTGGACCAGATCCTTAAGTCTGCTCCATTTTCAGAATTGTTACTGCTTCAGCTGCGCCTCACCAACCGACTGGAATCGCCCCCCCTCTTATGATGAGCCAATGAAAGAAATTCGGGTGGTTCAGCAAAGGCGACCCGGGGTGGCAAATTTCACCAATATCTGCTGCTACTGTGCAAGTGACAGCGAGTGATCATCCGAGTGGGGTTCAGGGGCAAAAGTCGGCACCTAACGAGCACTCTGAGAATGTAAAGGACTTCGTGCTCTGGGCCCAGTTTTTGAAAGTCGAGCTATTAAAGGAAGTCTGAGAGTTGAAGGCAGGCACCTCTGCAAGGGTTCCTCCCATGGAACAAGATTCTGGTTCCTCTCAGGACATGACTGTCATGGGGGTGGGGGTACACCCTCAGGCATCCTCAACCGAGGGTAGCTCCCAAGCTGAAATCAAAGAACTGACTGCCACCCTAAAGGAACTATTGAGACACATTGCACCCCTCTCACTGCTGCAAGCAGATATTGGACCCCAATCCCTTGCTACTACTTCAGCTCCTCATGCAATGTTCTCTCCAAGGATGACCCAGCAATCTATCATTTGTCACAACTGTGGAAAGGATGGCCATATGAAGAGGAAATGCCAGTCTCAGAAAGACTTAGAGAAAGTGGTGAACCGGCTTCAAGGAAAGCTTCAGAAAATGAATCAGTGGTCAAGGGGTGCACAAAATAACCACAGTGAAGGCTTCGGACATCCTAACTCAAACCCCTCTGTGGCTAAATCGTCCATCCAGGCTCCTGCTGCTGTCCCTCCAGACTGGTCCAAAATAATGGGCCCTTCAATGGAGACTAGTATGGCTGTGAATGGTATTCCTACTCAGGTTGTGCTGGACAGTGGGTCGCAAGTGACCATTGTATTTAAAGACTGGTATCACAAACACTTATCTGCTGTGCCCTTACAATCCCTGGAAGGCCTACATGTGTGGGGGCTGAGCGACGAGTCTTATCCCTACCTAGGACATGTCCACCTCTGGTTGTCATTTCCTGCAGCTGTAACTGGTGTAGAGGAGCAAGTCGAGACACTGGCCTTAGTGTGTCCTCCTACTGGACTGTATGATGGGGTTCCCCTGTTAATTGGGACCAACGCCCACATGTTTGGGAGACTGGCACAACTCTGTCACGAGAAACAAGGGCAACGGACTGGGAGGACCCTAAGAAGTCCTGCTCTGATCAAGAGGGCCTATGATTTGCAACAGAACCCCAAGGGAATGGACCAGGATGAACCAGTAGGGGTCGTGTGGAAGAAGGATCCCGATTCAGTGATACTGGCCCCTAATGCCCAGTGTACCATTCAAGGGGAGGTCCACCTCCGTAAAGATGTCAAGAACAAAATACTGATGTTGCACGCGCCAGGCGATGGAAAATTGCTGGAAGGATTATTGGTTAAACCCAGCATTTTGCCAGCTTGTGTTCATGCCTATGCATGACGAGTGATGGTCCAGATTCATAATGTGTCAGATCGGGAGATCCGGATGAACAGAGGATGCACCCTAGCTATGGTACACTGCGCAGACACTGCAGTGTTGCCCAGCAACAAGCACCCTGGCAAGACAGATAGAGTGACTCCTGACTTGTTTGATTTTGGTGACTCCCCATTGCCAGCTGAATGGCAGACTAGAATTAGCCATAAACTTGCCCAGAGAGAGCAAGTGTTTTCATTGAAGGAATGGGATGTGGGATGTGTCCAGGGTGTGGAGCATCACATACGCCTGCATGATGAACGGCCATTTTGAGAGAGGTCTCGACGCCTAGCCCCTGCAGACATAGACGATGTGAGAAGATACTTGCAGGAAATGCTCATGGCTGGTGTGATACAAGAATCCAGGAGCCCATATGCTTCTCCCATTGTGGTTGTGCATAAGAAGAATGGATCTGTGAGAATGTGTGTTGATTATTGAACTCTGAATCGTCGGACCATCCCTGATCAATACACCATGCCCCGTACACAAGATGCTCTGGATTGTTTGAATGGGAGCAAATGGTTCTCGGTGTTGGATCTTCGCAGTGGATATTACCAGATTCCAATGGCTTTGGAGGACTGTGAGAAGACAGCCTTCATCTGTCCTTTGGGGTTCTACGAATTCCTGAGAATGCCACAGGGGATATCGGGTGCCCCAGCCACCTTCCAGCGACTGATGGAATGAGCAGTGGGAGACATTAATTTGCTGGAATGCCTGGTGTACTTGGACAATGTCATTGTGTTTGGGAGCTCCCTAGAGGAACATGAGAGTCGACTGTTCAAAGTACTAGACCCAACTGGAAGATTTCAGCCTCAAGCTGCCCATTGACAAGTGCCAATTTTTCCAAACCTCTGTGAAGTATGTGGGGCACACAGTGTCTATAGAGGGGATAGAGACTGATCCTAGTAAAGTTGAAGCCTTGACTACTTGGCCCCAGCCCCACAATTTGAAAGAACTACAATGTTTCCTTGGATTCTGTGGCTACTACCGCCGGCTCATAAAGGACTATTCCAAAGTGATTCAGCCACTCTTGAATCTTACCCAGGGTTACCCTCCTACCAATCAAAAATACAAAAAGGGGCTGTCAGAGAACTAGACAAAGCATATTTCCGCCAAGGTGAACTTTTCGGGTCCCGCTGGATGCCTAACTGTGAAGCAGCTTTCCATGAAGTCATGTACCAGCTCACCGATGCCCCCATCCTCGCTTATGCTGATCCCAACAAACCCTATGTGCTGCATACTGATGCCATTCTACAGGTCTAGGAGCTGTACTGTATCAAGACCATGAGGATGGTTTGAGACCAGTGGCATTCGCCAGTAGGAGCTTGACCCCGTCAGAGCAAAACTACCCTGTGCACAAGTTGGAGTTTCTTGCATTAAAATGGGCCATTGTCAACTAGTTTCATGATTACCTCTATGGGGTGAAAATATTGGTGAGGACTGACAATAACCTGTTGACCTATGTACAGACTTCAGCTAAGTTAGACGCCATGAGGCACCGGTGACTTTCTGCATTGTCAACACATGATTATGCCGTCGAATACCAACCGGGACTGAATCATATTGATTGTAACGCCCTTTCCCAGAGGCCCATTTCAAAGAGTGACAGGGTCAGGCTGTCTGAACCTGACATCCCAGCATTGTGCCAAAAGTTTGACAGAAATGAACAGATGTCTACGGACACAGCGGACTGCTCAGTAGATTGCTTGGGCCCCTCTGACACTTGCATACCGGCTGCGTAGTGCCACTTTTCTGCTCTAGATATTAGTGCACTACCTCAGTTTGACAATGATAGCATTCAATGGGCTCAATCCCGAGATCCTATGATTCTGCCAGCCCTTGACGCCCTTCATGCAGGAAAAAATGTATCCAAGTTGCGTTCCTCTGATCTGCGAACCGCTTTCTTGTTTAAAAAAGGCCCCAGGTTGAAGCTGCTTAATCAGTTGTTGTATAGATAGACATTAGATTGGGGTGGCCAAATAGACAAGCAACAACTGGTCCTGCCCACGGCCTTCAAAGATTTGGTACTGAGGTCCCTCCACAATCTTATAGGCCACCTTGGTATCGACCGGACCCTTGACCTAGTACGATCTCGATTCTACTGGCCCAAGATGGGGACAATGTTGAGTACCATGTAAGGACTTGTAGTCGCTGCCTGCAGAGAAAAGCCCTGCCTCAGAGGGCTGCCCCCTTGTCAACATTACTACCAGCACCCCAATGGAACTAGTCTGCAAAGACTTCTTGAGTTTAGAGCCTGATCAGCGAAACATTGGCAATGTGTTAGTGGTTACGGACCATTTCACACGGTATGCACAAGCTTTTCCCACCAAAGATCAAAAATCATCTACTGTGGGCAAGGTGCTAGTGGAAAATGTCTTTGTCCACTATGGTGCCCCCCAACGAATTAACTCTGGTCAGGGCCGAGACTTTGAGAGTTGGCTAATCAAAGAAATGCTCTTTCTATGGGGGGTGCGAAAGTCAAGAACCACCCCTTATCACCCGCAGGGGGATCCTCAACCAGAATGCTTTAACTGCACCCTGCTAGATACGCTAGGCACCCTCCACCCAAAAGACAAGCAAATTAGCACCTTGGTACATGCATACAATTGCATGAAGAATGATGCTACCGGGTTCTCTCCCTACTGCCTCATGTTCGAGAGAGAGGCCCGGCTGCCTGTTAATGTCTGTTTTGGGGTTTCTCCTGATGGGGTCCAAGCCGAAGATTACCTGCAATATGTACAAAAACTGAAAGCTCAATTGAACCATGCCTATCAACTGGCCCAGACAATGGCCGCCAAAAGAAATCTAGCCAACAAAGAGAGACATGATAGAAAAGTAAAGGCTCAAGAGCTTAGGTCTGGAGACCGTGTGTTGTTGCCGAATTTAGGATTGCATGGTAAACACAAAATTGCTGATCGATGGCACCATCTTCCCCATGTCATAGTTGGAAAGTTGGATGATTTGCCAGTGTACAAAGTGCGCCCAGACAATAACTCCCAAGCTGTCAAGATCATGCACCGTAACCACTTGCTACCTATTGGTCAAGTTATAATTGAGGCTGAACCCACCGAGATTGATTCCCCTTGACCAGTGACTCATGCTACAGCAAGAAAGAACAGAGTCAACCTGCCCCCATGGTTGCTGATTCAAGACTTCCCCGCAGCAGGCTCAGAATGATAGCGACTGCCAGTTTAACTTGGATGACAGTGAGTGTGATAATGCTTATTACCCCTCATATGAACTGAGTCAGTTGTTTTGTGGAAATCCTATGTTGAATTATGGGGATGAAGCAGGGCCTTTTGGACTGCCTAACGCCCTGGCATCATCCTTGGAGCCAATGCTCCCTGAAGGTGAAGTGCAAAGTATCACGTCTGAGGATGCTGAGTCTTTGTGTATTGTGGAACTGTATGATTTGCCTGAAGGACAGGCTGATGGCATGAGTCTTTCTGGTGACCTGCCAGAACTTGAGGAACACAATGAGAGTGCTGACAACCCCTTTTCAGTGCCAGAGTGTCTTCAAAATGAGCCAAGTGTTGTAGAAACAGAGACTACAGAGCAAGGGTCTGACAGTGCTCCCAACTTGGACATTCCCCATCATGCAGAGACACCCTCACAAGTGATGAAATCTCCAAGACCATTGCTGAAAGTACAGAGACTGCGGTTGTTCACCCCAGAAAGACTGTCCGAGCTGTCAAGCCAGTGGTGCACTTCAGTTATGATTCCCTCGGGAGGCCAGTGGATTTGTCTCTCAGCATAGTCCACAAAGGTGTTTATGTCTCTCAGAGCTCACTGCCCAAATTGAGCTTGACGGCCCATTCCAGGTTACTTGTTTTGCCCTCTCACCATGGTGCCCCTGCCCCATCCAGCCCCAAGTTAGTTGATAGGGAAGGGCCCCCCTTTGCATTGTTTAGAGTACAAGAAGTTATTACATGATTCTGTATAGTAATGTTCAATTTACCTGTGTGAAATATGCATATTGTATTGTCAAAATGGAAATGATATAGTGGAGTACATCGAAATGTATAGTAAAGTGACAAGTTATGCCAATTAATGAATCAGATACTACTTGTATAGCATACTAATGGTATAAATGTCTTGTATATGTTGCATTTTCAATGTTATGATGGTACAGACTTGACGCAGATGCCAAGTTTTCCCAGACAGGGAAGGGTGTAACCCCCCTACAAATGGGGGTTCCCAAAAAATCTTCATTGAGCTTGCCTAAAAGCTCACTGCCAGGCTGGTGTCCTGCATTTTAGCAGTTTAAATGTGATTACCAGAGCCTGTATAGCCTCTCTGTACTGTCTCTTTAAGAGCTGCCTGATTGCAGCATAAGTAATCTGAGAGGGAGCTCTGTTGAAAGATGTAACTATTTGCTGAAAATCATTTTGAGTGATAATGATAATGTAGTTTGTCTAACCTGCTTTCTTTGTAGCAAGGACTGTTTTGTTTGTCTCCACTATCTTGGTCCTGGACTGCAAATTGGACCAATCAGTTCTGATGGGACCTAAAATGTAGCCGGACTACAGGAGCTGTCTGGAGTCAAAATCTATAGGAACTATAGTTTGGGGCTTTTGGTGCCTTTTTTGCAACTGAAGGAAGAGCTCTTGTTTTGACTGACAGCCAAATCAACCAACCAAACCTTTTGGATCTTGGGGAAATCCCAGACTGCTTGAAATTTTCAGTTAGTTCTGAGCTGGGAAACATAGACTTTGACGGCAGATAAGGACCACTTGGCCCATCTAGTCTGCCCATTTCCCTACCTGCAGGATAGGCCGCAGATCCTAGTTTACCAACAGCCTATTTCTTCCTGCCAGACTTGTGAAAAGTGGAAGTGAAATAAGAAGAGCTCAAGTGTTTTTTGAGCAGCAATCCGGAGTGAATTTGCATGGGAGAACTGTGAAAGGGCTAAATTGTGGCTTGCATGTCTGCATGCTGCCCAGAGAGGAGAAAGAGAACTGTTTTCAAACTGAATCTGAGTTGTGTGACTAAAGTAAGCTACTGAAGTGGGCAAGTGGGCCAGGCTCAACCTGAAGAAGAATGAAGATTTTTCTGAATGCAATCGGCCTGTCAGGAGTTCCAGCTACCCCTAAGCTCCCAGTGTGTGCAGAGACTTTGCAATTGTGACCGGGGAGCGCTTTGCCTGGTACAGTAAAGTTCCCTTACATGTAAATGTGCTATGAGCTGCTAGTGGGTCGTGAGTTAGTTCCCCACTGTGTGAACTGAGTTCTGCTTGCTGAAAGCTGTATCCAGCTCAAAACAGACTGCATTCGAATTTGTCTCCATGCAGTCTGGGCCTTGCCAGACTGGCCCAGCCAGACTACCCGCTGCACAGAGCAGCCATTGACGAGAGACCTGCCTGGGGATCAGCCCCTTGCTCCATGCTTGAACAGGAATGACACCTCTGCGACTTGTGTGGGCCCTGCTTCTCCTGGCATTCCAGATCAACCACCTGCAGTCTTGATTTTTGTCCAGCCTGTGTCCATTCTTGGGTATCGTGAGTAAATACCAGGGTAGCTCCCTGCAACATCTTAATCTGAGTGTGTCATCTGATTGTCTTGTTGTTTCTTTTCCGTTACGAACTGAGCCCTCTGGCTCTGGATTACAAATATTGTGTACTGTTCATGTTGTGTTTTCCATCACAGGTCCCCAACCAGCTGCGATGCCAGCCAACCCCAGGCAACAGTCCTGGCTATCCCATCTCTTCTCCACCTGGGTACCCAGAGGTGTGACTGTGTGGGGGGACTCAAAGCGCATGCATAACTGCTTGATTGATATAACCTTTAAGCTAATTAACCTGATTTTGCCCCTCCCTTATTCAAGTCCCCTGAATAAATCAGATCTAACTTTTTCTGCATGTAATCTGACTGTAGTTCCAGTTTGTGCTCAAAGTACTGTACTGTTGCCATTTGCTGTGCATAACCTTGTTTTACAGGGGGTTCCCAGGGTTGAGCCAGAGGAACCAGCCCTAGTGGTAAGTGCAAACAGTGTGGGTACTTGTGGGGTGTACCAGGGGTATTGCGAAAGTGATTATTGTACAGTGTTCAGGCCACTAGAGGGGAAAGAGAGGGGTTACAGTGTCCCAGAGGGCTGTGCCCAGGTTAGCTTGACCACTACCAACCCTGACCTCCAGGTGGAGGCACCTGTTTCAGAACCCAGGCCCCTTAACCTGCTACTAGCCAAGCAGGCAGGGGTAGTAGCCCTTGGGATAGCGCCACCTAGGGGTTACATGTCTCTTTCTCATCTGTCATTTTCACACAGTCTATAAAATTTAAAACTTCTTGCTAAAGATTAATCTCTTTGTCTGAGCTTAATGTGGCTTGACGTCACATTGCTTGCAGCTCATTGAAAAAACTTTGACACTCCGGCCCCATGGTGCCAAGCAAAGGGGTTCACTTAGCATGCTAGTGACCCGGGTTCGTGTCCCAAGCCAGGGTACTAGGAGCAGACCAGCATGGAGGGGATGCACAAGCATTCATTGGATGCTTCCCTTCCGGGGGGGGTGGGGTCTGCCTTGGCACCTCCAGGTGGTTTGGACGCATGCTTGGGGACGTGAGGCCTTGACACTCCTCTTGCATGCCTCTGCCTGAGAATGCCCCCCACAAGGCTGAAAACTTGCTGGAGTGAGGCAGGGGGAAAACAGGAAAAAGGGCATCTTGACCGACCAGATGACAGCCACCCGGACCCCCACTGCCATGGAGCTCCCGGACAGCCAGGGCTGACCTCAGCAGCACCCAGGGCCAAGCAGGTAAGCCACAAGGCTAATTCTCTGGAGGGAGAGGAACCGCCTGACGAAGGGATATATCGGGTTACCCTGGCGAGGTCTGCAATATGGGGTCAGCAGGTGGTGACAGGAGTTGCCGAAGGTGAGAGTGGTTCCTGGCAGCCCGAATGAGAGGCTGGCCAGGATGCAGGGGGAGGCACATAAACAAATCATACAAAAAAAAAACGTGATGTATCACCTGTCAAGTTCCTGATGATATCTGTTAATGAAACATAAGCCTTTCCACCAGCTCTGTGAAGAAACCAGTTTTAGGGGAAGCTCTCAATTTAAACGGGAACTTAACTGGAGAATTTTTTTTCCAAACTCTGAAGTTGTCTCTTCTTAAAAGGCATTGATGCTCTATCCCCTTTTTATTGTTTAAAATTTTACACAAGCAGTGTTTTCCTTCCTCTTGCTTTTGGAACTTATGTAGATAGCAATTTCAACCAGAAGTTTAGTATGCCTCCCATACTTAATAATTAAGCACTTATAAAGAATATCAAATAGTAATTAAAATAATGTAAATAATAATATTATATAAATAATAATAATAAAATATTTTAACAAGTTTTGTTCCTACATGGTGATGGCCCCTTCCTCCAACCCGGCCTAATGCCTGGTCTCCCTTGTGGCTTGGTGCTGCTAACTAGTCTCCACCTGGTGGCAGCCAAGAGCCAGGGAAACCCATGTCCCTCCCCCAGAAGAGGAGACCTGCCTTGAGGGATGGCGATTGTCTCTTGGGAACAGGAAGGGACCACTCTATACCACCACTGCAACGGTCACTTTTTTAATACAGGGACAGCGATCAGCTCTCATGGATGGGGAGGGCCCAGTATTCCACCACTGCAACAGTCACAATTCAGGGACAGTGATTGGCTCTCGGGGATGGGAAGGGACCACTAGACTACCAGAAGCATTTGTCTACAGAGGAGAATGACAATCTGCATTGGAGGGGGCACAAAACCCTCTTTGCAGCCCATGCAAATGGGCCCATAATGGGCATGCAAATGGCCAGCTAGCACCTTGCATGCCCAATGGGCTTATTTGCATAGCTGTTTTTGTGAATAACAAATAGCACACTGGCGCTATTCATTGTGGGACCATTTAAAGGACTGCAGGTCATGGCAACACTAATGGGGTTAGAGGTAATGATAATGGGGTTACTGCTGCTTCTACCTAGCCCTATTCACAGTTGGATCACACCCCATGCTATCCATCTGTGAATAATATTTTTTCTACCTGGGCAATCACAAAGAGCAGAGCAAACTTTTGCGTTGAACTTTTGCAATTATTTGTGACTCTAGCCCCATGAGTTTTTTTTTTTTATTTTCTCAATTCTAACCCTTCCCAGGTTTGTAATGGTATTTCTAAGCCAAATGTGGCGGCCATATTTTTTTCTTGAAAAAACCAAAAACTCTAAATTAAAACATTTGTAAAATACTCAAATTCTGGTGGAACTAGAAAGTCTTATCACCAAATAAAGCTGTAAGATTCCTGCAATCTTTCATTGTGAAAAAAACAGTAGGATCAGATTTTTTATTCAATTTCGTTGCACTACTGCTTTTAAAGTAGCATTTTAAATTCACATTTGCTTAATACCTGTTGTCTTCTTGTACATATCTCTCTGTGTTGTTTTCTGTTTCCTTGATGTGTGCATAGTTTCCTTACAGCTTCTGAAGACAACTTTAAACTAGACATTGGAGCCTCAGCCAGTGACATGTATGGTAAGTGCACTCCTCCCTCATACTGGACATGCTGAGATGAGAGAAGTCCAGGACCTGAGCTGCAGCAAGAAATGCTTAAATACTCTAGTGTAATTCTGCTAACAGTTATTGTAATGCTGATGTGAGAACTTGCAAGTAAAAAGGCTGCAACGCATTAGGTGGGTGGGTTGTTTTTCTTTCTACCTAAGAAGTGTTGCTGTTTGACTCCCTTAATGGAGTCCGGGGTATGTATATTTGTCCTGCAAACCTCTGCACCATTGTGCCTCATAGTGCTGGAGAAAGTGTGCTTTTTAGAGGTTTGGCTGTACTAAATATTATTATGATACCCAGGTTTAACCTTTGCAATGTGCTTTTTTTCTGTATTTCTAAAGCCCCACTCTATCCAAAAGTAAAACTAGGGATCAGTGCAGCAGCTGCCTTGATAATTGAATCTACTGATTACAGACCACCCCTTCTCTGAGACCTCCATTTGCTAACAAACATTCAGGGATAGAAACATAGAATTTGACAGCAGATAAGCACCGCTTGGCCCACCTATTCTGCCCGTTTCCCCTGCCTGTTTCCTATACTGCAGATCCTAAGTGATCTGTGGCTTACCCTCTCTTCCCTATCGCTAGGGTTCCCTTATGTCTATCCCATGCATTCTTGAATTCCAATACTGTTTTTGCTTCCACAACCTCCACTGGTAGGCTGTTCCATGCATCCACCACTCTTTCCATGAAAATATATTTCCTCATGTTACCCGAGTCTACCCCACTCTATTCTCATATCATGGCCCCTTGTTCTTGAACATCTTCTTTTCTAAAAAATAATCCCCTCCTGCACTTTGTTTATACCCTTAACATATTTGAAAGTCTCTATCATCTATAAGGGGTGGTCAGAGTGCTCCTGTTGGGTGATTCCATGATCAGGGGTATCAAATGGGATAGGGAGGGGGAAGCCTGCCCGGTTAGAACAAAATGCTTCTCTGGACTAACGGTGCACAGAGCCAAGCATGAGGTATATCAGCTGGCAAAGGATTGTGGAGGTTCCCCGGACATACTGGTCCACCAGGGTACAAATGACACTGAGGGAAATAGTGAGTTAGAGATACAGGCAAGATTCAGGGAGCTTGCCAGGGTCTGTCATGACATAGGATGCACAGTTTCCTTCTCAGAAATCCTGCGGTGCCAAGGGCTAGTGGGGAACACAAAAGGAAGATTAGGGAGATAAACCAGTGGCTCAGGGAGTGGTGTGAGGCCAGAGGGTATGGGTTGGTGGGGGATTGGGGGGAGACCTGGGAGGATAAGGAGCTGTATGCTAGAGATAGGCTCCATCTCAATATGGATGGGACGGAAATCCTTACGTTGAAAATAGAGGGGTTTGTTGGTGAAAGGTGGGGTTTAAACTTGTGAAGAGAGGTGGGATGGGAGAAAAGGCTGTCGAGCGGGGTCCGATAAAAGAGGGACTCTGTCTCCAGCCCCCAGAGGAGCTGGAGGAATGTGGGAAAAGGCTGACTGGTAAGGTGCAGACCGGGGGAAGACGGAATCCCCATGGGAATGCGAGCAGGGGAAATGGAAGTATAGGAAAAGGGTGGAAGGTAGTCCTACTAAATGCCAGGAGCTTGGGCAATAAAATGCCTGAGCTCCAGGCGATGCTAACTGAGGGAGAGGTGGATGTGGCAGCGGTCACTGAGACCTGGGCCACCGCAGGGCACGACTGGGACCTGAACCTGGAGGGTTACACCACGTTCAGGAAGGACGGGGGGGAAGGGGAGGAGGGGTAGCAATAATAATCAAAAATTGCATTGGCATAGGAGGAGTGGAGGAGGCGGAGGGAACCATGGAGGCAATTTGGGTCACCTTGATAACAAGAGGAGGCAAGAGAGTAAAAATAGGAGTGGTGTATAGACCCCCTGTGCTGGCGGAGGAGCTGGAGGAGAGTCTGGTGACAGATGTGGGGAGACACTGCAGATTGGGCAGGGGAAGGATGGTGGTGTTGGGGACTTAAACATGCCAGGAACGGACTGGGAGACTATGACATCCTTGGTGGCCAGGGAACAGAGGTTGTTGGATGTCTTTCAGGACACGTTCTAACTCAGCAGGTGGGGGAACCGACCAAGGGAGGTGCGGATACTGGATGTGGTCCTGGCAGACAGTGACCAGATTGGGGGCCTGGAGGTAAGGGACCCGTTGGCGGGGAGCGACCATGCCACGGTCTGGTTCTGTCTGGACCTAGGAGAGGTAGAAGGCTGCACAAAGACGGAGGTAACTGACTTCAGGGGGGTGGATTTCAAGAAAATGGGAAGGATCCTTAAGGAGCATTTGGATGGGATTGAGCCAGACATGGACACTGACAGTAGGTGGGAAATCATCAGGAGGGGGGGTGCAGGATGCTACCAGTACCTGTGCAAGAGTAAGACGAAAATGCGGTAGGGCCGAAAACCCTGCTGGTGGACCAGGGAGGTTCAGGAGGTGGTGAGGGAAGAAGGTGGCCTATAGGCATTTCAAGTGCTCAAGGAGTGAAAGGGATCGAGGGGAGTATGAGCTGATGGCCAGAAGGGCCACTAGAGTGGTGAGAGTGGCTCAGGCAAGGAAGGAGCAGAACCTGGCCAGGGAAATTAGGAGAGGGAACAAGGGGTTCTTTAGATACATTGAGGAAAAACAAAGGGTGAAGGGGCAGATTAGCAGGATTAAAATGGGAGGGATGGGCACAAGACCCAGGGGAGCAGGCTGAGGTACTAAATGAGTACTTCACCTCAGTTTTCGCCAAGGAAAATGGGGGTGCTGCATCATACATGGGAGGAGATGATGAAACTGAGGAGGGGGGACCCTTACCTATTGGTGGGTCTGGGGAAAGGGGGGGGGAGCCATCACTGGCAGGAGGGGGGAAGACAAAGCAGGGGACAAGGTAGTGGAGGTGGAAATCACAGCAGAGAGAGTGAGGGAAGCCCTCAGGTCTCTTAAGATGGAGGAAGCACTGGGGCTGGATAAATTACATCCCAGAATGCTGAAGGAACTGGCGGATGTTCTGGCGAAACCCCTGGCGGAGCTCTTCAGCATCTCTCTGAGGACAGGGTGGGTGCCACAGGACTGGAAGGTGGCGCATATAGTGCCTATACACAAGGGGGGATCAGGGGAGGTGGCAGAGAACTACAGGCCCATCAGCCTGACATCGGTGGTGGGCAAGGTGATGGAGGGCATTGTCAAGGAGAGGCTGGGGGGAGGATCTGGAAAAGTTGGGGTGCCTGGACGATAGACAGCATGGATTCATCCCAAGGAAATCATGTCAGACAAACCTTGTGGAGTTCTATGACTGGGTGAGGGGTGCCTTGGACCTGGGTAGACCGGTGGACGTCCTCTTTCTTGACTTCAGCAAGGCGTTTGACTCTGTTCCTCATGGGGGCCTGTTGGATAAGCTGGGAGAAATGGGGGTGGGGAACCAGATGATCAGATGGATAGGCAATTGGCTCCAGGACCGGACCGAGAGGGTCATGGTTGGCAGGTTAGTCTCATCCCCAAGGAGGGTCATTAGTGGGGTCCCTCAGAGATCGGTCCTTGGGCCCCTCCTGTTCAACGCCTACGTCTCCGACATAAGGAAGGGTATCAGGAGTGAGATGAGTCTCTTTGCAGATGACTCAAAACTGGGGGGGGTGGTGGTGGATGGGGAGGAGCGTGACCCTACAGGGGGACCTGGGGGCTCTGGAAAGGTGGTCTAGATAGTGAAAGCTGAGGTTCAATGCAGGGAAATGCAAGGTGCTACATCTGGGAGCCAGAAACCCGGGCCAAGTGTACACCCGGGGGGAGGGGGATGCTACAAGTCTCGATGGCTGAGAGGAATCTGGGGGTGGTGGTGGATGTCAAGATGAACAACTCGTAGACTTGTAGGAGGGTAGCGGCCAAGGCCAACAGGATGCTGGGATGCATCGCTAGGGGGGATCACCTCCAGAAGGAGGGAAGTGATACTCCCTCTGTATAACTGCTTGGTGAGGCCTCACCTGGAGTTCTGCATGCAGTTTTGGAAGCCACACTTAAAGAGGGACATTGAACTCCTGGAGCGGGTCCAGAGGAGGGCAACCAAAATGATCTGGGGTTTGGAGGACAGAACCTATGAGGAGAGGCTCGAAGAGCTAAATATGTACACTTTGGAAGAGAGAAGGGACCGGGGGACATGATAGAGGTCTTCAGGTACATGAAGGGGGTAAATAGGGAGGAGCAGTCATGGTGCTCTGAAGGAAGGAGGGGCAACTAGAGGGCATGGGTGGAAGCTGGAGGGGGGGAGATTCGTGGGAGAAAGGAGGAGGAGGTACTACTTCACTGTTAGGGTGGTGGAGCCATGGAATGCGCTGCCCAGGGGGCTGGTGGAGGCAGAGCCAGTGGAGGGGTTCAAGAGGGGGTGGGACAGGTACAGGGGAAGGGTTCTGGATGCAAAGTCCAGTGTAGTGAGAATATCTGGAACTGGGAAGGGAGAAGCCAGAGAGGGCGAGGGGGGTAGCAAGGTCAGTTCCCAGGGTGGGGGCTGACCAAACGAGCAGACACAAAAGACCATTAGGCCTATTCTGCTGGCATTTTAGTATGTTAGTATCACATCCCCTCTCCCTCCTCTCTTCCAGAGAATACATACTGAGGTCCGCCAGTCTAGCCTCATATGACTTCTGGTGCAGCCCCTGCACCATTTTTGTTGCTCTTCTCTGAACCACTTCTACTCTGTCTATGTCCTTCCGAAGATACAGCCTCCAGAACTGGACGCAGTACTCGAGATGAGGCCTCACCAGTGTTATGTACAGTGGTATCCCTCCTCCTTCCTTTTGCTGGAGATACCTCTCCCTATGCACCCCAACTTTCCACTTGCTCGCCACACAACCGTCTCACATTTGTATCTTTGTACCTTCCCATTCTCACCTACCCTTTTTTTATCCAACTAGTTTCCATATATGGTAATCCCCTCATACCCCCTCTATTCCACCTACAATTCTCATCTCAACTCATACAACTCTGTTGCCCCTCTATATAGCTGGTTCAGCTGACCCTGGCATCTCCCTGTCAATGATAAATATTTTCCTCCCTCCTCTAATAATACTGCTAATTATCTCCTGCATGGCATGGCATTAACTATGTTGTAGTATTGTCCAAAATACATGCTTGTATCCAATGAATAATGTCTACTTGCTATCCCATATTGTGATAATTGTTTAACCTGTATGTTGTATTTCTTGTAATTATTTGTATCATTTGTTTTTAACAATGTAAATACTGTTCCACTGTGAACTGCTCTCCCCTTCCTCTTTCCCCCAGGACGCATCTGGAAATGAGCTATATTGCTCAGTATGCCTTCCTGGTGAAACAAACGTTGTTTGGTAATGAGGCCTATAAGGATAGACTTATAGCACTAAACATGTATACGCTCCGCTACAGGAGACTTAAAGGGGATTTGTGCTTTGTTTTCAAAGCTATAGCCAGTCCAACCCTTCGGGATCACCTGGGGATTATACCTAGTGATTATAGAACAAGTACTAGAAAGCATAACAAACAACTAGGCTTAGTTAAATGGAATACACTCCATAGGAAAAACTGGTTTAGTAACAGAGTTGTCCAAACATGGAACAATCTCCTGGTTCAGTAGTAAATTGCCCTGATATGGATTCCTTCAAATTAAGCCTAGACCTAACCATCATGGATGACATGAAATACTGTTTTGGGTAACACACTGGCAAGCACCATGGACTTATTGTCCATATTTGCTTGAATCTACCTATGAAACCTATGGTAACCTTTAAGTCATCAGATATGATCACTCCCAGGTCCCTTTCCTGTATGGTGGCTATCAGTGCTACCACTCCCCCAACCTGTATTCCTCCCCTGCATTTTTATGTCCCAAGTGCATGATCTTACATTTTTTTGCATTGAATTGTAGCTGCCACTCCCTGAGTCTGCCTAGGTCTTGTCTCATTTTCTCTACCTCCCCTGGGGTGTCCATGCTCATTTTCATGTCATCTGCAAAGAGACACACATTCCCTTCCAGCCCTTCTGCAATGTCACTTATGAAGACATTAAAGAGGACTGGTCCCAGTACTGATCCCTGTAAGACCCCACTGGTCACCATCCTTTCTTCAGATTGGACACCATTCATCACCACCCTCTGTGTCCTATTGCCCAGTCAATTTCTGACCCACTTTACCACCATGAGACCCACCCCCAGGTTGGCCAGCTTGTTTACAATCCTCCTACATGGGGCGGTGTCGAAGGCCTTGCTGAAATCCAGGCAGGCTGCATCCACTGCCTCTCCCTGATCAACTTCCCTAGTCAGTCAAAGGAATCCATCAGATTTGTTTGACAAGACCTTCGTCCTATAAATCCATGCTGCCGCAGATCCTGTAATCTGCTGAATTCAAGATATATCACCAACCTTTCTTTTAGTAGTAATTCAGTTAGTTCCCCACCACTGAGGTCAGGCTGACTGGCCTATAATTGCTTGCCTCCTCCCTGCTCCCACTTTTGTAGAGAGGGACTACATTTGCCCTCCTCTAGCCCTTTGGTACCACCCCTGTTTCCAGTGATCTGATGAAAAGGGCTATCAGTGGTTCTGCCAGCACCTCTCTGAGTTCTCTTAATAGTCTGGGATGTATTCCATCCGGCCCCTTTGCTTTGTCTACTTTCAGCTTTGCAAGCTCCTTTAGAATTCTGTCCTCCATAAATGGACTGGTGTCCACCTCTCTTCCAGTAGTGCTTCTAATTCCTAACTGTGTCCCTCCCCTTCCCTTTCTTCTGTGAATACTGAACAAAAATATTTGTTCAATATTTCTGCCTTTTCTTGGTCTCCCTGTGCACACTCTCATCCTTCCCTTTGTAGTCTCACAATCCTTCCCTTAGTCTTTTTTCTTTCACTAATGCACCTGAAAAAGTACTTTTCCCTTCTGCTATTGTCTGGGCTATTTTTTCTTCCATTTGTGCCTTGGCACTCCTGACTGCTCTCCCCACATCCCTTTGCTTTTCAAGATATAATTCCCTGTCTTCCTTCCTCTGTGATTCTTTGTGTTTCCTCAGTGCCATCCTTTTTGCCCTTACCTTCTCGGCAACTTCCTTAGAAGAACCATAGTGTTTTTTTTTTCCTCTTTGTTTTGCTTACTTGCCTAATGCAAAGGCTTGTTGCTTCCACTATTGCTCCCTTAAGATTCACCCATTGTTCCTCTACCTTCCCCTCTGTCCTTCTCTACCTGCAACTTCCTAAGACATTCCCCCATCTTTTCAAAAATCATCCCACCTGAAGTCCAGGACCCTTGTTTTTGTGTGGCTCGACTTCTCCGCTGTACTAACATTAAACCATACCGTGCTGTGATGGCTTGATCGCAGGTGGCTTCCCACCTTTAAATCTGTAATTCTGTCCCTGTTGGTAAGCACCAGGTCCAAGATTTCACCCTCTCAGATGGGATCTAACACTAGCTGTTTGAGACACACCCCTGCAGTGTGTCCATGATGTCTGTGCTCCTGGCTGTGGCTGCAGCATGGTTGCTCCAATTGACATTCGGCAGGTTGAAATCTCCCACTAGCAGCACCTCCCCTTCAGCTGTCATTTTGTGCATGGCTTCTACAGGTACCCTGTCCACCTCTTCCCTTTGTGCGGGAGGTTTGTAGATCACTCCAGTGTGAATGGCAGTGCCTTTTTCCATCTCCAAGGTGATCCACAGAGCCTCCATCTCTTCTTGCATTCCCTTTATCTCGGTTGCCTTGATTCTCTCCCTGATGTATTTAGCCACATCTCCTCCCTTTTTACCCACCCTGTCCCTCCTGAATAGCATGTAACCTGGTATGGCTACATCCCAGTCATGGTGCCCCACGAACCACATCTCAGTGACAGCGACAATGTCTAGGTCTGCTTCTGCCATCAAGGCCGCTAGGTCCAGGATTTTATTTTCCAAGCTGCGGGCATTTGCACACATGGCCTTCCAACATTCTCTGCTTCCTATCCTAAAGGTTCTCCTCCTTGCCCCATGTCTTTTCTACATGTCCCTCTTGTCCTTACTTCTATTATGTCTTATTTCTGCCATTTTACCCATTCTGTTCTTAGGTATTTCTGATGTTTTCCCAACCGCAGGTTCCTCTCTACAGACTATCGTATTTGGGGAGGGCTGTTTGCTTCACCCTTCTTGCTCCCACTACCCCCCCTTGGCTAGTTTAAATGCTTGCCTATGAGACATGTGAACCTCTCACTGTGGATCCTGGTCCCCCCGCCAGGATAGGTCTTTGCAGTATTGCACTTCTGAAGGGTGTCACTCTGAGTCATCCATCTGCATTGGAAACTGAAAAAAAATATCTGGCAGGAATCTGAGGCCTCGTGATAAAGGACAGCTGAAAGCAACAGACATTCAGTTTGAAGCCTTGTTGAAGAAGTGATGCCTGCCACTGATAAGAAGGCTTTGAAGTTAGGTTACCCATTATTAGTGTTCATGTGATACTTCTGGCTTAGAGGTTAGCTGAGGATAGACTACAGTTTTGTTTTGTATTGGCCCCCTTCCTACACACTGACTCTCAAAGGGCTTAACATACAGTACCCGTTGTTTGTGGCAGCAGACAGCTGAGGCTGACTCAACCCCACAGCAGAGCACTGACTTGCATGCATGGAGGATGCTGTTTTTGCAATGGAAAATGATAGAAACTTAAAATAGAATTTCATATGAAAACATCATAATTACAGCCTACAATTACAGCTTTCACAGGTTATGTAGTTTACAAACTAAAACCAGTTGGTGTAAATCTACTCCCCCCACCTTCATTACACATTTACATTATTTTCGTGGCTGATTACCCAGTGAAACACCAGAAGCTCCCTAACAGTCCACAAATTGGGTGCAGCACTCACCCTTGCAATGAGGAATCAGAGACGAATGTTTAAAGTTCAAAGAAACATGATTTATTCACCCATCCAGGATTAACAAAAACAAGCATGGACACATCTTACATTTCACCCCTAGCCTCAGGGGCTTCATCAGAGAATAAACTTACATTTGAGACCCACCCACTATTTGTGCTCATTTCAGCACACTACGTGCCAATCAGAGAACACCTAATGTTAATTAATGAAACGTTCTTAAAAGTAGGGTCTCAGCAACTGCATCCAAATTAAAAAGACTTAGGTAAGTTACTAAATAATGCATATATATCAAAATCAAAATAAAATCAAGTTTATGCAGTAAATTATTGAAGTATCATTATTTATACTGTCTATGATTCAAGGTTCAGGCTTGCAAGGCATCCACTGGGCTTCTCTGTAAAAGAGAACAGACATGAGGTAAGTGCATCTGTAAAACCAAGGGTATCAATGCATACTTAATAAAATTGCAAACAATACAACAGATGCAGACCAAAAACTCATTCAGGGATACTGAGGGAAGGGGGGGGGGGACAAAACACCTTAGTATACTAGGTGGTCTAGTCCCTTATTTGCCCTATTCTGAGAATCAACAACAACAACAAAGTCCCCTAATGAGCATTTCAAAGACAATTATTCCCAGTTTAATTCCAGGGGGGTACAGACAATGTTGTACTCATTTCCTTTTCTTAAGAAATGGTTTCAGCTCAAACATTCCATTAAGGCCTGGTGTATGCAGAGCACCTAATGTGTAAATCCATTTATCTTCTTTCTGATTCAAAACATTATCTAAGTCTCCCCCACAGATGTCAGTATCGATAGCTTCCACACCTATGGCTCTGATTTTATGTTGTGCCCCATTTTGTTGGGAATTAATATTTGCTGCCATGGCATATGTGGGATTATTGTTTTTAATTGCCAATATGTACTCATTGAGGCATTGCCTAAACTTCCTCTTCCTACATAATATCTCCCACAGCTGCATGTAAGTAAATAGATAATGCATTCAGTGCTACAGTTAGTCCTGCCTATCACCCTGGTTTCTTTGCCTCTTCTTGGGTTTGTGAAGTGTTCACATTTCTTCACAATGTGACATGTTTGGCAGTTCCCACAAGGTTTAGTACCCCATTATGTGTTTTCAGTCTCCATAGTGTTTGGCTGCTTGGGTTGGTAGCTATTAACAAGGGTGTCTCTCATGTTATGTCATCTGTAGGAAATTCTGAGTGACTGATCTATAAAGTTTCTAAGCTGTGGTGTCCCCCTAAATATACACATATTCTTTCTGATGATCTCCACCAAATCTCTAGTGCACCCGCCATAGAGGTCACAAAGGTTAACTGCTCAGTGCCTTTCTTTTTGGTGTGTTTGATGTGTAGCAGTGATTCCCTAGGCAAATTCTCAGTGACATTGGCTGCTCTTGTGATATCCCCTTCAGTGTATCCCCTCTGCCTTAGTCTATCTATAAGCTCAGCAGCATGTTGTATGTACAGTGTGTCATTCTCACGGTTCCTTTTAGGTCTAATGAACTGGCCCCTCAGTAAATTTTGAATTATATGTGTGGGATGCAACTGGTAGCAAGAAGGAGACTGTTACGATCAGTTGGTTTTCTGTATAAGTCAGTGAGTATTGTACCATCAAGCTGTTTTGAAATAGTGATATCAGGAAATTAATACAAGAGCTTTGCACATTCATTTTGAATCTCAAATTCTTATTGGTGGATTCCCAAAAAATTCACAAAATTCACTAACTCATCATTTGTACCCTTCCAGATTAAGAATAGGTCGTCAATAAACCTTTTGTAAAAATCTATTTTATCATGGAATGGGTTTTTCTCCACATCATATACAAATTCCTCCTCCCACTGGCCCATGTACAGGTTTACCAGACTAGGAGCCAAAGTTGCCTCCCCATTGCAGTTCCACTTTCCTGTCTGTACTTTTTACCGTCGAACATGAATCCATTGTTCTGCAATACAGTTTCTATTAACCTTAGCAGAAAATTTATTTTACTCTGTGGGATATCAGTGTGGGAAATCAAGTATTGTTGTATTGCAGACAGTCCCCCTTCATGGGGGATTTTCGTGTATAATGCATCTCTGTCGAGGGTTACCAGGAGCCATTCCTCCTCCATTTGGATTTCATTCAACAGTGATAACATATGGCTAGTGTCCCTAAGATAACTGCATAGAGTTGGGACAATGGGATTAATGAAACTGTCAATATAACGTGATAGGGGTTCAGTGACCCACCCTATCCCTGATATCATGTAATCCTGGGGGGAGGTAGGGTCCTTGTGGACCTTGGGGAGGGGATATAATGTGAGTTTCCTTGGATGTTCAGCAGACAAGTAGTACAGTTCATTTGTGTCAATAATACCATTCTGATAGCCCTCTAAAAGAAACAGCTCAACCTCTCTCTGTATCTGTTTAGTGGGGTCAAATATAAGACAGCTATAAAATTTGCCATTTAAGAGTTGCCTGTATATTTCAGACACGTATCTATCCCTGTCCTGTATGACCACACTGCTGCATTTATCTGCTGGCTTAATGACAATGCTGGTGTCGCTTGCTAATGAATTGAGTGAGTCTCTATTTGGCATGTTGCAATATGGCATGCATATAGGACCCCTGAATAAACTTTCCAGGTCCCGGGTACAATAATCAACAAAGGTACTAACACTGGGGTGGGGAGGGGGGCAGAAAGTGGAGCATGGTTTAAAACTAATGTGCTCTTTATCCCATTCACTATCATTAGTATCACTGTTATTTTCATTATCACCCAATTTTTTTGTTAGCAAAAAATATTTTTTTAAATAATGTTTCTAGCAAATCTTTGCAAGTCCACATAAGCATCAAACTCATTAAGTTTATAAGATGGGACAAAAGACAGCCCTTTAGAAAGTGCCTGTATCTCCAATTCTGTGAGTTCCCTTCTGGAGATATTTATAACTGTTGATAGCGGTTCTGGGGTGTGACTTAGTGTTCTTCTTGACCTTCATCTTGCTCCACCTCATCCTCCTTGCCCTTTCCTGCCGGCTATTCCTCATTATTCTCCAATAATGTGGGCTGGAAACTGGAAGCGTGTCTGTCGATTGCTCTTCCTGAGAATGCTCCCAGGAGGAGTATGTGCTAAAAAAGGACCCTGTCCTTCCTCTGCTTCTTCAGATTCCGACGCGCTTTCTCCAGTGCTGTATTCCAGCTGTGCCTGGTCAGTCCTTTTCAGGATAGAGTGTGTGACCCTCTCTGCAGTGTTGTTGTCGGAGCATCCCATCATTGCTGCTGGAGTAGAAGAAGATGTATCTAAAGTCCTTGTAGAATCAGGTGGTGTCATTTTCTTCTTCCAATTAAATACCCTCTGTAAGTAGTAGTCATTATGGTCCCGTGTCAGTTTCTTTTGTTTCCATAGTTTAATCTTAAAGTCGTAAAATTTCAAGTATTCCTGAAACTTATTATGTCACATTTGAAAATCAGGATGGGACCTATATGTTGGCACTGTTTTCTCTTGCTCATTCAATTGTTGTTTACCCTCCTGTACAGTTTCCACCCTTGTTGATAGCTACCAACCCAAGCAGCCTAACAGTATGGGGACTGACACCACAGAATGGGGTACTAACCCTTATGGGAACTGTAGAACATGTCACATTGTGAATAAATGTGAACACTTCACAAACCCAAGAAGAGGCAAAGAAACCAGGGTGATAGGCAGGACTAACTGTAACACTGAATGCATTATCTATTTACTTACATGCAGCTGTGGGAGATATTATGTGGGCTGAACCAAGAAGAAGTTTAGGCAACGCCTCAATGAGCACATATTGGCAATTAAAAACAATAATCCCACATATACCATGGCAGCAAATATTAATTCCCAACAACATAGGGCACAACATAAAATCAGAGCCATAGGTGTGAAAGCTACCAATTCTGACATCCACGGGGGAGACTTAGACAATGTTTTGAATCAGAAAGAAGAGAAATGGATTTACACATTAGGTGCTCTGCATACACCAGGTCTTAATGGAATGTTTGAGCAGAAACCATTCCTTAAGAAAAGGAAATGAATACAACATTGTCTGTACCCCCACTGGAATTAAACTGGGAATAATTGTCTTTGAAGTGCCTATTAGGTGACTTTGTTGTTGTTATTAATTCTAAGAATAGAGCAAATAAACGACTAGATCACTTAGTATACTAAGGTGTTTTCTCTCCCCCCCCCCTTCCCTCAATATCCCTGAATGAGTTTTTGGTCTGCATCTATTGTATTGTTTGCAATTTTATTAAGTATGCATTGATACCCTTGGTTTTAGAGATGCACTTACTTCATGTCTGTTCTCTTTTACAGAGAAGCCCAGTGGATGCCTTGCAAGCCTGAACCTTGAATCATAGACAGTACAAATAATGATACTTCAATAATTTACTGCATAAACTTGATTTTATTTTGATTTTGATATATATGCATTATTTAGTAACTTACCTAAGTCTTTTTAATTTGGATGCAGTTGCTGAGACCCTTCTTTAAGCACGTTTCACTAATTAACATTAGATGTTCTCTGATTGGCACGTAGTGTGCTGAAATGAGCATAAATAGTGGGTGGGTCTCAAATGAATGTTTATTCTCTGATGAAGCCCCTGAGGCTAGTGGTGAAATGTAAGATGTGTCCATGCTAGGTTTTTTAAGCCTGGATGGGTGAATAAATCATGTTCCTTTGAACTTTAAATATTCATCTCTGATTCCTCATTGCAAGGATGAGTGCTGCACCCAATTTTGTGGATTAACAGCACCCTCTCCTCTCCCTTCACCTCCTACCCCCCACTCCCACCCCTAATCCTTCTTCCATTACCAACTTGCCCCTGCTTAGTTCAGACCTCTAGCAGGGTTGTCAGCATCCTGGAGGGGTCTAGCACTGGGAAAACCTCCTTCTTCACCTCCCCCCTCTCCTTTCTACGCAACTTGTCCTCACCTAACTCTGCCCTCTGTTGGGATTCTTAGAATCCTGGTGATGTCTACTCTCAGGTAAGTTTCTTCCCTCCCTCTTTTTTTTTTCCTTTCCTCTTCTATCCCCCCATTCCCTCTGCTCAACTTGTCCTCAATTAATTCTGTCCCCTGGCAGGGTTCTCTGCAACCTAGAGGGGCCCAGCACTGGGCAATTACTCTTCCTTCACTCCCCCTTCCCCTATATCCTTTCCGTCCAACTAGTCCTTGCCTGATTCTGTGCTCTGGCAGGGTTCTAAGCATCTTGGAGCAGCCTAGTCTTAGGCAAGCTTCTTCCTTCCCTCCTTTCCCATCTTCCTTTCTTTTCTCGCTTCCCAACTTCTCATCACCTAGTTCTGCCCACTGGCAGGGTTCTCAGCATCCTGGAGGGGTCCAACACTGAGAAATGATGCTTTCTTCCCTCCCCTTTCCCCACCATTCTTTCTACCTAACTTGTCCCCGCCTGTCTCTGGCAGGGTTCTCAGCATCCTGAAGAGGGCTAGTCTTAGACAAGTTTCTTCCATCCCTCATCCTCCCTCCCTCCACCATCCCCTCTACTATCTCTAACCAACTTGTCCTTGCCTATTCCTGTCCCTTATTCTAAGTCCTCACCTCACTCCGCCACTGGCAGCGATCTCCGCACTCTGAAGGGGCCAGTTCCAGGTATGGCTCATCCTTCCCTACCCTATCCCTTACCCCCACCTCTCTCCTGCCCTGCTCTCTACCTCCTCGCACTTAAACAAAGGAATTAGTTCACTTGAGCTAATAACTTGCACTTTTTGTTCTGTCTGAGGTGCTCCCAGATTGCACTAGTGCTGTGCTAACTTGCCCCTCACAACTGATTTTTTAGCTCACCTTGCTCCAGTAATGTTTCCCCATCTTTATCCTCTCCCTCCCCAGCTGGTTTCCCCTGTCTACCCCTCTACCCTCCTTGATGTCCCCTTACTGCACCTCATTCATTCAATAATTGCTAAATAATCTGCCTCTTAATTGTGATTTATTCCTGCAAGGAGTTGGCTCCTAGGCTACATTAAATTTCTGTACTATGTTCTGCAGATATGCCACTTGTAATTAAATGCATATTCCACAGGTATGATATATTTAACTGTCTGTTATGTCACAAATGTGATGTATGATTATTTTCAATTGTATGTCTTGTTACAAATGTAATTGAATGTTTAATTTCTCGGATATATTTAATGTTAAACTGTATGTCTAATTCTTCATCCAACTGTACCCCCCCGGTCGCACCAGGAGAAGAGCAACTTGTTGTTCAGTGTGCCTTCTTGGTGAAACATTTCAATAAATAAAAATAAATATACTGATTTTAGCACCGCCATCCCAGTGCCTACTTCTACTCGACAGCTCCCTAATAATGTTGAAGAGTAAAAATACTGGGACCACTGGGGAGAAGGTAGTGCCCCAGTGTTGGTGGGCAGGAGTAAAGGGAGATAAAAACTGTACTGTGAATTGTGCCTTGGAGGTGCACTGTGTTTCACCAGCTTTTAGTTATAGCCCGGGAACCAGTTATTTGGCTGTGCCTACACAGGGCAACTAATTGTGGTCTCTGTGGGTCAGGCCTTTGAAGGGTAACTAACTGTGGCTAGAGTAACACTGCCTTACAAGTTACAGCTCCCCAACCATTCTTTTTTTCCTTTAAGACCTCATTAGTACCCCCAATAAATCCTTTTAACTTTTTGACTCATGAGAGTATTATTTATACAATGTCAGTCATTACGTTTTATTTTAAGTTATTGTTGTACTGCGTGTTTTCCCAAGTGGATGAATCCTTTGGGGAAGTGGGGAGGTGCTGCATGTCAAGGGGTTGTACCATTCTGACACCAGGCCCACTTAAAACTTGTAATAGACCCACTCGGGTCGACCCACCCCTGTGCTCAGAAACTTCGCAGGGGAAGGGACTCCAGAAGGTTTCTGGGGAAAGGAGGGCATCAGGTTCTGGCACCTCTTCTGCATCCTGTGGGCTGTTGAGTTTCTGGAGTGACAGCCCCAGGCACAAACCAAGACAGACTGTGAACAGGGCCTGTGAAGGCAGAATTGGGCTGGAGGAGGGGAGATCTGGTAGAGAAATCATGGTGGAAAGGCCTGCAGTGCTGGGAGTGGCTGCAAGCTGTGCCATCCCAGGCATCAAAAGCAGAGAGCAAACTGTGACAGAGCTGCTGAGTTCCAACCGTGTGCAAACCAGCAAGTGGGCAATGCTGAAAATATAACATGGAGAGAAAAAACATGGTCTTCTGATCCAGGCCCTGTAGCCAGCACTACAGCATGGTGCCGTGCTGCCTTTGACCTACAGACTTGGAAGCCAGGATGTGTGAGGGTCAGATCAGGGCTTCAGCAATCCAGAACAAGTGAAAGGTCATCAGAAGAGCCTGCAGCCAGTGCCCAAGGTAGCTGGTTCAGTATGGAGCAAAGGGAGGAAGCCCACCCACATCTTGGATGCCCTGGGACAGCAGAGATTCAGTGGCCTGCTTCAACAGGAGTAGCCATCCGGGTCTTGGAACAGTGATTACACCACAGTGCAGCACTGTCTCAATGGACACCCCCGTTATTTCACCATGTTTCACAATTTGAATTACAAATGCCCTGTTTTGAGGGTTTTTCTGCCGTTTGGGCCTGTTTAAAACTGGTACCAGCTGGGAAGGGGTAGATGTGGCCTGCTTAGGAGAGCACCTAAGAGGGCCATGTTTAAGCTTGACATTCACACTAACCCTTCTTCTTGCAGGCAGTCAGTTGTTAATAAAGCTGTGTTATTCCGTTAAACTTGGGCTGGTCACTGACTCCTCATGTGGTTGAGAAATTAACAGTTTCCTTACCAAGCCCACCAAGAGCCAAAGCCCTTCTGACTCAGTTGATTGGAGCGTCTCTAAGATTCTCCTCTGAATCGCAATTACTGGACCGCACCAGTTGACCAAAGATGGTGGCAGCACCGTGTGTGTGCGGCCTGGGCATGCCTTGCTGTGGGGTTCATCACACATCACAGGGGAGCAGACAGACTGTAGCCTGAAGGCCTAGGCCTTCACTTGGATTCAGATATTTTGACCAAATATGCTTTAACTCAGCTGCCCATTGATACCAACCTGCCCTACATAGCATGTACCGATGCTTGGGCCTTCAGTTTTTAAAATCCTGGCTAATAATGCTTTTCTCTGAGTAGATGCACCTCACAATTCTTCAGTCTTTTATGGATTCAAGCCCAACCCCCTTCCCATCATCGTGATTTAAATGACCCTGAGCCCACTCAACTTTGTCTGAGCCCACAAGGCAGGGGTAGTAACCGAGACATACATGGTGACATACCTCTCTGCCTTTTGTCACTGAAACGTGGGACAGTTTGGGTGGGACACACTGGCCCTCAAAATAAGCGGACACCAAAATATGGAGATACAAGCCCAGAACACTGTGGAAACCAGCACTTTCATTTGTGCAAAGTTAAATATTGGTTTAGCGTATTTGAATATTATGAATTTCTGATAACGTTTGAGTTTTTAACACCTTCTTTATGAGGGCAGCACCTTTACAATGTGGGAAGAATGTGGAACAAGAGCAACACTGAGGAGTAAAATGAGGGACATCCTTCGTAACGTGAGCCAGTTGAGGTATGAATGGCAACCAGGTGTAATATCAAATCATTTCTATGACTGTCCTACCCGGTAGCATAATCTGATAGCATGGTAACATCAAATTATGCTGCCCACTCAAAGTATCCTACCTGGTAATATAATCTGATAGCATGGTAATATCAAATTATGCTACCTCCTCAAAGTATCCTACCTGGTAGCACACTCTGATAGCATGGTAATATCAAATTATGCTACCCGCTCAAAGAATCCTACCTGGTTACATAATCTGATAGCATGGTAATATCAAATTATGCTCCCCCTCAAAGTATCCTACCTGGTAACATAATCTGACAGATTAATACAATGATTTAAAAGACACTGGCAGCTGGCCCGGTGGTGCTGAGGGTTGAGGCACTCGCCACCTAGCCTCACACCACGCCGGCGACCCGGGTTCGGGGACGGACTCGGGGAGCCAGGGGTCGGCAGGGGAGGGAGAGGATTGAGCATCCAGAGGACAGTTCTCCTCTCCCTGGGAGGGATCCTAGGGTTGCTCGGTGCCCTCGCGACCCCTGATGGAGATCAGGAGTACAGCAGGGATCACCAGCCAGAGGAAGGGGCGGGAGTGCGGCAGATGTCAGCAGGCAGCCTTGCGAGGACATCATGGCATGCTGCACTCCCGGGAGAAACATAACAGAAAAATCCCATCTCGAGGATAGGCAATGGCACATCCATCCACCCAGCCACACTCCACCGCCGGTCATTCTCCATTCCTGGGCCGAGCCCAGCCTGGCCTGAACTGAGAGATAGAGCACCCTGGGCAGATAGGGCGGCCCTATCTCGGGGGGGCACAGAGCCGGGGGGATAGCCAAGTTGGTGCCAGGAATCCGGAGGCCTCTCAAGCACGGAGGTAGAGCAGGGTGAAACAAGCATGTCCTCACGTGAGCATGCAGCGCCTGCCAATGTCCCCCCCACTAGTCACTCTCACTGCACTGCCACCTGCGGCCACCCAGGTGGCAGTAGAGCAGCAGAGCCAACTGTCCTCCCTCCTTGGAGAAGAGCATCCATTGGGATGCTCAATCCTTCTCCCCCCGGCCGATCCCCTACAGTCTGAGTTCATTCCTGAACTCGGGCTGCTGGCATGGAAGAGGCAGATCATGATCACTCAGTCGGTACAGTTTCTGACTTGATGAAGTCTATAATTTAAGCTGTTGTTTTCTCTGAATATTTTTTCCAGCCATTCTCCATAAAATGTAGGAAGCTCCAGTCCAGTGAGATATCAGGCCACTGTTCCGCTGCCTTCCTCAGTGTTACCAGTGCAGCATGAACTGCTGCGGGGGTCACCCGGGTGTCTGATTCCACTCCCTGTTCCTGATTCTTGGTTGTCATTGAGGCACAGGTCAGGAAGCATAGGAAGACCAGGTGCAGCTGTAAGATTTGCAAGTAATGTTTTATTATTATCAATAACAGCAAAATAAAAAATTAAAATTGTTCAGTACAACTATTTACAAAGGCAGTAAAAACAGAGAAAACAAAAAAGTCCTTCATCTGAAGGTATCTCTAATTTCAAGTTTCAGTCTCTCTAACAAAAATATTGCTCCCTTTTTATAACAAGTCTTTGCCTGATAACTAACTTCATCATACTGAGCTCGTTAAGGAGACAACCTGTTTTCACAAAATATTCTTGTCAGTTTCTTTACAGGTGCAACAAATAGAACATGGTGACCCAGAACTGACCTCTTGTTGATAGCTCTACAAAAGAGTTTGCAAACAAGCTTGAGAGGAGCACAAACTGCATCTCAGGTTAACCCCCTAAATTCCAAATAGCTTTTTACAATCATTTCAACAGTATAAGTACACATTTTCAAACCAAGGGATCCCAGTTTCACATAAAGATTCACATATATTTTTTTATAACCAAAGATATGCAAGGGAAAAGAAAAGACAGAAACAGCAAATGAAGGCAGAAAGATAGCGAGAGGTGGAGAATCGCAAGACCGTCAGTGATCAATTCCTAGGTCTCACGAGAACATTCGGTTGTGCAACCAGACAGACAAGAGACAGAAAAGGAGGGGATAGAAGAAAAAATTACTCACCTTAGTAATGTTGTTTCTTCTAATGGAGTCTTGCTATATTATGACATATGCAGTATAACCCCAGGTTAGAACTGCTCCGGAGGTGAAAGAGTTAACTTCCATGCAGAGCATGGAATCTTGGGCGTAAGCTCGGATGAACACTCTGTCTGTTGAAGCTCAAACTTAAACTGTCAGATCTTTACGAGCAAAACTCACTAAGGTTCTGTGTGGAAGCCGTAAACCTACACTAGCCGTTGGCTACTAACTACAAAAACACCTTTTTGATCTTGATCCCAAAACAAAGACTCAAGTCGGGGGATTCAAGAAGAACTTAAGCATAATACCTAAGCACCCAAGGAGGGTGAAATAAAGTGGGCATCAAAGAAGTGCCAACATTGCATTGCCCACCCACCTCCCAAAAACAGAGGTTCTGAGAGGGGCAGGCTGGGAGGTCATAATATAGCAAGACTCCATTAGAAGAAACAACATTACTAAGGTGAGTAATTTTTTCTTCAAACAACATGAAGTCTTGCTATATTATGACGCATGCAGACTACACAGCAGTACCTCCATGGAGGAGGAACAGAACCTACTTGGGAAATAGGCTCTGAAGCACAGCTGTGTTAGAATCGAGCATCACTCCTAGCCTGGATATCCAAGGAGTAATGCTTAGTAAAAGTGTGAACTGTTTTCCAGGTAGCTCTTGACATATCTCTAGGATAGGAATGTCCTGGCAGCAGCCAGAGATGCAGCTGTACCTCTGGTAGAGTGAGCCCTCAGGCCTGAGGGAGGAACCTCACAGTTTTTCATAACAGAATTGGATACAAGAGACAATCCACCTGGCAATGGATCTTTTAGTGGCAGGTTTCCTTTACCAACCTCACCATAAGTGAGGAACAATTGAGGATTCGAACCTGTGACCCTTGGTACATTCTATATAGTAACTAAGGGCTCTTTTGACATCTAAACTGTGCAATCTCCTCTCACCAGAGGAGGAATGGTCAGTGAAGTACACAGGAAGAGACATGGATTGATTAAGGTGAAAGTCTGAAACCACCTTAGGCAAAAACTTCCTGTTAGTCCTGAGGACCACCTTATCTCTATGAAAGGAGATAAAATCAGGCTCCACTGACAAGGCTTGTAGCTCACTTATGCGCCTGGCAGAGGTGATGGCTACCAGGAACACAGTTTTCCAAGTCAAGTACTTCAGCTTTGCTGAAGACAATGGCTCAGAAGGGGGTTGCATAAGCTGAGCAATGCAAATATTAAGATCCCAAGCAGGGGCAGGATGCCTGAACGGGGGATTGGTGTGAAACAATCCTTTAAAAAACTTGAAGAACACAGGGTGAGCTGATAAAGAAGAGGGCTTACCTGCTGACAAGAAGACAGACACAGCTGCCAAGTGCACCTTTAGGGTAGCTGGCCTCAGCCCCAAGGAATTCAAATGCACCAAATAATCCAGGATCGTGGGAACACCAGCAGATTCTGGGGAAATATGTTTACCAGCACACCATATGGAAAATCTCTTCCATTTTGAATTACAGGTAGCCCTGGTGGAAGGCTTCCTAGAGGCCTTCAAGATATCCAATACACCTTGAGAAAGGTGTAGGTCAGCAAACTCTAACTCTTCAAGAGCCAAGCCTTGAGATTGAGATATTTGAGGTTCAGATACCAAACTCTCCCTGGGCACAGGTTAACAGGTTGTGATTCCTGGGAAGGCATAGGGAGGTGGACTGCTAAGGACATGAGGAGGGGTAGAGGCTGCCTGGCCCAATCTGGAGCAATCAGGATCATCTTGCAGGATTGAGATCTGATTCTGACTAGCACTTTGAAAAGAAGGGGAAGGGGAAGAGAGAAACTTCCTTCCCAACTGAGAAGGAAGGCATCCAGAGGGACTGAGCCCAACACTGGGGCCTGCAACAAAAAGGGAAGTTGATGATTGTCTGGGCTGCAAAGAGATCTATTTGGAGTGCCCCATCTGGCAAATATTACCTCCAGTACTAGGGGATCCAGTGCCCATTCGTGATGGCTCTGGGAAATCCTGCTGAGAGCATCCGCTAGGACATTGTCCTTGCCTGGGAGGTGACCTGCCCTAAGGGAGGCGTTCAGAGAATATGCCAGAGACCACAACTTCATTGCTTCGGTGCACAAGGCCGTAGACCGAGTGCCCCCTTGCTTGTTGATGTACCACATTGTAGTGGTATTGTCTGTTCTGACCTGAATTACCTTGTTCTGGACAGCTGTGGAGAAAACCTGAAATGCTAGAAAAACTGCTCTGAGCTCCAGCAAATTGATGTGGAGCAGAGATTCCTGAGGGGACCACAGCCCTTGGGTGGAAAGGTTGCCCATGTGAGCTCCCCACCCGAAGAAGGATGCATCTGTACTAAGGGTCAAGGAATGAGACTGGGGAGTGAAGGGAACCCCCTGTCTCAGATTGTTCTGATCCTGCCACCACTGGAGGGCCTGGATCAGGGTTCGAGTCACTGGAATCAATTTGGTTAGGGGATCCGTCCTTTGAGACCAAAAGGCTCTCAAATGGAACTGAATGTCCCTCATCTGAAATCTCGCTCCCTGCACTACTGCTGTAGAAGCAGCCATGTGCCCCAGGAGCTGTAGAAAATGCATTGCTGGTCGAGAGACCTGCAGGGTGAAAGAGGAGGCCAGAGCCACCAGGGTCCTTGCTCTCTCCAGACGAAGGAGGGCTCTGGCTTCTTTTGTGTTCAGTTCTGAGCCTATAAAGGTGAGAAGCTGGACAGGTTCCAGAACTGACTTTGGAAGATTGAAAAGGAAACCTAGAGATGTAAGCAGGTGCTGGGTTACTTGTAAATGAAGTTTGACCTGTTCTGGAGACTAGCCTACAATGAGCCAGTCGTCCAGATAAGGAAAGATGGCAATCTTTTGCCTTCTTAAATGAGCAACTGCTACTGCCAGGCATTTTGTGAACACCCTTGGAGCCGAGGAGAGACCGAAGGGCATTGCTCTGAACTGGTAATGGCCTGAGGGCAGTTCGAATCTGAGGTACTTTCGATGGGAGCTTCTGATGAGAACATGGAAGTAGGCATCCTTGAGGTCCAGGGAGGCTAGCCAGTCCTCTGGTCTTAGAGAGGGTAAAATAATCCCCAGGGTCACCATTTTGAACTTTGGTTTTAAAAGGTGCTTGTTTAGATACCTGAGATCCAGAATGGGCCGCCATTCTCCTGTCTTTTTTGGGGTAAGGAAGTACCTGGAGTACAACCCTTTGCCCTGGTGTATGGGTAGAACCCTTTCCACGGCTCTGAGAGCCAGGAGGGCAGAAACTTCTGCTTCCAGGGCAAGTGCCTTTGATGGGTTTGCAGGTGGAAAAGATCTGGCTCTCATCTTCGGAAATTTTTTGAAGCTGAGAACCAGTCCCTGGCTTACTACTTCCAGGACCCCACTTGTCTGATGTTAAAGACTTCCAGTCCTGGACAAAGTAAGCCAGCCTGCCCCTACCGTAGTGGAGAATCAGCCCTGGCTACCTCATCAGGGAGCCTGTTTGCAGGGTTTGGGTTGAGGGAGAAGCAGGCTTACTAGAGCCCCTTCTGTCCCTTCCTCTAAAGAACCCCCTCTGGGCATAAGCAGAAGAGGAGGCCTGGGCTTGGTAAAACGGCCTATGAAAAGGCCTGCTCCTGCCGCTGACATGCTGCCTTTGAGGAGTGACTTGCCTTTCTTTGGCCTGTGCACTCCTATAGGTGGTCCTATACTCATCCATTTTCTTCATATAATTCTCTGTCTGCTCCCCAAACAGAGAATTTCCCACAACAGGAAAATCCATAGGCTTAGACTGGGTATCCCAGACAGGGCAGTACATCTGAGCCAGGCCATTCTGCGAAGAGACACAGATGTAGCCATAACTCTAGATGAAACATCATTAGAGTCTACAGCAGCATGAAACTGCACCTTGGATGCCTCAATACCATCTGCAGCCACCTGCTCCAGCTCCCTGGCAAGCTGTTCAGGGGCCTGTTTTGCTAGGGCCAGGACAGTATCCCACCTGGATTTCTGGTACCTAGCTGCGTAAGCCATATAATTTGCCTGTCTGAGTCCCAAAGATGCTGCCATGTACTGCCTTTTTGCCATGGCATCCATCCTTCTGGAATCCTTTACAGGAGGGTGAGAGGCTAGAGGAATATTAGCCTTGTCACAGGCTGCAGCCTGCACTACCCCCACATGGCTGCACTGCTGAGATAGGAACTCTGTATCAGAGCCTGATAAAGCATACCTCTTGTCCATCCTTTTATCCACAGGAGGATAGAATGAGGAGTTTTCAGAATTTTACTGTCTGTTTCCTAAAAGATTTATGCAAGGAATAGACAGTCTCCTAGACTCTGGAATATCCTTCATTTCCACAAAATCAGGCTCTTCTTGATCATCAACAGCTTCCTCAACAGGGAGTTGCAGAGTGTCAGCAACTTTCTTGTAAAACAAAAATGAGAAGGGACTCAGATAGCCTGGGAGGGGAAACCCCTGAGGGTCTGTCTGGAGAGATGTCCGGTTCAATGGGCACATCAGACTGTCAAAATCACACTCACTCTCCTCGTACCCTCCTTCCCTTCCCTGGTTCATAAAAATCTTCAAAATCATAATCTTGAACGGGAACCGACCGAACCGGTGCTTGCCCAATGGTGCCGGTTCGGATGGAACTGGGAAAGAGACTGGACAATTTGATAGCATTGGCTATTTTCTCAGCGGTTGGAGAAAGAACTTTGGCCCCAAACTAGCTGACCTTCTAGCCCTTTAGTTGGAACTGGCTCCTCAGAGCTGGTTTCTTGCTTGTCCGAGGAAGCATCGCCTGGTCAGAGGGCACTTCCTCAGGTTCGGTTAGAACCCAACCGCTGGCCATCCGGTCAGCGGACTTTTGGCCTCCTTTCCCTGAGCCTACTAACTCTTTTTCCACGGTGGCAGCAGGAAAATTTTACAAATCTGGCAGTCTGCATTGAGGTGGTCAAACCCAGATAATATACAAATGGTGTGTGGGTCAGCCTTAGCAAAAGGCTTCCCCACAGAGCCTGATGCTGAAACCCAGTGGGTCCGTTTTTTTGGGGGGTTTCTCAGACATAGTGCCAGCCTAACCAAAACTTGCTCGCTAATGGCAATCCACCAAGCAAGACTCTCTATCAGTTCCCAACCGTCACGGTCGCGGGAAAAACGAATAAAAACTGCTTTTTTAGAACCGAACCGCACTTCAAAGGGCTAGAAAGTAATTTTTAAACCCCTCTGATCGGTTCAAACCGAACCGAAAAAGACGTTTACAAGTTCCACACAGAAGAAAAAATAATAAATAAGCCCATCTATTACTTACAAAACCACAGACAGAGCTTGAACCGATGATTGCGTTTAAATTTCAGTAAAATAAACTGAGAATTACACTTTAAAACCAACAAACAAACCGAGCAGCAGGAGGAATCTCCGGAGCGACTGTTCAGTGAGGCGGAGTAAAGAATCTGACAGTTTAAGTTTGAGCTTCAACAGACAGAGTGTTCATCCGAGCTCACGCTCAAGATTCCATGCTGTGCATGGAAGTTAACTCTTTCACCTCCGGAACAGTTCTAACCTGGGGTTATACTGCATATGTCATAATATAGCAAGACTTCATGTTGTTTGAACAGATCCTTGCATTTAACTCACTCTGCATAACAAATGGAACAGGGTCTTATTCAACCCTGTCGCATCGGTGTCATCCTCCTCTTGTGGTTCTTCACTGTCTGGTGTCTTCATACCAGACATAACCACAACAATATAATCTGTAATCTTCTCTTCCTCACTATCACCAAGACAGTACAGTTGATCGAATTTAGTCACAGATAGTCCTGCAGGCAATGGCTCAGTTTGTTCCTTGGTTATACCCAGGATTTCATCAGATGCTGTAATTTCTGTCTGGAACCCAGCCTTCCTAAAGCTGCGAACTATGGTTTCCTGACTGAGACACAGAGCCCCAGGCATGTGCTGAGATTCTGACTGCATTAAGCAGTTTTATTTTTTTTACTTTATTTTCAACTTTTTTTGCAGGTATATAAGTAATGTATTCCATATATTTGTAGATAGTAAGTTGGACACACTTTAACTTTTTACTAGTGTTTACAGAGACCACTTGGTCACATATCAGCTGGTTGCCATACATTACAGTTCAGGCACTTTACATTATCCGTAGTCACAGTATACACTTTCCAAGTTCTAATAAAGAACACTCATTAGTACCATGGCTTACTTCTTGTCAATAGACCTGCAAGAGCTTACTTCTCATGGCTACCTGGTGTTATCAGCTACCTGTATACTATGGTTTCTGCCCTATCCTTGCCATTTAATGGTTGTACCCCATAGAGTGCCTAATTCCAGGGCTGCTATTGTTATTTTTCACATATCTTCAAAATTTCCCTCCTCACCATTTGCTAGCATCTGGGCTTTTTCTAGTCACATGCAATCTAGTAGGTTATGTATCCACTGGGCCAGGGCAGGGGGGTTTACTCTCTCCAATACTGAGCTATTGTTTTCCTCGCATTGACCAGAGCCAGTCCCCATAGGGCCCAATGTGTTTGCCTAGTATCTTTAGGTTCTGCCCCCAATAACAGTTCCAAAGGGGAGCTAGGCAAACTTGGAGCCCAGGATCGTTTCATGTACTCCCACCCAGCACAGCATTATTTTGGGGCATTGTAGTACCAAGTGGATAAATGTTTCCACCTGTCCCCCACACAGTGTTCACTTTCACTGGGTTTCATTTTATTTAGCTTGGCCAGGTAAAGATATGTCCTGTACAGGACATTATATTGTGTGAAACACTACTATTGGGCAGCACAACTTGCATTTCTAACAGGGGGGAGACATTGTGGCCCTTTGACACCAATTAGAAAAGCAGGAAGTGGGTGGGGGTCCCTAATGGAGAGAATCTTGGCAAGATGGGTTGCCTCTTTTTTCCTTCTGCTAATACTTGGGAACTTTATGCCACATGCCCTGCTGCATCTCAAAGTGTTAGGCGCTAACCCAGTTGCTGAGTCCCTCACTACATCCTACACTACCCCCGCACACTGTACCTCCATCCTCTCGCAAATCCTCTCATCACACGTATATACCCAACAGCCTTCTGCCCACCCCCTCCTGTACCACTCAGCCATTAATACCCAAGCTCTGTCCCTCATTTGCTCTAAACCTCAATTCATCCATACGCTATCACACCCGAAACGTACACCCCTTACAAGCTATCAAAGGCGACTACTAAGGGAAAAAGCCCTCTCTTTTTTATTATATTCCCTACAGAAAATGCTGCTGTTACTCCTTCTTTGCTCAGGCAATGTGGAGCTAAATCCTGGCCCTCCACTCCAATTTTCCTCTCCATTGGACTTTGCAGCTGCCCCTGGGCTGAAGGAGATGTTAGTAAACATCCTAAGCCTGACTAAAAAATTTGACCAACTTCAAGCCTGGGCAGCACATACTAACCCTGATCTCATCATTATCACCGAATCATGGCTTAAAAAGACTACTACTGACCAACAAGTTACTTCTTCCAGATTACAAACTATTTAGGGCAGACAGGAACACTGGGGTGGGGGGGTATCATATATGCCAGAAATAAGTTTGTAGTAACTGACATCCTTTGCAAATCCAAGCCTAAAGAATATGAGGTTGTTTCACTAAAGCTTCACCTTCCCTCCACGGAATGCATTACCATCATAGGTGGCTATAGGGCCCCGTCTGGTGGCTCCGAAATCATCGACATTATAAAATCCCTAACCTTAGCCGCCAACTCAGAAACAATTATCCTGGGGAACTTCAACATGGATTGGTTCACTACAAAATCTCACTGCCTTAAATCCCTCTGTGATGAGCTTGGTCTTATACAACTAGTTACCGAACCCACGAGGAACAATACCTCAAACTCGGCTAAAAGCTCCATCTCAGATGTTATTCTAACCACCCACTCCCATAAAATCTCCCATTCAGCAGTATTCCATAATGATATGAGTGACCACTGCATGGTGGTTTGCACAAGATTACAAACTAAAACGTACCAAGAGTCCAAATTTATAACTAAGAGGTCTTTTCGCAAATTTAATGTGTCAAACTTTCTGTATGACCTGAGCAGGATCAGATGGCAAGATTTATATCTTGCAAAAACTGCAGATGAAGCTGTCTCCATCCTTAGTGACAATCTTACTGCCCTGGCAAACAAGCATGCACCCATTATCAAAGTCAGGGTGCGCAAACGTTTCCCACCCCTGGTTTACCCCAGACCTAAAGGCTGCACTTACCAACAGAGACAAACTCTGGGCTAAGTCTAGGTACACTAAGAGCCCTGCAGACTGGCAGACCTTCAGAACTGCTAGGAATGCTTGTGTCAAAAGCATTCGTGCTACAAATGCTAACGTCTATATCTCCACCATGGAACAAGCCAAAGGGAACCCTCAAAAAATCTGGAGAACACTTAAATCTATTGAAGGCCGTCCTTCAGCTCCAGCTATCCCAACCAAGATATTTACCAATGGCAGGTTGGTGGAAAACAGCACCCAAATTCTTAAAGAACTCAATTTATATTTTGTTACCGCTGGACTTGCTTTCGACTCCTCACCCTACGCTAACCATGTGAATACTAGTGAAAGTTCCACCTCCTCTACCTGCAGGCCATCCCACCCTCTCCAGATCCACTCTATTACTTATAAAGAAGTTGAAGATTCTCTCCTTAATCTAGATCTCTGCAAGAGTGCCGGGGATGATGGACTTGAACCATTTTTCCTGAGAATAGGCTATGCCTATCTCGCTGCACCTATCCTACATATCTTCAACCTATCCATTACCTCTGGAACAGTTCCATCTAGCTGGAAGTCTGCCCACATCCTTCCTCTTTTCAAATCAGGAGACCCCTGCGATTTAAACAATTACAGGCCCATCTCCGTTTTGTCTGTTTTCTCTAAAGTTCTTGAAAAGCTGATCTATAATCAATTGAAACAACATATTGAATCTTACTCTCTCCTAAACCCTGCACAATCAGGTTTCCAGTCCAAACACAGCACAGTCACTACTTTGGTTAAGGTCACTAATGACTGGATTTCCGCCGTGGACTCCAAGAAGGTCACCGGTGCAGTCTTCCTGGACCTTAGTAAAGCCTTTGATACTGTGGACAACCACCTCTTAATCAACTGCCTTTCTAACCTAGGTGCCACTCCTACCGTACAGTGGTTGACCAGTTATCTCTCTGGTAGGATGCAGAAAGTCAAAGCAGATTGTTGTCTCTCAGCCCCCCTTCCGATTGCCAGGGGATTCCCCCAAGGCTCCATATTAGGCCCAATCCTATTCTCTCTGTACATCAATGATCTTGAGTCCTACATAACAAACTCCAGTATTCACTTCTTTGCAGACGACACTATATTATATATCTCTGGCACAACTCTAATGGAAGTCAGGGACGTCTTGCAAGCTGACTTTGCTCAGCTCGAAAGTAACCTTATTAAAGCTAAGCTCCTTTTGAACGCTAAGAAAACTAAGGCAATGTTCATCTCATGTAATCCTGCCTTTGGATCCCCCCCTTTGCTGCCAATGAACCTTATCGTCACTTCACTGGGTGAAACCCTGGAAGTCGTTCCTAAATTTAAATACCTTGGATTCTGGATAGAAAACAAGCTCACCTTCAATGACCACATTGAGGACCTATCCAAGAGGCTCAAAGCACGGCTAGGCTTCTTCTTTTGAAACAGGTCTCTGTTCCCTGTTGTGACCCGAACCAAGCTTGTACTGGCCATATTTCCTCCACTACCTGACTGCAGAGATTTCATCTATGCCACCTCTGCAATCTCAGGCCTAAGTAAACTGGACGTTCTCTACCACCGTGCTATACGGTTCATCACCAGTGCCCCTCACAGAACCCATCACTGCGAACTGTACACAGCTGTTGGTTGGACCTTACTCGCCACCAGACGCCTGATCCATGCTGGGATCTGGATCCTCAAGATACTCCTTCACAAACTACCAAGCTACATAACGTCCCTCATCTGTATCTCCTGCAGTGCTTACTCACTCAGGAAATCTAACTACATCCTGCTCGATGTCCCAAGAACTCGTACTGCCTTTGGACAACATGCCATTTCATTCGCACTTCCTACATTCTGGAATCAACTTCAATCCATACTAAAACTAACCAGCATTGTCCCAATTAATCTCTACAAAGCCTTATCTTCATCTAAAATAAAAGATATCTGTCACTGCCACTAAACCCCCCATACCACCCTTACGTTAGTTACTCATACACCAACTGCCCCTGCTCTGACCAAAACAGGTCAGCAACCGCACAGAAAATAAAAGACTTAGGCTTAACAGCTATAGATTTGATGCCCATGACCTGCTTTTACTGCCCCTGCCCCTCTAGATCTCCTTATCACACCTTTTTCCACTCTGCTCTGCTAGTCCCTAGCCTCATCTTTTACCTTCACCTTTTCTCCCTACCTTCCTTCTTAAACTCTCCCTGCTGTCTCCGCACATTAACATTCTCCTATAATGCACTTGTCTTTTTATGTATACAACTCTACCCAAACATTTGCTGATATAGCATCAGACTTTACTGCCAGAACCCTGCCTTACCTGGCTGTATCACATCATGAATTGTCATTTATGAACTTGTATGTGCCATTTGCTCGATTGACAGTGATGTCTCGTATGTTACGTCCATATGTCTCGATTGACAATGTTACGTCCATATGTCTCGATTGACAATGTTACCTTGTATGTTACGTCCATATGTCTATGTAAATGACCCAGGACCTCCTTGTGAATGAGCTTGCTCAATGGAGGTTTTTTTTCCTGCAATAAACTTGAACTTTAGCCCAGCATTAGGTATTGATTACCACCCAAACTGACAAACCCATTCACTAGGCTTTCCTTGCAGGAGTGGTCGGATGTCCATGACTACATTAAACACAAATCTGCAGTATCCCGAGGGCAGCACTGATTGTAGCTTTCAAAGAGAAAAGGGATGCACAGCCTTCATCCATCAGGGGCTGCTACAATGGAAGAAAAATGCCTCAGCACAGTTCAGGACTTGATAGGGGATGGGGGTGTTCTAAGAGCATTCAGTGATGTGAGATGATGGGCAGGGCTACCTGCAAGCACCTTTTTCATGTACCTTAGTGTTAGGGGTTGCTAAATCCAGAAGGGGACAACTTCACAACCCCACAACTCGTCTCTCACTGGTGGAAAATCTTCTACTGTATATAAGCTGCAGCCATGTAATAAGCCCTTATCTGAGCTTTACAGGCTGACACATAGTAGTGCCCCTCCAGCTATCGAAGGTCTTAGAGAGGCTTGGTCTGGTGACCTTGGCATTGAAGTTACAGAGGATCTTTGGTCTAGAGTAGTTATTCATGCTAGAACACATGCAAGGGCCAATAGAGTGCATTAAGCACGATGATTATTTACACATTGCTGTGGTTAACTGCTCTGATTGGTCTAGTTCATTCAGCACCCTGGCCCTCATTCCCCAAACATAATGTTGCTTGAATGCATACATTATTCCTTGGTCTGATACAGATGGTGTTGGGGCAAAATAAACAAGCTTGATGTTACAAAGTGCCTGGCCTGAAAAGTTCTCTACGAGGAGCACAATCTTACGAACTCTGAGCTTATGATCCCAGTGTCAGAGCCAGTCTGTGGTGATCTCACCTGTCATCTATGCAGTGCAGTTTGCTTGATATTGAACCGGCAGATGCGTGATGCCATGGACAAAATGTGGTAAAGTAGACTTTCTGATGACCACAAGTTCAATTTTCTGTTCCTGCAAAGTTGCAGCCACAGAACACTGACAATATGACTACATTATGCACTTTACTTGGCTTTTTTTTTTTTGACCCATCAAGGCATCTGCCTTAAAGGTCAATGTAATGTAGCCACTTTTATGTGCTGTCTTTTGTAAGTTATTGTATTTTGTAGAGTTTCAGCAAATGCGGAAGCGGTGAGCAGTGAGGAGCCCAATCCAGTGGCACACAAGTGTAAGCCACCCCCATTTTGTGGGCTTACCTGTGGGGCTTCTGGGCCCCCCCAGCTACTCAGTGGCGGCTCTACACCAGGGCCTGCCAGGGCACGTGCCCCGGTAAAAAAAATGCTGTGCCCCCAGTGGGTGCCCCATATGGTGCAGAGCTTCCCCCATAGTAACAATATATCAGTGCCCTGGCTGCCATCTGTTGTGCCCCAGCTGTGCCCTGGTAACCATTTGTGGCTAGAGCTGCTGCTGCAGCTACTCCTCCTGGTTGGCTCTCTACCACCTTTACCCTCCAGTCCCCCAGGATTGCAGTATAGGGACTGGCAGGGCATTCCTTGGAGTGTGTCAGTGGCTCTGGCAGGAGTCAGGTCTTGGCTCCCCGTGAGAGCCCTGTGGTGACCACACTTTTGTCCCATAATCCTGGCCTCTGGACATGAAAGCAGGACTAGCACAGGGACAAGACAGGACAGGACTGTACCATTTGGGAGCCTCTTCAAACTCCCTTACCCCAGGGACCAATGTGCGGTTAGAGCAAAGCTGCCACACTACAATTGCACACATTTGCAAAATGGAACCAAGGCTCCATAATTCAAATTGGGATCCCACCTGCAACATATCAGTGGTCAGAGCAGCAGGATAAGCAGTGGAGTTAGGACAATCAATGAAACCATGCTACTGGCTGCCAACAATTGTTGCTCCCGGCTCCAGGGGAGGCAGCAGGGCTGGAAAAGAAAGAAAAAAAATAATTGCAGCATCAGCTAGGCTCTGTGCATGTGCAGAAGCCCAGAAATACAAACGGGGGAGTGCAACAGTTCCCCAATAACTGCTCCTGCCCCAGGATTTCCTCAGGAGTCAGGACTAACACACACGAGCCCAGTGAGTCTAGAAATAAAGCAGCAGAAGCTGTAAGACCAAAATAAAAGACTTTTAAACAATGTAAACAAACATGGTGGCACTTGTGACTCATGGGAAGGGACCGGAGATACTGTGATTGACTGGGAACCCCAGTCAATCACGATGCTAGCATCTGTTGAACAGTCAATGAGACTTTGAGTTTCTGCACTGAAGGGAGAGGGAAAGCTTCTCTCTTGGTCAGTTCTGAGATAATCAGGGGGAAGAGTCAGGAGGTGGGCTATGGAGCTGACCCCTCTGACAACCTAGCTGCCAGGCTTAGAGGAGTCTTGTAAATAAATACAGTGCACTATGACTGAAGAACCTGCCAGAAGCAGTAGAGCGCAGTGGTTTAAGGCTCTGAGCTGCAAATCTGGAGACCTGGGTTTGAATCCCACAGCCCCCACTTGCATATACTGTGTAACCCTAAGCAAGTCACTTAACTTCCCTGCACTCCCAGGTCAAACCTGAAAACAAGCTTTCAGCTTAGTGTGCCATTCCTGGTTAAACAATAAAAAAATAAAAAAAGAAAGTGAGTGTTTCTGTGAAACACCATAAGGAATGAGGCGATAGTGGTCAGAAAAGGGCAACTTGCCCCATAGCGCTCCCAACTGGGATCTGAGGGACCATTCAGGCACTGGTCCTAACAGGACCCAAACAGACTATAATTGCAGGGGAACCAGCAGGAAGAGGACTATGGGCAGGGGAACCACTAGCCTGAGTGGGAACCCATGCAGAGGAGAGAGCCAGAAAGGCGGTTGCTATCTCTCCTCCACTGCCAGGAGTGGGTGTCTGATCCTTCCGAAAGGAGAGGTCTGAAGTACCATTTCTGCATGCTGCAGCAGTCACCCACAGGCCTGAGGAGTGAAGCTGATGAAAGGCCCCAGGGCAAAGCCAACAAAAGGCCCTTGGGGCGCAGGGGACACCACCAGTTCCTGCAGAAGCCCTTTGCAGGGTGACTATCCAGCCAGCATCACCTGTTCCAGTGAAAGTGTCACCCAGAATCCAGTTCTGCACTGCTGAGCAGTAACCTGTGAGAACAATCTGTGATGAAACATCAGAACTGTGAGTACCTCAGAACTGTGGCTCCTGGGATTTTCTTCAGGGGTAGATAGCTAGTTAGGAAGAGGAGTTGAAGTCTTGGGCAGGACTGTGAAATCTACTAGATGGGCCCAGGCAGAAGACCTGCAAGGTCATCCGGCCCAACCCTTATAGTGGATTACAAAGAGGGGCCCCTTGATTAACTTATCTACAATTTTTGGTTTTAAAATTGTTGTTCAAAACCTGTTCTACAAGCACATCAGTGCTGCACCACCCGGGTTAGATACCAGCAATCCAGTGAGGTACGCACCGTAACATGAGGGTTTATGACAAAGCTGCTGAGGGGTGTAAGTTGGCTGCACCTGCATTTGTGGGACTAGGCTTGCTAGGGGGGCAAGCATTTGTTTGCATCGCATAGAATAGAAGGACCCCCCCCTTGTTCCCAGTTTTCCTTCATGTCCCCTTGTTCTTTTCTTACCCCTTTCTTTTTAAATAAATTGTTTTATGCATTTTACTTTTAGTGTGCTGGGTATTGCTACTGAGTCCACAGACACAATCTGAGGGTTATCTACAGGTGTGCAGGAGGCTAGAAACTGATTTTCGGGGGGGGGGGGTTCAGTCTGGTACTACACTGCTACCCCAAGTGGAGGCACCAAACTGTTGTTATACTAACCTCTTATTGTCCTGCACATGAAAGAACGCAGGCTGGCCCCCTTGGAGTTGAGTGGAGGAGAGGTGGACCCTAAAGGCCCCAGGCAGCCACCTGGGCAGCCGCAGCAATCATCTGATTGCTTACATACCCTGACCCCCAGGGAGGTAGGGTGGGGAGGTAGGAACTGTCGCATTTACTCGAGTATTCTGGGTAAACTCCCAGTTGTAGTGATGTGGATTCTGCGATACTAGTAATGTGGGGAGTGGGTACTTTTTGGTGTTTAAAAGTACTTTACTGACAGTTAGCTGTAGACCCAAACTGTCAATATATTTTTAAACACTGAACTCCCCTCTGTTGCAGTAAAAACATTTAAGTAATATACCTGCTTCTCACATTACACACTATTAGTATGGCAGGATCTACATCGCTATAACTGGGAGTTTACCCAGAATACTCTTGTGCCGCTCGATCAAGTTCCTTGCTGCTTCTGCGCTTGCCAAAACACTATAAAATATAATAACTTACTGAAGACAGCACATAAAATTAGAAGACATGACTATTTGAATCCATTGTCAGATAAAGTATGTTACATTACAGGGGCTTTGGTGTTAAATGTAATTTAGCAGGTCACCTTTAAATAATCTCAAAAGTTTGAGGTTTAAACCATAGCTAGGGAGGCACAGGGTTAAAATGTCACAAGCATTAATAGCATGGACAAAAATCGTAAAGCCAGAATGCTGACAGCAAAGATAGTGCTCAGCAAAAACAATGAGCGCTACTTTGCCAAACTCTCCAAACAACAAATACTCTTTTTGTTTGCAGGGGGCGATGCCCCGTGACTTTCATTATGGGGAGTTATGTTCTGAACCCCCACTTTATTATAACCAACTCTGGGGGGGAGGCTACTCAGGGGTGGGGAGAAATCTTGTCGGGGGTGTTGAGGAGGGAAAGGGGAAACAGAAGATGTCCCGGTAGACAAAAAAATAATAGAATACATTAAATGTGCCGGGACATCAGCGCTCCACCTCTCTGCCTGCCTGTAGCCCTACCCTGTGAGCCATGCAAGCTGCTGAGCAGCACACCACCAAGCAGCGGCTTTAACCTGTTTGGCTGAAAGCAATACAGCTGCAGGGATATCGCCTATTAGCTGTTTTGACCGTTCACTATAGTATCCCTGTAGCTATTTTGCCTTTAGCTGTTTTCACTGCGTGGTTTTGCCTGCACTATATTACCTGTGACATTTTAACCCATGGATAGTTAACATCACACAGTAATTCATTACTTGAGTGTTAGGCTTAAAAGTATAATGATTATATTTAAAGTAGATTACCACTAAATATGAAATTGCACTGTATCACATTTAAACTCCAAACTCCACCCTCAAGGCCTGGCCTCTAGCTTCTTAGCCCCTCCATCCCTGGTCTCAGACTCCGGACCCTCCCAGTCAAGGTGGCATCCTGCCAAGTCCACCTACCATCCCTGGTCTCTAGCTCCCGAGCCCCAAACCCATCAGTTCTGGCCTTGGGCACCTGAGCTTCGGAGCCCACCCACAGTCACGGTGGCATGCTCCATAGCCCACCCACGCACCAGCCCTGGTGGCAGTCTCCTGAGCCCCACACCCAAGCCCTGGTGGCAGGCTCCTGACCCCCCCATCTCTAGTGGCATGCTACCACTCCCCCACCCATAGCCCTGTGTTCATGCTCATACCCTCCCCCCGAGCCCTTGCCTCTGGTTCTGAACTCTTCCCTCCAGCCTTGGCCTAGAGCTCCTGAGCACCAATTACTGGCCTCAGGCTCCTGAGGCCCCCTTCCCAGCCATGAAGGCATGCTCCCAAACTCACCCACCATCCCTGGCCTTGAACTCCTGAGACCCATCGACCCTCCCCCACCTGATAGCAGGCTCCAGAGTGCCCCCCCCCCAGCTTTGGTTTCTGAGTCTCAATTCCCATGCCATCAGGCTCTTCTGCCTTCCAAGTCCTGGTGGCAGCTCCCGAACCCCCACCTTCCTTGTAGTAGGCTCCCCTACACTCCCCCAACCCTGGCAAGAGGCTTACAATCCCCCCCCAAGCCCTGGCTACAGGTTCCTGTGGCCCCTCCCACTGCCATGGCAGCAGGCTCCCAACTGCCCCAGCCCTTGTGGCAGGCTCTCAAGCCCTCCAGTTGCATTGCTTATCTACATGCCCCCTATGCAGTGCCTGTCTTTGTGGTCTCCTGGAATTGTCTATCTTCACAAAAATCATACTCCCACCAGTTTTATTACTTGTTCTCAATTTGAACATCAATCCTCTCAGTCTTTTGTGACAGCTTTCTGTTTTTCCCCACTTTGCACGATGAAGTTGGAACTGCCTCTGCTGACCCACCAGCAACTGTCCAGGTACCAGCTGAAATGATCTGACATCTCTGCCCTCCCCACCCCAGTTATTTTTTTAACTGTGTCTATTAAAGGCATGTCGCTAGGTATTTTCATTATTATAGGTTTCATGGAAACATTGCACTGCATAAAAGAAACTTTTAAAATTTGTAAAGTTCAGCTAAACACAGTTATTCGCGATTGAACAGTTAGAGCTGTGGCCCCCTCCTTTTAAATCTCTGTGAGTTAGGATTGGTGGGGTAAGGGTTCTCTAAACCAAAAATGCAATCCAAGCAGTTTACCTACTATATGAAAGTCAAATATCTCTGCCATTTAACGCTTCTTGTATCAGGGTACTGTGGGCGAGGGATCTCCGTCTGCATATTGCCAGAGCTGGGTGAGCGCAAGAGCAAATGTAGCACAAACAGCTGTGGGTCTGAATATCGGGGGCAGGTATTCACTGTTTTAAAATCTGAAACCTTTAGAATAATGGTCATGGTCATAGAGAATTTTGTTCATACCAGATTCCTGTGTCCTGTTTTGTTTTTTTTCAGTCACAAACCATCATACTGTGCTGCCACTGACTGTCAAAAGCAGAACAGATGCACCACTTTTCCCCCCTCTGACCCGATGCACAGTGAAGCCTTTGTTTTATTGATATCTGTACCGGTACTTTTACTGGGCTTCAAGTGCCAACATGCACCTGAATCCCACTTGTTCCCAGTCTCAGAGGGGTATGCATGTCCTCAAGTGCTTACATAAGAGCCCTCAGAGATGGAAGGCAGGCCAGAACAGTAAGCGCACTGAGGCTTATCGTTTTCACATCTTTAGCGTTTAATTTGTAGTCTCTTCATAAAGTTACATTCACATTTGGCGGAGGTGATACACTAAATGAAACAATGAATGAAACTTTGTTTCTGGAGGTTTCTGTTCAAAATATTGCTCTAGTGGGAACAAAGTGTAACTAGCTTCTGCCAGTTCCTGCCACACTGAGATGAACCTTTGAGGCACTTGTTGGTAGTCGTGAGGCAGCACGTTTTGGCAGTCCGGAGGCATCACCAACATCAGGAGCCTAACTACTTGCTAGAAACTTACTGCAGTGGCCATCTTTGTGTAGCTGCAGAATTTAGTTGGATGGTTTGTATTGGCTTGGAAGGTGGTGGAGAAGTATTTTGCCTTGCAAGTCTAACAGCTTTGGTGCAGGCATTTTGGAGGAAGCGGTACGCCGGTACCTCTGGTAGACAGCTGCAAAGATGGAACTTTTGTGCTCCTGCCAGTCCCAGTCCCTAGCATGTAGGCAAGCCAGGAGTTCAGCTGTGATCCAGGGGAGGTGGGACCCCCTCACCCTGACATGCCTAAGTGGGGGGCATAATGGTTCCAGACAGTGAGGAATTTAGATTTGAAATAGTCCAGGGCTGAGTCAATAGAGTTTGCAGTGTAGCTATGCGACCAGTCAATATTGCCCAGATCCTTGACCAGTAGGGTAAGGTTCAAGAATTTGTATGAGCAGATGAGTAAGGGTTATGGGGGGGCGGCTTTGGGACAGTGGATTTTGCATATACAGTAGATCAAGTGTTGATCACTTAAGGCATCTGGAAGGATTCCGGCATTGATAAAACAGTGCAGATGGGAGGTGAGGGTCCAGTCTATGAGGGAATGGTTTCCAGATTTGTTATTTAGATGGGTGAGTTCACTAATCAGCTGTGATAGGTTGAGGGATGCAATATCACAGTGAGTTTTTGAATAGGAAGGGGAAACCAGTTCATGTTGAAATTGCCCAGAATAAGAAGTTCCCTACTGGAGGCGTGAGATAACAGGGTGGTCAGCAGGTCAGTGATTGATGCGGCGGATGTGCTGGGGCAACAAGTAAACAGCAGCTATATAGATGGGGAGCGAGAAGGGGAGAGAGAGCTTTACTAGGAGTAGCTCATAATTAGATGGAAGAGAAGTTGTCAGGATAGGGGTGAACTGGATTGAGGTGGCAAGGTACTGTACATGGCCACTCCACCTCCCCTGCTGGACTAATCTTGGCAGAGGAGGGAGTAACCAGGAATGGCAATGCTCCCATTAGGGATTTTAGAGCTTAGCCAAGATTCGGACAGGAGTAGTATGTCAGGTTTAAGGGTTAGACTGAGTGGGTAGAGTTGGGTAATTTTGGAAAGGAGGCTCCTGATGTTTAGGTGAGCAATCTTAAGGCCACGAGAGGGACATGGGGGTTTGGAGGTGACTTGACCGGGGTTAGGGTCAATGTCACCTGTAGACAGTAGTAGTAGGATGATAAGGAGCTTGAAGGGGACTGATATGCACTTCCGCGACAACGTATGAGTGGTGGAATGTTGGGCGCAGGTGAGGAGAGGGTGGGGGACTTGGACGAGAGCAGACCAGCATGGAGGCAGAGTGAAGGTAAGATTGATGCAGTAGAGGGCCAGAGATAGTGGGACAGATTGGGGAGATGGACGGACGTAGTTATCAATCATTCCTTTGAGCAGTTATTGTTCATCAGTTTCTGCTTCCATGCAATCAGGCTCTGTGAATGCATTCATACTGGCCATCATCATTTCCAGAATCTTGTCCTCAGGACTTGTCGACATGCTCACTCTCTCTCTCCTTGAATTTTGCATTTTGAGGGTGAATCCCTTGTAGCAGGGGTCCTTCACTGTAGGCTGCTTGTGTCCGGTGGCACTCAGCAGATCTAGCAGTATGAGAAGTAGAAACAGTATGTGTTTTTTAGATGAGGTTTGCACCAACTCAAGCTGCTGCATGCATGTTGAATGTGCAACCTGTGAACCTGATATGATTTTTAGATGATGTTCACACCACCTTAGCGGCTGCATGCATATCAAGTGGGCAACATGTGTATCTGATATGATTTTTAGATGACGTTCACACCAACTTAGCAGCTGCACACATGTTAAGCATGCAACATGTGAACCTGATGTGAATTTTAGATGATGTTTGCACCAGCTTAGCTGCTGCATGCATGTCAAGATTGCAGCATGCGAACCTGATGTGCTATTTAGATCTGGTTTGCTTAGGTTCACTTAGTGTATGCTAACCACATGCAAACATTGCAAAATTAAGCATGTGGTATACACTGTGTATGTACGCAGCACACTTGTATTTCTGTAAGGGGAACCATGACAATCAGCTGACAGAAGATTGCCACTTTTCAGTTCAAAAAAGAAAACTGCTCCATGCAGTTCTGTTTTGTTACTCTCTTCAGAGAGTTTGGATTTGGAAAGGGTGAGCAGGAGGAATTCAAATCTGGCAGTTGTGAGGGGTTATTTATTTATTTATTTATTTAAGAGTTTAAGAGTAAAGGCCTATGGCACATTCATAAGGTAGAAAAAAATGGGCAGACTAGATGGGCCTTGCGGTCCTTATCTGCCGTCAACTTCTGTTTCTGAGTTTCACCAGGAAAGGCACACTGTACAACAAGTTGCTCGTCTCATGGTGCATCCTTGGGGACATGGGAGTTGGAGTAGATACACAAAAATGCATACAGCAGTAAAGACTTCATTACAATATGCAAATTATTACATGCGAGAGAGAACTAACATAGAATTAATTACATAGTGATTACAAACCAACACTAGGGTTAGAACAATTTTTATAATATGCAAATAGACTGCATTTCCTTATTAATTTTTGGCAAGGAATAGGTGGTGGTCAGGCCCACAAGCGTGACTGAGTAAAGTATTAGGAGTAATTTGAGGTTTCGCAAGAAGAAGTCAGTAACAGTTGCAGTTTACCAAGAGGAAATTCCACAAAGCAGAGGAAATAGAGGAGAGGGAAGAGAGAGTTCCACATTTTGGAGAAGCGATGAGAGAAGGCAGCCTGGCCAATTGAGGATAAACAGTGCAAAATAACTAGTGAACGGGAGTTGTTTGACCTATGTGAATGGGCAGGGGGAGGAGGGATAGTTAAGGAGGAACTGAGGTAGGTAGGGAGAGAGCCAAAACAGAATTTGGAGATGAATTTAGCACAGTGAAGGAGACATCTGTTTTCTAGTGAGGGGAAAGCCAGAGAGTGGTAGAGTTGACAGCGGTGGGTAAGGGTGGGAGCATCCAGGGAGAGGTGGCAGAAGGGGTTAAAGAAGGTGTTCAATCTGGCAAGGGAGGTCTTGGAAGCGGCACTACAGACTACATCACAGTAGTCAAGGATGGGTAGGATCATCTTCTGTACAAGTTCTCGCCTTGCCGGGAGAGGAATACAGTTCCAGTTCCTGTATAGTGCACCTAGCTTGGGGTGCAGCTTTTTCAGGATGGCGTCAACATGGTCAGAGAAGGTGAGGTGCTGGTCAAGCCAAACCCCCAGATATCTGAAAGAGGAGGTTTTCCTAGGACCGTCCCATCAAAGGTGTGGAAGGAGGGCAGGGAGGGTAGCCTTGAGAGTCTCTGCCTTGTGTCGAAGGTCATGGAGACTGTCTTTTTGGCATTTAGGAAGAGCTGATTTTTGCAAAACCAGTGCTGAATGCTATTGAAGTCCTGCTGAAGTCTATTTGCCACATCAGGGGGAGAATGGCCAGAGTCGTAGAGGACCATGTCATCTGCATACATATGTATTGATGTAGATGTACAGATGGATGGCAAGTCATTGAGGAAGATGGAGAAGAGGATTGGGCCCAACACAGATCCTTGTGGGATGCCACTGTTGATGGGAAGGGGGGGGGGAGTGGAATCCATGACTCTGACTGCCTGAGTCCTACCAACTAGGTAGGCCTGGAACCAGTTAGTGGCATTTTATGATATCACAGATATCTGCACTACATAAAATACACAGAGAAAGGGGTAGGCAGACCCTTATAGTGGACGTACAGGAATCAATACAAAGGTTCCATATCTTAATATCTTTAAGTCCATACAGTCTAAGGAGCTACTAGGCAATCAATCTAGGAGTAAAGTCTGATCCACTTATATTATAGGTCTGTTACACTATCATCTGCATTTTATACATAAGAATTAAGTCTTAAATGCCAATATACAGAGGCGTGAAAAAGTATTTGCCCCCTTCCTGATTTTCTCTATTATTGCATATTTGTCACACTGGATGTTTTCAGGTCTTTAGAGAAAATGTAATATTAGATAAAGGGAACCTGAGTGAACAAATAACACTTGTTTTTTTTTTTAATTTCACTTATTTAATGAAAAGAAGTTAACCAACACCAACTGGCACTGTGTGAAAAGTAATTGCCCCTTACACTTAATAACTGGTTATGCCACATTTAGCTGCAATGACTGCAACCAAACACTTCCTATAATTCAATATCAGTCTTTCACATCGCTGTGGAGGAATTTTAACCCACTCTTCCTCACAGAACTGCTTTAATTCAGTAACATTTGGTGTTTCGAGCATGAACTGCTCGTTTCAGGTCCTGCCACAGCATCTCTATTGGGTTTAAGTCTGGACTTTGACTAGGCCACTCCAAAACTTTAATTTTACTTTTTAGCCATTCTGATGTGGACTTGCTTTTGTGTTTTGGATCATTGTCTTGCTGCATGACCCAACTACGCTTCAGCTTCAGCTGACGGAAGGATGACTGGACATTCTCCTTAAGAATTTTCCGCACAGAGCAGAATTCATGGTTCCTTTAATTATGGCAATTCATCCAGGTCCTTAGGCAACAAATCATCCCACACCATCACACTACCACCACCATGTTTGACTGTTGGTATGGTGTTCTTACTGTGGAATGCTGTGTTTGCTTTTACGCGAGACATTATGGGATCCATGTTGTCCAAAAGTTCCACTTTGGACTCATCTGTCCATAGAACATTTTCCCAAAAGGCTTGTGGATCATCCAGGTGCTTCTTGGCAAATGAGAGATGAGCATTTATGTTCTTCTTGGTTAGCAGTGGTTTCGCCTTGCTACCTCACATGAAGCCCATTTTGCCCAGTCTCTTTCTGATTGTGGAGTCATGAACACTGACCTTAGCTGAGGCAAGAGAAGCCTGCAGTTCTTGGATGTTGTTTTAGGATCCTTTGAGACTTCTTGGATGATTTTACACTGCGCCTCTTGGAGTAATTTTGGCAGGCTGCCCACTCCTGGGAAGGTTCACTACTGTTCCAAGTGTTCTCCATTTGGAGATTATGGCTCTCATTGTGGTTCGATGGAGTCCCAGAGCCTTAGAAATAGCTTTGTAACCCTTTCCAGACTGATAGAGGCAACAAATTTTTTTCTGATCTTTTCAGGAACTTCCTTTGATCATGGCATAATGTGCTTGTTGAATCTTTGTGCTGGCAACGTGACTCTGATGGTAAGGGCCAAAATAAGTGAGGTTTATATTGAGCAGGGCTGGCTGTAATCAAGCCTGGCTGTGTTCAATCAGCTGACTCTAATTATCCCATTAATTGGGTTGATTTAACTAGGGGCAATTACTTTTTCACACAGTGCCAGTTGGTGTTGGTTAACTTTTTTCATTAAATAAATGAAATAAGTAAAAAAAAAAAAAGTGTTATTTGTTCACTCAGGTTCCCCTTATCTAATATTATATTTTGTCTAAAGACCTGAAAACATCCAGTGTGACAAACATGCAATAATAGAGAAAATCAGGAAGGGGGCAAATACTTTTTCACGCCACTGTAAGTAGATCCCCTGCAGAATTAGTGCCTGGGGGGAGCACACCCTTTAGTACTAGTAGAGATATCATTGTAGCGAAAGCCTGGGCTCATTTAAGTTTTGAGGCTTCCCCACAGCTAAAGGCATGACAAGGCAACCTGCCCTGTGGGTTAATAGGAAACATCAAAAGGATTTAAATCTCATTCACCAACTGAAATGGTGTGAATATACACCCTCAATTAAACATTCTACTGTGCTAACAGATCATTATAATAAAAATATGCAATGAAGCAGCAAACATGTCTTCACAGGACAAAAACAACGATTATCTGAAACTGTAGAAAAACAAGAACCTCGTGATCAGGGCCTGGTAACTGGAACCACGCTCAAAAATTAGGTTGGTAGTTTAAGCGCAATTAGCACATTTCAACAGTAATCCTGAATGATACATTAAAGAGCAGTCCCGAACACTAGAGTCATTAGAAAGATACTTAGTCCAATAGTACCTCATCCTTCATCATCGTTTGAAGCCGTTTCTCTGGGTAGTCGTTTAGATAGGATTTTATCTGCAAAAGCAGCAACAGAGACTGGGTTTACAAAGATGTGGGCCTTGGAGTTGTGACGCACCTGCAAGTGAGTGGGGTAACTGAGCTGTGCATCCACACCGTTTTGGAGGAGCTCCTTTTTGATTTTCTGCAGCTTTTTTTTCTGGACCTGGGTTTGAGCTGCCAGGTCCAGGAAGTGGGCTATTCCACTACCATCCCACTCAATGACCCCTCTAGTGCGAGCGGCTTGCAGCAGGGGTATCCTCACTTCCGAAGGAGATAAAGTTATTATTGCAGTCAATGGCCGCCGGATAGGGTCCCCTCGTGCTTTAGCCCACTGAGGTATGACAAAAGCTTTAATGATCCGAATGTAGGAATCTTCTGGTAATAATTTTAAGTCTGTAAATACCAATCTATTCACTGCTGGCAGTAGTTCCGATTGTGATCCAAAGCAGGGCAGAAACCCGACAATGCAGACATTGGCCCAGTGCTGGATATTGTCCAGGCTCTCAATTTTGCTTTTCAGCAATGTCAGGTCCCGAACCTGGATGGCATTACATTCAGTCTGCCGAACGTTCGCTGCTCAGAGATCCAGAATAGCAGCTAAATTTTCGGCAGTTTTAGTGTCGGATTCTATAAGTTTAACTTCGACAACACCCAACCTCTTATTTGTTTCATCTCCGGTTGCTTGGATCTTTGTAAGCATTGCTAATATTTGGGCAGTCGGGAGTTCAGGTGCGATCCCACTACTCGATGCCGCAGGCCCCAGAGTCTTCGAGGAGCTAGTTGAGGAAAGAAACACATCCAAGTTCGCTGTAGCATGTTGAGCATCCTTTTTCAGACTTATTATGCTCAGCTGTGTTTCCGATACATGCTAGTGGCTTCAGCGGTCGAGTTGGTGAGGTTTTAAGGACTTTATCATCCAATTTTGTTGTAAGTTAGTTAATTGGAGCTATTCTATTTTCCAGCTGCCACATTGCTGCTCTACAGCGTCCCCTGTTCTGAGGGTTGGATTGGGAATAATCACAACCATCATGCACAGTACCAAGACAATTATCCCATGTGGTTTCCAGTAGCTGGAACATCTGGAGTCACCATAAAATGCTAGGGATGCAGGCAGAAGTGGGATGGATTGGAGATTTCCACACCTTCTGACACTGCCTCTTCATCTAAGGGTACCTACACCTTGGCAGTCTACTGTTAGGTACCCTCGGCCATTCTGCAGTCAGAAGCAACACATTCTTCATTCTCTGTCAGTATGAGAGGGTCAAATACCCCCAAAATAATAAAAAAGTTGCTGGGCAGAAGATAGCAAGTCCAGAATGGGCACCAGACCAGCCAAGTTAAACTACTAAATTAAACAATCATATACTCATTTCTCGAACACTCCACTGCACAGTACAGTCAGTGATGATTTGCATACAGGAGCTTCCTGTAACAATCCACACACGATTGCTAACGCTCTCAACTCCCACTTCACCGACCTATCAGCCGTCTCTCCACAGATCCCCTTGGCCAGGGGCGACAACTGCCCTGCACCCATGGACTGGCAGGTGCCTGACCTTCCCAGACCTCCCTTTCTCCTTAAGGCAGTGTCAGATAATGAGGTGTTGACACTTCTGGCTGGCCTCTCCCAGCACGCCAGTCCTGGACTTGACAACCTGGAGCCTAGGCTTCTCAAACTAGGTGCCCCTTATATTGCATCCCCGGTGGCCCACATCTTTAACCTGTCCCTTGCCTTGGGGGAGATTCCTGATTCCTGATATCTGGACGGTGGCCAGGGTTGTCCCCGTGCTCAAGCAGGGAAACCCCAAAGTCCCCGACAATTACCGGCCTATTGCCATCCTCTCAGCCATCAGCAAGCTCCTGGAAAAGGTGGTTGCCAATCAACTCTCGGAGTACATCCAATCTCACGTACTGCTGTCTCCCGCCCAGCATGGCTTTCGCAAAGGGCGCAGCACCACCACGGCACTGATCTCTGTCTCCTCTAGTGTCAGAACTGCCATGGAACAGGGTAAGCTCTCTGGAGCTGTGTTCATTGACCTATCAAAGGCCTTTGACCTTGTCAACCATGACTTGCTCTGCGCTCAGTTGAGGTCCCTCGGCCTGGCTCCCCCAGCCCTGAAATGGATAACTGACTACCTGCATGACAGAAAGCAGCTAACCAAATTTAATAAAGTCCTCTCCGATCCCCTGCTGGTGACCTCGGGCATCCCCCAGGGCTCTGTTCTGGGACCCCTTTTCTTCTCTCTGTTTATCAACAATCTCCCAGATGCTGTTACCAGATGTAGGGTCACCCTGTACGCGGATGACCTGGTCCTCCTTGCTCATTCCCAAGACGCAGCCATCCTAAACCTCCATCTATCTGAGGACTTCAGGAATATCCAGGCCTGGCTCACCAACCAGAAGTTGGTCCTCAACCAGAAAAAAACGCAGGCCATGCTCTTCGGCTCCTCAGCTAAAATTTGCGCCTCTCCAGTCCCTCTGCTAATCAACTGCACAGACGGCACTTCCCTCCACACTGCGACCTCCGTCAAATATCTCAGGGTGACACTCGACCCCCAACTGGACCTTGGGAGTCATATCCTCAATGACTGCAAAGGAGTAAACGGCAAACTGGGGCTGGCCTATAGGGCCAAACACAACCTCACCCCTGCCGCACGCCTGGCCCTTGCCAGGATGTTACTCCCTTCCCTAAGCTATGGACTCCACCTATTTGCGCGCACCTCAAAAGCCCTCCTTACTAGATGGAATACGACGTACAACAACATTTGCCGTTTTGCTCTGGCTGCCCCTGCCTCACTCGTCACTGCGATCTTTATGAGAAATTAGACTGGCTATCCCTGACCAATCACCTAAACTTTGGTATAGGGTGCCACGTGAGCAAAGTGATCAGCACTGGCTCACCCCCGGGGTTAGCGCAGCTCCTCTCCCCAGCTGACCGCTCAAGCTAGCCCCTAAGGTCCCAGGGTCCTGGGATACTAAAAGTACCCTCAACCCGCACTCTTATGGGTGAGAGGAACTATGCCGCACATGCTCCTAAGCTCTGGAACTCCTTCCCTGAGCAGGTACGCACCACCTCTTCCCACAAAAGCCTTCGGACCTCCTTGTGGGAGCATCTTAAGCTGGCCTCATGCTGTGCATGCCTAAAGCCTCCCTAGCTATAAGCCCTGGACACTGGACACTGTAGTCCCTCTGGCACTCTGCTTATGGAGCCATATTTATTTAAACCATATCGGAAGCCAGTTTCCCTGACCAGCTTCTCCTCTGTTCTACCCTATGCTATAGATAATCAATGTTGTTCAATGTCAACTCACTATGTATTCTATCTTCACTGTCTTACTCTGTATATAGCCTGCAGTTTATTGATTTACTGTACCTAACCTTCAAGTGTATATGTAATCATTTCAACTAGTGTGAGGCGTAGCCATCCACTTAACTTTGGCTGTATTGTTGTACTCTGTATTTACCTGTTTGTACTCTCCCGGGTCGTTCCTGAAAATAGGCATACTACTTGTCTAGTGTACTTACCCGGTTAACAAAAGATAAATAAATAAATATTGGCAGGTTGTGAGTAGTGCAGCTACACGGTCAAGTTATCCTACACTCTGAATTTTTGAGTGCGTGTACATGATGGTAATGGACATGCGCAGTTGACAAGGGTAGGATAATCTGGGCAATAGCATAATATGACACCATGCTTGATATTACATCCTTTTAGTATCTAATTAACAATCACTACATCTTATTTCACCTTCTAGTGGGCAAAGGCACGCCTGGACCATAGTTTGGTGGTTATTTTATGAAATATTTAGTCACGTGATCTTCTGCTACCTGTCAACTGCTTGTAACACTCAGCTTCCCCCTTTGATTACTAAACTTTTAATCTAGGGGAACTGGATGGCTCAGCGGATTGGGAGTGGGTTAAGGAGCCTTTCACCTCTAGGTCAGTGGTTCAAATCAAGCACAGGTCGGTAGTGGCTGAAAGCCATTATCACCTGAGTGTTGTTCAGTGGCCTATGTGAAATGAGTTGTGGTGGTCTCAGTCCAGTTCTCAGTGGGTAGGTGTCCACATCACAAAACCACCAATGCAATTGACACCAATTTGGTACCTTTGTTGGCAGCCTCACATGAGAGACCAAGTATTAAAATGGTATGGAGTCTGAACTACCCTCTCACCTACATGGTAGCCCCTCCACGGCAGGGTTGAGGCACATTGGTGGGGCAGTGTGAGGAAGCTTACACTGTGATCGCCCATTCTATATCTGTAATGTGGATAAATGGAGGACTTCAGGTTCCAGTACTGTCAGTCTAGCACCTTTCACGAGCACTAAATTCATACACACACACACCATTAAAGTTTTAATCTAATTAATTTCTTTCCAACTTGTATTATGTTATACCACTATATATTTTTTCTATGAAGTTTTCTCCCTGCAGTCACAGGTGACTGTAACAGGCCTGTTCCTACCTCCCCTGGGATTTATCTGGCTCTGTGAGTTTCGCTATAGATTCTCTCCATGGTGGGGCCGGGGGGAGGACCATCCTGCCCACCCCTTGGAGACCACATTCAGAATCTGGGTCATGCCAGATGTTAACTGGAGCACCTTTGCTGCAGCCACATCCAAGAGTGGGGCCATTCTCCATGCCTACGGGGGCATGCCTCAGACAGCTAGTTTTGGAACCCACTCAGGAGGGAGCAATCTTAGACCCGGTACTCTTAAATGAGGATGGATAGAGGATCTCTGATCTTGAAGTGGGTAGCCACCTGGGAACACGCGACCACCAAACAGTGTGGTTCATGATAAACTTAGCTGTAGAGTCAAGCCATACAAAGTGAAGGTACTGGACTTCAGGAGGGCTGATTTTGTCAAAATGGGAGAGTGCCTCAGAAAAGCACTAGCAAACAGGCAAGAAGGTGGGGTGGAGCAACAATGGGGAAACATCAAAACTGCCATCACAGAGGCAACAAGCCTTTGTGTGAAGCAAATAAACAAATCAAAATGAAAGGAAAAAACACTATGGTTCTCAAAAGAAGTATCGGGGAAGGTTAGGGAGAAAACAATAGCATTCAGGAAGTATAAGGAAACACAGAAGGAGCAGGACAGAGAACTGTACTAGTTAAAGCAGAAAGAAGTGGGGAAGGCAGTCAGAATAGCAAAGGCCCAAACCAAGGAAAAGATAGCCAACTGGGTTAAGAAGGGGGATAAAACCTTTTATAGATACATTAGGGAGCAAAGAAAGAAAGATGAAGGCAGGGATACTGAGGCTAAATAAAGAGGAAGATGGTTGGGCAGAGAGCGACACTGAAAAAGCAGGGATACTGAACGAATATTTCTGCTCAGTATTCACCATGGAAAAGCAGGGGGAGATACCTAATCCAGTCAACAGAAGCACTCTGGATAGGGGGGTTGATATTAGTCCTTTCACAGAAGAAAGTGTTCTGAAAGAACTCTTAAAACTGAAGGTGGATAAAGCAATGGGGCCTGATGAAATTCACCCCAGAATTCTAAAAGAACTAAGGGAAGAACTAGTAACACCACTGACTACTCTTTTTAATAAATCATGGGAGGATGGTGTGGTATGTGAGGACTGGAGGAGGGCGGATGTGATTCCCCTTCACAAAAGTGGGAGCAAGACAGAGGCAGGAAACTACAGACCTGTCAGTTTGATCTCAGTGGTAGGGAAATGATGGAATCACTTCTGAAGGAAAGAATTGTTGAGTACCTAGAGGCCAGTGGGGCACATGACCCAAGGCAGCATGGATTCACAGCAGGAAGGTCATGTCAAACAAATCTAATTGATTTCTTTGACTGGGTGACCAAAGTAGTAGACCAGGGAGGGGCTGTGGACATGGCCTACCTAGACTTTAGCAAGGCATTTGACACAGTCCCACGCAAAAGATTAATAAACAAATTAGCCAGCCTGGGAGATGGTCCCACAGTGGTAGCCTGGTAAAACACTGGCTGGACAACAGGACATAGAGGGTAATAGTAAATGGAGTCCACAGTGAAGAAAGGGGGAGTACTAGTGGGGGTGCCACAGGGTTCAGTACTGGGGATGGTCCTTTTTAATGTCTTTATAAGTGACATTGCAGAGGGACTGGAAGGGAAAGTATGTGTCTTTGCAGATGACACAAGGATCTGCATCAGGGTTGATATGCAAGGTGGAGTGGAAAGGATAAAAAGGGACTTGGCAAGGTTGGAGGAATGGTTAAATATATGGCAGCTTAGATTCAATGCAAAGTAATGCACCTGGGAAACAAAAACCCAGGGGAAGAGTACACAATGGGGGGTGAGACACTGACAATAACAAAAATGGAAAGAGACCTGGGGGTAGTCATATCAGAGGACCTAAAGGTGGGCCAGCAATGTGAGAAGGCAGTAAGGAGGGCTGGGGGGATACTGGGATGCATAAGGAGAGGCATCACTAGTAGAAAACAGGAAGTTGTTGGCCCTCTGTACAGATAGTTGGCAAGACCACATCTGGAGTATTGTGTACAGTTCTGGAGACCCCATCTCTATAAAGACATAGACAGGGTGGAGGCTGTCCAGTGGAGGGCAACCAAAATGGTGCAGGGTCTGCACCAGAAGACATATGAAGACAGACTAAAGGAGCTTAAGATGCATAGCCTCAAGGAAAGGAGGGAGAGGAGGGACATGATAGAAACTTTCAAATACCTCAAGGGAATCAACAAAGTCCAAGAGGCTAGCATCTTTCAGAAAAAGAGGTATGCAAGAACAAGGGGGCACAATTTGAAGATAGTGGGGGGACAGTTCTGAGGTAATGTGAGTAAGTATTTCTTAACAGAGAGAGAGTTGTAGATGCATGGAACAGCTTTCCTGAGGAGGTCGTAGAGTCAAAAACAGTGGGGGAATTCAAAAATGCTTGGGACAGACATAAGGCAATTGTAGTGGGGGGTAGGAAGAAGTAGGCTGTTGGTTAACTAGGATCTGCAGTTTATCTGTTTGGTAGGGAAATTAGCAGATTAGGTGGGCCAAGTGGTCCTTACCTGCCATCAGATTCTATGTTTTGGGTGTCTCAGATGAGGGCACAGGTAGGGGACAGATAGGCAGGATGTCATGAAGTCTGAAGACCATGTTGCATTTTCCCTTTTCTCCCCAGGTCCCCCGCCCCAGCATGGATATCCACGTGTTCTGTCTGGAGGCACCACATGGCCAGCATCAAACTGCAGCCCCTCCCTTTACGTCACTCATGCTTCCACTGCCACCATGTCTCCACCTCATGGCAGTTGACAAGGGAATGATGGGACACCCTTCTTCAGGAGAGAAGAGCAGTCCAACAGACGCTTGAGCCCCCCCCCGCCAAACCCCAGCAACCAGAGTCAGCCCACGAACCTGGGTCACCACATGGTGGCCAAGTCACTAGGGCCAGCCCACTATATTTCTATTTACAGAGTTTGGTCTTTGTATTCCGATCACTGTTGCTTTTTGTGCACTTGTTACCATCCTTCCCATATACTCCAGGGTACATCTGGAAATTGGCTGTTTGCAGCTCAGAGTGATTTTCCTGGACCAAAATTTCACTCAACTAAATGCATTCTGTAAATCTCATTCTGTTTAATTTCTTACAAATATTTTTTTTCTGTGGTAACCAAGTAAGGCCCACTTAGCACAACTACCTATTTTCAGGTGTGACCCAGGAGCACTGGGGAGGTTAAATGACTTGCTCAGAGTCACACAGTGTGCAAGTGGAGGTTGTGGGAATCAAACCCAGGTTTGCTTGATGTACCAAGCTCATTCCCAGATTTTTACCCTAACCTCTAGGCTATACTGCCAGTCCAAACATGTTTAACCAAGTCTGACTGATACTAGGAAGAGGAACCAAGAATATCATATATTTCAGTTTATGAGGTATTTAAAGAGGAAACACATTCACAGATCATTTCCTCCCAATACATACAAGCTATGGTCTGATGCTACATGTGACACTCTTCCATCTGCTTATGGTTATTGCATAATATTTGTATTATAAATTAATGGTCTGTATATGAAATTGTCTCACACAAGTTAGCAGTTTGGCTTTTAAGCTTCACGGTGTCAGTAAGGATGTAATTGAACTGACCAGGGAAAAACTTAATTAATGCTTTCCTTCCAGAGGAATAGTTTATGGCCCCTTATCAACTGTTGCTGCTTTGATGTTGGTTCCTGAATATGAATTTTATGACACCAGGAAAGGACATAATTTGGCTGATTTCCCTTCCCTTGGCTTTCTCACACATTAGTGACAGATTTTGGGGTTGTAAAACCTCAAAGAGAAATGTTTGATTAAAGACTGTCATATGTAGAAAATGGCTTTTTTCTGATGTTCACATTAATTAAAATATTTCCTTGTAGAAATTATGTTAGAATGAACTCTAAGGGAGGAGCTAGCTGACTCACCAAAAGGGGGTAGGGAAAGATAGAGTTAAAATGAAACATTGTATCTTGTAAATGTGTGGTATATGATTCTAGACTCTGAGAGAGATAGTTCTCTGACTGAGAAGGCACTTAGAAAGGTAACAGTTAGAGTAAGTAAAGTAACATTTTATTTGTATGAGGCGCCCTTCCAGAGCTCAGGGCGCCTTAACAATAAATGTTACAAAAATTTTCAACATTACATATAAAAACAGATACAAATTTACATACAGTCAATGAGTCCCTCCAAATGCCTGGTTAAATAGGTGTGCTTTCAAGGATTTTTTAAAATCCTTCCACGGTCAGGCTTTCTTGTATCTGGTGAGGTAGAGAATTCCACAGGGTAGGTGCCACGCAGGAAAAAGATCTTCCACGCGATGTTTTCAGAGATACCCTGGGAATCTCTAACAATCCCTCACCAGAGGATCAGAGAGAGTGGGAGGGGCATTAAGAATACAGGAGTTCTTTCAGGTAGTGGGGTCCCTGCTCATATAGGGCCTTATAGGTCAGCAATGTGACCTTGAAGGTGATCCGCCACTGTATAGGCAGCCAGTGCAGTTCATGCAGCACAGGTGTTATATGACTGAATCTAGGGGTTCTAGTCAACAACCTGGCCGCTGCATTCCGCACTAGCTGCAAGCGTGGATATCCACCCCCGGTAGCCCTAGGTAAAGGGCATTGCAGTAGTCCAAACCACTGGTGACAAAGGCATGGACCAAGGTAGGAAGATCTTCGGGCAGGACCAGGTGTTTCACCTGAGCTATTTTCCTTAGATGGTAAAAGAAAGATTTGACTACAGCCGAAACTTGTGCCCTCAGGGTCAGGCCTTCATCAAATATCACACCCAGGTTACGTACCTGGCCTGAGGCAATAAGTGGGGTCTCCCCAAGATACAAACCTGAGGGTTTCCCCGCCCATGTCCCTATCGTCCTATAACCAGGGTCCACCACCAATACCTCTGTTTTACCCGAGTTCAGCCAAAGCTAGCTAGCACTCATCCAGTTCTGTATCTCCAGCAGGCAGTTATTAAACACTGTGACAGAGTCTAACGCCTGTTCAGGCACAAAAGGCATGTAGAGTTGAGAGTCATCAGCATAGCAATAAAAATGCAACCCATACCATTTTATAATGCCCCCTAATGGGAGCATATACACCGCAAATAACATGGAAGAACAAAAAGAATTAAGTGTTTGTGGTAGGAGTTTGTATTCTGTAACTTTCCTTTTTTTTATTTGTAGATGACTGTGAAATTTGTGATAAAATTTGTTCTGTATTTTAGTTCACCTGTTTTACCATTTTTCTAGTAAACAATATTTTCTTTAAAATACCACCTGTGCTCTTCTGTTATTTTACATGTGATTGATGAACCTGTATTTAAGGCTGCCAGCTGATAAGGGCTTTACTGTGTTACTGATCTTGCTTAAAAGGTAAGATATACCTAGGTCTCACATAGAGTTCTAAGGGTACATTTTGGAAAACCTGGCTGGGTGCCCCTGGGCTAAGGATTGTACCGCATCCCCCGAAGAGGGTACGTATCCAAGCCTGTTAATTGGGTATGCTAGCATAAGGTTCACATTCTGAATCCCTCCAGAACTCGAGGCTAACAGGTGATTCGGACCCAAACAGACAGGAGGGTTACCCTGTCTGTTACCTGTTCACACTATTGCACTCTGAGGTTGGCACTGATGGAGCAGAGGGCCTGATCTGCGGAGTGCTTCTGTGATACTACATACCCCTGAAAATCTGAGGTTCTCAGCTTTCTGGAAGTTTACAACAATAGCTTCTAGCTCATATAAGGAGCAAGAAAATGAACTGTGCAGGAATGTGATTTTTACATCACCTGGCATAATTGCAAAGTTTAACCAAGCTTGATTGAGACTAGGGCAAAGAATATCATATGTTTCGGGGTATGAGGAATTTAAAGAGGAAAATGCTTAAAGCACAGACATGCACTTGTGCAAATGTGCAATACTAGTGCTACTTAACACTACAGCATTTTAAATGAATCCCTAATGCTAGGGCTTACAACAGAACCAAAATGAGCTATTACACAGTCCAGGGTTTGCAAAACTGAGAGATGTTGCAGAAACTGCACATTTAAATAATTTATTTTTGTGCTCTGGAAGTTTCTTTTGCTTTTGCACAGGTTCCACCACCAAGATGCACATAACGGAATCATTTGTTTTCCTTTTTATTCTTTATTTTTAGTTTAGTCACTTTCAGCTCACTGCCTTTATTTTTGTAATAACGTTGCACACATTCATGGACCAGTGTCTCCCAATCTATATGAGATAGTATGAAACATAGAAACATAGACTTTGACGGCAGATAAGGACCGCTTGGCCCACCTAGTCTGCCCATTTCCCTACCTAGAGGATAAGCTGCAGATCCTAGTTAACCAACAGCCTATTTCTTCCTACCCCACCCCCCACAAGAATTACCTTATGTCTGTCCCATGCATTCTTGAATTCTCTCATAGTTTTAGACCCCACAACCTCCTCAGGAATGCTGTTCCAGACGTCAACCACCTTCTCTGTGAAAAAATACTTCCTCATATTGCCCCTGAACCGCCCCCATCTATCTTCAAATTGTATCCCTTGTTCTTGCACTGCTATACACCCCTGGGAAGCTGAGGTTCCCAGCTGTCCATCAGTGCACACTGTTAGGTTCTAGCTCACATACAGCACGAGAAAATGGACTGTAAATGAATTTTATTTTTTACATAAGAAGTGACTTCCTGTATTTCCCTATTTCTCAGCTTTGTGTGCTATTTCTGGGGCTGACATATAACATAGTAACTTAGTCGTTGATGGCAGATAAGTACCGCTAGGCCCACCTAGTCTGCCTGTATTCCCCGCCTGCATCAGCAGCCGCTGACCCTACTTGGTCATTGGCTCTCGTCTCGCCTCTGTTCACCCCATCTAGAGTTCCCTTATGTCTATCCCATGCATGTCTGAATCCCCACCACTGTGTCAGCACCCACCACTTCCTGGGGTAGGCTATTCCAAGCATCCACCACCCTCTCTGTGAAGAAAAACGTCCTCACATTTCCCCTTATCCTGCCCCCCTCCAATCTCATATCATGTCTCCTCATTCTTGTACAACTCTTGTACTGAAAGATGTCACCCACCTGCACTTTGTTCAAGCATTTCAGATGCTTGAAGGTCTCTGTCATATCCCCCCATTCCCTCCTATCAAGTATATACATGTTGAGATCTTTAATTCTGTCCTCATATGCTTTCTGATGCAAACCCTTCACCATCTTGGTCTCCCTTCTCTGGACCACCTCCACCATGTCTGTGTGACTGCAAAGATGTGGCCTCCAGAACTGAACACCGTATTCCAGAGGAGGTCTCACCAGCATTTTGTACAATGGCATCAGGACCTCCCTTCTTCTGCTAGTGATACCCTTCCTATGCACTCCAACGTCCCACTGGCCCTCCCCATAGCCTTTTTACACTGTTTGGCCACCTTTAAGTCATCTGTGAAGATTATTCCTAAATCCCTCTCTTCCCTGGTGACTGTCAGCATCCCCCCATCCTGTAGCTCTCTACAGGGTTTCTTCACCCCAGATGCATGATCCTGCACTTCTTTGCATTAAACTTTAATTGCCACACCTCTGACCACTCTTCCAGTCTTCTCAGATCCCTCCTCATTCTTGCAACCCCCTCTGGTGTGTCTACTCTGTTGCAGATCTTGGTATCATTCACAACTAGGCAAACCTTCCACTTCAGCCCTTCAGCAATGTCACTGATGAAGACATTAAAAAGGACTGGCCCCAGTACTGATCCCTGAGGTACCCCACTGGTCACCTTCCTTTCCTTAGATTTGATCCCATTTACTACCACCCTCTGCTTCCTGTCCCTCAACCAGTTGCTAACCCAGTTTTCCACTTTGTGGCCCACCCCCAGGCTAGTTAGCTGGTTCACCAGTCTTCTGTGGGGTACGGTGTCAAAGGCCTTGCTGAAATCGAGGTAGGCAATATCCACCTCTCCTCCCTGATCCACCTCCTTCATCACCCAGTCAAAAAAGTCCATCAGATTTGTTTGACATGACCTTCTTGCTGTGAATGCATGCTGTCTTGGAGCCTGTACTCCCATGGTTTCCAAGTGTTCCACAATCCTCTCTTTAAGCAGTGCCTCCATGACCTTACCCACTACTGAGGTGAGGCTGTCCGGCCTGTAGTTTCCTGTCTCCTCCCTGCTACCACTCTTGTGGAGAGGGACTATATGTCCCCATTTCAGTCCTCTGGAACCACCCCTGTATCAAGTGACTCACTAAGCAGGGCCACCAGCTGTGCTGCTAGCACCATCCATTATTCCTTTAATATCTTGTGGTGTATATCATTTGATTCCATTGCTTTGTCCACCCTCAGTTTTGCAAGGTCCTCCAGGACTGTCTCTTCTGTAAAGGGACTGGTGTTTACCTCTTCCCTCCTTGTTTTTGCTGCCACCTAGCTGTGGTCCCTGTCCCTCCCCCTCTATCGTGAATACCGAACGGAAGTTTTCATTTAATATTGATGCTTTTTCCTAGGTCCTTCTCTACAAACACCCCTACCACCCCTTTGAGCCTTACAGTCCCCCCAGCCTTCCTTCTATCGCTAATGTATCTATAAAATGTCTTGTCCCCCCTTTGCCGTCTGTGCTAATCTCTCCTCTGTCTGTGCCTTTGTGCTCCTAACCACTTTCCCGCATCCCTCTGTCTCTCTAGGTACACTGCCCTATCCTTATCCTTCTGAGTCTCTTTAGACTTTCTGAATGCCCTGTTTTTGTCCTTTACTTTCTCTGCCACCTCCTTTGTGAACCATAGTGGTTTGTTTCTTCTTTTTCCCGTATTCCTCAGCCTAATGCACTGATTTGTCACCGCCATGATGGCTTCTTTCAGGTGTGCCCACTGCTTCTCAACCTCCTCACCCTTGATCCCTTCCTGCCAGGGCTTCTTTGATCTCTCTCTCTCCCATACCTCTCAACCTTTTGTCCCCTAGATGTGGAACATTGCCTCTCAAAATGTGGAACAAATGAGCAAAATGTGGAAAACTCAATCAAATCTTTACCTAAGAAGCTCAGAACACTTAAAATGTTTGCATTTATGTTCAGAAAGTCTGTTATTAATTGAATAATATATTTTTTGCATCATTTATTATAGATTTTTGCTTTAAAATATTAACACTGAATGTGGGACAAGTCCACACAATGTGGAACAGGGAGCGTTTGAGAAGTAAAATGAGGAACGTTCCTCGTAATGTGGTACAGTTGAGAGGTGTGCTCTCTCTCCTCATCCTAGCAAAGTCCACCCTTCTGAAATCCAGGACCCTTTTTTTTGTGTGGCTGTCTTGTGGCATTGTGCTGAAGCTGAACCACACTTTATGGTAGTCGCTGGAACCTAGGTGTCCATCCACCCTGACTTCCTTGATCCTGTCTCCATTGGTCAGCACGAGGTCTAAGACTGACTTGTCCCTGGTGGGCTCCTGAACCAACTGCCTGAAGCCTGCCCCCTGCATGGATTCCATGATGCCTAGTATAGGCTAGAGGTTAGAGTAACAGTCTGTGAATGAGCTTGGTACATCCAGCAGACATGGGTTTGATTCCGACAACCTCTACATACATACTGTGTGACTCTGATCTGAGCAAGTCACTTAAACTCCCCAGTGCTCCTGGTCACCCCTGAAAACAGGGACTAGTGGGCCTCACCCAGTTACCAAAGCATTAACAAAAAAAATAAAAACCAAAAACACTGAACCTAAGCTTCCCTCAGAGTTCACAACTGGGCAAGGGCTACTGAAATACACATGCATAGTTGATGTGGGTAGCACAATATGAGGAGATGCATGATTTGATATTACACCAGTTATTCAGTTAAATTGCATACACATATAATGCAACTATAATGGCTGACAGCATATTGGTAACATACAGACTCCTGCAGCAAAGAAAGTGAATTTGATATATGCTGCAAAAACGCAGATGTAGCCTTAAGCATAACAAAAAAAAGAGAAACAATAATACAAAAATTGGAAGTTAAAGTACCCCCCCATTGTACTACAGAACCATTGTTCTCAGAAATGAAAGTAGCTACTGTAAGTAGATCCTCTACATCTAAAAGCCCATGTGTGAGTTTTAAACATGTCCCACCACCTCACTTCTGGCTGAGACCCCCCCTACAGAACACAAAAGAAAGACTAGAATGGCAATGCCCATCAGCACTGCCTGGCATGAGTACATGAATTGGGGTGCCATATTTTGGATGGAACAAAACCTGGAAGTGCTGGACTGCAATGGCATGCTGCTAGTGGCAAGACTATGCAGAGAGTCCTTAAATCATTTATTTTTACAGCCGATTTTAGGGTTTCCGATAGGCTTGTTCACTGTGCACATTCCAGGGAAAGTATAGTCATGCCAAGAATGTTTATGGGACAGCTAAAATATAGCTGATATTGTGCTGGGGTTGCTGTGCTGTAAGTTATGTGCCATGGTAGCTGTGAAGGTAGGCTCAATAAAATAAATGACATTTTCTATCATGGATGCTGCACTGTGCATATTGCACCACCGAAGGGGGTAGGCATTCTATGATTGATGTATGCGGTTAATTATAGCCAAAACCTGGAGTCCTATTGATTTTAGACTTCCTTTAGTACCCCCAAAGTGATGTGCCCAGTCCCTAGTCATTTTGGCACAATCCCCCCTGAAAACACACTTATCCCCTGTACAGAACTGTGGCAGGTCAGGTCGAGAGGACACAGGACCAGTGAGGAAAGAAAGGCTGACTAGATTATCTGGTGGTTCCTATGTTCTTCCTCTCTCTCTCCCCCCCTACCTAAAATCTGGTATTGTGGCAATTCATTAAGTGCTTGGTTCGGTCAATCTCCTCTTCACATCCCAGTCAGTCAGTTTCAGCAAGTCCTGAAGGCAATCTCCTCTTCTGCAGCAGCTCTTGGTCCAGTTAGGTGAGGCAGCAGTGGCAATCCAGAGTCAGTGGGTACACCCTTGGTGTCAGCATGATCAGAAGCAGGTCTTTGGCACCACCATTAAGCATGGTCACATTTTTTTAAATAATGTAATTCCTTACGGAGAGAGTAAGCAGAGCAATGAGAGCATCAATGGTGCGGAACCAGTGGTAGCAGATCGTGCCAGTCAGGCCCCTACGTAGCAATCCACAACTGCTATTCCCCTAGTCATCTCTGAGAAAATGACCCAGCCAGCGCTGTGAGTTGGCAGCAGCACCACCAAACGGCAGGTGTTGACCACCACTTCCAACTGAACTTTCTTCAATTTTTTTATTTAAAAGTTTGCAACAGACAGTGCAGTGTGCAGTGGCTTAGACCACACATGCAGAGCAAGGCTCCAGGCTTAAGAACGCCCGGGGGTGGGATAAAGGGGTATGACAGGCCTGATTGAAAGAAATGCTGAATGGGGCAAGAGGGCAAATCAAGCTAACAGCCCACAAAGTAAAGCAGCCTGCTCCATAGCAAGGGGCTTGTGAATGTAATAAACTAAGTAAAATACTCACTGAATACTGGTCTCTCTCCAGGAGCAGGAAAGGGGAACAGGCCAGCCCCAACCAAGAAAGGTCTTCAGAACAGCAGCGTAGCTGCAAGAAAGCCCAAACAGAGGACTGGTGGTTTAACTAAAAGCATTTCTCATTGTGCCTCAGTCAAGAGCAGAAGAGGAGGAGGGGAGTGAGTGCTGGGGGCACATCACACTGTCACAGGATCACTACTCTTACTAATCTTGGCCTTCACACCTCACCAGGCAGAGTGTTCCATTTCACGGTCTGCCTGGAGTTAAGGTCTGACAGTGAATAGAGAAATAAGTGATGTGAGGGAGTGTACATTGGATTGAATGTGTGAAGGCAGTGCATCACCTTGGGTTGAGGAACCCATCCCAGTGCTATGGCGGGGCATACGGAATGGCTCCTGGGACAGGAGGTCTTGGTGGGGGCAGAGGCCTTGGAGGATCCCGGTGCATTGCAGGTAAAAGTCGAGCAACATGTTTCATTTTTTTTGGTTGACCAGGAAAGGAGGACTAGACAGTACTGCCTGTAGAACTCAATACCCCCCCCAGTCTACACCCACCCAAGCTTCTCAATGTGCAAATATGTACTAATTTTCTAGGATTTCCCCACCCACTCTAAGATGCTGGCTGGCTAGTGTTCCATTTACAAACATTTCTTACAGCCTGGAATGGAATACTGCAGTTCTGGGCAGGCGTAGTCTTAGATTGCAGCATCCACTACTTTGTGCCCCCATATTCTATTTATTTTTATATCCACCCATCCCCTTATTTAATCCGTCATTGGGCAGTATTTGTCACACACACACACCTAGTATGTCTTGCACACCAACACACAGCCCACCATATAATGTACTGTACACAAATGCAGACTTTGAACCACTCAAATGACATCTTCCAAAAGCTTCAGTACACGCTTCAGGCCAAGGCTGGGTTGGGGAGGCATGAGCTGTTGTGGTGTGCCGTCCTTTTGATGAGATGTTAAACCCAGGTCCTGTCTGCCTTTTACGGTGGCTGTTGAGGCGGATGTAAAAGATCCCATGGTGCTTACCGAGAGTAGGGGTATTTTTTTTAATTTAAAATCAAAACAAAGATTACAAGGCAAAGATTATAATGCAGTATATAATTTCCCTACCCCTACCCCATCTTTACATATAATCTTTATACCATAATTAATTGAGAAAAACCTGTAAGAACAATAAAGCAAAAGAATTAACATGAACTATAAAGAAAAATCTCCAACTCTAAATTACGACACCCAGTGTATTCCATGCCTCAGTACTCTAAACTGTGTTCTAGTTAAATTCTCATAGCCCCACTGGTATATCAAAGAAATTTCATGCATAACTTTCTTGCATAATTCCGTCACCGTAATAGCAGTCTGTTGTAATGTCAGCTGGCATCTTACTTGCCATATTGACCATTTTAAAACTGCAAAAATAACATACACAGTTCCAGAATTCCATCTTTGCCATGCAGCATCCAATTTACCCCATACTAGGATATCATATGTGAGTTGTTCAAAACACAGTTCTTTCCAATGAAGTGCTAAATAAGGCCAAAATTGTTTTATATAGTCGCACTCAAAAAAACAGAGGTTGCGTTGTCTGTAGTGCTCCTGAGCATTGAGGCCTAGGACATAACCATTCTGGCAGAGCGTTATGCTTGTGATTATTCTTGACATTTAATTTCCCATGACTGCAGAGCCAAATGCTGTCCCACATTTTGGTTGATATTCTAGGGTCTATAGTGGGTTTTATTATTATATCACTACGGATCCTGGCATCACACTGGAAAATTGGATCCTCATAAAGAAAGGTAGTCATAATTACAGAATATAATTGTTTCCTAGACATGGCTTCTACTTCCAACCTTGCATGCTTCCGCTGTTTAATGTGTTTAAAACAATTTCTCACATACAGGGTAATGAAAAATGTTTCTTAAAAATTACTCTTTCACTGTCCCATAAAGAAACCAGTACTTTGCAGTAAGAGAAAGAGTAGGGGAACTTTTTATTTAGATAAATCATATGTTTCCCTGGTGTCCTGGCTAGATGTCTCCTATACACTACAATATCACCAACAACTTATTCTGGTTTAATTTCAGTTGGTTTGCATCTCCCTTCTCTCCGGACAACGCTAAGAATCATCATAAGTGTCAAGATCTGGGTTCTACTAAGAATCATAATGCATTTCCCATCATTCTAATTGTACCACTTAGGAGACACCTCTGTTTATACCATTAAGTAATCATTAGACAGACAATATTGCCATCTTTAGTTCTAGTGCAGAACAGCAATTACCTATGCAATTATGTATGTAACCACAAGTGACCTTCATGAATACAGGTCCTTTGTTTAGTTATCTTGTCTTTCTGCAAGCTCAGCATGCTTTCCCAGGCTAGTAAGAAGTCAGGTTATTTGCCACTATCCAATGATAAGCCTTTTATATATCTTTTTAGTAGTTACTATGGTTATTATCAGAGGTATAAGACACTTTGCATTGCACCTTTTTCTCTGAGAAGAAGAAACTTGTTGCTGCCTATAGGTAAGAAAGATTGGAGGTGTTCTCCTCAGTGTTTATCACTGTGATTTGGTTGTAAGCCTGCTTTATATACCAGAAATAAATCACTTTATGTGCCGGACACCACGTGTCTGTCGTTTCTTCACTTTTGTGCAGTTCCAACAAGAACCTGAGAAAGGTAATTTTGTTACCCAGTTACATTTGGCGACCATGTGAAGTTTGGAATGTACAAAGTGAGGATTCCATTCGAGTTCTTTGAACTGAATGTCGAGTAGTGTGGTGCATTTCTGCCCACTTGGACCTATTCAAACTTACTGTGGTTGTTCCTTTACGGACTTGTTCCATCTCGGTTTCAGGTGTGGCAGACCCACACTGAACCACTGGTACACTCCTCAGAGTAGTAGTATATCGCTTCTCATACTAAATGCTTAGTCTAATGGGGACTGGAGACCATTGGGTGATGGCGCCAAGGATTTTATTCCAGTCTCTTGACTGCTTTCTTTGTTTGTTTACCCCTTTGTTTGCTATGCCTGAACTGTGCACAGAACCAAGACTTGATGTCTCTAACTACCTCACCTCCCATGGAGGATGGATTGATTTCACACTGGACGTGAGATCAGCTGAAGATCCTTTGCTTGTGATCTCTGAACAATATCTGGAGTCCAAGCAAAAAGCCAAGAAATACCACACCAAAGGTCTGTTGGTAGCAGCTTTACATACAGCCGTACAAAGTTTACTAGCATGATGTGCCTCCCTTGAGCTGCAAAACGATTCTCTAATAGAGTTGGTTTGCAGGCATCGGAGTTACTGAAAAGAGAACAGAAACTCACAGAGGAGACACAGTCACACCATGATCACAATAACAGACTGTTGCACTGCACTGCTCAAGACTCTGAGCGTGAATTGTGTATGTTAAGAGATGACAATGAAAGATTAAAATGTGATAAGAAACGTCTATCTTATTTGAATGATATTTTGAGTGACAAGAATGAAAGTTTGAGAGAGGATAATGCTGAATTGAAGGAAGAGAATGTGAGATTGATGCATGAGCTAGACAAAGAGCTTAGGGAAAATGCTGAATTGGGCACTGCGTACAGAGTATTGCAGTGTGAGGTTGAGAAGGGTATTGAGCAGGGCACTGCTAAAGTTTGTCACAAGAAATATTGAGACAAGATGGCAAGAATGCGCCATCAGTGAGATATTCTCACTGGCCATGTAAAAGCCATGAATGGTTTTCAGTACACACCCACTGACATTACCTCATCAGGTGATGATGACTCTGATTACGAGGACCTAGGACACCTCCTCATATCTAAGCCCCCGCCCCTCAGGGCAGTGGCCTTTACCAGCGATTCCCAAGATGGCGGCCGTTATAGCCTGCCCCCATATCATGTTGGTACGCCTTCTACATTGCCACATCAAAACAAACATGGCGGCCCCCATGATATGGGAGGCTGATCACCTCCAAGTAGGAGCCCGCCTCCACTGGCTCCCCTTTCCCAGGAAGTCAGTGTGGAAGTGCGAGGCATTGTACAGGACATCTTCACTAGACTATCCACCCCTGAGGGAAGATCCTCCATGCAGGAGCAGATCAGACGTAGGTTCGAAAATGCTGTAACCCAAGAGAACGCATTCAAGGCAGGCGCCGATGCAGCGGTGGAAGCTGCCCTTCACAGTGCTTTGGGTCATGGGGAACTGAACACCACTCCCCGCTCACCCACTTTCAATCCCCTGCAGGTCGCTGATTCTGTTCAGCAAATTGCCCAAGGCATCGGACAGATGGGCCCAACTGACAACCTCAGCTGTCATTTGGAAAAGGTGCGCTCTCTCTGTGAGAAGCTTTCTCTCCAACCCGAGTACCAGATCCAAGTCCTGAGACAAACCATCGATCCTACCCTCTGGGCCAAACTCCCAGAGGCTGTCTGCAATTGCAAGATGCTCGACTACAATGATATTGCACAGGCACTCCTTGCTGCCAACTCCCCAGGTATCATTAGAGCCCATTTGGCCTACAAGGTCAAGCAAAATGTGAAGGAAAGCCCAGCAGCTTACCATGAATGGCTGTGGCTCACCTATGAGGCTGGCAAGGGCCTAGCGGGCAAGAACACCAGCAAAGATCAAATTGATTACAAGAATTTGTACATCTAGAACATGACTCCAGCTCTCTGGGAGAAGTTTGAACTCAACATCTACCTGCAAACCAATACCTTTGCTGACATCCTCACCAAGACAGGGCGGGCCTTCCAGGTCTATCTCCATAACCCAGCTTCTGGCAAAAACACCAACAAGGCCACTGCCATTCAAACTCCAATGGTCCAGGCCACCCCGTCCCAAGTTGCTGTGGTATGCCGTGCCCCAACCCACTACATAGTAAAAGGCAACAACGATAAACAGGAAGCCCCTTCTGATGACTGACAGTCACACAAGGGGGGGGGACTGGAACTATAAGAATAATCAGAACAATAACAACTACAGCAGAAATGGGAAATCAAACTCCGATTGGAAGTACCACAACGGGCCTAGCTATCGGGATCTAAAGGATGAAAACGAGACCCTCCACAAACAGCTGGAGGCCCGTGCTGCAAAGGAGGTCACATCCACATGTTCCGTGGTGGCCCTGGCAATGGCTAGTAATAGCACCAACCCTTTCTGGTCTTTGGCTACTGAAAAACAAAGCAGCTGAGGAAAAAAAACCTTTCACGGCATCAGGCACTGGCCAGGCTGATGTAGTGATTCGGGAACCCCCAATTGAACAGTTCAAGATTGTGGCTCCGACTTCAGAGGCACAATACTTGTGTCCTGTAAACCGCAATAGGGAAGCCCAACCAGTCATCCTAGGCCTCAGTTTGCAGAAATGAGAAGATGAAGAAGAAGCTGGGAGCAGTACTGATTGACAATTACAGGCCCCAGTCCGTATTGTGAGTGACCTGTTTGTCGACACAAATGGACAGCCCTGTGTAAGGGCCATGGTCAGGGGCCGCCCGCTGGACATGCCTCTGGATACAGGAGCAGCTATGTCTGTTTTCCATGATGAGAACCCAGCCACATCTGCCTGGTCTACCAGCTGGAAGACCAGCACACAGGGTGTAGATGACACCCAACTACAAACTTATCGATCTGTGTCTCTGCCTGTTCAGGCAGGTCATCTCAAAACAAATTTTGTTTTTGATCTCATGGTATTACGTCATCACCCCAGGATATTGGAAATTGATTTTCTTGCATAGCATGACTGTGTGGTGGACTTAGCTAACATGTTATTGCTACAGATCAAGGGACAATGTCATGCTGTCACCAAAACAGACTCCCATGTGGTGGCAGCCATCTCCCTTAACAAGAGTATGATGTCATGGCTCTGTTTGAAAGTCATGACTTGTTTCCTGAACTACAATCATTGCTACAGGAACATACTGATGTGTTTGCTACCAACAAGCATGATTGTGGTAGGATGCACACCACCATTGAGATCCCAGGACCTAATCCTGTGAGGCAGAAGCAGTACCCATTTCCTGCTGAAGCCTTACCCTCATTGAGGGAGACAATCCAATCACTGCTACAAGGAGTGATTAGGACTTGTGTTTCCACTGTAAATTCACCCATTTGGCCTGTAAAAAAGCCAAATGGAGCTTGGAGACTTACAATAGACTACAGGAAGCTTAACTAAGTCACCTTCAGCAGTGCCCCAACTGTGGCATCAGGCCCTGATGTGCTCAAGTTGTTGATAGTGGACAAAAAGTGGTTCTCAGCTCTTGACATCTCTAATGGGTTTTGGTCACTCCCATTAGCACAAGAAAGTCAATACAAATTTGCTTTTACCTTTGATGGGCACCAGTACACCTGGACCTGTCTGCCCCAGGACTTTCACAACAGCCCTTCCCTCTTCCATCTCCACATGATGGATGCTCTGCAGGGGTTTTCCATGCCCCAGTGTCTCCTGCAGTATGTGGATGATTTGCTCTTGGCAACTTCCAAAGAACAACACTTAACCCTTTTGGATGAACTACTGACTCTCCTCAGGAGAGCAGGCCTCAAGTGCAACCCCTCTAAGGCACAGTTGTGTCAGAAGGAGGTTATGTTCCTTAGACTATGCATCATAGACCAAGGCTAAAGCCCAGCTGTCAAGACGATCCAGGGCTTACAAGATCTACCACTTCCTACAAGCGTGGCAACACTCCGATGCTTTTTGGGAATGGTAAACTACTCCAGGGATTTTATTCCTGATTTTGCCTTGAAGGTTGCTCCCCTGTATGAACTTCTGAAAAAGGATGTCCCATGGACATGGGCCCCCCCCACACACACACACACACTGAAGCCATGGCCCAGCTCAAACAGGCCTTGGCCTCAGCCCCAGCACTGATCAACCCAAATCCAAGATTACCTTTCCATTTGGAAACTGCCACCTCTGATGTGGCCATGTCTGTAGTGCTGGCACAAAAATACAATGGGTACTACAGGCCCATTGCCTATGCATCTCAGATGCTATCCTCAGTTGAGAGGAAATACAGTCTCTGTGAAAGGACACTCCTGGCAACCTGCTGGGCTGTCAAACATTTTCTTTACATCATTGGGTGTGCTCCCATCATTTTGCATACCTGTCACACTCCAACTAACTTTTTGCTTTCAGACAAAGTAAAAGATGGATCAGTCTCTAACACCAGACTCACCCATTGGTCTTTGCTTTTGCAGGTTAGAGACATCAAAGTACTGCCTGCCAAAATGTCATAAATTCTGGCTCATGGCCTGCTGTACACAGGTAAGCCCCATGACTGTGCCCTCCAACCATGTGACCTACCTGACCCAGGACCCTTCCTGACAGCCATGCCTGAGGTCCTGGAAGACAACACAATGTTCTGCATCTTCACAGATGGCTCTGCATCCTATGTGGATGGAGAACAGGTAGCAGGGCTCGGAGTGCTCATTAGGGATCATGAGGGTGATTTCAGGCGCATTGCTAGGAAATGCACTGTTATCTCTTCACAGTATGCCGAACTGGCTGCTGTGGCCTACACTGGAGATCATGCCACATGGTGACAAGGATGCCATCATCTTTGCAGACTCCAATTGGGTATGCTCATCCCTGAGTAATTTCTATTCTGGCAAAAGAACAACTTTACCTCATCTGATGGTACTCCTGTCAAGTACAGGGAACTGTTTGTGGATATACACACCCTGATACAAATGTTCATTCATAAGTTGTACATTCACAAGGTAAAGGCTCACTGCAAATCTGACCCTTACCATGAATTCAATGAATGAGCAGAATCGCTTGCCAAAGCAGGCACTCGGGGGTTGGGGACATGGGAAATGACTCACCCACAGTGCATAGCAGCAGTTGTGACACCTATAATTGCTGCCACCAAGAAACCAGTACCAGAACCCATATTGGATCTTTCTGCTGCACAGAAAGCAGATCCAGAGATCAGAGATGTGTTCAAATTCCTAGATAAGAGAACTAAATAGCCACTGCCTGTTGGCAGTCCCTACAAAAGACACTTGGACAATTTACATCTGTCCATTGATCAGAAACTCATCTGGTATCACAAACAGGATACAGGTGACAAATTGTGGGTTGCACCACAATCTCTGTGAACCAAATTAATTTATATGGTTCATAACACTCTCACCGGTGGACACCAGGGGACAGAAAATACTCTCCAGAGACTAAAGACAGTTGTCTGGTAGCCTGGGATGGCCAAAGATGTGGAACACTATGTAGACAACTGCATAGTGTGTGCTCAGAACAATCCCATTTCAGTGAAGAAAAATCCCAAGTTACTGCCCCAAAGGCAGTCTGGACCATGGAATGCAATACAGATCAATTTCATTGGCCTTCTTACTAACTCCTGTAAGAACAAGTATGCACTTGTTGTCACAGATCTGTTCTCCAAGTGGGTAGAGGCATTTCCCACTAAGAACAACATGGCAAAGACAACTGCAAAGATCCTGGTGGATCAATTGTTTTCCAGGTGGGGCCTACCTTTAAAAGTAGATTCAGACCAGGGAACCAGCTTTACAGCTGAACTGATGCAACAGACACTCCAACTTCTTGGAGTTGATAAGAAATTCCACATTCCTTACCATCCTCAAGCATCAGGTCAGGTAGAAAGAGCCAACAGATGCATAAAATAGATGCTATTCAAATTCATTGATGATAATCCTAAGGATTGGGATGCCTTCTTGCCACTACTACTGATGGCAATTAGGGGCATGCCTGCGGCTACCACTCAGTGTACACCTTATGATGTCATGACTGGTAGATCCAGGAGACTACCTGAGCACCTGTTAATTGATCTCCACACCCCTACTGCAGATAAAGTATCTGTAGACAAGTATGTGGAAAAGCTTCATGATGACACCAAGAAGACACCTGTTCGCTGCCAAGCAAATGGACAAGCCTCAACAACAAGCTAAAGCTCATTTTGACAAGCATGTCAAAGACGTCGACTGGCAAGTTGGAGACCAAGTAATGCTTCTCCAATACAGACAACACACACACTCATTTGCCAGTAAATGGGAAGGTCCCTATCCCATTGTCAACAAGCTTAGCCCTGTTGTGTATCAGGTCAGAGTACAGCAGCAGAAAAAGACTGCTGAGAAGTGGTTTCATGCTAACCAACTCAAGCTATATAAAGGTGACTAAAAACGTACTTTTCCTAACCCCATAAGGTGGAATAGTACTTTCAGTTAACTAATCCTTTTCTATTTCTTTCAGATATCGGCAAGATGGCTATCTTGCACCCTCTTCTCCTACTGATGGGACTACTGCCTCTAATCACTATAGCACCCCCACTGAAACCCCCACAGACTTACAAGGACCGATTGGATCACTTGCTTGGTCAAATGGAACATTCAACTCCCATAGGTGTTCGCATTAATATTCCAAACAAAAACATTAAGGTTACTCAAGGCAAAGACGCCTTTCTGGATGCTGTAGTTGTTGCCCCGGATAAATCTTCACTCTCCATTCAATGGCAAACTGATGCAATGGGCTACACAATCCCTGTAGCTCACCTGGCCGAAGGTACATTCCATGGCTGGTCTAACACTGACATATCTCAAAATGGTTCTCTTTCTATCAGACTGGCTTCTCCATGACACACTGGTCAGTATATTCTTACTGCACTCATTGATCCAGACTTTTGTGAGAGATTCCCTTCACAGGAGGCCACTGACTTTCATCTTCAAAACTATGCTGCATCTTCTTCTCTGTACCTCTATGTAGTCCCACCCAGGAAGAACTGCTTGCCTGTCCTCGTTTGGAGGATGGCCCTCCTAGTGGTTTGACCGCCACATCACTCCCAGGAGCTCTAATAAACAATGTGCAATTTATGCATGTCCCAGTTATTTTCAATTTATCACACTGGAATGTGGCTGAATTTGGTTTATGTCAACAAACTAATAATACTTCTAAGTTTCACAGTATGATGCTTACTAATCTTGTAGCTGCTTACCAAACAAGCACAAATGATCCTATTGGTGGATCTCACACCATCGACCATATTGGTGTTTTTAGACCAGTCCGTAGATATCCTAAACTCAGACCAAAACACACCAAGTAGGACACAGCCTCAGAAGTTGCTGGTGAAGTCGGTTCTGTCTCTGGTGTAACTGGAGTAGCCAGCACTGTTACTGGCCTTTTTGGCTCAGGAATGTCTATTTGGAATAGAGCAGATGTTGTCTCCATTAAAGCACAGACACTTAAGTTCCAGCAAACACTTGGCAATGATGTCATAGCCCCTATCTTGCAAGGTGTTAATTCTCTTAGTGAGGAAGAACATTATACAGTGTATAATAAGAAGGAGATTGCTCAAGGGTTCAATAACACAAGACAGAAACTTAATGATCTTATTTTTCAGAATAACCGCGAGGTGGACAAGCAATATATTGGGCGTGAAATTCTATGTTCTGCTTATGGCTCTTATGTTAATTCCACTGTTAATGCTCTCTTCAGGGACTTGGAATCAGGCAAAATTCCAGATGTTATTCATGATCTCAGATTGGGTAAATGGTATTGCCCACATTGCGTAAACACAGGTTGCATTTCTATGTGTTAAGAATTCTCTTAACATTTCTATGTCTACAGTGCATAATACTGGTTACATTTCCAGGTTTCCTAACAGAGCACCGTTACCTGACCAAATCTTGCTCCATTAAGGACAAGTTTGTAACATTTACTGTCTCCTTACCATGCTTTGATCCAGCTAAATCAGACCTTCACCTGCCCTGTACACTTACATCAATGGCGCGTAATAACATTTAGAGTCACCTATACCTCTGAGGGACAATTTTGTATGGTCACGAACTATCCATCTTTTGCCTATGAAACTCATACTTGCAATATTGATAAACTAACTTTTGTTTTACTCCACAGCAGAAAACTGTAATAGGTCACACTGTGATCATGTCTGTTCCTCTCCCTGAACCAGACGTTATCAATACTGATCCCCAATACTTGCTTGCCCTGTCTCAATGTTTGCCTATTTTTAATGTGCACATTGATCCCTTGACTCTCTCCTTATGATCTCTTTTAGCTAGAAAAGATGCCCATTTGAGTTACATTAGCAATAATATCGCTAAAGATAATATACTTAATGATTTGATTCATGATGGTGATTTAAGTCTTGCCATTGGCAACTATTGGGTAGAACTTAGCTTCAAAGTTTTTGTTATTATTCAAGCATTTTTGATTGTTTTCCTAATCTTCACCCTATGCTGCCTGCGACATACCTTCAAACAACATCGAGAACAATTTGAATTCCTTTACAAGACTCATGCGTCGGGCCTGTAAATGACTTTTAAGCTCCATCCCTACCAGCTTACTTGGGATTGTTGCCCCTTCTAAGGTAACAAGGGGGAGATATTACCCATGGACCAGCACCCCTGATTGGCCCCCTACCTCACAGACAGTAATACTCAGGGCGCAGGCACTTATCGTACAAGCATAAGTGTCAGGATCTGAGTTCTACTGTACTTCTACTAAGAATCATAATGCATTTGCCATCATTCTAATTGTACCACTTGGGAGACACCTCTGTTTATACCATTGTATAATTATTAGTTAGACAATATTGCTATATTTAGTTCTAGTGCAGAACAGCAATTACCTATGCAATTATGTATGTAACCACAAGTGGTCTTCATGAATGCAGGTCCTTTGTTTAGTTATCTTGTCTTTCTGCAAGCTCAGCATGCTTTCCCAGGTTAGTAAGAAGTCAGGTTCAAAAGACATGAAGTCTTGCTATATTATGACATATGCAGTATAACCCCAGGTTAGAACTGCTCCGGAGGTGAAAGAGTTAACTTTCCATGCAGGGCATGGAATCTTGAGCGCGAGCTCGGTTGAACACTCTGTCTGTTGAAGCTCAAACTTAAACTGTCAGATTCTTTACTCCGCCTCACTGAACAGTTGCTCCGGAGATTCCTCCTGCTGCTCGGTTCGTTTGTCGGTTTCAAAGTTTAATTCTCGGTTTATTTTACTGAAATTTAACCGCAATCGTCGGTTCAAGCTCTGTCTGTGGTATTGTAAGTAATAGATTGGCTTATTTATTATTTTTTCTTCTGTGTGGAACTTGTAAATGTCTTTTTCGGTTTGGTTTGAACCGATCAGATGGGTTTTAAAATTACCTTCTAGTCCTTTAGAGTGTGGTTCCCGGTTCTTATCGGTTCTAAGAAAAAAACAGAATTTATTACGTTTTTTTCCACGACCCGTGACAAGGTTGGGAACCGATAAGAGAGTCTTGCTTGGTGGATTGCCATTAACGGGCAAGTGTTGGTTAGGCTGGCACTATGTCTGAGAAACCCAAAAGAAAAACCGGACCCACTGGGTTTCAGCACTGTGGCCTCTGTGGGGAAGCCTTTGCTAAGGCTGACCCACACACCATTTGTGTATATTGTCTGGGGTTTGACCACCTCAATGCAGACTGCCAGATTTGTAAGAATTTTCCTGCTGCCACCGTGGAAAAAAGAGTGGGTAGGCTCAGGGAAAGGGAGGCCAAAAAGTCCGCTGACCCGGATGGCCAGCCCGGTTCGGTTCCAACCAAATCTGAGGGAGTGCCCTCTGACCAGGGCAATATTTCCTCAGGCAAACGAAGAGCCAGCTCTGAGGAGCCGGTTCCAACTAAAAGGACTAGAAGGTCAGCTAGTTTGGGGCCAAAAGTTCTTTCTCCAACCACTGAGGAAATAGCCAAAGCTATTCAAATTGTCCAGTCTCTTTCTCCAGTTCCGTCCGAACCGGCACCATTAGGGAAGCGCCCGGTTCGGTCGGTTCCCCCGGTTCAAGATTATGATTTTGAGGATTTTTATGAACCGGGGAAGGGGAGAGGGTACGAGGAGAGTGAGTGTGATTTTGAAAGTCTGGATGTGCCCATTGAACGGACATCTCCAGACAGACCCTCAGGAGTGTCCCTCCCAGGCTATCTGAGTCCCCTTCTCATTTTTTGTTTTACAAGAAAGTTGCTGAGACTCTGCAACTCCCTGTTGAGAAGCTGTTGATGATCAAGAAGAGCCTGATTTTGTGGAAATGATGGATATTCCAGAGTCTAGGAGACTGTCTATTCCCTTGCATAAATCTTTTAGGAAACAGACAGTAAAAATTCTGAAAACTCCTCATTCTATCCTCCCTGTGGATAAAAGGATGGACAAGCGGTATGCTTTATCAGGCTCTGATATGGAGTTCCTATCCCAGCAGTGCAGCCATGTGGGGATAGTGCAGGCTGCAGCCTGTGACAAGGCTAATATTCCTCTAGCCTCTCACCCTCCTGAAAAGGATTCCAAGAGGATGGATGCCATGACAAAAAAGCAGTACATGGCAGCATCTTTGGGACTCAGACAGGCAAATTATATGGCTTACGCAGCTAGGTACCAGAAATCCAGGTGGGCTACTGTCCTGGCCCTAGCAAAACAGGCCCCTGATCAGCTTGCCAGGCTGCTGGAGCAGGTGGCTGCAATGGTATTGAGGCATCCAAGGTGCAATTTTATTCTGCAGTAGACTCTAATGATGTTTCATCAAGAGTCATGGCTACATCTGTGTCTCTTCGCAGAATGGCCTGGCTCAGATGTACTGCCCTGTCACAGGGATACCCAGTCTAAGGCTATGGATTTTCCTGTTGTGGGAAATTCTCTGTTTGGGGAGCAGACAGAGAATTATATGAAGAAAATGGATGAGTATAGGACCACCTATAGGAGTGCACAGGCCAAAGAAAGGCAAGTCACTCCTCAAAGGCAGCATATCAGGGGCAGGGGCAGGCCTTTTCATAGGCCATTTTACCAAGCCCAGGCCTCCTCTTCTGCTTATGCCCAGAGGGGGTTCTTTAGAGGAAGGGGCAGAAGGGGTTCTAGTAAGCCTGCTTCTACCCCTCAACCCAAAGCCCCTGCAAAACAGGCTCCCTGATGGGATAGCCAGGGCCGATTCTCCACTACCGGTAGGGGGCAGGCTGGCTTACTTTGTCCAGGACTGGAAGTCTTTAACATCAGACAAGTGGGTCCTGGAAGTAGTAAGCCAGGGACTGGTTCTCAGCTTCAAAAAATTTCCGAAGATGAGAGCCAGGTCTTTTCCACCTGCAAACCCTTCAGAGGCACTTGCCCTGGAAGCAGAAGTTTCTTCCCTCCTGGCTCTCAGAGCCATGGAAAAGGTTCCACCCTTACACCAGGGCAAAGGGTTGTACTCCAGGTACTTCCTTACTCCAAAAAAGACAGGAGAATGGCGGCCCATCCTGGATCTCAGGTATCTAAACAAGCTCCTTTTAAAACCAAAGTTCAAAATGGTGACCCTGGGGATTATTTTACCCTCTCTAAGGCCAGGGGACTGGCTAGCCTCCCTGGACCTCAAGGATGCCTACTTCCATGTTCTCATCAGAAGCTCCCATTGAAAGTACCTCAGATTCGAACTGCCCTCAGGCCATTACCAATTCAGAGCAATGTCCTTGAGCCTCACCTCGGCCCCAAGGTGTTCACAAAATGCCTGGCAGTAGCAGTTGCTCATTTAAGAAGGCAAAAGATTGCCATCTTTCCTTATCTGGATGACTGGCTCATTGTAGGCCAGTCTCCAGACCAGTCAAATTACATTTACAAGTAACCCAGCAACTGCTTACATCTCTAGGTTTCTTCTCAATCTTCCAAAGTCGTTCTGAGCCTGTCCAGCTTCTCACCTTCATAGGCGCAGAACTGAACACAAAAGAAGCCAGAGCCTTCCTTCCTCTGGAAAGAGCAAAGACCCTGGTGTCTCTGGCTTCCTCTTTCACCCTGCAGGTCTCTCGACCAGCAAGGCATTTTCTACAGCTCCTGGGGCACATGGCTGCTTCTACAGCAGTTGTGCAGGGAGCGAGATTTCAGATGAGGGACATTCAGTTCCATTTGAGAGCTTTTTGGTCTCAAAGGACAGATCCCCTAACCAAACTGATTCCAGTGACTGAGCCCTGATCCAGGCCCTTCAGTGGTGGCAGGATCAGAACAATCTGAGACGGGGGTTCCCTTCACTCCCCAGTCTCATTCCTTGACCCTTACTACAGATGCATCCCTCTTTGGGTGGGGAGCTCACATGGGCGACCTTTCCACCCAAGGGCTGTGGTCCCCTCAGGAAACCCTGCTCCACATCAATTTGCTGGAACTCAGAGCAGTTTTTATAGCACTCCAGGTCTTTTTCACATCTGTCCAGAACAAGGTGGTTCAGGTCAGAACAGACAATACCACTACAATGTGGTACATCAACAAGCAAGGGGGCACTCGGTCTACAGCCTTGTGCACTGAAGCAATGAAATTTGTGGTCTCTGGCTTATTCTCTGAATGCCTCCCTTATGGCAGTTCACCTCCCAGGCAAGGACAATGTCCTAGTGGATGCTCTCAGCAGGATTTCCCAGGGCCATCATGAATGGGCACTGGATCCCCTAGTACTGGAGGTAGTATTTGCCAGATGGGGCACCCCACAAATAGATCTCTTTGCAGCCCCGGACAATCACCGACTTCCCTTTTGCTGCAGGCCCCCAGTGTTGAACTCAGTCCCTCTGGATGCCTTCCTCCTCAGTTGGGAAGGGAAGTTTCTCTATGCTTTTCCCCCTTCCCCCTTCTTTTCAAAGTGCTAGTCAGAATCAGATCTCAACCCTGCAAGATGATCCTGATTGCTCCAGATTGGGCCAGGCAGCCCTGGTACCCTCCTCATGTCCTTAGCAGTCCACTCTCCCTATGTCTTCCCAGGAATCACAACCTGTCCTGTGCCCAGGGAGAGTTTGGTATCCGAACCTCAAATCTCTCAATCTCAAAGCTTGGCTCTTGAAGAGTTAGAGTTTGCTGACCTACACCTGTCTCAAGGTGTATTTGATATTTTGAAGGCCTCTAGGAAGCCTTCCACCAGGACTACCTATAATTCAAAATGGAAGAGATTTTCCATATGGTGTGCTGGAAAGCATATTTCCCCAGAATCTGCTGGCGTGCCCATGATCCTGGATTATTTGGTGCATTTGAATTCCTTGGGGTTGAGACCAGCTACCCTAAAAGTGCACTTGGCAGCTGTGTCTGTCTTCTTATCAGCAGGTAAGCCCTCTTCTTTATCAGCTCACCTTCTGTTCTCCAAGGTTTTTAAAGGGTTGCTTCACACCAACCCTCCGTTCAGGGACCCTACCCCTGCTTGGGATCTTAGTATTTGCATCGCTCAGCTTATGCAACCCCCTTTTGAGCCATTGTCTTCAGCAGAGCTTAAGTACTTGACTTGGAAAACTGTGTTTCTGGTAGCCATCACCTCTGCCAGGTGCACAAGTGAGCTACAAGCCTTGTCAGTGGAGCCTGATTTTATCTCCTTTCATAGAGATAAGGTGGTCCTCAGGACTAACAGGAAGTTTTTGCCTAAGGTGGTTTCAGACTTTCACCTTAATCAATCCATGTCTCTTCCTGTTTACTTCACTGACCATTCCTCCTCTGGTGAGAGGAGATTATACAGTTTAGATGTCAAAAGAGCCCTTAGTTACTATATAGAATGTACCAAGGGTCACAGGTTCGAATCCCTCCAATTGTTCCTCACTTATGGTGAGGTTGGCAAAGGGAAACCAGCCACTAAAAGATCCATTGCCAGGTGGATTGTCTCTTGTATCCAATTCTGTTGTGAAAAACTGGGTAAGGCTGCTGCCAGGGACATTCCTATCCTAGAGATATGTCAAGCAGCTACCTGGAAAACAGTTTACAGTTTTACTAAGCATTACTCCTTGGATATCCAGGCTAGGAGTGATGCTCGATTTGACACAGCTGTGCTTCAGAGCCTATTTCCCAAGTAGGTTCTGTCCCTCCTCCATGGAGGTACTGCTGTGTAATCTGCATATGTCATAATATAGCAAGACTTCACGTTGTTCGAAGAAAAAATTACTCACCTTAGTAATGTTGTTTCTTCTAATGGAGTCTTGCTATATTATGACCTCCCCCCCAGCCTACCCCCCTCAGAACCTCTACTTTTGGGATGTGGGCGGGCAGTGCAATGTTGGCACTTCATAGATGCCCACTTTATTTTCACCCTTTCTTACGGTGCTTAGGTGTTATGCTTGTTTTTTCTTTCTGGAATCCCCTGACTTGAGTCTTATTTTGGGATCAAGAACAAAAATGTGTTTTTGTAGTTAGTAGCCAGTGGGCTAGTGTAGGTTTACGGCTTCCACACAGAGCCTTAGTGAGTTTTGCTCGTAAAGATCTGACAGTTTAAGTTTGAGCTACAACAGACAGAGTGTTCAACCGAGCTCGCGCTCAAGATTCCATGCCCTGCATGGAAAGTTAACTCTTTCACCTCTGGAGCAGTTCTAACCTGGGGTTATACTGCATATGTCATAATATAGCAAGACTCCATTAGAAGAAACAACATTACTAAGGTGAGTAATTTTTTCTTAACTCACTTGTTACTAAAGGCCCAGACATGCGAGGCCACCCTAATTCTACACTTGTTGAATAAGTGCCTAGTAAAAAAAGAAATGCCCAGAAATTAATAGTAGGGTAAGTCTGAAGCACAGAAATGAGGAGACCCCCTGCCCCTGCTTAGGATCTTAATATTTGCATTGCCCAGCTTATGCAACCCCCCTTTTAAGCCATTGTCTTCAGCAGAGCTTAAGTACTTGACTTGGAAAACTGTGTTCCTGGTAGCCGTCACCTCTGCCAAGCGCATAAGTGAGCTACAAGCATTGTCAGTGAAGCCTGATTTTATCTCCTTTCACAGAGATAAGGTGGTCCTCAGGACTAACAGGAAGTTTTTGCCTAAGGTGGTTTCAGACTTTCACCTTAATCAATCCATGTCTCTTCCTGTGTACTTCACTGACCATTCCTCCTCTGGTGAGAGGAGATTGCACAGTTTAGATGTCAAAAGAGCCCTTAGTTACTATATAGAATGTACCAAGGGTCACAGGTTCGAATCCCTCCAATTGTTCCTCACTTATGGTGAGGTTGGTAAAGGGAAACCTGCCACTAAAAGATCCATTGCCAGGTGGATTGTCTCTTGTATCCAATTCTGTTATGAAAAACTGGGTAAGGTTCCTCCCTCAGGCCTGAGGGCTCACTCTACCAGAGGTACAGCTGCATCTCTGGCTGCTGCCAGGGACATTCCTATCCTAGAGATATGTCAAGCAGCTACCTGGAAAACAGTTCACACTTTTACTAAGCATTACTCCTTGGATATCCAGGCTAGGAGTGATGCTCGATTTGGCACAGCTGTGCTTCAGAGCCTATTTCCCAAGTAGGTTCTGTTCCTCCTCCATGGAGGTACTGCTGTGTAGTCTGCATACGTCATAATATAGCAAGACTTCATGTTGTTTGAAGAAAAAATTACTCACCTTAGTAATGTTGTTTCTTCTAATGGAGTCTTGCTATATTACGACCTCCCCCCAGCCTGCCCCTCTCAGAACCTCTATTTTTGGGATGTGGGTGGACAGTGCAATGTTGGCACTTCACTGATGCCCACTTTATTTTCACCCTTCTGGCTGCTTAAGTGTTATACTTAATTTTCTTTCTTGAATCCCCCGACTTGAGTCTTTGCTTTGGGATCAAGAACAAAAAGGTGTTTTTGTAGTTAGTAGCCAGTGGCTAGTGTAGGTTTACGGCTTCCACACAGAACCTTAGTGAGTTTTTGCTAATAAAGATCTGACAGTTTAAGTTTGAGCTTCAACAGACAGAGTGTTCAACTGAGCTCGCACTCAAGATTCCATGCCCTGCATGGAAAGTTAACTCTTTCACCTCCGAAGCAGTTCTAACCTGGGGTTATACTGCATATGACATAATATAGCAAGACTCCATTAGAAGAAACATTACTAAGGTGAGTAATTTTTTCTTATGTGCCACTATTCAATGATGAGACTTTTATATATCTTTTTAGTAGTTGCTATGGTTATTATCAGGGGTATAAGACCCTTTGCATTGCACCTTTTTCTCTGAGAAGAAGAAACGTGTTGCTGCCTATAGGTAAGAAAGATTGGAGGTGTTCTCCCCGGTGTTTATCACTGTGATTTGGTTATAAGCCTGCTTTATATACCAGAAATAAATTACTTTATGTGCTGGACACCACTTGTCTGTCATTTCTTCACTTTTGTGCAGTTCCAACAAGAACCTGAGAAAGGTAATTTTATTACCCAGTTACAACATATATACTTGATCACTGCATGCACATCTCAACACATGCAGCTTCTTAATAGCCTGTAACCAGTGTTTGGGTTCCAACACCTTGGCATCTTGAGTTGTATAGCATTGTCAAGTATTGAGACCATTTACAGTTGTAAGAGTGGTCTCACATGTTCTTAGGGTATGAGAACTGTGAACTGAAGTTGAGAAGTTCTGATACCCTATGAATGTGAGACCTCTCTTACAACTTTAAGCGTGGTCTTGGTGGTGATATATATGTGTTACTGATCGAGCTTGATCGATAATATATTAATTAAAAAAAAAAGTACTCAAATGCGGCCGTTTCGAGGGCAGCTGCGCATGAGACACTTTTCACAGAATTAGTAATTCACGCACAGAGGAAAGGAGCACTCTCATTGGTCCAGAGTGCTTCTTCAATCTATAATGGCTGATATGAATACAGTTAGCTTGAAACATAGAAACAGAATCTGACAACAGATAATGACCGCTGGGCTCACCCAGTCTGCCCATTTTCCCCTACCTACATTATTATCACAGACCCTACAGCTTTCTCCCTCCCCCACTTCCTTTTCACTACGATTCCCTTGTGCCTATACAGTGCATTCTTGAACCCCACCACTGTTTTCACCCCCTCCACCTCCACTGGAAGGCTGTTCCAGGAATTCACCACTTTTTCTGTGAAGAAATACTTCCTCACATCTCTCCTGAATCTATCCCTTCAGCTTCATAGCATGTCCCCTTGTTCCTGAGCACCTTTTCTTCTGAAACACACTTCCCTCCTGTACCTTGTTTACCCCTGTGAGGTATTTAAAAGTCTCTATCATAGCCCCCCTCTCCCTCCTCTCTTCCAGGGTGCACATACTGAGGTCAGTTAGTCTCACTTTGTAGTGATCTATGAAACTGGCATCCTTATACTTCTGAGTAGACTTTACAGATGTCATCCCACTTTAGTATATGTTGAAGTGCATACGTGTAATCCAGTTATGCGGAACATTTATTTGTTGACTCCATAACTTTATGTTTTTATACACTGGTGAATGACATGTCTATCCATGTGGCTAGTGATTCTAGGAAGGTGTGTCTGGTTGGTTGTGTAGCTTGGTGTTGGAGACGGGCATGGGAGCTGGCTGAGAAAGTGGAAGGGGGGGAAGAGAGTGATATTGTGACCACTGCTTGAGTTCTTTATGGCCACTGCTGGTGGGGCATGTACTACGGAGCATATGGCTAGGGCTGGAAGTGACTCACAAGAAACTGTGAAGAAACTGGGAGTCACAGTGAACTGGTCGGGGAGCAGCCAGACCACAGCCTTAAAGCGTAAACCTTCATTTGGATTTAAGAATGTTAACAAAATATGCTTCGTCTCTGCTAGCCATGGATGCTACCTGCCCAACACAGCACGTATCAATACTTGGACCTTCAAGGGTGGCAATGCACACTGATGGCAGTGGACATGACACTGTGTGGTTCTGGAAGTGAACCTGGCACTGCACGCTTGGCAGTGCACGTGGCACCACACAGTGATGGCATTGCATATGGAAGCACAGTGAAGGCAGTACATGTGGTATTGCACAGTGACAATAGGTGCACATGGCAACACAGTGATGGCAAGCCATGGGACAATACATGTTGTTGACAGTGAACATGGCATAGCATGGAGTCTGCAGTGAATGTGGCACAACAGCAGGGGTCGATCTTAACATTGTTTTACTAGCCCAAACACTAGAGCAAATTGACCAGGGCTAGTGCAGCTAACTCTCTACTTGCCCATCTTGACTAGTGCAGATTTTCATGGCTGTTAATGAAGTTAAAAAAGTCTCTACTATAGCATTCTCTAGTCTTCATGCTAATCTCTCTCAATGTTCCAGATGGCCAGGTGTGATTACCAGCTCATTAAGAGCTGCAATTATCTGGCAGTTCAAGAGAGGGATCCCACAGAAGACTCAATGTGAGTCATTATCACGCCACTGTTAAAACTTTCAGCTAGTATCCTGGGTGTGATCAAGGGTAGAGTGCTGTTAAGTCACTAGGTTCCAGTTTTCTGAATGTGTCTATAGCACTTTTACACAGGTTTTTAAAATGAAATGAGTGTTACCTGTGGCGCCATTATGCTCTGTTGCGTTTTTAGGATCCCTTTACACTCCACGAGTTTTCCGGCGCTCCCACCTCCATTTGTGTTTCGGCACCCCCACAGAGCTTGCTGCTCTATTGCTGTTTGTGCACCACTTCAGAATGGCTGTTTTACACAGCCCGACAAAGCAGAACACAATTGTGCAAACCACAAAAAGCAGAGATTGCGGTTTGGATGAACGTTTGCCTATGGAATGAAACAGATGCACTTTACACAGAAGGGATGTAACGGAATACTGTTTCCGTAACAGTTATTCTGTTACATAAGCCTGTGTGTAAAAGCAACCTATAGTCTAACAATTTGTCCAATATTATTAAGACCGGTGCCCCTTATTTCTCTACATTTTGAGTATTTGTATCCAACATTTCAGTGACAAAATGCAAAGAGGTAAACAGGATCAGCCCTGCAGGTGGTGGGTTTTATCCCAGTCTCATCACAACTTCTCTCTCCCCTCCAAATCTCTTAACTCTGTTCTTTCTCTGGACACCACTGCAGACCAGACTCTGAAGTGACCATCCATAGATCCATAGCTGCCATTACTGGAAAGTGTAGGGGGTCCCCAGCTCTTCTATATGGATTATGCCAGCCATCGCCATCCATACAGTTCCACCCTTATCCCCCTCAGCATGTCCTTTCAGCCTAAAAACAAAGCTTTGAATCATGTATGGTACAAAAATAAACCTTGATAAAATACATAATTTGAACCCTTGAAATAGGCATTCCTGGGTTGCATCAACCATCCTATACAAAAATAGAAATAGTATAGTGTTATGCCTGCATACTGTTTCCCCTGGGCTGATGAAAGTTAAAGAAAAATCTGTTATTGTTGGGACAAAGTATATTAAAATCAATGCTTTTACAAATAAAAATGTCATAGTTTTCTATTTCCCAAGCCCCTTAGGTTTGTTTAGCTCCCACCCCAAAGAAATCTTAGATGTGCTCCTGGCTCACTTGAGACTGTATGAAAACTTTCAAAAGTGTAGGTTTCCAGTTGACTATAGGGTGGGGGCCGAGAGTGTCTTTCTCTGCCTGACTCTGTTCATTGCCCTGTGGGTGGTAGTGACAGAGTGATGAGGTGCATGATGATGTTAGCTATTGTGTGCGCAGAGCTAGGACTGCTTGATTGAACATTTGCTGTTGTGATAGCCTCTCTCTGTTGGGTGTGGGGGGGCAGAAAGAGGAAGGAAGGAGGCTATGGTACAAAACAATGGGGGGGCTCACTGTCTGTGATGGCATTGCAGTTTTTTTTTTCTGCTGGGGAGCTGGAAGCAATGTGGGAGCAGGATAAATGTGCAATAATCAAAGTATTTCTTGACTTTGCTTGCATTTTTTCCTGTATAAGTGATCAAAATTTACCATTGTAATTAAGGGCTAGTGCAACCATCTGCGGGCTAGTGTGATTTTTGAATCAACTTGCCCTGCTGGCTAGTGCAAAAAAGGTTAAGGTTGACCCCTGCACAACAGCCATTTTTCATCTTTCATTTCATTTTTTTATACTTATAAGCACAACGAGCATGTCTGCCCGTTTTCATATGCAACAAATGTACAAAACACAAAAATAATTACATAACAGTTACACAATAAATACAAAACAATGAAATATATAAAATCAACAGACATAACATAAAAACAAATAATCAATTCCAGACCTAAAAACAGGAGCATTTGTCAGAATCATAGAGCCATTGTCGTACTTTCTTTTTAAACAAAAAGACAGAGGAGCAATTGACTATACTCAATGGAAGGATGTTAAACAACTGAGGAGCTTTGTAGAGTATTGACCTTTGAACAGAAGTTTTCCAAAAAAAGGGAGGGAAAAAGTTAACCTACTTTGTGATCTGGTTCCATAGCCATTCAGTGCCCTTGAAATTAGTGTATATACAGTATGGAAGCAGGTAGCAAACCCAGGGTATCCTTAAAGAGAAATAACCCAACCTGTAAAGTATTCTATTTTGTAATGAAAGGCAGCCAGATAGCTTAATAAGTTCGCAGTGATGAATGCGAAAAGCTGAGCCTGTCATGAATCTAAGAATAGTGTTATACGTATTCCTCAAATTGTCAAGAATGTTGTTTGGAGAGGCAGTGTAAATAATTAAACCATAATCAAGTAAACTCAACAGAAAACTATGGGCAGAATTCACAGAAGGGATGCGCCAAGTGCAACCCCAAAATGCGCCCAAGGGCGATTCAGGCAGGGAGCCAATGCGCCGACACAACCCTGATGCACCAGCACATCCCTAATGCGCCGCATACCTCCAGTAATGCTATGCGGCACATCCGAGGGGCTGTGAGGAGGGGCGTGCCCATGCATATGGGGTGCAGCCCGATCCACAGCCCATTTCTGTGGCGCAACCCCAGGGCAAGTCCAGGGAGGCACCACAGAAAGATAAGTCTAAAAACAAGACTTAAGTTGGGGGCCACCTACAGGCAGGCTGCCGCACTGCAGGTGGCAGCACGGGTGCCTGCCGACCCTGGCAGTCCAGTGAGCTGCCTCAAGCCCCTGTACAATGCTGCCCCTGGCAGCAGTAATGGATATTACCCCCCCACCCTGTCCGATGCCACTCCCCTGGCGGCAGTGGCAGGAATGAGAGCATGTAAAGGAGGATTACACTGGCAAATCGAAATAAGCGGAACATGGTCTTAAAAATACATATTGTAACAAGATATGTAGTACATATTACCATGCATTTCTACTGATACAGGCCATGTTAATGAATTTGACTCATGTGCTGCACAAAGGCATATTAGAATGGTGCTCGAAATGCCAACGTCATTCCCTGAGAATATTTCCGCACATTCAATTAAACATTCAATTAATGCATAATAATTGTAGCCCTTCTGTACTGCAACCATACCATTAATCTGAAGTAAAGGATCACACCTACACACATCTTATGAGCATGGGATCCAGATTCATTTAAGCGTTAGTACGCTCTCATGAAATGAACATCTTGCGTTTGCATAACAAATGAAACTGGGTGAACTGTTCTGTGTTTTGGTTTGGTGTTAAAGGATTCCATTGTTTGCATTAACCTTAAGTGCAGAGCACCCAAACGCTAGTGGTGAACTGCACTGTATGGTAAAGGCATATAACGGAAAGATCAACAGCTAAAAGGTACATATACTTACAGGAACTTTCAGTCAAGGCGAAGATGAGTATCTAATCCCAGGGCAACCAAATAATTTATAACAACTTTCATTCGAACGGACATTTAGGAGATACTGGGACTATTATCTAGTGTTCTATACCAACTTGATCTGTAACCAGAGGCAGATGTTATTCTTTTCACTATAATGATATTTCATATGTGACTACTTATGATAATAATGTGGATATAAATAGTCCATTGATTAGCGTTGTATACACACTGGCAGCAGACACATTTGCATGGATCCAGCAGGATTATTCATTGGTGGGGGGCTGACTGCATAGCTGCCGCAGGAGGTGGCATTTCCAGGGGCATGGGGCTGGGAGGGGGGTTCGGCCTTGAATCCACCGCCGCCGGGAGCGGCATGGGACGGGATCTCGGAAGGGGAGCTTCAGTACTACTACTACTGCCGCAGGGAGCGGCTTCCTACAGGGGCATGGGAAGGGAATCCTTCACATACAGTGTCGCTGGGAGCGGCATGGCTTGGGCTGGGGTCGAGAGGGGGTGGGGCGGTGTGCACACATCGGCACATTCTGCCGGGGCATCCCAGCCGGCGCTATGCAAATGGGGCTATAATGGCATGCTAATGGCCCCATTGCACCATGCATGCCTAATGTCCTCATTTGCATGCCCCTGGCTGTGAATCGCATTTTTGGGTGCAATTGGCTCACAGCCTGACATGGGAGATGCACCGGAGCAGCCTGGGTTGCTCCGGGGCATCCTGGGCTGGGCGCTCCTGTGCTATTCATAGAGGGGATGCACGGGGGGCATCTCCCTGCGCCTCCTCTGTGAATTGCCCATTCTGCACTCAGTGCATCTCCCCTGCCCTGGGGCAGCCGAGATGCACTGGGTGCATCTTCTTTGTGAATCCAGCCCTATGGGTTAATAATATGCGTGATTCCTTTGTAAGAAATGGTCTAACCCTGCACAGTAGTCCAATCCTTTGATTCAATTTTCTTCATAACGAAGAGATATGAGACTCGAAAGACAAATGAGAATCCAACAAGATTCTTAAATATTTAAGTGTCAACCCTCTCAATGACCTGGCCTCTAAAATCTACTATTGGATTTATAAAAGAATCGGGTTTCATCCTGGGTCCCGTGAACAACATAAATTTGGTCTTTGAGGAATTCAGGATCATGCACCTGGAAATAAGCCAGTTTTAAAAACAAGAGTAATCATCCTGAACAACCTTTGATGCAGAAATAGGGTAATCGGAGATCGCATAAAGCATTGTATCATCAGCATAAAGTGTCATAGATGTATGTGTGTAAATTTGGGGAGCCGAGTTCACAAAAAGCGAAAAGATCAAGGGACCCAGGATGGAACTCTGTGGGGCTCCACAATTAATAGACCTAGAAAGAGATACAATCCCATCTATCTTGGTAAAATAATGTCTATTACTGAGGTAATTAGTAAATCATATTTTAACCTCTTGAGAAAAATGGAATTCAGACAAAACTAAGGGCAGTAAAGAATATTCAACAAGGTCGAAGGCCTTGGTGAGGTCCCTGAATATGGCTGCAACACAGCGCCCTTTATCAAGGGTGCTCTGAATGCAGCTTGTGAACCCCACCAAGGCTGTCTTGGTATTGGGTTTTTGTTTGAATCTGTGCTGGGACTCTGAAGGTAAGTTATTACCATTAAGAAATTCTGCAGTTTGATCCAAAATGATCTTTTCCAATACTTTGGAAAGTGGAGCTAGTAACGATATTGGACGATAATTAGTAATTTGAGATGATTTATCATTTTTTAATGTATGTTTAATAGTGCACACTTTTCAAATGGAAGGAAAAGTACAAGACCGCAATGAAAAGTTAAAAATAAGGGAAAGTGGAGAAGAAAAAGAATCAATCCCTAATTTAACTAATCTATAATCGATGTTATCATGTGCAATGATGGGCCTAGGGTCCCCATTTTTAGTATATATTTTTAAGTCTGCTCCACTGTAGCATTCTTAAAGCAAAATTCAGGGCAAGATAGAGGGGTGCTGACCAATAGATTGTGTGTCAAAACTGAAGTAAGGGGTATCCTATAGTTCTCCAGAGTTCCAAAAAATTTATTAAGGGAACTGGAGACAATATTAGGGTCACCGGTAATTGAATCACCAATTTCTAGGGTTATGGGTGAATCCTTTTGCTCCTGGCCCAAAAGGTATTTAAAGTTTGCCACTTTTTTGGGGTTACTTGCAAATTTCCTTTGTTGTGGTATAAAAAAGTGTTTTTTAACTTTCCTAATTTCTGCCTTGTACTTGTTCCTTAACATCTTGTAATTTTGTAGGGAGCGGACATCCTGAGGAATCTTATATTTCCTCCAGGCTCTGTCTCTACATCTCATTAGTCTCAAAAGCTCATTATTAATCCAGTTGTGTGGGTTCTAACCCCGATCTTCTTTTTAGGGGCAACACTCAATTACTGAGGAGCAAAGATTATTGAATATTTGCATTAGGGAATCAATATCCAAGATAGGCTCCAATTGAGATCAATCAATGTTTTTATAGGCTTCGTTAACAATATTTGAGTTCAGTCATTTAAAATTTCTGGACTCAATTACCCTAGGGGGGCCTCCCTGAGATTTAGCTGACCACTCACAATATACGGGACAATGGTCACTAAAAGCGTCTAACATAATCTTAGTAGTTAAGATCTTGTTTATGAGGGGACTACTATCCAATCCAGAATTGAACCTTTTTCTGTTTTATAATTGGGCCTGGTGATATCAGTAATTAATTGTAGTAGGCCCTGTTCCAAGAGAAGCTCTTGGAGATCTTTATTTAAGTCTGAGCCCCAGTCATTATTGAAATCACCCATTAGGAAGGTTATTTTTAGCCTCAATCACCTATTTCCATCCTGATTTAAAACATCCAGGGGGAATATATATAGGGAACTAATAGGAAGATGTTTATTGAGTTGTAGGAGGATATCAACTGTGGTTAAATCACAGCCATAGGTTTCTCTGGGGGAGTCAATGGGAGTAGCTTTCAGATTGTTCCTAACATAGATCATTGCTCCACCTCCCTTTCTCATTCCTACCCTGTCCTGCCTGAAGTGACTGAAACCCACTTTTTTATTTATTTATAATGTATCGGAATTACAAACCTTTGAGTCAGAGACTCGTTTACAAAGACTCCACGTAGGGTACAAACATAATAACATTATAGGTAGTTACAGGGCACAGAGAAGACAGGAATAAAATTAAAACAATACATGGTGAATAATAACAGGTAAGTCGTAGCAAATGAGGTCGCATATACACAATACGGTAGATCAGTAGTATTAGAGCAGGATAAGGCACCCCTTGTTAAATGGCAGGGTTAGGAGGCTGAGAGATAGAGGCAGGGGCAGGGAGCAGGGCTACAGTTGAGGGCTGATGAGGGGAATGAGAATGGGGAGAAGAAAGGCAGAGCTAAGGGCTAGTAACAGTCACAAGTACTGACGGACCAGAGGTATTCTCTAAGGTTGATCTTAAAGGAGCCAAGTTTGGAGTCAGTGGCTATGGCCCCAGGCAATGCGTTCATCCAGAGAGGGGCCCTGTAAGAAAAAGATCTCTGGGCCAGAAATGTTCTACAGTACGGAACCAGAAAGGAAGGTTTGGAGGCATTATGGGTGGTTTTCACCATGGGTGCCGGTTGGAGGAAGTTGGAGATACCAGGAGGGGTTAATCCACAATGAGCGCTGAGAAACAACCAGATGCAAAATGGGGCTGTACTGACTTATGTGTGACTGCAGTATTTGTTTTAAACTTTCCTGCACTTTAATTACTTGCCTGCCAACGGGGCTTGGTGGAGAGCCATTTGAAAGCTGAAATTGACAACAGGAGCGGGGGCATTCTTCTGATAAAAGGCCATGTTACCAGGGTGCATGTGTTGTGGCACATGCATGAGTACTTGGTAGAAAAAATTGAAGAAGAAGATTAACATAAATAAGATATGATTCAGGGATTTAGTGAGTCTATTATGGGTTTGTTATATATCTAATATTGGGATCTCTAATGGTAGGGCTGCAACAATGGGAGGTGGTAGGGTTTCGCCCTGGTTGGTATATTCAACTTAATGGGTGAGCATTGTTGACCTGTACAGGAACCCAGGTCTATTCTGATCTGTCTAAACTAAGATGCCATCAACATGGCGAACAATGTTAAAAACAATTTAAATATATTTTTTATTCAAATTTCGACTATGATGAGAAAATGCTGTTTAGGGGCTGGATTGGGAATGTGACTGGGCTAGGAAATTAAGGTGGTTTGGACCCCAATAACATATAAAGTTTTGAAGAGGTCCATAATGACAACCATTTGTATTTTCTTAATACTGTTACAAAGTGGGGATGTTGCTTTAAACCCAGGTTCGTTAATATATGACCTTAGAAATCATAATGGCCAACTAATTTTGCATTCAAATGTAAGGAGTATCATCTCAAAAATGGACCTAATAAGGAAGTTTACATTTGACTTCAAGCCTGAGACAATGATTTTTTCAGAAACCTGGTTAGGTAAGTCCCATGATGACACCGGTTTGAGAATTCAGAGGTATCATTTTATAAGCGCGGACAGGAATAAATGGAGGGGGGGTCATGGTTTACTATCTGGAGAAATATTTCTCTACCTGGCTGGACTGTAATTTGGAAATTACAAACTGTGACTATTTGGCCTTGGAATTCAAATTTGGGAAGGGGAAGCCACTTTTAGAGTTTGGGGGTATCACCCCCCAAACAAACCCATACAGGTTTTTGATGTTTTACATGATGCTTTAGCTCCATTCATCTTCTCTCATGAGTTGTTAATACTTGGAGATTTAAATGCAGACTGGTTGCATCCAGTCAAATCTCAAAGAATTAACAAAATGGCATTGGGGCTTGGGTTGTCACCATTGATAACTGAACCCACTCACATTAATGTCCAAAAGCCAAATGAATCATCTCTGCTGGATGTAATACTTACAAATTGCCCACATAATTACTGTATATTTCATCCAGGGTTGATGCTGATTTGTTTAGTGACCACAACATTGTTTATTGTATCAAGGGAAAAGTAAAGGTAAAAGGCCCACCTAGGTTTCTGAGGTTTAGGTCTTTTAAAAAGTTTGATTATTTTGCCTTCCTAGATGACCTTGACAGTATCATGTGGGATCATTTAGAATTAATTCCTGATTTAGATTTGGCTTGGGAATATTTTATGTCAGAGTTCCTTCAGGTATGTAATAAACACATGCCCGAGAAAACAAGGAAAATAAAAACAAATTCTGCTCCATGGTATACATCAAAACTTTCTACAATGAAGCATGATGAAAATAAATCATGGGAAAATGCACGGTTATCTGGGAATGCAAGTGATTGCCAAAATTATAGGAAATTAAGAAACTTGTATGTGTTTACTATAAAGAATAAAAAAAATAACTATTTCATAACCAAGACCTTGGAAACTGCTGGGAACTCTGGAAAACTGTGGGGTTTAGTAGGGGATCTAAAGTGGCAAACAAAATCAAAATCATTCATTCATTGTCTGAAGAGGAAATTTTTAAGAAAGAGCTTGTACTCGGAGACAGGTTTAATGACTATTTTGTGGATTCGGGAAATTTCTTTGACAGTCCATTTAAACCCCTATATAACCCCTTAGATTTTTGTCCTACCGGGGTGTCTAAATTTGTTTTCAACGCTGTATCTTGTAGTGAGGTACAGGAAATATTATTACATCTGAAAGCAAATGGGAGTTGTGGTCCAGATGGCTTGTTGCCAAAAATTTTAAAATATGCAGCAACCCATATTGTGGGACCAATGGCCTACTTATTTAATCAGTTTATTAAAGAAGGCAATTTGCCAGACGGTTAGAAGTTGGCTAGGGTGGTCCCCATTTTTAATGGGGGGGCAATCCTGGCCATCTATCCAACTATAGACCTATTTATTTGTTGCCATTGGTCAGCAAAGTTGTTGGCAAAACAACTAATGGAGTATTTAGAACGGGAAAGCTTAATGGACCAGTATCAATCCAGTTTTCAGAAATTTCATGGGACTAGTATGGCCATATCGAGGGTCTTGGATGAGATCGGTACATCAACTGAAGCCCAATGTTATACTGGTGCTATTCTGGTAGATCTCTCCATGGCCTTCAACACGGTGGACCATCAACAGTTACTTCAGAGACTGTGTGAGGTTGGGATCTGACTTTGGACAGGTTCATCTCATATCTGTCTGAGAGACGCCAGGTAAATGTTGTGAATGGTCTTGAGTCGGTGTCACAACTGGTGCGAAGGGGTGTACCCCGGGGATCAGTCCTGGGGCCCCTTTTGTTTTACCTAAAAGACCTTGGTAATCATGTGGGGGCCCCTCATTACCATTTGTACACTGACAATACCATTTTGTGCCACTCAGGTCCTACAGTCCCAGAAGTCCAAAGAATACTACAGGAAAGTTTTGACCATTTGGAGTCCTTCTTTGTAGAATCTAAGTTAAAGCTTAATTCTTCTAAAACCAAATGTATGTTGTTTGGGTCATCCACTAAAGTAAAAGTGGAATTAAATCTAGAAATTTTTGATTGCAAAGGGACGATTTTGAAGTCAGCTAATCACTATAAATATCTGGGGTTTTGATTGGATAAATTTGGGTCAGGTAATACGCATTTTGATAATTTAATTTCTCAGGTTAGTAAATGGGTGGGTTTTCTGTATAGAAACAAGAACTGCTTTAAACCAGAAATCCTTAACTCCATTATTAAAGTGCAAATTTTGCCATTAATAGACTATGGGGATGTTTTATATGCTGGTGCTACTAACGAGCGATTATCCAAGTTGGATGTTCTTATAAACCACCTAGCAAGATTGGTACTTAAGTGTCCCAAATCCACTCACCATTGCGAATTATATGAGAGATTAGGGTGGCTATCATTAAGCACTAGAAGAATGATACACAAACAGCTATTTGCTTACAAATGTGGGTTGGGCCTTACTCCCTCATATTTAAGAAACAGAATATAATTTATAAATGTTGAAATCTTGAGAAAATCGGCAGTAAAATAAATGGTAGTCCCCTTTACAAAAACAAAGCGTTCCTAATTTTTCTTTAGTTATTATATTCCAATATGTTGGAATAACCTTCTTCCAGAATATAGACAATGGAAGAGTAGGTCTCTGTCTATCTCACAATTAAGAAAATATTTGTATTCTTCACAGAAATCCTGTAATTGTTATTAATGGTGTCTGTTATTGTGTGTATCTATTTATTGTATGTACGTATGTATTTTTGTAAGGTCATCATTGTGAATGAGTTTATACTCAATGGTTTTACCTTGAAGAAACAAACAAACACAATCTATTTTTTTAGCAAGTAGACAAGCCTGGTATTTAAGTCTACAGTCAAGATTGAGCCAGTTGGCTTGGTTGTAAAGCAAACAGGTATAGGTCATCCTATCATAACCGGTGACGAGGCGGCAGGCTTTGTTTACGGACATTTTGATTCTACTAAGGGCAGTGTTGCAGGCAGCACCATAGAGTGTGATCCCGTGATCAATAAGGGACAGGACGGATGAGGTGACTGCCAGGCGGAGGGCCTCGGGGGAAAGGCACTGTTTGTGCCGATAGAGTACACCAATTCTGGAGTTCACAGCGGAGCTGAGGAGGTGGATATGTTTCTGAAAGGTGAGAGCCAAGTCAAGGGTAATCCCTAGGTACTTAAAGGAGTAGGCCTGGTCAAGTGGTTGAGAATTGGAGTTGAGGATTTGCAGGAGGCAGACCATGTGTTTGTTCTGGTTATGGAAGAACATCATAACTTCATTTTTTTGTAGTTAATTACCAATCAGTGGTCAGCAATCTAGGATTCTGCCTGAGTAAAACAATTCTGGAGTGTCAATTGCAGGGTGTGTGGGTCAGAATGGGAGTAGAAAACAACCGCGTCATCTGCATACAAAAGTAGTTGACTGGAGCAGGCAGCGGGGAAGACTGTTCAGAAATAGACTAAATAGGAGGGGTCCAAGGATGGAACCTTGGGGAACCCCAGATCGGACTGGGAGGTGGGAGGAGAGTGTGCTACCAATTTTCACTTGATAAAACCATCCACCTAGGTAGTCAGCAAACCACATGGTGGTCTCAGGGGAGAGGCCAGTTTGGGTAAGGGTTGAGAGAAGTAGGGAGTGATTGGCGGTATCGAAAGCTTTTGATAGGTCCATGAAGACCGACCCAAACAAATGGCCACCATCAAGGACCTTATGAATAGCATTGGTGTACTCCAGAAGCGTAGTGGTAGTGCTGTGCACGGTATGGAAACCATGCTGCTCTTTACAAAGCAGATCATATTTATTGAGGTAGCATGTAAGCTTTGAATATTTAGATTCACTATCTTTAAAGCAGAAGAATTCTGGGCAGCACAAGGATTGGAAAGTTTAGGGTAGCAGAGACAAGGATTGGAAAGTTTAGGGTGGGGGAGACAAGGATTGGAAAGTTTAGGGTGAGGGAGACAAGGATTGGAAAGTTTAGGGTGAGGGAGACAAGGATTGGAAAGTTTAGGGTGGGAGAAACAAGGATTGGAAAGTTTAGAGTGGGAGAGACAAGGATTGGAAAGTTTAGGGTGGGGGAGACAAGGATTGGAAAGTTTAGGGTAGCAGAGACAAGGATTGGAAAGTTTAGGGTGGGGGAGACAATGATTGGAAAGTTTAGGGTTGGAGAGACAAGGATTGGAAAGTTTAGGGTGGGGGAGACAAGGATTGGAAAGTTTAGGGTAGAGAGACAAGAATTGGAAAGTTTAGGGTGGGGGAGACAAGGATTGGAAAGTTTAGGGTAGCAGAGACAAGGATTGGAAAGTTTAGGGTGGGGGAGACAAGGATTGGAAAGTTTAGGGTTGGGGAGACAAGCACTATCCACATTTGGTGGGCTAGGATGTGGATGAACTGATCCAGAAATCAACAACAGTAGCAAAAGCAATCTTCTTATCAAGGCCCGATGCAAACATTTCAGGTCCTTTTTTTGTTAATATCCTGGATGCTTTACTATAAGAGTAAAAAACAGACTGAAAAATAGAGGAACAGCCTAGGACCCATCTCCTTCCCCTTTCATGTAGTACAACCATATCAATAAGTTTATTCCTAAAAGGTGTAAGTGGGACCATTACATTTTTTTCCAGGGGTCCACACTGCACCAAAGTGACAGCAGTGCACATGGCAACCTACAGTGATGGCCTGCACATGGCACAGCTCAGTGGCAGCACTGTGTATGGTACAGGACAATGGTGGCAATGTGCATGGAACGTTAAGGTGGCAGCAGTGCACGTGGCACTGTGGTGTTGGCAATGCACTTGGCACAGTATAGAGTCATCAGTACATTTGGCACCACACAGTTATAGCAGTGGATGTGGTAACACACAGTGACAGCAGTGCATGTGGCACTGTGTGGTGCTGGCACGTAATGTGGCACCGCACAACTAGCATTGCACATAGCACCACACAGTGAAGGCAGTGCAAGTGACATTACACAGAGACAGCAGGTGCATGTGGAACCGCACAGTGATAGCAGTGTATGTGGAAACACAGAGATGTCAAACCACATGGCACCATGTGTTGGCAGTGAACATGGCATGGCATGGAGTTAGTAGTGAACCTGGCACAGCACAGAGTTGGCAGTGCATGTGGCACTGCAGTGACAGCAGTGTACATGGCAACCTACAGTGATGGTAGTACACATGACACAGTACAGAGTCAGCAGTGCTCATGGCACGGCACACCACAGTGACAGCAGGTACACACAGTAACAGTGATGGCAAACCACGGGACACTGTGTTGTTGGCAGAGAATGTGGCATTGGCACAGAGTCTGCAGTGAATGTAGCACAGCACAGTCGGCAGTGCATGTTGAACTGCAGTGATGCCAGTGCACGTGGCAACCTACAGCGATGGCAGTGCACGTGGTGCAGTGCAGTGGCAGCACTGTGTGTGGTACAGCACAATGGCAGCAATGTACATAGAACATTTATGGGGAAAGCAGTGCATGTGACACTGTATGGTGTTGGCAATGCATGTGGCACTACGGTGTCGGCAGTGCACTTGGCACAGCATGGTGTCATTAGTACATGTGACAGCAGTGCATGTGACACTTACCCTCCACTCACCTCTGCTGCTGGCCATTGTTCCACACAAGTACAGTCCCCTATATTATACTTGTGTTAATACAATATCAACAAAGTTACATGTATAAAGCAAGTGACTACTTGCCTGAGATGAATGCTACAGTGGAGGGTAAGTGCTGGCTGCAGTCTCAGGGGAGGGCTTTGTATGTCAATGACAGCAGTCAATAGTCTTTCAAGCTTACATAGTAACATAGTAGTTGATGGCAGATAAGGACCACTAGGCTCACCTAGTCTGCCCGTATTCCCTGCCTGCATCAGTGGCTGCTGACCCTACTTGGTTACTGGCTATCACCTCTCTTCACCCCACCTAGGGATCCCTTATGTCTATCCCATGCATGTTTCCATCCTCCCACTGTGTTAGCACTCACCACTTCCTGAGGTAGGCAATTCCAAGCACTCACCACCCTCTCCATGAAGAAAAACTTCCTCACATTTCCTCTTATCTTGCCCCCTCCAATCTCATATTGTGTCCCCTTGTCCTTGTACTCTTGTACTGAAAGATGTCACCCACCTGCACTTTGTTCAAGCCTTTAAGATACTTGAAGATCTCTATCATATCCCCTGTTCCCTCTTTTCCTAAAGTGTGTATATATATATATATATATATATATATATACACACACACACACACACTGAGGTCTTTTAATCTGTTCTCATATGCTTTCTGATGCAAGCCCTTCACAATCTTGGTCGCCCATCTCTGGACTGCCTCTACCCTGTCTATGTCTCTGCGAAGATGCGGCCTCCAGAACTGAATACCGTATTCCAGATGAGACCTCACCAGTGTTTTGTACAATGGCATCACCACCTCCCTTCTTCTGCTAGTGATACCCCTTCCTATGCACCCCAACACCCCACTGGCCCTCCCCACAGCCTTGTTACGTTGTTTGGCCACCTTTAGGTCATCTGAGATGATTATTCCTAAATCCCTCTCTTCCTTGGGGACTGTCAGCATCCCCCCCCATCCTGTAGCTCTCCACAGGGTTTCTTCGCCCCAAGTGTATGATCCTGCACTTCTTTGCATTAAACTTTAATTGCCACACCTCTGATCACTTTTCCAGCCTTCTCAAATCCCTCCTCATTCTTGCGACCCCCTCTGGTGTGTCTACTCTGTTGCATATCTTGGTATCATCTACAAATAGGCAAACCTTCCTCTCCAGCCCTTCAGCAATGTCCCTGATGAAGACATTAAAAAGGACTGGCCCCAATACCAATCCCTGAGGTACCCCACCGGACACCCTCCTTTCCTCAGATTTGATCCCAGTTACTACCACCTTCTGCTTCCTGTCCAGCAACCAGTTGCTAACCCAGTTTTCCACTTTGTGGCCCACCCCCAGGCTACCTAGCTGGTTCACCAGTCTTCTGTGGGGTATGGTGTCAAAGGCACTGCTGAAACTGAGGTAGGCAATATTCAGCGCTCTTCCCTGATCCACCTCCTTCATCAGCCAGTCAAAAAAAGTCAGTCAGATTTGTTTGACATGACCTTCCTGCTGTGAATCCATGCTGCCTTGGATCCTGTGCTCCCATGGTTTCCAAGTGTTCCACAATCCTCTCCTTAAGCAGCACCTCCATGATCTTACCCACTACTGAGGTGAGGCTGACCAGCCTGTAGTTTCCTGCCTCCTCCCTGCTACCACTCTTGTGGAGAGGGACTACATTTTCCCCCTTCCAGTCCTCTGGAACCACCCCTGTATCGAGTGATTCACTAAACAGGGCCGCCAGTGGTGCTGCTAGCACTGTCTGTAATTCCTTTAATATCCTGAGGTATATATCATCTGGTCCCATCGCTTTGTCCACCCTCAGTTTTGCGAGTTCCTCCAGGACTCTCTTCTGTAAAGGGACTGGTGTTTACCTCTTGTCCCCCGTTTTTGCTGCCAGCTAGCTGTGGTCCCTGTTCCTCCCCCTCTATCGTGAATACCGAACAGAAGTATTCATTTAGTATCAATGTTTTTTCTAGGTCCCCCTCTCCACACGCACCCCCACCCCTTTGAGCCTTACACCCTCGGCCTTCCATCACTGATGTATCTATAAAATGTCTTGTCCCCCCTCTTTACCATCTGCACTTATCTCTCCTCCGTCTGTGCCTTCGTGCTCCTAATCACTTTCCCCGCATCCCTCTGTCTCTCTAGGTACACTGCCCTATCCTTGTCCTTCTGAGTCTCCTTGCACTATCTGAATGCCCTCATTTTGTCCTTCACTTTCTCTGCCACCTCCTTTGTGAAGCATAGTGGTTTGTTCCTTCTTTTTCCCTTGTCCCTCAGCCTAATGCACTGATTTGTCGCCTCCACTATGGTTTCTTTCAGGTATGCCCACTGCTCCTCAGCCCCTCCCCCTTGATCCCTTCCTACCAGAGCTTCTTTGACCTCTCTCCCCATCCTAGCAAAGTTCACCCTCATGAAATCCAGGACCCTTGTTTTTCTGTGGCTCTCCCGTGACACTGTACTGATGCTGAACCACACTGTATGGTGGTCGCTGGACCCTAGTTGTTCATCCATCCTGACTTCCTTGATCCTGTCTCCATTGGTCAGTACAAGGTCTAAGACTGACTTGTCCCTGGTGGGCACCTGAACCAACTGCCTGAGGCCTGCCCCCTGCAAGGATTCCATGATGTCTCAGCTTCTGACTGAGGCAGCTGCTAGGATGGTCCAGTCTACGTCTGGCATGTTAAAATCGACTAGTAGCAGTACTTCCCCCTTTGCTGCCATCCTGTGTATTTCCTCCACTATTTCCCTATCCACCTCCTCTCTCTGTGTTGGAGGCCTGTAGATCACCCCTATTTGAAGTGCTGTGCCATTTCCTGCCTTGAGTGTGACCCTCAGTACCTTGGCCTCCCCGTCTGCCTTGCACTGCTGTTGCCTTAATACCTCCTCTCACGTAGAGGGCCACTCCACCCCCCTTTTTACTCTCCCTATCCCTCCTGTGTAGGGCGTACCCTGGTACATTTACCTCCCAGTCATGGTCACCAGTGTACCATGTTTCATTAATTGCACTATGTCTAGGTCCACCTCTGCCATCAGGGCTGTCAGATCTGGGAGTTTGTTCCCCAGACTTCGGGCATTTGCATACATGGCTGTCCATGTTTCGCAGCCTGTGCCCCTTGCATTCCTGCCTTTGCCTTTTTGCTCCCTCCTTCTAGCCATTTTCTTTCTTCTGACCATTTACCTCTGCCTTATCTATTGTAACGGGCCCAGGTATATCTGTCCCTGTTTCCCTGCCTGTCCCCCTTGTACATCTACCCTTGCCTCCCTGTTCCCCCTTTCCAACCCTGTTTTCGTTCATTTGCTGCCTCCCTTCTCCTGCCGTACTTCTCGTAATGAGTTTGGGAAAATCTGTTTTCAATATTTCCTCCTGATCCATCCTGCTAGCTACTCTGACCTGTGCAGGAGGGCTGCCTAAGTCTCCCTGCTCCTGATGCCCTCTCCCCATGGCAAGTTTAAATGCATCTAAGTTTTTCGCGGAGGGCCACAGTCCCCTCCCTGGATGGATGTAGGCTATCCCCCCCTGTACAGGCCCCCACCTCTCCAGGTGGGTCCTGGGTCCCCAATGAATTCAAACCCATTTACTCTGCACCAGCCCCTCAACCAAGTACTGAACTTGCTGATGCAGAGATTTCGAGCCTTCCCCTGCCATGGAGTGGCGGCACCTCTGAGAATATTATGGAGCCTGCCACCTCTTCAAGGCACCTACTTAACCCCCTGAAGTCCTCCTGTACCTGCTCTATGCTCACCTCCTCCCTGGCTAGGTCATTTGTCCCCAGATGGACCATTATCTCCAGGTCCCCCATCCTAGCTACTGTTGTGGCGATCCTCTGGATTCACCTCCCCTCCATCCAAGCTGTGTCTCCTGGAAGGCACCTGACTTCCCTCTCCTCCCCGCTACCTGTTCCCAGATCCATTCCCTGGACTATTGAGTCCCTCACCAGGAGCAGCTTCCTCTGGGTTCCTCTAACCCCGCTCCTGGGTCTCCCTCTTGAAGGACCCACTCATCCTCCCTGGTCGCAACCTCGGGTTCCCTTGTGGGGCTTACCCGCTCCTCCAGAACAGCATAGCAGTTTCTTTAGTTGGACTGGATAGGGGATGTGCCTCTGACCCTCCCCAACCTCCCTGAACTCACCATATTCCAGCCAGCCCTCTGCCCGGGCACCGCTGCGGCAGTGACTGTGGACATGGTGGCCTCTGGGTGTGGATAAAGGTTGCCAGTACTCCTGCCAACTCTTCCCAGAGACCGGCAACCTCCACCCTCAGCCCAGAGAGTTGCCCACATATGGTGCCACAGTACCCAGAATGTCCTTCAGAAGACTGCTGCTCCGCATCAACTGCACTGCACTGCACCGCTCCCTGCATTTCCTTTCCTGCTCTGCTATTTACTCCTCTTTTAATCCTCGGTAAGCCCTCCTGCTGGTTTTTGTTTTCTCTCTCTCTCCCCCTTTACTGTTTACTACTTCGGTACTGCACTATTGAAGAGGTATCCCCTCTGAATTGTTGCTACTGTAGATTGACCCCTTTAACTGTGCTCACTTCAGTTCCCCTGCGGCCTCAGGAAGTTGTACCCTGACGGTTGCCTATAAAGGCACTGGATCCCTGGGGTGGGTGAGTGGACCCTTAGCCTCTGGGTCCTGCAAAGAAAACAATCAGCTTATTGTAACAGAACAGTTTATGGATCAGAAAAAACAAAACCAAACAAACAGCTGCAACCGCAGTGAAATCCCTGCAAATGCCAGAAACTTACCAGCAAACAGAAGCCCCTACTCCTGCCCAAACAAACTGGCTAAGGCCACTGAATTTCAGTTAGGAAAACATACAGCAATTTAAACAGCTTGCCTGACTTATGTCATCCCCCATCCAATTAATGTGATCCAAATTCCCTGGTGCCAGAGTTCAGTACCCGCTTGCTATTTCTGTCCATTTCTGCCACCAGTAGCAGTGTTCCCCTGGTCCTAAATCAAGAACCAGGAGCTGCCTCCCTTCCCATTCAACCATACTTCATGCTGGTGGACAATCCTACAATGCCATGGAACAGCCAACCCACCATTCCCCAGGGACCAGCAGTGCTGTCAGCACTGCACGTGGCACAGTGCAGTATCAACAGTGCATACTGCAGTCATGGCATTGCACATGGTACAGTGCAGAGACAGTAGTACACATGGCACAGTGCAGTGCAATGTCAACAGGTCACATGACACCGTGTGACAGTAATGCACATGGCACAGTCCAGTGACAGCCTACATGTGGCACGGCATGGCACAGCCTCGACAGTTGTATATGGCACACTGCTGTGCCAGCAGTGCACGTGGCACAGTGCAGTATCAGTGTGCATACTGCAGTCATGGCATTGCACATGGTACAGTGCAGAGACAGTAGTACATATGGCACAGTGCAGTGCAATGTCAACAGGTCACATGACACCATGTGACAGTAATGCACATGGCACAGTCCAGTGACAGCCTACATGTGGCATGGCACAACCTCGACAGTTGTATATGGCACACTGCTGTGCCAGCAGTGCACGTGGCACAGTGAAAGCCTACACATGGCAAAGTGCAGTGTTGGCAGTGCATGTGGCACAGTGTTGTCAGCACTGCATGTTGCGAAACTCAGTGTGAGAAGTGTATATGACAGTGCAGTAATGACCATGCATATGGTATTGCATGTGGTACAGTGCAGGTACGATGGTGCAGTTATGGCAATGCACGTGGCGCAGTGCAGTGTTGACAGGTCACATAGCACAGTGCATTGACAGCCAAACATATACAACACAGTGACAGGCATTGCATATGGCACAGCATGGTGCTAGTAGTGCACTTGGCACCGCACAGTGGAAGCACTGCACATGGCACTTACCCTCCACTCACCTCTGCTGCCAGCCACAGTCCCACGCAAGTACTGCCACTTATATTATACTTGTGTTAATATACTATCAACAAAGTTAGTTTTATAAAGCAAGTAACTACTTGCCTGGGACACTGGCTACAGTGGAGGATAAGTGCTGGCTGCTGTTGCGGGGGGGGGGAGAGGTTGCATATGTTGAGGACAGCGGTCAATCATTTTTTGAGCATGCCTGAGTTATGCCTCCCTTGATTAAAACAAATTCCATGGTGCCATTGTTTAAGTCCCATTTGCTACAGCCTCTGTCCCCAACAGCGCTTCTCTGGTCCAAAATCAAGAATCGGGAGCAGCCTCCATCCCTAGTCAACTACACTCAGTGCTGGTGGACAACCATGGACCAGCATGTTCATCCCTGCCCCGGGACTACCCTTCCCAATCCCATCTATAGACCAACCCCCCCAACCATACCGACTCCTCTCCCCACAGCTAGACACCCCCGAGTTCACCTCCCTCTACCAAGCTGAACATCCTCCCTGGCCCAGTGCAGCCTCCAAAGCTGCACCCTCCCAACTGAAAACCCTCCCTATAGTGAGACTACCCCCATACCAGCCTTCTTGTCCATGGACCAGTCGTCCAAACCTCCCAGCTGCTGGACGCCACCCCGTCCACCCTCCCAGCAACTATACCACCATTCCTGAACCTGGACCAGCCTCCACCAAGCTAAGCATCATTTCTGCAGCTGGACTCCCCCCCCGGCTACGGACAAGCCACCCACACCAGCTTGGGGAAGTTGATCCAAGGGTTGGTAGAGTATCAAAAGCAAATCAAACTTTATTTTAAGCGCCTTTCCAAAAAAGATCAAGGTGCTGTACATAAAACATCAAAATCCAGATAAACAATAAAATACATTAAAATTGAGAATCATTATAACTGTAAGAGATGGCAGAATACTAAATTTTGTTTAAATCAGGAAATGCAAGGCTGCATAACTGTGTTTTTAGCCCAGTTTTGAAACTCTCGATGGTCAGGCACTCTCTGACCTGACGAGGTAGAGAATTCCACAGGGTAGGGGCCACAAAAGCAAAAGAACAGGCCCCTGACATCTTTAATCGAACCCTGGGAATCTCTAGCAATCCCTCATCGGAGAAGCGGAGTGAACGGAGGGGGCGACAGGGACTAAGAAGATCTTGCAAGTGGCCCAGTCCCTGTAGGGCTTTATAGGTCAGTAACCCGAACCTGAAGGTGATCCACCAATGTACAGGCAGCAGAGCACAGGAGTGATATGGCAAGATCTCGATGTGCCAGTCAACAACCTGACCACCGCATTCTGCACTAGCTGCAGTCGGCAGATGTCAACCCCCGGTAGCCCTATGTATAGGGCATTGCAGTAACCAAGGCGTGAGGTTACAAAAGTGTGAACCAGTATTGGAAGATCGCCAGGTGGGACCAGGCGCTTTATCCGAGTGATGTTCCTCAGATGGTAGAAGGGTGATCTAACGACAGCAGACACCTGAGATTTTACTGTCAGACCGCTACCGAACACAACGCCCAGATTTCACGCCTGGTCTGAGGTAAGCAGCTGATCCCCCCCGTGCCAAAGCTCAGAAGATTGTCCTGCCGCCGACCCCATACCTCGGCGACCTGGCTCTACCGCCAATATCTCGGTCTTGCCTGAATTCAACCTCAACCAACTGGCACTCATCCAGCCCTGGATCTCGGAAAGGCAGTTGTTAAAGACCAAGAATGCCCCACCCTGCTCGGGCACAAAAGACAAGTAGAGCTGAGTTTTATCTGCATAGCGGTGAAAACTCAGCCCATACTGCCTTATAATGTCTCCCAACTGCAGCACATACACTGCAAACAATGTGGGGGATAGCACTGAGCCCTGCGGAACCCCACAACAGGGGGATAGGAGCCAAGGAATAAATCCCAGACACCACTCTCCGAGTCCTGCCAGTGAGGAATGATCGAAACCACCTAAGGACTGTACCAGACAGTCCACAGAGAAACCGCACGTCCTCCAGCAACACCCCATGGTCTACAGTGTCAAATGCTGTAGAGAGATCAAAGAGAACCAAGATGGAACGGCTCCCCCAGTCCCTCACTATAAGATCATTTAGTACCCGAACAAGGGCAGTCTCAGTACTACGCCTTTTCCGAAACCCGGACTGGAGAGGATCGTAGAAGTCATGATTTGTTAAATGGCTGTTCAGCTGCGCCGCAACCACCTTCTCAATAACCTTACCCACAAAGGGCAGGTTAGAGACAGGTCAGCAGTTTGCTAAACAGTGTGGGTCGAGAGAAGGTTTCTTAAGGAGGGGGACCACTACTGCCTCCGTCAGGGAGACCGGAAACACCCGTCTCCAATGAACACCGAACTATCTCAGCAAGGACCGGGCCGATAATCTTAACGCACCCCACTAGGAGGCGTGTAGGGCCCAGATCCAAACTACACTAGGATGGATGCATACTCTGGACAATTCGCATAACGTCCACAATCGCCAGCTGGTCGAAGTCAGACCAGACAGACTGGGAGCTTGCAACCTCTTGCCGATAACTGCAATACCCATTACAGGGCGCTAAACAGATCTCCAGCTTGATGGTGGCAATCTTATCAGCGAACAATTGAGCAAACTCATCACACTTAACTTGTGAAAACGCTCCCCAAGACTGAAGACAGATTGGATTGCACAACCTGTCGATAGTCCGGAAGAGCTGAGTAGGTCGATTCCTCGCTGCAGCAATCTCCTTGGACAGAAATTCTGCCTTCTTACAGGAGATTGCTGATTGATAGTTTTTATAATGGGCTATCAATCTAAGTTTATCATCCTCCAGACCAGATTTCCGCCAGTGCCGCTCTAACCTTTGAACCTCCCTGCCGCAGCTCCTTCAAAGTCCCATCAAACCAGGGAGACTTTCGGCGAAGAGTGAGGGGGCAAACACGGACAGGAGCTAGGGAGTCGAGGGCCCCCATCATTGCCTTATTATAGGCTAGAATGAGTTCCCCCAGCCCCACTGCATACACTCGTCACACCTGATAGATTCATCACCATCATAAGACCATCTGGAGTCAGACCCCTTAAAGGGCACTACTGGACCATCTCCATAGGGGCAGGTCTATTGTGGGGTGCCTTGAATCTGAACCTTACAGTATGATGGTCAGACCATCCGACTGGTTCCACCACCAAGTCAGTGATCTCCATCCCCAGTAGGAAGACCAGGTCCAATGAATGACCGTGAATATGGGTAGCAGAGATAACTACTGTACCTGTGTGTCACAGAGTCACTCTGTGAAGGGTTAGGGGCCCTGGTACTCCTTGTAATTGTCTCTGTATTTAAAACCTGTGTTAGAAAACCCCCCAAAATGTAAAATCGAATAATAGAAAATAATGTTGGGATCCTGTTAAAATGGCGAGATTGAAAATGCAGAGCTTTAAAAAGAAATAAATACATCCGTAAAAGCGTTTGGTTTAGCGCTGCTCTGCACTGCGAGGTGCCTTTAGTTAATAAAAGAAAGAGAGAATGAGTTTTGAGTTACAAGTTCTCCTCCTCCCCCCAGGATGAAAATGGCAGAAAGCTTTGGAAAGCCTGTGAGAGGGTACTAATCTGCCCGTTAGTTGTGGAAGCTGTTTCCCTCGCTAGCTTCACGAGCTCTTGCTCGAGAGGTGTGTTTCTTAACATTTTTCTTGCCAGCTCACGTGTTATGACATGCGAATCATAGTTTATGTATTCAGTGCTGTTTAAGTCTATTTAAAAATGCAGGTTATCAGTGGAAGCCGCCACTCGGGGAAAAATATATGGTAGGAATGGGCTGAAGCTGTAGTGGGTTTCCCTATCTTCATTCCCTGCAGGTAGCTGTAGCCTGACGGAAAGGATAATATGTCAAAACAGGGAGCAGGCGGCTGAACTGAGGGTTTGTTGTTTTCAGCCGCCGCTCCTAGTGCTTTAGAAGCGGTAGTGAAAGTGCTGTAATTTAAAGAAATGCAGTGTATTAGTGAAAGCACTTGGTTGAGCGCTAAACTGTAAAAATACTCCTGAGACAGAAAAAGAAATTAGCAGCTGAATATTAAGGTTGCTCCTTTCAGGTGCTTTGTTTAAATCTTCTGTGAGAAGATTTAAATCATTTGTTTAGAAGCAGTTAGTGTATATTTTGATAAAAGCCTGCAGGTTATTTTGGAATCAAGGATTAGGTAGGGTTCAGTGAGAGGAGTAGGAAACAGAAGCTAAATGAAGCCACATGAAAAACTAAAGAGAAGCAACACTTTAATGTGGTTGCTCTGTATCAGTTTCTCTACTTTTGCTGTGCCCTTGCTGTTTCATTTCCTTAAGTACACTCACTTGTTTGGGGTAATGGTTTTAGGCTTTGTGTAGCAGGCTGTAAAAATTATTTTAAAAGGCAGATTATTTTGAACTACTTCCTGCTTGAAGTCAGTTAAAACATAAAGTAGATTAAAACTGCTCAAGTAATAATAAAACACAGGGGGGCCGGATATTCAAACTGCACCAGCCAGGGGTGCAAGCCTGGGCGCAGCACAACTGGGATGCGCCAGGGCGTGGTCTGGGCGACATTCAACGGTACTGCGCCATGGCTCAGCACTGTTGAATATGGCACCGTGGCCGCCCACATTGCGCAGTGGCACTGTGCCAGTGCAAGTGGCAAGAGAGGAGCAGGGGGATGCACCAGCGCAGGAACTGTGATATTCAGCGGTGGGTATGCAAATGGGTCCATTTGCATGTCATTATGGTGCCATTTGCATACAGGTGCACCGATCCCTGGTGACTTGCACCTGGCAACACGCCAGGCTGCAGCCATCAGGGACAGATGCCCCCTGCCCCTCGGCAGCAATGCGCCCCAATGCCTGATCGTGGGCTTTGTAATAACGTAAAATCCCTGGTGGTCCAGTGGACCTGCACCCCAGCCCGATTGCAGGCTTAGTGAAAATAAATGTATCCCCGGTGGTCCAATGGACCGAACCCAGCCTGATTGCGGGCTCTGAAAATGTTAAGTATCCCTGGTGGTCCAGTGGACCCTACCCCCTTGCCCGATCACGGGCTTAATAAATTAAATCCGTTCCCTGGTGGCCCAGTGGACCCTACCCCTTCGTGGGCTTAATAAAATAAATCCATTCCCTGGTGATCCTGTGGACCTGCTCCCCCGCCTGATCGCCTGCTCAGTAAAAATGAAATGTATCCCTGGTGGTCCAGTGGACCTGCTCCCCCGCCAGATCGTGGGCTCAGTAAAAATGAAATGTATCCCTGGTGGTCCAGTGGACCCACTCCCAAGGCCGATCGCAGGCTTTGTCAAATTAATAATCCCTGGTCGTCCAGCAGTAACCCCCCTCGCCACTCAGACCCGCCACCCCGCTCCCCCCCCGGTCAGTGGCGGGCAGCAGCTCCCCAACCACCGACTGACAGCGTACAGTACGGCTGTACGCCCATTGGTCCACAGTGAGGGCCAATAGGCATACAGACCGTACTGTACAACACAGTCCTGATATGTGAATGGAATTCATTCATGTTTCACTCATGTTTGGGAGTGAGCTCAGGCCGCCTGGGGTTGGCAGGGGAGGAGAAGGTTGGAATGTCCATAAACAGCTCACCTACTCCTGGGGAGGGAAGGATGCAGGGATCAGCAACAGGGTGCCTCCCAGTGGTGGCTGGGTGGTGCTGAGACGGACTCTGGCTAGCAACTGGGAGGTGGAGTGTGGCAGACATCGGCAGGTGCGTGCATGCCCCCTACTACGAACGTCACTGCACATTCGCGCTCACCGTGGGAGGGTTGGGGCAGACCTAATGATCACAAACAAGGAAACACACCAAGCCTTGGGAAGGTGACGATGCCCTAAAGCCCCACGCCCACCGTTGGACTCGGCTGACCAGGGTCCCAATCCTCCATGCCACAGCCTAACTCCTGCAGCAACTGGATTTCAAGGAGCACCATAGTAGTGGAGGCGGACCCGCCTTGGGGGGTACAAGCCAGGGGATTGTTGTCAGGTAAGGGTTGTGAAGCGGAGCTCTTGGAGTGGACCCTGGATGGGCGAGTCTCAGGCAGGGCGGGAGCAGCCAAGGGAACATCTGAGAAAGATCCCCGGGTGGAAAAAGAGTAAAAGAAAAAAAAAAAAACCTCGAAACTGCATCCTCCTCCATGCTGATCACCTCTTTACAGCTGGACTTCCCTTCCCACCACCACCCTTCCTACCCACAGACAAGCCGGCCGTGCCCGCCCCCCCCAAGCTGGCAACTTACTCTTACCAACTACCACCCTCCTGCCCTATAACTGGACAACCCTTCTATCCCCAAGACCTGCCTCACCCAATATGAGCACCCTCCCTGCATCTGAACCAGCCTCTAACCCCAAGACAAGAACGCAACTACAGCTGGATCACCCCATCCCCAGAAATGCCTCTCCCCAGCAGCCCATCCCCACAGTCCTCCTACTGGCCTTCCTCCCCAGCCAACCACACTTTATGCTGCTTGGCAATCTTTCAGTTGAACGAACATCCATCCCCCCCTTCCCCACTGAGCACCTTCCCTTGACCAATCTACAGCCTTCACCCCTCCCAAACAACCCTTCCTGTCCAAGGCAAGATGTCCTCCAGCCAACCACTCCATGCAGCTGGACCACCCTTCCTGCCCCTAGACCGGCCTCCCCCAAGCTGAACACCCACTCTGGAGCACTCTGCAGCCTCCTATCCCCAGCTGACCATCATCTGTGCTGTTGCTGCCCCTCCCCCTGCTGACCAGCCACCCTCTTCTGCTCTCTCTCCCTGCAGTTCAGATCCCTTACCACTACCCAACCCTGAATCTGCACCCCACCCCAGTCAACCACCCTCTTTGGAGCTGGGAACATCCCAACCACCTTCAAGAACCAGGATATTAGCAGATACATAACCAGCCTCCCCCAAGCTGAGTAATGTCCCTGAACCTCCCCCTGATCTGGGACCATGTCCAAGTCATAGGGTGGAATGGAGGGGAAAACGGCGAGAATGCAGAGCCTCCCCACCACCTGACCTCTGAGCCTCTCCGGAGAATGGGTGTAACCAGACATACTCCATGGTGTACAATTTTATTTAAGAGGGGCAGCAAATAGGCTCTGAACTGCTTCTTTTGTCTATAAAAAAAACACAGAACCAGCATAACTTTTCTGTAATTTTATTCATATTATCAAAACTAGCAGGATTGGTCACTGATACTGTTTTTCAAACAACATGAAGTCTTGCTGTATTCTGACAATAGCAGTGAGTCCCAACCTTCGAACTGCCCCGGAGATGAAAGAGTTAACTTTCCATGCCAGGCATGGAATGCTGAGCTTGAGCTAGGTTGAGACTCTGTCTGTTGCTGTTTGAACTGAAACCGTCAGATTCTTTACTCCGACTCACTGAACAGTCGCTCCGGAGATTTCTCCTTTGCTCGGTTCAATTTGTCGGTTAAAGTACCGCTTTTCTCGGTTTTCGACCGAATTTAAACCATAACCTGTTGGTTCAGTCTCTGTCTGTGGTATTCGTGAGTACTAGATAGGTTTATATTGTTTTCTTTTCTGTGTGGAACTTGTAAACGGTTCATCGGTTCGGTTTGAACCGATCAAGTTGTTGTAAAAATTGTTATCTGTACTTTTAGAGTGTGGTTACCGGTTCTTATCGGTTCTAAAAAAAACAAATTTTATTACGTTTTTTTCCACGACCCGTAACACCGTCAGGAACCGATAAGAGTGTCTTGCCTGGCGGATTGCCATTAAAAGGGGAAGTTTTGTTAGGACTGGCACAATGTCTGAGAGACCCAAAAGGAAAACTGGGCCCACTGGGTTTCAACACTGTAGTGTGTGTGGGGAAGTCTTTGTTAAGGCTGACCCCCACACCACCTGTGTTTATTGTCTGGGGTTTGACCACCTCAATGCAGACTGCCAGATTTGTAAACATTTTCCTGCAGCTATCCTAGAGAACAGAGTTGGTAGGCTCAGGGAAAGGGAGGCCAAAAAGTCCGCTGACCCGGATGGCCAGCCCGGTTCGGTTCAAACCGAACCAGAAGGAGTGCCCTCTGACCAGGGCGAAACTTCTTCGGGCAAAAGGAGAACCGATTCCGAGGAGTCGGTTCCGGCTAAGAGAACAAGAAAGGAAAAATCAGCTGGTGTGGATCCAAAAGTTTTTCTCCAACCGCTGAGGAAATAGCCAAAGCAATAAAATTGTGCAGTCACTTTCCTCGGCCTGACCGAACCGCACCATCAGGAAGGCGCCGTTCGCCGGTTCCACCAGTTCAAGATTATGATTTAGAGGAATATTATGAACCGGAGGAGGAGGAAGAGGAGTATGAGGAAAGTGAATGTGGTTTTGAAAGTCTGGATGTGCCCATTGACCCGGACATCTCCCCAGACAGACCTTCAGGAGTGTCTCCTCCTATGCTTTTGAGTCCCCTCCCATTTCATGTTTTATAAGAAAGTGGCGAAACCCTTCAGCTTACTATGGAAGAAGCTGTGGATGACTAGGAAGAGCCTGACTATGTGGAAATGATGGATATCCCAGAGTCTAGGAGGCTGTCTGTTCCCTTACACAAATCTTTTGGGAAATAGACATTTAAGATTTTAAAGACTCCTAATACTACCTCCTGCGGATAAAAGAATGGACAAGAGGTATACTGTCAGGCTCAGATACGGAGTTCCTTACACAACAATGCAGCCATGTTGGGGAAGTGCAGGCTGCAGTCTGTGATAAGGCTAATATTCCCTTGGCTTCACACCCCCCAGACAAGGACTCCAGGAGGATTGATGCCATAGCAAAGAAACAGTACATGGCAGCATCCTTGGGACTCAGGCAGGCCAATTATATGGCCTATACAGCTAGGTATCAGAAATCCAGATCGGACACTGTCATGGCTTTAGCAAAACAGATCCCTGGCCAGCTTGCCAAGGAGCTGGAGCAGGTGGCTGCTGATGGTATTGAGGCATCCAAGGTGCAATTCCATGCTGCAGTGGACTCCAATGACGTTTCATCTAGAGTCATGGCTACATCTGTGGCACTTCATAGAATGGCTTGGCTCAGATGTACTAGCCTGTCACAGGATACCCAGACTAAGGTCATGGATTTTCCTGTTGTGGGTAATTCTCTGTTTGGGGAACAAACAGAGAATTGCATGAAGAAAATGGATGAATACAGGACCACCTTTAGGAGTGCCCAGGCCAAGGAAAGGCAAGCCACTCCTCAGAGGCAGTATCCCAGGGGCAGGGGCAGGCCTTTTCATATGCCTTTCTACCAAGCCCAGGCCTCCTCTTCTGCCTATGCTCAGAGGGGGTTCTTTAGAGGGAGAGGCAGAAGGGGTACAAGCAGACCTGCTTCCACCCCTCAGCCTAAACCCCCTGCCAAACAGGCACCCTGATGGGTTTGCCAGGGCCGATTCTCCACCACCTGTAGGGGGCAGGCTGGCTTACTTTGTCCAGGACTGGAAGTCTCTAACATCAGACAAATGGGTCCTGGAAGTAGTAAGCCAGGGACTGGTTCTTAGCTTCAAAAAATTTCCAAAGCTGAGAACCCGATCCTTTCCACCTGCAAATCCCTCAGAGGCACTTGCCCTAGAGGCAGAGGTCTCTTCCCTCCTGGCTCTCAGAGCTGTGGAAAGGGTTCCACCCCTACACCAAGGCAAAGGGTTGTACTCCAAGTACTTCCTTACCCCCAAAAAGATAGGAGAATGGCAGCCCATCCTGGATCTCAGATACTTAAACAAGCACCTTTTAAAGCCAAAATTCAAAATGGTGACTCTGGGAATAATTCTACCCTCTCTAAGGCCAGGGGACTGGCTAGTCTCCCTGGACCTCAAGGATGCCTAGTTCCATATTCTCATCAGAAGCTACCATTGAAAGTACCTCAGGTTCGAGCTACCCTCAGGCCATTACCAATTCAGAGCAATGCCCTTCGGCCTAACCTCTGCTCCAAAGGTGTTCACAAAATGCCTGGCAGTAGTAGTTGCTTCTCTAAGAAGGCAAAGGATTGCCATCTTCCCATACCTGGACGACTGGCTCATAGTAGGCCAGTCCCCAGACCAAGTCAAGTTACACCTACAGATAGCTCAGCAACTGCTCACCTCTCTAGGTTTCCTTCTGAATCTTTCAAAGTCAGTTCTAGAGCCTGTTCAGCTCCTCACCTTCATAGGCGCACAGCTAGATACAGAAAAGGCCAGAGCCTTCCTTCCCCTGGACAGGGCAAAGACCCTTATCACACTGGCCTCTTCATTCACCCTACAGGTGTCTCGACCAGCAAGGCATTTTCTGCAGCTCCTCGGGCACATGGCTGCTTCTACAGCAGTGGTGCAGGGAGCAAGGTTTCAGATGAGGGATATTCAGTTCCACTTGAGAGCCTTTTGGTCTCAGAAAAAGGACTCCCTGACCAAACTGATTCCAGTGACTCGAACCCTGATCCAGGCCTTGCAGTGGTGGCAGGATCAGAACAATCTAAGACAGGGAGTTCCCTTTGTCACTCAGTCTCACTCTTTAATCCTTACTACAGATGCCTCCCTCTTGGGGTGGGGGGCCCACTTGGGAGACCTGACCACCCAAGGGTTGTGGTCCCCTCAGGAATCTCTGTTTCACATCAATCTGTTGGAACTCAGAGCAGTATTTCTAGCACTTCAAGCCTTTTCCAAGTCTGTTCAGAACAAAGTTGTTCAGATCAGAACAGACAATACCACCACAATGTGGTATATCAACAAGCAAGGAGGCACTCGGTCTACGGCCTTGTGCACAGAAGCAATGAAGTTGTGGTCTCTGGCTTATTCCCTGAACACCTCCCTCACAGCAGTACACCCCCCAGGCAAGGACAATGTCTTGGCAGATGCTCTCAGCAGGATATCTCAGGGCCATCACGAATGATCACTGGATCCCCTGGTTTTGGAGGTGATATTCTCCAGATGGGGCACCCCACAGATAGATCTTTTTGCAGCCCCAGACAATCACCAACATCCCCTTTTTTGCTGCAGGCCCCCAGTGTTGGGCTCAGTCCCCTGGATGCCTTAGCTCTCACAGTTGGAAGGAAGTCCCTGATGCTTTTCCCCTTCCCTCTTCTGTTCAAAGTGCTAGTCAAAATCAGGTCTCAACCCTGCAAGGTGATCCTGATTGCTCCAGACTGGGCCAGACAGCCCTGGTATCCTCTCCTATTGTCCTTAGCAGTCCACCTTCCCTGTCTCTTCCCAGGAATTACAACCTGTTAACCTGTGCTCAGGGGAGGGTTTGGTACCCGAATCTCAAATCTCTTAATCTCAAGGCCTGGCTCTTGAAGAGTTAAGAGTTTGCTGAGTTACACCTCTCCCAAGGTGTTATGGATATTCTAAAGGCTTCTAGGAAGCCTTTCACCAGAACTACTTATAATTCCAAGTGGAAAAGATTTTCCATATGGTGCTCTGGGAAGCACATTTCCCCAGAGTCTGCTGATCTGCCCACAGTCCTTGACTATATGGTCCATCTGAATAGCTTGGGACTCAGACCAGCTACACTAAGGGTGCATCTGGTAGCTGTCTCTTTTATTTCAGCAGGTAAGTCCTCTTCTCTTTCAGCTCACCCTGTATTCTCCAAGTTTTTCAAGGGATTGCTTCATACCAATCCGCCATTCAGGGACCCTGCCCCTGCTTGGGACTTTAACGTTTGCATTGCTCAGCTTATGCAACCCCCTTTTGAGCCTTTGTCCTCAGCAGATCTTAAGTACTTGACTTGGAAAACTGTGTTCTTGGTGGCCATCACTTCTGTCAGACGCATGAGTGAGTTACAAGCCCTGTCAGTGGAGCCTGATTTTATCTCTTTCCATAGAGATAAGGTGGTCCTCAGGACTAGCAGGAAGTTTTTACCTAAGGTGGTTTCAGACTTCCACCTTAACCAATCTATGTCTCTTCCTGTGTACTTCACTGACCATTCCTCCTCTGGTGAGAGGAGGTTGCACAGTTTAGATGAAAAAAGAGCCCTTAGCTACTACACAGAACGCACCAAGGGTCACAGGTTTGACTCCCTCCAACTGTTCCTCACTTATGGTGAGGTTGGTAAAGGAAAACCTGCCACTAAAAGATCCATTGCCAGGTGGATTGTCTCTTGCATTCAATTTTGCTATGAAAAACTAGGTAAGGTTCCACCCTCAGGCCTGAGGGCTCACTCTACTAGAGGTGCTGCTGGCAGTGATATTCCTATCTTAGAGATATGTCAAGCAGCTACCCGGAAAACAGTTCACACTTTTGCCAAGCATTACTCTCTAGATATCCAGGCTAGGAGTAATGCTCGGTTTGGCACAGCGTGCTCAGAGCCTATTTCCTAAGTAGGTTCTGTCCCTCCTCCATGGAGGTACTGCTTTAGAAGTCTGTTGTCAGAATACAGCAAGACTTCATGTTGTTTGAAGAAAAAATTACTCACCTTAGTAATGTTGTTTTTCTAATGGAGTCTTGCTGTATTCTGACCTTCCCCCTACCTTCCCCTCTCAGAACCTTTGTTTTTGGGATGTGGGTGGGCAGTAGCAGTGTTGGCACTTAGGAGGTGCCCCACCTTTTTTATTATCACCCTCTTTCTTTGGGTGAGTGGGTGTTGTGTTTATTTCATTTTTTGGGTTTCCTGACTTGAGTCTTTGTTTTGGGACCGAACAATTTGTTATTGTGTTTAGTAGCCAGTTGGCTAGCGTAGGTTTACAGCTTCCACACAGGACCTCAGTGAGTTTAGCTTGTAACGATCTGACGGTTTGAGTTCAAACCGCAGCAGACTCAACCGAGCTCGAGCGTTCCAAGCCTGGCATGGAAAGTTAACTCTTTCATCTCTGGGGCAGTTCGAAGATTGAGACTCACTGCTATTGCCAGAATACAGCAAGACTCCATTAGAAGAAACAACATTACTGAGTATTTTTTTTCTTGCATCCCAAGGACTATACAGCCTCACAGGCTCTGGGCTGGTATGTTAGTGTCTTAAGGAGCAATGTATGGCATCTGTATTTACCCATGCAAGGGGGCAGCAACCAGTGTCATGAGGTATAAAAGTTGAATTTATTGTGCCAAATGGGGCAAACATGGTCCTGGTGTACACATTTATATTGTCTGGCTACACCCCTGCTCCCTCCGGAGGGTTCCATGGCGCTTGTAGAGCCCAATAAAATTGTGGCCGTTTTGCTTCCCATTCACCGGCCCCTTTTCAACGTTCGTGGGGGCCGGAAAACGAACTATCACGGGCGGTATCTGCACCAGGGACAGGTGCTTGATGCTGTTTACAGGATGCTCATGCAAACCAATGCGGCTTTTTCGTTGTTGCTGTGGTCCCTTCCTGGCCTCGATCTGCAGTTCGCGTAGCCAGAAGTGAAGGAAGATAATCATTAGAGATTTCTGCGAGATGATGCCGTTACACAATTTAATGCAATAATGCACACTAATAAGAACCATTAGGACGCAGCTCGTTTTCGCTATCCCAAAAACGGAAACGCTCTTCACGTGCCTCAGAAGAGGGCGTTATCGTTGAACCCTTTCTTTCGACTTCAGGGCCCTCCTCTGCATGAGCGTACGGACGTAGTGCGTCGCGCGCCACGTATGCAGCTGCAGGCGGGCAGTAGCAGAAGCGAGAAGGCACCCAAGAGCCTAGCTGCAACATCAGCGGGCACTAGGCACCCAGGCAACTTGTAGGACCCGGTTCCACCACGCTCAAACGGTTCCCCATCACCTGCGAGTTTCGAGCAGAAGCCTCCCGAGGAGTTTGGGTGCTTTGGAGAAGGGAGAAGGAAGGGAGTTTAGAATCGCTCCACTCTGGGCTGCACAAGTGGTAAAAGTTAACGAGCAGCAGGGAGGTGAGTCCAGTGTAGTTTGTTTAATTGTCTTTTACAGCCCCTGCCCCATCGTCACTTTTTGTTCTGCCCCCCCACCCTGACAGTTGTTGCAAAACATGGTATTACCCCCACCAATATGAGCAGCAGGAGGAGGCTAACGAGGGGGTGGAAGCGACCCCCCACCTGAGCATGCACAAAGAGCTCTCGCTGTGTGTGTACCACCCGCAAAGTAAAGAACTAGAAAAATACTTTTTCCATGCTACAGAGTTTCAGTGACCTGAGAGACGCCTGTTTGTCAGTTTTCATGTCATCGCGACGTTTTTTTATGTATTATATCTAGTTAAAATCTCAGTTGACGCAAACCACGCGATTGTTGTCAGGCTCGAACCCAATCGGAGCCACATTTGTCACTTGACCTCCCGCTGCTCTAGTCCACTCTGCCTTGGAAATGGTTAGAAGCAGGACCCCACTGAAAACGAGATGTTGCGTGTCAGCTGGACTACTCTGGGTAAACTGCAGATGACCTTTTTAAGGCGGCTGTGACTTAATGCAAGTTTTATATCGGGTCCCTAGATCTATTTAGCAGTTTCTTGTAACAACATGGCGATTTTGCCATAAATCACATTGTATCCCCTGGGATTTGAATTATCTTTTTTATTATGTGGGCAACAAGTCTTTGGTACACATTTCCCCTGTAGATCGCTCCCGTTCCTTGTAAAATACAAGCATATAGATTGTAGATTTGGGAACCGCTGACTACAGCCTCAAGTTGTTTTTCCTTTGCACCAACATTATTCTGTTTATAGCCTGCAACATGCGTTTTTTTTTTTTTTCTGTTGTGGGACTTCCCATGAGAACAGAAAGATGATTGCAGTTCGTTACCTGTATTTAGTTCTCCACCTGACCACCCTTGAGTTCAGCAGGGAGTTATTGGAGTGCTTCCCCCCGGGAATTTGTGTACAGCGTGGATGTATGCACTGGTAGGCACGTCAGCAGCAGCACCAGTCTAGATCCTACTTCTGACTGTGCATCTCCTGCCACGTCAGTGCCTCAAGTGCAGTTCCTTCGACTAACATAGCATTCCACACACAACATACCTGTTCAGCAGCCTCTTCTCAAGTTGTCTGTTTAGTTCCCACCCCACCCTCTGCCCAGTAGCCTAAGGCTAGCTCTGTTGACTCTAACAGGACCAGTAAACCGTTACCCCTTTTACACACTGACCCTGGTGAAAGAGGAGGAGCTCAACCTCCAGAGGTTTTTGTCTTGTTTCCTGCTCTAGGTGTGTGTGTGTGTGTCGGTGTCTCAAAACCATAGTTAATCTAAAAATCTGTGTTTTCAGGTCTCTTGCTAAGGTGGTGAGGTCTTACATTCTACTGCTTCTGAGTGATTTAAAAAAATAAGCAATAATACCCGACAGGGAGGTTGTTATTGGGATATAAATACTGGCTTCCCCTTCTTTCTATAGGGAAACTGTGGCATGTGACATGGAACCTTTGTAAAGGAGCCCTGGCTCAAAGGTATTTTGTAATCCTAGACATGAATGAATGAATGAATAATTAAAAATTAAATAAAAATTTGCAGTAATAAAGGACTGTTTATTACAGCAAACGCATGCATAGATTCCCTCGCTGAGCGCAGGCCGCAGCTCCGCTCCTGACCGCTTGCCAGTGGCCGCCTTCTTGTTTTCCCGCATAAACTGCCACTCGGATTCAGTAGTAAGTAACTTAAAATGCACGAATGTCCTAATTAAAAAACAAAAAAAAAACAAAACAAAACAAAAAAAACAAAAACAACTGGGCTGCCAACCGTTGGGGGGGCAGTAAGCCAGACCCCACGCCGACTTTTTATTTTATATAATTGCTGAGGTGAAAAGGGGAAACCCAGCAATTGTATAAAATAAAATATGGGTTGGGGTGTGTAAACTTGAAGTTTACACACACCCTTGGGGTTAGATGCTGTATAAACCCCTTGAGTCAGCCTCGGGGCTTAAGTGTAGGATCTAACCTCTTTGGGTGTGTGTAAACTTCTCAAGTACACACCCCAACCCATACTTTATCTTGTATATAAAGGACCCCTCCCCCCCGGGGCGTAATGAGGCCCTACAACACAGGCAGAGGGCCTTATAGCCCCTGGAAAGTCTGTTATATCACACAGCGTCTATCGTGGAGCTTATTGTTACACTTAGAAAATGGGCATTGTAAAGAAAAAAGTTCAGTAAAACAAGTTAAAAACTAGTTTAAAATAAGTTTTGTAATAAAGTAGGTATGGATTTTTGTCTTATGGGGAACTCTAGTTGTTTGGGGGGGGCTCTGCTGGTGTGCAGTTTGTGACAGGAGCTGCCAGTGTGACGCGGTGAGAGGTAGAGCTGGTGGGGAGCATGGTTCAAGCTGTTTGCTGTTGGAAGGCCGTCAGCAAAAGAAAAGAGTTGTGGCTGCATGACTGTTATTTACTGATCTGTGTGAATGAGAAGGCATGGCACAGAAAATGTGGTTGGGATACTGGGTGACCGCTTGGTGACATCACGGTACTCTGAATCAGCCGGCGGTGCAATGGTGGTGGGTGGGCCGCACTGTGCATAAACCACAAAGCCAGAGCTACAGTCTAGCTGAGACGTGTCAATCGAGGTAGGAAGAAAAACTAAAAGTAAGCCTGCATAAAGCAGGTGTATTTGTGAGTTTTGTGTAGTATTTTTTAAAAAGGGCAGGCAGAGGATTGGTTACAGGACAAGGAGGACACTGAGCAGGAGGAAAAAAAAACTGCGGCTGCTCAGTATCAAAATTTGGGGGGCCCAATGAAATCCTGAGCAATGGGGCACCCTGCATTGGCACTTGTTCAGTTTTTTGTTTTTTTTTAAAGGGCAGTGTTAAAAAAAAAAAAAATAAAAGTATGGGTGCTGCAGTGTTTCAGCCAATCAAGGTTCAGCATTTTAAAAGCCTATTTTCTAACGTAGAATAATGTATAGGTAACAGTGTGTAATGAGTTGTTGTGTTTTTTTTTTTTTTTAAACTTGTGTTTTTGTTCCTTCACCTGGTTTGGGGTAGGGCATGATTTGCTGGCCGTCACAGAGATACTGGTAGAGGGGATTTGCTCTTTAGTTGCCTCTGAATCCCATCTTCCCCTTAAGGATGCCGGCATGGAGACCAGGTCCCCTGTTGCACTCTCCACCCACGTACATCACAGCAGCCCACCCAGTGCCCCAACAGGTACTCTGCCACCCGTACATCTACAGTTGGCAGCCGTGTGGGACTCTTAATAATCCTTCCCTTAGCTGCGCCCCCCCCTTCCATGACCCACACTTGTTCCTGAACCCGGGTTGCTGGTGTCGCGTGTTATTAGTTGAGCTGTTGTACTGGCAGGCTGCCCTGTAATGAGGGGTGTTTTGTTGTTGTTGAACACACCAAAGGTGTGTGATACCACGTAAACCAGAAGACCAAAGGTGAAGTGATTTATATAGGTACAGTTGTCCCTGTTATAACGAATCTTGTTTATAACGAACCGGGAGTCTTGGCTCCCGCTGAAATCAGTGCTTGGGAAGCCAGTGTGATCATTTAGCAATGCGTGTTGTTGTGTTTTTATCTTGTTGCTCTAGCTTCCATACACTAATACTATTAAGTTCAAGCAAATTCTGATCACCTGCTGAATATACTCGGTGCTTGTTGTGAACATTACCGGTCTGCCTGCAATCAAAACATAGATCACTTATTCAATCATGTACCCTGAAATTTCCCCATGTGCAGTAATCACTGATTTAAATCACAGGCTGTTGCTCACCTCTGAATGCTTCAGTCTCCTCTGCACTTTCAGTTCAGTGTCAGTTGTGATGTTTGAAACTAGAAAAAGAAAAGCCCTGGATGTCACTACCAAATTATCTATTATCGACTGGTTAAAGAATGGCTAAGGTATTGCTAAGCTGGCATCAGAATTCTCCCTCGCAAAATCTACAATTTGTACTATCCGAAAACAAGAGGACTCTCTTCGAGCATTCGCGGATCAGTGCTGCGGGAAGGAGGGGATGTAGAGAAAAAAGCTGGGAAATCGTACCTGAAACATCCTCTGAAGAGCATGAGGGGGGAGAGGAAGCTCTTTGTTCAGGCAACTGAGGGAATCAAACCTTTGGAAACCGGGATCCGCTACCTAGAGAGGTAGCCATACGTCTCATCTTTGCATCTACTCCAGCTGAGACGGCTCATTATGCAGGCAAAGAAAGAAATGCTGCAACACTAGATGGTTCAAACAACTTTGGACTCTCTCTTTAAACGATAGTGCTGTACTATATTTCTTTACAGGTGATTTTAAAGTATATGTTGTAGCAATAAATTGTATGAACATTTTTTTTCACACAGAAGTGTTGACATCATTTATTTCAAAAGTTCATGCTTTAAATGTGCTATTTCCCGTCATAACGAATCTTTGCTATAACGAACTTATACATTGGCTCCACGTGTGTTTGTTATAGTGAGGGACAGCTGCGTCACTTTACTGAGGGTGTGTTAATTTGAAATAAAAAAAATAAAGTTTGACTGCTGCCCGTATGTTGTGTAATTACTGGTTTTGTGCTCCCTTGCTCAGTGAAGTGCGAATGGCTTGCAGCTCGCTTCAAAACAGTGGAGGCAGAGCAAGAAATCAACTCCCTAAGAGGGAGAGGTGGTGTCATGGAGATTTACACACAATGCTAGGATGTAGTCCTACATTACCAGTAGTTTAGTTTGCTTATATAACTGGATTCATTATGACGGGGCGCTAAACCTTTATTTATTAATTGTTTTTAAATTTGTTTACTAGGAAAGGTGCACAAGCTGGAGCTTATTTACAGGTACGTCCCAAGGGAGGGGGCCACAAGGGGGGAAATGCAGACGTATATGAAGTTCAGAAGTTTGATCATAGACAAAGCAGCATGTGTGCATGTGAAAGTAGCGAAGGCCATGTACAAACGTATTATTGAAGTAATAAAGAAAAATATATCTATATAATTGAAAAACATGGATAACAGATTGTGGCGCACCCCCCCCCCCCCATTTGGAGCTGGCTGCAGGTGCAGTGCAGCCTGTTGCTCTGTGCTTGCCATAGTGTATGGCCGGCTCTGATCAGCACGCACTGATGGAACACGCTAATGGACTGAATATCGGGCCATGTTGTTGCAGTGCTAAGTGGATTTGTGCTGTGCCAACAGGGGCCAAGGCTGCATAAGGCCCACAGGAGATAGTGCTACTGAAACAGGATAGTGCCAGGGGTCCTGTGGGCCATATTCAGCCCAGGTGTGCAGATAGGTTCATTGGGCATGCAGGGCACTAAGGGCCATCTGCATGCCCACTATGGTCTGATTTGCGTGCGGCAGCAGCCCTAGTGTTCTCATCTCCAGTAACACTTAATGTGTCCCTGACAGCGTTAGTGGTTTTAAAACATAGGTCAAATTAGACCCACTGGTGTAAAAATGTGGGTCAAAATGAGAAACAAGTGGGTCAAACCCTAATTACAAGTAAAAATTTCACCAATACATAAAGTTGTCAAGTGAAAATACTTTTCTGTTCTTTACTTTATCATCTTTCAGCTATTGTTACAGACAGATGCACCACTTTGGAGCTTCTGCCATGTGGAAAGTGGGTAATTTCTGGACAAAGTGCAACTTTTTCTCTTTTTGCCCTATCTAGTGCTGTCCCAGCCTGATGGTATTGTGTCCCCACTCCCCCAATCGCCCCTGTAATAATAATGCAGAACTATCCTTGGCGATACTATGTTTCTCCCCCAACCCTTGATCGTCCCTGTTCGAATAATACAGAACTTTTCTTGGCAGTATAGTGCCCCACCATCCTCCAATTGCCCTTGTAGGAATAATATACAACCTTCCCTGTTGGTATAGAGACTACACCCTCTTTCCATTGTCCCTTTAGGAATAATGCAGAACATTCCCTGGTGGTATAGTGCCCCCCCCCCCACACAATCACCACTATACCAATAGTATAAACACTTCCCTGGTGGAATGGTGGACCCCCACCTCGACCGCATGCCAGCATCCATCTACCTACCTACCCGCTGCTGACCCCTCCCCACCCCTCAACGTGGTCACTGGTTTATCACAGACAGATGGCACAGTCTCGCTCATTTACATTCAGATGGCAGCCAGACGAAGAGGTGAGTGGTGGTCTGTGCCAGCTGCTGTCTGTTTATGATGAACCAGTGACCTGGATGAGAGGGCTGCGGGGTGTGGGGTCGGCAGTGGGTGGTTGCTGACATGCGGTCCATGGGTGGGGGGGCCACTGCACCACTATAGAAGGGTTTATATTATTGATACAGGGGCAATGGGGGGGCATTATACCACCCGGGAAGGGTTTGTAATTATTATTTTTATTATTATTATTACTACTACTGCTACTATTACGACCACGGGGCAGTTGGGGAGGGGAACACTAAACTACCTGGTGCTCTGCTTTTGTGGTTAGGGGCGCTGCCTTAATACTATGATAAGGCAGAATTTTTGGCGGCAGCAGCGCTGCTGCAAACCTTTGAATATACTGATTCGCCATTATGCATTAGGGACTTCCTCATTTGCATAGGTATACTGGTAAGGTTAGCATGATTGCACTACTGTACTGGGTTTGTACAGCGCTCTGGGGCCTCTCTGGCACAAACCCAGGTTAATGCATGTGCTAATTCGTATACGGCTGTGCTAATCTTTTGAATATGGGGCTCTTCATCTTCTAACTTAAATGATATCAAGATATCACTGTAAGAACATAAGAAAAGTGGTGTCAGATGGGGACTGTGTGGTCCATCTAGTCTGCCCAAGGTGGCTACCCCCCCCCCCCACCAATTATATATTTTTCCTAAGTTGCCCAGAATACCTGTCCGAACAAGTCTTAATTCCCTTACTGTCTTTGATGCCACCACTTCTGGTAGCAGGTTGTTCATGTGTTTGTCACTATCTTGATGAAAAAGTACTTT